>VDFB02047230.1:386672997-386953118 GCA_007258455.2 Sequoia sempervirens
GATTTAGGCGTAGAACTTCTTGAGATGCATGATATTGATGGGCTCGTCAAGGGGTTCTCCTTCGAGAGTAGTCAACCTGTATGCCCCAAATCCATATTTGGCAGTTATAATATAGGGTCCCAACCAATTTGCCTCAAATTTTCCTTTCTTGTCTCGGTCTTGCTGAGTGCGCTGGTTCTCCTTAAGGACAAGCTCGCCCACCTGGAATTGTCGAGGACGAACCTTCTTGTTGTAACTATGCTTGAGGCGATTTTGGTATGCTTGCAGATGGTCGTAGGCTTTTATTCTTCGCTCATCCAGTAATTCCAGTTGTGCAAGCCGTGCAACACGAGCATCCTCTTCACTGATAAGGTTCTTTAGAGAGATTCTCAATTATGGGAGTTCAACTTCGATTGGAAAGACGACCTCGACACCATACACTAAAGAGTAGGGGGTGGCGCCCGTTGGGGTGCGGATGGATGTGCGATATGCCTAGAGGGCAGGATGAATGTGGAGGTGCCAATCTTGTCCAGTGTTATTGACAACCTTTTGGAGAATACGAATGAGGGTTTTGTTGGTCGCCGCTTCAACCACACCCCGGGGTAATAAGGCATTGACCAACAAGGCCGGATATGGAAGCAGTCACATAGATGTTTCTACGGCTTGGTTTTTGAAATGGTTTGGTCGCTGTCTAAAGTGATGGTGGACTCGGATACCATATCCGGCAGAGAGAATATGGTAAAGGATGAATTTGGAAAATCTGAATGCCGATCCGTGAAAGGGCATTGCCTCCACCCACTTGGTGAAATACTCTGGTGGTGATTGCGAATGTATGGCCATTGGATGATGGTGGGTGAATCTTTCCAATCAAGTCGAAACCCCATTGAGAAAAGGGCCAGGGTGCTAGGAGGGGCTGAAGATCTTGTGCTGGGGCATGGATTAAATCTGTGTGTTGCTGGCATGGAAGACACTTCTTTACAAACTCGCAAGCATCGTGCTCCAACGTAGGCCAATAATACCCAGCTCGTAAGATCCTTTTGGCCAGGGCCATACCATTTGAATGTGCTCCACAAACACCACCATGTACCTCCGTTAGTGTAGCATGGGCTTCAGTCTCATTCAGACATCTAAGGAAGATTCCATCATACCCATGATGATAAAGCGTATCACTGACGATGATGTATTGAGAAGAGTGATGAACGAAGGATTTGCGTTGGTTACGTGTAAGGTCTGGGGGTATACTGTTATCACAGAGGTAGGTATAGATGTATTGGTACCATGGGGAGGTGAGACCCACAATTTTGCACACCATGTCGGCCTCAGGGATATCATATACTGGGATTAAAAGTTATTCTACAAGAAACTCACACTCTGTTCGATCCTTGGGCATGTCCAGCAAGGAGCCAATAGTGGCCATTGCATCAGCTGCTTTGTTGCATACTCTGGGGATCTGTTCAAATTGTATAGAGGTGAAATATTTCTTGAAATCATCCACCATGCGCTTGTAGGGTAACAACTTATCATCCTTGGTTAGGAACTCATCATTAACTTGTCTAATGACTAGCAAGGAATCACCAAATACTTTTAATTGAGTTATGTGCCACTATTTTGCAAGTTTAAGGCTGGTGAGGAGAGCTTCGTATTCTGCCATATTGTTGGTACATGGGAATGCAATCCTAAATGACTTTGGGATGTAGTCACCTTGAGGGGTAACTAATAAAATTCTTGCCCCTGATCCATTATGTGTATATGATCCATCAAAATACAGTGTCCACGTGGGGGTTTCCTCAACTGAGAAGACTTCCTCATTAGGGAATTCTATGATCAATGGATAAGTATCAACTAAAGGGGCTTCCACCAACTGATCTACAATTATCTGCCCTTTAATAGCCTTGCGGTCCACATATTTTATGTTGAATTCACTGAGGAGCATGACCCACTTAGCCATGCAGCCAGTCAGAGTGGTTCTAGATAACAGGTACTTCAATGGATCGATCTTGGCAATTAATTTTACTGGATGGCTAAGAATGTAGTGTCGAAGCTTCTGTGTGCTGAAGACAAGTGCAAGACAGGATTTTTCTGTAGGGGAGTAGTTTAACTCATAGCCAACCAATGTCCGACTGATATAGTAGATTGCCCTCTCTTTTGATAACTCATCATGTTGTGCCAACAATTCCCCTAGCACAACTGAAGTGGCAAAGATATAAAGCAAGAGGGGTTTGTTGGGAATAGGTGGCATCAATATCGGGGGATGGGCTAAATATTCCTTAATTTTATCAAAGCACATCTGACACTGTTGGTTCCATCGAAAGGTGGAATCTTTTTTCAGAAGATGAGTGAATGGCTGACACTTGTCTGCCAGCTGGGCTATGAACCGATGGATGGACTGCATCTTCCCTTGGAGGCTTCTTAACTGTTTGAGATTGCATGGAGGTGGCATATCTAGGATAGCTTTTACCTTGGTGGGATCAACCTCAATGCCCCTGTGAGAGACTATGAAACCCAACAACTTTCCTGAAGTTACCCCAAAGACACACTTTTTTGGATTTAGCCGCAACTTGTAGTGCTCTAACCACTCAAATATCTTTTTCAGGATGGCAGGATGTTCTACTCGTGTTCTGGATTTTCCTAATAGGTCGTCGACATAGTCCTCCATGATGATGTGTATGAGGTCATGGAAGATGACCGTCATTGCCCTCTGATATGTTTCCCTCACATTTTTGAGACCGAAGGGCATAACATTGTAATAGAAAGTGCCCCAATGAGTTGTGAAGGCGGTCTTGTGTTGGTCCTCAGGTGCGATTCGGATCTGGTTATACCCGGAGAAGCAATCCATAAGGGATAACATCTCATGTCCTACTGTCAAGTCGACCAACATGTCAATGTTGGGTAGGGGGAAATCATCTTTTTGGCAGGCTTTGTTGAGATCCTTGAAGTCTGTGCAGACGTGGATGTCTCCATTTGGTTTGGCCATTGGAACTATATTGGAGATCCACTCGGAGTAGTCAATTGGTCTGATAAAACCTGCCTCTAGTAACTTCTCCAACTTCTTCTTGACTAGCAATGCAACTTGCGGATGCATCTTGTAGAGCTTTTGTTTGACAGGCTTGGCATCTGGGTGAATGTCCAAGTGATGAACCACCAAGGCGGGGTCTAAGCATGGCATGTCTGAGTATGACCAAGCAAAGTTAACGATTCCCTCTTGGAGTAGCTGCACGATTACTGGATACTCTTGCTCTAAGAGTGACTTAGCTACATAGGTGACTTTAGGACTTTCAGTAGTTCCTAGATTGACTTCTTGAGTCTCTTCAATCAGAATAGATGAGCGGGTAGATAACTGAGTTCCCATAAGGGGAAGATGAACATCTCCATCTTCTGGCGCCTCTTCAAGGTTTTCGCCATCAGATGCGTCCTTTATTTTTACTTTTTAAGGTCACGAAGTGCCTTAGGGAGGTTTTCACTAGATGACCATTTGTTACTTTTCTTATTCTTATTTTTGCGACTGGAATGTTTATCCTCCCCCAATCCCATAAGGTTGACGTATGTATCCACAGACATACTAACAAGTGTGCCATTACGTAGGTCCCAATCAATAAGCTCAGGATGGCAAACAGATAGGCTAATAGTGCAGACGGATAGGCATTCGAACATAGATGATAGGTTGGTGTGGTCAATGTCATCGTATGCATGTATGATGGATTCCTCCTCGGGTATGTCTTCCAATAAGCCCTTGTCCACAGCGACACTATTGGAAGCATTAGACGATGTTTCGGGGCCTTTCTGCTTTCTGTCATACCCAATTCCCACGATTTTGGTAGCGAAGATGTATCAATGGGTTGCAACTGCCCTTGTTCTTCCTTTCCTAGGTCCCTGCCTTGATAGTTATGCTTTTACATGAACTTTGTTGGCCAGGGGTACTTTTCTTGAAAGTATTCCTTGAGAGGAGTTTCCGACTGAGGCTCTTCTCGGTAAACCCATTGGCTTATGTCTTCTTCTAGCGCATTTGTCTTGATACTTGGGGATACGAAAGTGGTGGTAGGGATGTTTTTGCCATGGAAGGTGAAAATCTTGTCTTCCTTTGGGGTAGCATGGGAAGGTTGACCATACTCGTATGGTGATGGTGGCATGGTTGCTACATTAAGAGCAGTATGCATTTTGTACTCACCACACCCTTTGTCAATGATCTGGACTTTTGTGACTGTAGGATCAGTGGAGGATGGAGTGGTTATTACGGTGGATGGTGGATTACCAGATGATGACTGAGATGCCCCCATTTCAACCCTAGGACAATAATGTAAATGGGGAAATGATGCTTCTAGAGCGTGGCAATATTCGAATGGTTGGGGGTCGGCATAGATGGTGACCTCTTGTCCATTGACTAGGAATTTGAGGTACTGATGGTAGGTGGAGGGGATGGCTTGCATAGCATGGAGCCATGGACGGCCGAAGAGGAGGTTATATGGCAAGTCCAGATCAAGGACATGGTAGGTAATGTACTGAACCACTGGTCCCACTTGGATAGGAAGATTGATGATCCCTTTTGAATTCCTTTCTGCATTATCATAAGCCTTGATTGTAATAATTTGGTTGCTTAAGTCCGCTTGGGTATACCCCACCTATTTTATGAATTTTAGAGTGCACAAGTTGAGGGAAGAGCCATTATCTACTAAGACTCTTTTTATTTTATGCCAGGCAACAACGACTTCAATATGTAAGGGGCGATTGTGATTGGCATCAATGTTGGGCATATCGTTTTGGCTGAAGTGTAGTTGGTGAGATGAAGCTAGGTTTCCTACCAAGGCTTGGAATTGAGTAGGATCCATATTATTAGGCACATGGGTTTCCTGTAGGGCTCTGTTGAGGATTTCTTGATGTACTGGGGAAGACTTAAGTAAATCCAAAATGGAGATATGTGCAGGGGTCTTTCCTAAGTGATCAAGGATGTTGTACTGGGAGGTTACAGGAGTCGATTGGGCGGGTACAGGGGCTGCAGGAATGGTGATGCGGGCTCGTCGTGTGGTAACAGCACATTGAGGGTCTTTAGCTTTGACATGTATCATGGATACACGGGGTTCTACCTGCTCAATGTAATGAATAATACCCTCGTAATTGAGGGGTACATTATTATAGCTCATGTTATTTATGCTGTTATTTTGAGGATTACTGTTGGAGGTGCTCAGACCTTGGTTATGGTTTGGGAAGGCATTTTGATAGATCTGCAATTGGGCATTGGACGATGGAGCTTGACTAGGGTCAACCTTGATATCACCTCGATCTATGAGATCTTGGATGTAGTTTTTCAGACCCTGACACTTATTCAAACAGTGTCCTTTGATTTTGTGGAACTCACAATATTCATTTTCCCTAAACCATGCGAGCCTAGGTTTGGATTCGTCGAGTGGCTTGGTAATAGGGTACGTGATCGGATAGCTGATCTGCAACAGTTTGTTGAAGATGACACTCAAGGGTTCTCCTAGCTGAGCATACTAGTGTTTAGTGTTCCCTTGGTTATTTTGATTGGACTGTTGGGGAGGACGGGGTGTCCCTTGCGGTACAGATATGGCATTAAGTATGGATTGCTGTTGTTTCTGGGATGTGTTGGCCATGTGGACATGTTTAGTATTAGTAACACCATCATTTACTGCATTTTTGTTCTTGTTCCAAAAATGTGGTTTGTCGTTGAATGACCTTTCCTTATCTTGATTATATATTTTGATGTGCCCCTTGGCAACAAGGGCACACTCAAGGATGGGTCCCTTCTCTACCACCTCTGTGAAAGTGGTGACACAATGTAATCGGAAGTTATGAGCCATGACAGGATGAGAGTTCTCCACAAAGAGGGTGACCATGTCCTTTTCTTTCAATGGGGTTTTCATTCGGCTTGCTAGGGCACGCCACCTCTGGAGGTAACTAGTAAAGGTTTCCCCTTCACGTTGTTTCTCTTTGAGAAGATCCAGGGTATCAGTATCTTTCTCCAAATTGAAGGAGAAGTAGGAGACAAACTTCTCAGACAGGTCTGCAAAATATTTTATAGATCCCTTTTCAAGGGTCATGAACCACCCTAGCACGTTGCTTCCCAGACTTCGAGGAAACAAGTGCAAGAGATAGTTGTCATTGTGGATAACTTCTTTACACTGGGAGTAAAACTCCTGTAAGTGGGCCTTAGGATCTTTGATCCCCTTATATTTGTCAAACTTTGGCATCTCAAAATGTTTGGGGAAAGGAATCAATGAGATGGAGGGATCATACGGATATGGGCATATATCTTCAAACTTGAACGATTGTTTGCCAGTCCCTGCTTGGAGATCTTTCAGGGCGGCTTTGATTTCTAGTATGTCCACATTGGCCGGCATGTTGGATAGATATTGATGGTAGGACGATTGTGGATTCTAAGATGATGTTTGGAGATGGGTGTATGGATGAGGAGATGGCATCCCCTACTGATACGCCAAGGGACCTTGTTGATAAAGAGGTTGCTGTTGCGAGGCGAGATATGAATTGGTTGGGTAGTTATGGGTGGCGTACTATTGGGAAGTATGGAGAAGGTGTTGTTGATTAGCTTGTGGATATTGGGGGTGCTGATATGACTGTTGTGATGCCACATAGGAGGGTTGTTGTTGATATTGTTGCTGGTTATAGTAGTTGTAATGATGGGGTGGTTGTTGATGTATAGTTGGTGGCTGTGGTGGGCGAGATGGGATATTATGTGGTGGTTGCGCTTGCGGGTGTAAAATGGATGCAAGGAATGGTGATATGGTCGGGGCTGAAGGCTGAGGTTGATTTCCTTGTGGTTGATGCTGCGATGGTTGTGTTGAAAATAGGGGATTGACCAATGGTTTTTGTTGAGGTAGAGGTGCGATTGAGATGTTGTGTGAGGGAGGTTGTTGAGCACTAGTGGGAGCATAAGCTTAGGGAGGTTGTTTGGATATGAATGACGATGGAGGAGGGACATTGGATTGGGACGGTTGTTGGGGTATGAATGAAGATGGTGGAGGATTGGTAGATTGGGGCATTTGTTGGGGTATGAATGGCGATGGTGGAGGATTGGTAGCCCTAGGAGGTGGGGGCAAGGTGGCGAAAGGGTTTCCCCCAGTGTTGACAGGAGGTGGGTTCGAAGGGAGTGGTGCTGGTAGCATTAATGGTTGCGGTTGTGGGACATTTTGCAGCATGCCATAAGCAAAAGGATCGTTGGGATCAATGGTTTAGGGTGTTCCCATGACCGAGATGGTGGGATGTGTGGGATTGCCAACGGGATATAGGATAGCGTTGCCGAATTCAGGTTGATGCCAACCCTCTACGGAAGGAACATTGGGGACATATGAGCTATTGGGAATGTCATGTGAACCTTGGGGTACATTAGATGTGGAGGTGCCATACTTGGATAAGTTGACACCTGACGGCAGCTTGACACCTTTGTCAATCAAGTGAGCCAAGATCTTGTCACCATGTCTTTCGAGCAGGTGTTCTGTCATTTGTGCATTAATAGGATTGCTAAAGTGTTCCTCGAATGTGAGCTTAGGTTGATCAGCCATGTTTTGACCATCCATGTTAGATTGTGATGAGGTACCATTGTGGAGATTGTGAGGGATGTTCATCGTGTTATTGGGATCTTGAGGATTGTTTGATTGGGCATTCAGGGCTTGTTGGTCAGCCATTTTCTTTTCCTGTGATCGAGTCTGAACGGGCATGCAAGATGATGAGAGGGATCAGGATATTAGAAAGACCTTGATGATGAAAGGTTGATTCGATTTGATGGGAGATTGATTGATGATGATCGGTTAGACCGATGTGGATTAATTTGATGACACTAGATTAGTCCAGGTTTTGGATTTTGATTCAGATAGATTTGATGATTTGGGGGTCGGATTGGTCGGGTGATTAGGATTGATTTGATGATAAATATGATGAAGACCAAGATCCACAACTGAGTTTAAGAAGGATCCTTGGTAACACTAGGTATTGATTGAAAGGTGGATGTATGATAATGACACCGAATCCAACTTGAGATAGAAGCGAATTGATTGGGTCGTAAAGGATGACTGACTTAAGACGGATAGCAATCCTAAGCCAGTTACAATGATTATGATTAGGTATGAACACCTAGGTCAACTTGGATGACAACTCCAATGTGGTTTATATGGAATAACAGAGATCGGAGATGAAAGCAGATATAGGATGGATGGGGAGCATCTGAGGATAGACGAATGGCTCTTAGAACAAGAAAAAGAGTGTTCAAGATAAATGAATCTTAGAATAAAGGGATGGAGACTCGGAATGGACGTTCAGATGTTTGTTTTGGATGTTGAATGGTCGTATAGATGTTCAAAATAGAGGGACAATGAATGCCAAGTGATAATAAAGGCTGGTCAAAAGTCAAGTCTGCCACAGCATTAGGACAGGTCCACCATAGCACAAGGACAGGTCCGCCACTGCAATAGGACAAATCTGCCACAGCACAAGGATAGGTCCACCACTGCACAGGGACAGGTCTACCACAGCACAGGGACAGGTCCACCACAGGGTTAGGATAGGTCCGCCACAGCACAGGGATAGGTCCACCAAAGGATAAGGACAGGTCCACCACTACACTAGGACAGGTCTGCCACTACACAGGGATAGGTCCGCCATAGGGTTAGAACAGGTCTGCCACAACACAGGGACAGTTCCACCAAAGGATAAGTTTAAGCTTGATGTTTTGATGGATGGGTAAGGAAAAGGACCCAAAATATAGCAATCATAAAAGACTTGGCCAAACTGATAATTACTAGTTTTTGCACAAGAAAGACAATTCAAACAGCACAACCCTAAGATTAGTAGAAATGGGTATGTTCAACAAAGTCTTCTACTCTAGGATGCACATGGTTGCTAAGGATTCCTTGATATACACCTGGTACGTGAGGCCCAAACTGTGAACACCAACCCATTACAAGTGTGATTCAGGAACCTTAGCGAGATACTAAAGGCTTGGACCAACTCTTCACGTCATCCCGACGCTGCGCCAATTACAATGTGGTTGGATTGAGGTACAGCTTTCGCTCTCCCCCCTTTATATACCCCGTTGGTATGTGTGGTTGGAATCGTCCCTTGGGGTGATGAAATCCCCAAGTAGGTCCCACTAAGAAAATGAAAAAGGGGTGACTCAAAGGACTTGGAAAGCTACGATTTCTCATCACCCAGGATCGCCAACTGGCGCAAGGGGATTGGATACGTCAAATAGCCTTCCCAAACATGCCAAACAAGGTTTATTAACCCCTTTAATTAAACTATGTGCCTAATTTATCAAAGGACAATTGGAAAAAACTTGAAATTTTACCTTCGGGACGACAAGTCCGCCACTCTGTCAGGACAGGTCCGCCACTCTATCAAGACAGGTCCGCCACTGCACTAGGACAGGTCTGCCACTCTAGGACAAATCTGCCACTCTGTCAGGACAAGTCCACCACAGCAGGACAGGTTCGCCACTCCAGGACAGATCTGCCACTCTGTAACCTGGACCTACAAAAATGCAAAAAAAAACAAACGTGAAAGAAATAGACCCATTTGTGGGTCCCACCGGGCATGCTAGAAATGTGATAGGTTGAATATGAGCATTAGAAAATAAGCAACAAGTAAAAGAGTGCAAATAAACACCAAAACAACCTACAACCTCAAGATTAGCCTAAGTTGGAAACAACACAAGATGAAAGCAACAAAATGGAACTCTATACCTTGTGTCGAATCGATCCTTTGGTTGACCCTTCGATCTTTGATGTGTATGCTCCTTGATGGCACAAGATGCAAGCTAAATGGTGTTGTGAGGATGAGTGCAAATGGATGAAAACATGAAAATGGCTAAGTGTAAATTGAGAAACAAAACTACAAGAGTTTGGCTAGCAAAATGATCTCCCCCAAAATGAGAGAAAAGAGAGGGTATTTATAGGAATTTTGAGAATTCCTAGAAGAAATGGAGGGCCAAGATTGAGCCACCAAATATCAAGATGTAGGGCTAAGGTGAGTTGAGAACTCACAAGCCCTCACATCTTGACATGTGGCATGTGATTTAGCCCTAAAAGGTGAAGTGGACATGAGGTGGAAGGAGTACATGACATGGAGGGGCACAAGTACCTTGGGATTGGACAAGATCTCATAAAGGAGGTCCTTGTCCCCATGTGGGTGAGAGGACATGTGAGGAATTAAAAATTCCTCAAATATTCTCATGGGGAGATGGGAAAGAATAAAGAATAAGAAGAGGACATGTGGGGAGAAGTGAAGGAATTAAAAATTCCTTCTCGGTGCCTTGGGGGATTAAATGTGAATTAAAAATTCACATAGGGAAGTGGAGTTCCTTGTCCAAAAGGAGAAAGCCTTTAATAAGGTTGACTCAAGGACATATGCCATAAATAGGATGAGGAATAGGTTAGGCTAACCAAATGATTAAGGCTGTGCAAGTACTCATTTAGATGGACTAATGAATCATTAGAAGTAAGTGGGAGATTATGGAGGATGTGACCTTAATGATGGTTAAGGGTGTGCACATGCTAATCCTAGTTAATTAGAAGAAGATGAAGTAATTAAGATGGATTAGAGACCAACTTGCAAAAGTTGGAGGATGTGACCATGAGAGAGAAAAGAGGAAATAAAAATGAATTTTAATTTAAAAGGGGGATATGACTAAATTAAATAAAAGGGTATATTTATTAGATTTAGAGGAGGGAGAGGTGTAAAGTATTAAATTAAATACTTTAGGACCCTTATGCAAGATGCAGGGTATTAATTAAATAAATGGTTTAATTAATATTGACAGAGGGGATGAGCAACAGGATGAATAAGGAGACATGTTTGATCATATGGAAGTGATCAAATTGGATGTCTACAAAAGTATTCCAAACTGAGGGGTATTGATTATTGTTTTATCTATATTATAAGCCACCTGTGGATAAGTAGCCAATTTGACTTCAACATTTCTCATGATACCTACCACAAGAATAGGTCTATTATCCATTGCATAGCACTTTCCCCCATTAGTATCAACCCACATGCCAGGCTGCTTCATAACTCCTACTGGCATGATATTTATAGCAGCACCAGAGTCTATCATGCAATTCCTCAAAAATTTGTTATTTATGAGCAATGTAGTGAAAAAAGGATCAACTTGTGGGGGAGTTGTTAACACATCACTTAAGCAAACCTCTGGGATATTTACCTTCTCCTGCCTATTGACTACTTCAATAGCTACTTTATTTTCAGAATTTATTATCAATTGAACAGCACTGTCTCTATATTCCTTAATTTTCGTCATCTCAAGAAGTGGAATAAACATTTTTACTTGAGATAACACCTAAGTGAAGTCAAAAGAAGAGCCCTGCACCTTAACAATTTTATTATGTTCTGAAATTTCTCCTTTCTTTCTTCCTTTTCTCTTTTACTAGGCGGGTCAGGCTTTTGCATCTCTTTGTGTAATTCCTTCACTTCCTCCTTTTGGATAGGCTTCTGTTTACCTTCACCATGCTATTTATTTTCTTCCTTTTTTTACAGTTCCTTGTGTCACATTTTCTTTCATAAAGATACCCCTGGGGACACCTTCCTTCTCATTTACTATCCTATTTCTCAACCAGTATTTACTCTTTGCTTCCTCAACTACAGCAACAGTTAGTCTCTCTATTTCATCTTTGGTGAGTCTCCTCATATTGTAGTGAATAGGCATTTCATCAGAATGTGGTTCTACATAATCTTCTTCAGAGTCAGAAAGGACTTGTTGTTCAGCCATATGGACATTGTATCTCTGATTTGAAACATCATACTCATAACCTTCATCCTCTAAAGATGAGTACCTCTCCTCAAAATGGTGAAAGGTATTTGAAGTCAAATATACTGTGTGATCTTCTCCATTTTTTTCCATCAACATTCCCTCTTCTTGCATTCTTTGGGATACAACATAATAATCTAGGGAATGTGGCTTATCACAAGCTTCACAAAAATAATTGTTATTCACCATATAGGTTCCCTTCTTTGTCAATGGATCAAGAGTTTCTTTGCTTCTAGGCCTAGCTGTTATAGGTTTTCCATCCTTCCAGTCTGTATTATAAGGCATATCATGCAACCTCAGCCTTTCATTCCTAAATGCATTCTCTTGTCTGTACTGATAATTATTGCTTTGTTGAGGATCCCTAGGGTTGTCTCTTTTACTGACTATCCTGTAGCCTTCCTGTTGTTTTCAATTGTCAGTGCTATTTTCTATGCTTCAGCCAAATCTCTTGGGAATCTATTTCTCAGTTCATACCCTATTTTAGGATCAAACACATTCAAATAGACACTCAATGCTACAAAATCTAGCAAATTTGATCTAGGAGGTACTTTATTTTGCAATTTATTGAATCTTCAATTGAAATCATAAATTGATTCATTCTAATTTTTTTGAATTCGCATCAATTCATGAAGAGCAACATCTGGTGCATTTAGATTCCCATATTGCTCTAGGAATCGGTCCTGGAATCCTTGGAGAGAATTAATTGAGAATGCTGGCAAGCTATTGAATCAATCCCTAGCGTCTTCAATAAGTGACATCATAAATAGCTTCATGTGTAAATCTTCATATGGCACATCTATGTCTTGGATGAAAACATTGAAACTCTTTAAATGCTCTTCAGCAGTAATTCAATTACTCCCTGTAAACTTAGGCACCAGACCTCTCCAGCTACTATCCATAGGATAAGGGTATAATTGAAAACATGCTAAATCAAACTGTCTGATCATTGTTGTATGCTGGTGAGGGGAGGGGTTAGGTGGGTACTGATATTGGTACATGGGGTTGTTATATTGTGCATTTTGTTGTGGAATATAATGTTGATTATGAGGCAGCTGCATATGTTGTGTGGGAACATGAGGTGGATGATTTGGCTGTCCACAGTGATTCCCTGTCTAATTGTTGTGAACCTTTGGTGGATCAGGAGGCCCTGCACCACGATTACCCTGCTTATGAGGTGGCACATACTTTGGGAGGCAACCAGCTGTCTGAGTAGTGTTCTGAGCATCCAGTAATTCAAATTCTTTCATTGCTTGTATCATCTGGGCTTTTTCCTGCTCCTCCCTCTCCTTTTTCTTAAATTCAAACCACGCTTTGACTTCCTCATAAGTCAAAGATTCATAATCATCTTGAGGAATCATATTCTCATTGATCTGATTTTGATTATTTTCCATTCTTTGTTCACATTCCTGTTGATATCTGAGTCCCCTTGCTTCAAGTCTAGCATCAAACTTAGCATGTTTCTAAAAATCATGAAAAGGATATACTTGCTCTTCAGGGGTACAAAGTTCTACACTGGAATTATCTCTCCATGTATCATAATGATTATAAGTTTCACCATGTGCTCTTGATGCTTTATCTTTATCTGTTAGGCACATGTCCTCAATTATCCTTTTTCCCTTATCAAGCTTGTCATCTTTATGTGTCCACTTACTACTGTCAGCAGGAGCTCCAGTATGACCTCCCCTGTATTGAGATCTTCTTCCATTCATGTTTGAACATATGTAATGCTTCTGTCAGAGTCGCCACTCACTTTTCTTAAAAGTGAGAAAATATTTGATATTTCTTATTCCCAGAGGAATCTGTATAAAGTTTCTGACTCTATGATTAAGTCCTTGATTCTGAATTATTCCCCAGCGGAGTCGCCAATTTGTTAGCTCTCAAAAATGCAGGCGGAAAACCTCAAGAGGCTGCCAATCTATTGGTACATTTTAGGGTAACAGATAAGGTCAAATGAATTAAGCCATCTACTCTTCAAGTGTTGCTAAACCTAGGTGGGTGTACCTATCTGAATGAAGCATACTTGACTTATGATTATCCTTCTTGCAGTAATTTTTCCACAATGGCAGATGGAGGTGAACAAATGAAATCAAGCTTGGTACAAAATGTATAGCAATACTTAAAGCTAAATCCTACTATGTTCAGTTAATAGATGTAAAGAAAATGAATGAATCTAAATGATAAAATTGTAGAGAATAGTGCCTTATTGGGTATGCGGAGTCAAATGAAATAGAAGTGGGCAACTTATTATATTAGAAACTCAAATTGTCAGCATATGTTCTGTTTATAACTTGTATAAACATGCAAGACTGTGACTACTAAGCTCTACTTTAATAATCCAGATGAATCTCCCTAATTACTGTGATCAACCAAAAGGATTTAATCTCTCCTTGAAAGAACTGATCAATTAATCACACAGATACAACAAATGTGCATTGATAAACTAAAAATAAACTTGTTATATCAATTTAAACAACCAGAAAGAATCAACATGGAGACAAATTAGCAATACTTTCCAATAAACTCAACAAACAATTGACACCAGAAATAAACTGCCACAACAACTGATTTTCATTGAAATCACCATTTGAAAACATGCATCATAGTTTCTGATATGAGAACTTTATTCTATTGTACCCATTCCTAATCTACCTACTGTATCTCCTTTAAAATCTCCTCTTTCATTCACAATCGGGAATGAACATTTATACACCAGCATCAGGAAACACATCGCTTACAAATCCATGTCAGCCAACTGTAGCAGTCGAGCAAATCCCAAGTCGTCCTGCAACTGTATTTTAGGAATTCACACATTGGCCACAATGACAGATTTTGTTAATCATCACTGAAACATTCACCAAGACAACCCTGTAAGTATGCCAAAGGAAATTATAACACTATCAGTCGCCCCTTAGTTCTCTGTGTTTTGCCGTAATATTCTGATATCGGGGAGACCTCTCGTAGATTATATTATGTCATATCAAAACACCCCAAACTCACACATGATCGCCGAGACATAACCAACCTCTCACCGAAAGCCATTCAATAGAAACCTTTTGTGAAATATCAGCAAGACCAAAGGTCACTCGCCAAGACCTCACTCCGATATCGCTTAGTCCAGCTGATACAACTTAAACTCCTCTCGATATGTATTTTCCTATTGGTGGTTGGCAAGACTAGGTGAGTTTGCAAGATGTTTCATCGGAGGAAAAACTCTCACCGATGCAACTCCATATATGATAGTCGGTGAGACATAAAGCACTCGGTGAAACAATATACCAAAGACCAAACTCCCGCTGAAATGTGTATCCCACTCCATCACCGAAACAAAGTGAAAGTCTTGCCAAATGAAACAATAGATGAATTCTGATTGCCATGACATCAGAAATGTCTTGCCGATAGGAAACACATACGTTTATCAAAAAAATGGATCTGGGAGACCCTAATATTGTCATGTCGATACAAATTGCAATGTGGAATATTCAGTCTTAGATGGATTTTATGGGACCATAAGGGCAAAATGTGGGTAAAATGATCATGAAGAGAGGAAATTGTGCTCATGGTAGGACTCATTTGGAAAATGCATGGGTATGGACAACATAAAAAATCATCAAAATTTTACAGTTCCAACAGGACCTGAATTGGATATTTGTCATACATTATGATCCAAGATTAAGGCATGTATTTGATGAAACATTAGTGGATATTGAGCAAAACAATGGTGGCCAAAAAAATGATGATGTTGAAGATGGTTATGTTCGGCATAAGAAGACAACAATCCAAAGCTAGATGATGTTATGGAAGACAACAATATGGATGGTATACAAAATGATAATCCAAATACATCTACTAACAATATAGATGGTCTACAGTCAAATTTCAATGATGATGAAGATGATGCAGGTCAAGATGAGGATGATGATAATATTAAATACTTGAAAGAACATATGACCATTGACAATGATACACTGGATGACATTGTAGTAGACAATAATGTTAATGACCAAAACTTCTAAATTTTCAAAATTATTTGCAATCCATGTTTAAGAAAGGATGATTATTATGGCCTAAACTTTGAAATGCTTCAGTTATTAATTCAAGTGTTAAACTATAGAACTTCCACTCTCCATTATTATTGTATATAACTTGTTTATTAGAAATATTTTATTAACTATAGATTTACTTGATATGTATCTCCAAATTTCTTTAAAATAAGTGCTATAATGATCTCTTAATGTACATTCAATAATATTGAATTAGACAAATAGAGTCTAATGAGACTCTTATCTTTTTTTCCATTTTTTTGCCTTATATTATGACATTCCAATAGGTTTTTATCTAGCTACTATAACCCATATGTCTCTATCCACAATAATAAACTCCATCTTAAGCTTCTAAAGCTTAAACTTTGTGCCTAATAACTTCTCCATTTCTACCCTAGATGTGATTGTCATCTCCTCCTATAATAAGATCAAAACCTTCTATGAAATATCACATTTAAATGAATATTAGTAAACAAAATTCCCTATCTAAAACCTATAATTTAAGTTGATAAGAATATTACCGAATGAAAGAAAGTAGGGTGCAAAAAAAATCTTCATAAACTAATCTTAGTAGAGATTATTGTGAGAATTTTAATATATTTACATTTACAAAAAGGGGAAATACATATAAACCATAAACAAAAACATAACACAACACAAATGTACATGGTAAAAACCATTTTAGTAGAAAAAATCACACTCAAAAGAGCCCAATTTACTATTTGATAGTCTAAACATATTTATAATAAACTTGAAGGGAAATTTGTTTATAGGATCATCACCAACCAAAGATTTAAAGTGATTCTAGTACCATATCATTACCTAGAGATTTATTTATTTAAAATTAAATCTCAAGCATCATATAAATATAAGTAGTGATTACAAAACCATGTTCTAAAACAACCAAAAAAAGTGGCACCCAAAAACCTAGTTAGAAAATAAACACCCAAATCCCAAGATGAGCTCATTAGATTAAAATGGCATATTAATTCCACATGTCATAAATGCATCATAAAATAATCATTGAATTAGGAATTCCATTATGAATCCATGACACATTCACCATTCTTGTGGGTCTATATGTGATAATGGGTCTAATAATTTTATGATGAAGAAGACGCATCATAGTCTAAGGAAGACACATCATAGTCTAAGGATTATGCCATACAATGTGGAGTGCATCATTCTTATATATTGGATAGTATGGTATTGACAAATGAGTTACTGGATGCAAATTTTAGTATTTAAAAATAGGTAATTTTCAAAATGTTTATGCAATTTAGTATATTTCCTATTGAAATTTATAATTTAGTAACAACAAAAATGTTCTGATAAATCTTGAAGACTTAAATAACTTGAAAAGGCCACTTTGGAGACAACAAAGTAATAGATAAGCAATGAAAATTGACATAGTAATTGAACACTAAAAATGGATTACGAATTATAAGTAGTCTGCTCCATTGTATTACTTGAAAATATAAGCATTTGTAACAAAAGTTTTTTAATATGATATGGATGGGTAGATTATAGAACCTATCTTCTTACTAATGCCTGCTCTAATAGAATATGATCTGATGATGATTTCAAAACTGGGCTCTGGTTTCCCTATTTATATGGAAAGCAACAAGCTTTAGGCCCGTTTACAAAAAGTCACATCGCTTTGTAACTAAAACATAATTAGCATAAACATAAAAACATTGAGAGTTTGTTGGTGAATGCACACTAGTTCATTAATCTCTAGCAAGTTCCAGTGATCACATAATACTTGTTCAAGGCTCATGCACCATGATCATGTATCAAAACAATCAAACTCTAGTCCCTTTTACTCCTCTCTTATGTGGCATGTGCAATGAACGAGTTAATCTTTGACAAATGCTCAATGTACCCACTTTTGAAATGAGTTTCTGCATTATGTATAATATCTTTCATGGCATACTCCAATACAAAAATTATTCCAATTTTTCAAGATGTGTTTTCTTAAGTACCTCAGCTTCATCATTTATTACATCGAGAACAACTAGAAAATAGTGGGCTATCTCATCCTTCCATGTATCCTGATCTTTCAATTCTATTTCCTCAAAGAATTTGGGCAAGGCCATACTCAGTGGCTAACTAAAGTCACTTAACTCCCATGTCAAGATGCTATGGAAATATTTATAGGCTTTCATAAGCTCTTGATATTCTTGTAGCACAACAGTGTTATCTTCCTTCTTTTCTATGATGTGAGACTCGACTTCCTTCATTTTTTCACTCAATCTAGTTTTTTCCAATAATGTTGCATATGTTTTATCATGAATATACTAGATTTGTTTAGCATGCATATACATATCTTCAAATCTCATGCTAACCATCTCTGATGCCATTTCAAAGATGGTGGTCTTGAGTTTTCCTTTTAACTCCTCTTGTTCCTTATGAAGTTTTTCATGTCTGTATTTCGAGTATGTAGTTTCTGACATTGCTTCTAGCACCTTTCTTTCATGCTCAACCAGTGGGGAGCAAAGCCCTGAGGAAGAAGGCAATCTATCTTTTTAGTTTATCAACTCCTTTGTCCTTTCAGTCTCTTCTATCAGTCCCTTGTTATCCCTTATCAATTTCTGAATTTGAGCCTTGGTGAACTTGGCCACATTTACATTCAAGTTAGCAGTTTCCATAGTATCTATCTCTCCTACCCTTTACACCAAAAGATGTCCATAAATTTGAGCATGATCAACAAGGGAAGGCTTTTTTCCTGGCGGGTAAAGTGCCCATATTTGTAAAGTAGTATTATCAAGATTATATCCTGATCTAGTATAGATCTTATCACTAGCTTCATCTGTTAAGTGCAAGGTTTTTTTCTTTCTCTTTAGAAAGTTGTCAAACACAATAGTTGAACTGATATCCCACCCTTGAAGGAGCATAACCCCAGCTTCTTGCAATAATGCTCTTCCTCTCTCAATAGTCATGTTCTTCATCTCTCTATCAATTTCATGGTGAAGCTCTTCCAAAGCATATGTTTCCTTTTTAGAGTCAATGTCTTTTATTCTTTCCCTTACCACCTTTCCCTTATACTCATATATGAAAGCCTTAAATTCAGAAGTTTGGACAAATGCATTGTCTATAATGAGTTCCTGACTAGCACAGTGTCTCACATCATCAAATAGCTCATTGGAAGCTTCAAAGGTAATCACACTCCTTTCCAGTAGCATTTCATAATGGGGAATAATATGAGTGTTAATCTATGTGACCTCTTCTTCCTCTTCAGTGTCATCTTCAACCATGATTGGGGTGTCAACTGAGAAGCTTACCTTTGGAGTAGGCTGTGGTGACAGATGGCCCAGTGGTGTTATATTTTCTTCTTTCCTTCTAGAGCCAAAATTTCATCTCTTCTCAAATGCCACTAGAGGTACATCCTTTATTATTTCTTCTTCATGCATAAGAAATTGCTCAACTATTTCCATAGGGTATCAAATTTTATGAAAAGCTTCCACATAGGTTGGGTTGTTGTTCATTCTCCAAGCCTCAGCCATAACAATTCTATTGTATGCATTTATCCTTATTATCACTTGACTTTCCTCACAATTCCTGATTATATCATCCACATGGAACTAATGATCATATCCTTTCATTTTTTGAGAAATCTTGGCATCATAAATCAAATGTTTAAGGTCAAAAAAAATTCTCTTGTTTCCCACTAACAAGCCATAATAATCTAGCTTGCTACCACCCAAGTCATACCCTGAATCAGCAATAATAGTGAAGTCGCCAAAATAAAGAGTGGAAGGCATGCAATTTTTCCTTCCATAGCTTTTCAAATGCATGAAGGTTGAGTAAGACAATTGTCTTATGATCTCTAGGTATGCAACCCTATCTGGCACAGTTTTAGGTAGTAAATATGGTGTTTCCTCAAATCCATATACTCTAATGATAGTACAATCTTGAAACACATACCAATCTCCTTAGTTGTGATTTATTTTTCCATTATGACCCTTCTCCTTTGGTTGGAGGAGCCTTTTTACTTATGGGGATAGATTATAGTCACATTTTTGGCGGAGTAATTTGTATAAGGGTTTGACAAAATGTTCTTCAAAGTACAAGTGGTGAGATCTCCCACATCTACTATCCCAAACCGATGTCCACATTTGCACTGGTCTAGAATTACCATCACCATACAAATATTTTATTCTCAATTCTTCTCCCAATATTCCCATCACTTGTCCTTCATACAATATCATATGCATAAGAAGTGAATAGTGTTTGGAGCAAATAGCTTCACTGTTGTTCTTAATAACATTAAGAGCACTGCTAATGGCCTCAGATAGATACTTTGCATAGTCATAGGGCTTGGCATCTTGGCTTTAAATGTTTTCTGCCAGAACCATGGGAGCTATATTCAAGTTAGCAGGGGCATCAACTCCCAGTACTTGGCCAATTGAATAGTATGTGTATTGATATTATTCTTCAAAGAAATCTACAAAAAATGGGGGCCTTTCATCACTAGAAAATCTCCTAGGTTGATTCCCTGGACCTTTGGGCCTATGCAGAGACAACTTCCACCTCTTATAGCTTGTATCCATAGAGTGATACTCTTCCAACAAGTCTCCCATCCATAATTTCATCTTTAGGAAGGTGTCCAATTGGAAAACCATACAAATACAATCCCATGTTATAATCATAAACTGTGACCCATCGTGTAAGTGAATTGCCCCTTTTTTGGAATTATAATTCTTTGCTAGTTATTTAATTAGTTCTACATTCACAAAAAAAATTGGCATCACAAGTTTTCCTAGATTTAAATTCCATGGGTCAAAACTAGGCTATATCTGTACTTCTTCCTATAGTGATAGATGAACAAGTCATAATCCCTATGCAGAGACCACACATCTCAAAAATTCTTGTGGTTTTCCTCTAGGGTCTCACATGATAGGTTTAATTGAGTTGTTTTCCTTTCTTTTTTCCCAGACCTAGGACACTGGTCTATTAAGTCTTAATTAAGCAGCCTAATTTTTTTTTTTGCCTCTTTCCTCTTATTTTCTCTAGGGTTCTTTACATTTTAACCCTAACTATGTTGTACTTCAAGCTATCTTCAAAAAATTATGTTTAGTTGAGCCAATATGTACTTGAATGAATTTAGGAAATTCTAAGTTGCTCGCCTTTGTCCAACTCCATCTTCTGGATACTTAGCCACAATTCACAGTGAATTTTGATCCTTAGAGGTTGTATTTATCAAAATTCAGCATGCTCGAGCTAGATCTGGTTCATAAATGGCACTCACACCATCATTCCTATCAACTTGTACATTAATAGTAGTTTTCTCTTCGATGACATCTATATCTCTCTTTGATATATCCTTGACTATCTTTTGAGAAGAATCTAAGAGACATTTAGATTTCTCTCTTAGATATTTACATTTTAGTTTCTTCCCTTATGGTCCCCCTTTTGTCGATGAGATTGGTGGATATCTCTTACCGACAAGTCTATGTCTCTTCGACATATCCTTATCTCTTCCTTTGGCAGTATTACTTACTAATGATCTCTATGTGACTTTTTCATGTTGAGGAGACCCACGGTCACCTCTCTCTGATGTCTCTTAGTCTCATGGATAACATGTGTTTACACTTGTGCTAGGATGTCAGGGAGATGTTTGATATTCTCTGATTGATACTTCTCTATCTCCTTGACATATCCTTGTTAGGATGTTGATGAGACCTTGTCCAATGTCTTTTCGATATCTCTATGTCTCACCGATATTCTTCTCCTTGAATTTCAAAGAGACTCTCTTCTCTCCTTGATAGGCTGATGTCTTTTCAACATTTCCATTTGTCCATGTTGTTTTATTAGTGACCTATCATTTATTTTATGATAATCTCTCGATGTCTGAGATGTTTTATTGTTTCCTAAATGTTGAATGCTCCATATAATTTGTTGGTGAGACATGTTAGATTTTCTCCTCAACATGTCCAAGTCTCTTAGACATCATTCTTTAGGTTAGCGAGAAGACATTTGAATATGTCTTTTAGACATTCGAGAGTCTCATCTACATTTCACATCAACCCTTTCTGCTTTCGTTGAAGACACTATGGTGGGACTCTCTTCAATATAGCATTTCCTTGGTGACATGCCATGTGTTGCTATGGGAAAGCTTCAAATAGGGAATTCACTTTAGTGTTATGACCAAGGGCTTTATTTGGTGGTTTATACTAGTGTTAGCCATTATGAAATGGAGATGGGACATATGGTGAGTTTGGGAAGATGGGTGAAAATGGAAGTATGCAAAATAACCAAGGTGGATTCTTGGCTCCAATAGGACCTTTAATATTATGAAACATTAGTGGTACTTAGTTATCAAATTTCATTAAAGGATAAGTTTTATTAATTTTAATCATTATGTATGTAAATAATGTTATCAATATTTAAAATAGGAAAGTTGGATAGTGGGAAGATCGAGGAATATTTGGGTTTTGGAATTCACATACATTACACTTTCAGAGGACAACTCGACTACCAACCCTCTAAATCCGTCAGGAACATTGAAATGGTGGATTTTGAATTTTGTGTGAATTAAATGAACACCTACAATGAATTACCTGGCTAGTATTTGAAAGGATGTAGAGGAATTAAATAGGAAACTAACGATAAATGAAGATCAATGTATGGCTTCCTATTTATACAGTGCTTCAGAAGAGCATTTGGTATCAAAGATGGCACTTCGGCGAAGTTGAAGAGCTCCAAGAAGGAGACTGCCTTCCTAGGCTACATTTCTGATAAACTCCTAAAGAATAATGCCACAACAAGGATTTTTTGTGTCTAGAGGTTGTAAGAATGGTGCTCAGGAAGGGCTACTGCTTCTCAAATAATCAAACTTAAGCCAATTCATACATTTCTCCCTGGTTCTTAGATTCACTGTTAGACTTGAATCTATCGAAGGAGAGATGTTCGTTGCTACTATGAACGGTCTTCAAAGGTTTGATTTTGGTTAGGGACATCGACACAATCATTGTGGCCATGCCAAAAGTTGGACTCATGTGGCCAGACGACATGGCACACATGTTTTAGTAGGGTATAGGTGGAGTGGCATCCATTCATACTTGACTTGAAAGGCAATGAGTTGTAAGGACATAGGAGATGGGTCTCTATTGGCTATAAGTTCTTAAGCTGGTGGTTGGGGTTGGACGAGGTGGTCGGTTTGCAATGGTGTCATGCATTTGCAAAAATAGTGGGCTTTGGTCACTCCTATGAAGATGCTTAGGAGGTCAGATGGTGGACGTATGTAGTTATGTTTTGTTTTTACATGTCAATTCTATGTAATTACCAGGTTAACTGGGGAAAATTTTATTGGCTAAATGCCAAATTTTGAATTATATTTTGGACCCACCTTGGGGATGGGCTAACTTGATGCAGTTTTTTGATCAAATTAATACAAAGCATGAAGCTTCAACTACATATTACGTATCAAATGTTATGAATATTCTGGTCAAATAATGTTGTTCCTATTTTTAGTTAATGACATCATCGCATACTCTTCTAGGATATGGGAATTGCTATGGAAATTTTATCTCCTATGGCTCTCACATTGATATGAGCTAGTAATATAAATAACTTCATGTAATTTTTATTTTATCTAACACCACTTAGTGTAAATAAATGATATTTATTTTTAGTTTGATTTGTTTCTTCATTCTTTCCATAAGAGGAGGCAACTCCACTTTGTGAACCTAGCCCATCTAGGTAAATGAAGAGAAGTAGAGGATAATTAATTTATGGCAAGTGATTATTTACTTATTTCATTTTTTTCAAGATTTCAATACTATTGTATATATGTTTTAATTGCATTAATAGGTGAAGCTAACAAAATTATTGAGCCTAGGAAGTCTATTAATTGGAAAAGGAGAGCTACCAATTATGATATTGATTCTCCATATTCTTAACAAATAAATATTCATTGATCATTTAATGACACTCCATAATTACATATATTTTCACATTTATTATATGCCTTCATGGAATGTAGATGTAGATTTTTATTCTAATGTATATCATTGTATATACATATATGGATTTATATGTATGTATTTATATTTTACCAATGTGTACAATTGTATTCCTATATGAATTTATATAGAAATTCATCAAATGCATATATGACATTGTAGACTTTATAACACTATATGACATTGTCAAGACATTATGCATATCTTCATGGCCTTATTGAGATCTATATATATTGCAATAATTGAAGGCTTAAATGGTTTAAATTATTTGAGTGGTTTGAAAAATAAGGATTAACATTAATTGTTAGGAGTGACAATAAATTTTTAAAATGGTTTCAACACTAACTACAAACTTAATATTATTTTTATAGTTGATAGTTATATAAATATATAGCGCCATCACGATACCCTATACATTGGACCCTCAACCCTAATCCCTTAACCCTCAAGCCTCAACCCTTAAAACCTCTACCCTCTACCCTCTAATCTACCCTATACATTAAACTCTCAACCCTCAATTCTCAACCCTCAACCCTTAACCCTCTACCCTCTACATTGGAACCTCAAACCTAATCCTTCAACCATATACCCTCAAACCTAGATATACCCTAAACACTCTACCCTCAACCCTTAACCCTCAACCCTAAACCCTTAAACCCTAAACTGGCCTTAAATATTCTACACTCTACCCTCAACCCTAATCCCTCAACCCTATACCCTCAACGCAATACCCTAAACCCTAAACTGTTAAACCCTTTATGTCCCACTACCCTCAACACAATACCCTCTACCCTCGACACTAATCCCTCAACCCTTAAACCCTTAAACCCAAGTAAACTCTCTACCCTAACCCCTCAGCCCTCAACCCTTAATCCCCCAACCCTTAAACCTTCAACCCTCTACCCTCTACCCTCTACCCTCAAGTACCCTTAAGCCCTAATCCGACCTCAACCCCTATACCCTCTACCCTATACATTGGACCCTCAACCCTAATCCTTGAACCATATACCCTCAAATCTCTACCCTCAACCTCAAACCCTCAAACCTCAACCCTTAAACCCTAAACCCTTACACCCTCCACTAGCTTTACCCTCTATGCTATACATTAAACCACCCTCAATCCTCAATTCTCAACCCTCAACCCTTAATCCATCCCTCACTCTCTACCCTAATCCATCAACCCTATACCCTCAACTGTTAAACCCTTAAAGTACACTCAACCCTAAACCCTCTACCCTCAAACCTTAAACCCTCTACCCTCTACCCTCTACCCAATACCCTCTACCCTCAAACCTAATCCCTCAATGTTAATCTCTCAACCCTTAAACCCTTAAACTCAATTAGTAAACTCTCTACCCTAATCCCTCAACCCTTAATGCCTCAACCCTTAATTAAACCTCAACCCTTAATCCCTCAACCCTCAACACTTAAACCCTAAACCCTCAACCCTTATACCCTATACCCTCTACATTAGAACCTCAACCCTAATCCTTCAACCATATACCCTCAAACCTATTTGTACCCTAAATCCTCTACCCTCATCCCTTAACCCTCAACCCTAAACCCTTAAACCCTAAACCAACCTTAAACCTTCTACCCTCTACCCTCAACCCTAATCCCTCAACCAAATACCCTAAACCCTAAACCATTAAACCTTCTACATCCCCCTACCCTCAACCCAATAACCTCTACCCTCGAACCTAATCCCTCCACCCTAATCCCTCAACCCTTAAACCCAAGTAAACTCTCAACCCTTATCCCTCAACCCTCAACCCTTAATCCCTCAACCCTTAAACCCTCAACCCTCAAATACCCTTAAATCTTAATACCTCAATCCCTATACCCTCTACCCTATACATTGGACTGTCAACGTTAATCCTTGAACCATCTACCCTCAACCATCTACCCTCAACCTTAAGCCCTTAACCCTCAACCCTTAAACCCTAAACCCTTACACCCTCTACCCTATACATTAAACTGCCCTCAACCCTTAATCTACACAAAGTACTGTGGTAAAGGAAAAATTTTCTTTGGTTATGATTATCTGGACAAATAAATGGGTATATACAAAGGGAATGCTAGTGATAGTATCGATCTTGTCACAAACAATGTTGGATTTCATGTTAATTACAATGAAAAATCAAAGGCAGTAGATCTTTTGATGCAAGTGAAATCTAGGTAAGCAACTGAAGGCTAGTGATTATTGGGGAAGGAAATTTTGTTCTAACACCCTTAATCCCTACTAGATCATAATAATTAGGTGCTAAAATAGGTGCTATATAAAGCACTAAATTAGGTGTTGAAACAAGCTCTAAAATAGGTGCTAAATTACGCATCACATCAGGCACTAATATGGGTGCTAATGTAGATGCTAACCTAGGCGCTAATTTAGGTGTTAATCTAGGTGCTACTCTAGGCGTTAATTTTGGCGCCAATCTTGGCACTAATTTTGACACTAATGTAGGTGCTAATTTTTTCCTAATTTAGCACCTACTTTTCTTTATTGGTGCAAAAAATACTAAAAATAGCGCCATCTTGATAAATAGCACAAACTTTTTCAAAAAATTGGAGAAATATACTTTAAAACATTGGGTGGAAGCAAAAAATGGAGAAAAAAGGAGTTAATCATAGGGATTTATTGTAGTGAATTGCACATAAAATAGAAAACATTCAAACCAGAAAACCTAGGACTCACTCAAAATTTTCTACTTTCTGAGAATTTTTTGTTGTGTATTTTTCACCAATTGAACACTTCAAAAACCCTAACTGGGACTCATATGCCCATCTAGGTGATTTATTCCCATATCATACCTAAAATTTCCTTTTCTAACATTAAAATCATCATTTATTTGTTTCTAAAGGTTGTTGTTAGCTATCTATTTCAGTTTGTTAAATGTCTATTTCGTTCATTTGATTAGATCTAGCTCAGTTTCGTTCAATTATTGCATAGCTTAATTTCAATTTTTTATTTACAAAACTTCATTTTTATATTGTTTCATAGTGTAATCAACAAATTACCTCGTATAGAATCTAAAAATTGTATTTACACATTACATTCTCGATCATTGCATTGCATTTTAAGTCTCTTTCCATTTTTAGTTTGTATATATTACTTTTCACAAATGTTAGTATATGTCTTTTCCAAGTTTTTAAAGAAAAATCTAGTCAATAAACATGTTAGTCATTCATTCAATACATTTCCTAGTTATGAGAGTCTCTTAGTGCAAGAAAGTGAAAATGTTGACACTTGCCTTAAATCTACACCCCCTCCTATCTCTCCTATTTGTGGGAATGATGTGATAGAAGAAGATGAAAACATTGAAAATCATGATAATCATAGTTTCTCCTCTCCTAATACCTATCCTACATATGACCAAGGTATTTCAGTGTTAGAAGATGCACTCATTGAAACAAAGAGAAATGATGTGAGGGAAATGCCCACTATTCTCCTTCGCCCACTCAATAATGTCCTAGGAATCCAAATTGGATTGACTATCAACCTTAAAGGTGAGCCAATTCTCAACAAGGAAGACCTAGGAAGGGGTTATTTAAGCTTTGAGGGGTTCACCACCAAGAAAAAGATTGGAAAAGACAAGTAAACATTCAACACACAAAACCTATTAATGCAAGCTAAATGATGGATGTAAATGATGAAACAACAAGTTAGAATGTGTGTATCTGGGAAGTCTAAAAATGTGATGAGGATTTTGGAAATGAAAAATTGTTGTCAAAATATGCTATGGATGACTAAGACACCCTTATCGTTGTCTTAGTCCCGCTGCTATTTTTTAGGGAAAATGCAGAATCCTCAGATACCGAAACCAAATCTAAATGAATCTATGAAAAATACCTTTGGGAGGACTAAGACGCCCTACGCAGTGACTTAGTCCCATCTAGAATTTCTAAAATCTCTAAGTGTGTTCCTGAGGCTCAATGTCTACACTTCCTTCTTCTCAGATCTCAGGTCTTGAAACTTTCAGATCTGGCCCGTAGGTGGGTTTCCATGAAGATGACAAATTTTCAATGCAACTTCACAACTATGCAACTTTGCACTTGAAATGATCTTCAAGTCTTCAACCTAAATCTACAATCACAAACATGCAAGAGGGGAAAACCTTTTTGATTATTAGTAAATGGGGGTTTTCCTTGGTCAAACCCCTTGTTGGTAGTTAAACCTTGAAATAAAATGAAATGAATGAGGGAAATGATGAATGAAAAAAGTGTTATGTTGCAACTCACCAAACCCTTGCTATGAAGTCAACAAACTTGTGTGAAGTGTCTAGCTTGGATATAGATCTTGAATCAAGGGAATGCTTGATGGATATGGATTTGAATTGCTTTCTTGAATCAAAACAGTACATCACAAATGCTAGCTCCAAAAACACATATGATGCAAGAAGATCTTTGATATGATGTTTGAATCTTGATGATGGCTCCAAATTCTTGATGAATTGCTCTTGAATGCTTGGATGCTTAGATTGCTTAGATATGAAAAATGAGTGAAAGAACCTTGTATCTATACTTATCCATGCTTAATATCCAAAAATTACACCACAACAATCTGACATATGAATTCATTAATTAAAGGAGGGTAAATCCTGCCAAGATTTGAAATTGAATCCCAAAAATTACTTAAGGGGGACTAAGACACCCTAAGTGGTGTCTTAGTCCAGAGGCATGAAACTTGGGGCACAAACTCCAAAAAGGGGCCCATTTAAGGTGCCTTTGAAATCAGGGTCCCAAAAACTTTGAGGGACAAAGACACCCTAGGTGGTGTCTTAGTCTCGACCCAAAAACCAAGGACACATAGCTAGAATCGTTAAATTATCATTTATCCTTTGATGTTTGTTAGGATTAGCCCTGAAAATATATAGTTTATTAGGCTTGTGGATGTAAAATAGGACAAATTAAGACATAAATAAGGATAAATAAAGCAAGGAAAGCCCAAACAAGTGTGAAAATGCAAGGGTATGCATTTTGCTACACTGCATTTAGGCTCCACTTTAGTGAGAGGATGATTTTGCTTCAAACTCACACCAAAGTAGCCAACCACACAATCAAGAGGGGTTCATATGTATGAATGTCAGTAAGATAGGATGATAATAACCAAGAGGATGGCCAAGCCCCCAAGATCAAGATTGTATGAAAAACCAACATAAGCACAAAGGAACATGCTTGCAGCTGATATATGAAGCCATAATCATATTGCAAACATACACCATCAAAGATAGAAAAATGAAAGAGGAAAAAGAAAAATGCAATGGATCAAGGTTCAACCAACTGTTGAACACATTGTGGACCAAGTCTAGGATGTTTTTTCAAAAATAGCTTTACAAGTGGAACATGTGGTCCACTATGCAAACAAAATACATGCTCACAAGGGATAGTGAAGCTAGTTGTCCACTCAGTGAGCCCCAATAGGTCCATATCAACATCATACCCCATGACTATGAGAAGGAGAAAAATAAAAGTGCACGCTCACAAGGGCTAGTGAAGCTAGTTGTTCACTAGGTGAGCCCTAGGGAACCATATTAAATCCATACCTCCATGACTTTAATAAGGCACAAAAAGATAAAATGCAACACAACAAGAAAGAGGGATGTTCGAAGGGATTTTTCTTAGTTCATGTGAGGTCTTAATCTTATGGGACATCATTCCTAATGTCTCCAAGAGAGGACCAATCAAAGGATAAAAGATTTGTATCTTAGGGAATTTCATGCATCGCATCACCACTAAGAAGAATGTAATATGCTGAGATAGATCAAGCTCTTGAAGGACATTACTCCCAATGTGAACACAAAGAGAAAACACGTCTCATGAAGTAAGAAAATCACATCAAGGAACATTGAAATAAAATTCCAAAATGATGCCAATGTACATGCCCCTACTTTAAATTAATTGCTAACACCATGTTGTGAGCAATTACTTTAAAGTAGACAAAATATAAAAAAGGAAAAGACGATTGCCCCCTAGAAACACATAAGGGATCTATGGATTTGGGTTCAATATTTGTCTTTGCTACAATGATATTAGGGAGCTTGGAACTATCATCATTCCCCAAATACACATAGAACTAGAAGAATGACACAAAGAGAGGGAAAACAAAGAAAATCCTTTTGGGTCAACATGGAAGAGACATAGGGTGTCTTGACACTTTGTGTCATCCCAAAAGGAAAATACAAGACAAAAATGAAATGAAATGAAAAGATAAGGAAAAATATTTTGGGTCAACATGGAGGAGACATAGGGTGTCTCCATGCTTTGCATCATCCCCAAAAGGAAAACACAACACGAATGTGAAAAGATAAATGAAAATAAAAGATAAAGACCAAAGAAAAGGTGAAAAACTTACGACATATAGAAGAATGTAGGTGAAAATAGAGGAACACACATAGAGAGGAAACATCAAACAATACAGGGGATCACATCACACACATGCAATCAAAAGAAAGAAAAAATGAAAGGAAAAAGACTAGTAAAGCACATGTGAGTCAACCATCTAGTAGGTCATCTACATCCTAGCCTTGTTTAGTATATGTGAAATTCAAATCACTAGCGAGAGGGACAACATCAAGTTTTGTACTAGGAGAATCATGAGGTTTAACATGTTGTGCATCACTCAGTTTAGGAGAGTGATCCCACAAAGTTGGTTTACAATTTCCCGGAGATCCTAATTCTTGCTAAAATCACATATTTTTAGAAAATATAATGATTTAAGCCTTGAAAAGATTCAGTTAAATGATTCCAATTGAAGATAGTTTGATCAAACCACCTTAGATCAAACCCCCTTGGATAGAATCTCACTAGTTTTAAACCATACATATAACTAAGTCTCCTTTACACCTATCAAAATGCTGATAAAAAACCACTTTTAATTTACCTTTTGGGGGATCAAATCAATTCATTTAAAATTTATTTTTTGTAAGTATGTATTCCTTATTATAAGCTTCCCAAAAATTATAATTTTAAATAAATTTAATTTTATTATTATATTTATTTTTTATTTCCTATGAATGTAGGTTTTTCAACAAAAATCGAGCTCTCTATTCTGCACGTGTGGAAAAATAGCAGATTATCAAAAAGAAATTGAAAAATATGAGTGCACCAGATATTGAAGTCCTTGATCCAACAAAAAAAGAAAAATTTAATTTTGATACATACAAAAAAATTTATACATTATATTGTCCACCTATGACTGAATTGTAATTGGTTTGACTTCGAAACTTGATTAAGGAAAAAATATTCAATAAAACACTATGAAACAAATTGGAAGTAGTAGATATCATAGTTACAAATCTAAATTCAAAAAAAATAGAATTTTATCCTTCATGGAAAAAAAGTCATGCACTATATGCTGAGCGTCACTCCTTAAAAATGTTGTTTGCTAAAAAAAACTAGTTTTCAAAGGAGATGGAAAAAGAAGTGCAATATAATTCCAAAATTTTTGAAAAAAATATATTTAGAATCTACACACAAAATTTCATGAATCAATAGTTTGCATCATGTTCAAATTCCTCACGGTTTAGCCACTATAGGTGCCCAAAAGTGAAGATTTAGTTAGAAAACATTATTTCAGTGTCCAGTTTGGCCAAAAATTGTAAACCAGTAATTTGTGATCACCCAGGAAGATGATCATGGTTGTTATCATTTAATCGCATGGAAGAGGAAAGTAAAAAATTCAACTCATTATGCACTTTCTCATCAATTTTGGTTATTTCTTCATTGTCATCTAAGTTAACCACAACATGAGGACGGATTATAATATCCATAGACAGTGTTGGTCCTTGTTGTGTTGGAGACATAGGATCTATTGGTTCTAGTAAGGAAGAAGGATCATCATTTATTGCTTCTGTCAAGTTTAGATTTTTATTTTCAAAGTTGTTCTCTTCATTCATCTTTTGAGCACTAGCATGACACCTACTCCTATGGTCTCTAGCATTTATGTTTCTTTTATTATGGTTTTCAAGCTATGTTTGTGTAGGAGTGGCTTTATCAACCATAGGTTGTTCAACCACTTTCTCTTTGGCTTTATAGATTTTCTTAGGAGGTAGATTAGGACTTGTTTGGTTTTCTCTTGGCCTTTTATAGGAAATAGGCAAGGGATTTTGGATATGTGTGGGTCTTGGTTTGTTGGAAGAGCTTTAGGTTCAATATTGTTTTCTTCAAGTGGCAGAGGTTCAATCATGGGTGGAGGAAAATTCTCAAGGGATAATTTGGCTATGCATTTTTCTTTAAAATTTTGGTAGGATAAGAAAAGGAAGTCCTCACAAGGTCTTATAGGTTCCATGGGCTCAGTCCAAATATAGTCTAAGAAGAAATTTCCATGGAAGATGAAGGTCTAAGTCCACTATGGTTCACAGTGAATATTTCATGACCGACTGGAAACTTTAAGCACTTATGGACAATGGATGGGACTGCATTCATGGAGTGAAGCCATTTGTAGCCTAGCTTCACACAAAATTGGTCTGAATTAGAGATTATATAGAATGATACATTTAATTTCTTTGGTCCTATTTGTAAAGGGAGTGTGATTGAGCCCATCGTAGCATGAGCAAAACCATCATGCATTTTAATCCATGCTTTCGATTTATCATATCTATCTTGAGTGAGTTCATGAACATATAAGAGTTCTTCTATGATCACATTCTCTCCACAAATGAGATCAATTAAAATCCCAGGAGTGGGCCTATTATTAATTCTTCTGGCTATGTAAAGAGGACCATTAGGTGCATTTTTCATTATTTATTCTGAAGAGAAAGTAATGCCAATGGCTGTTTTGGTTTGTTGTTTACAAGGCTCGATATCAATCACTCCTATTATTGTATTAATAGGAATTTGGTCACTAGTATCCATAGGAGTTTTTAATCACCATCCATATGATTTTGTTCATTTTTTCTCATGTTATCATCATCCATGTCAAAATTCATCACATCAGGCTTAGTTTCACTAGCCTTAACAAATGAAATATTATGGTTAGGCATGGGATTGGTAAAGATTAACAAGTTTTGGTTAGGAGGAGCTATAGATTTATTACCTTTGTAATTCACAACTCCAATTTGGATATGAATAAAATCAATGAGGTCTTGCACAAGGTGTTTAAGACACTTGCGATGTTTTGTATCATTTCCTTTTTATTGGTGATAAGCATAATAGGCATTGTGTCTAAAGCTTGGAGGTAACGACTTGCTAGGTTCAAGAGGTTGAATGGGAGATGAGGTAAGCATTTTTTTTTTAATAACCAAGTCATGATATTTTGAAGTGTGTCGGGTAAGGGAGTAAATTGTCTTTGTGGATCCCCAAAGATATAAGGATTACTCTTATTTATTGAAGCTACTTGGGTATCAATTGGTTGGGTAGGTTCAGAGATGGAATTTAGTTGAAGGAAATTTTTATTTTGTCTTCTGAAAGGCTGGTAGGTGTTTAGGTTTGAGGATTTTCTGGATGAGTAGAGGTGGGTTTCGGTTCACAACTACCTATAGAATTCTAATAATCTCGAAGGGCAATGTGCAAGTGCATGAAGGAGAGGAATTTCATCATGGTAAGCTTGTCTCGTACCTTTGTAAATTCTCTATGAAAATATTTTGAAGGTGAGAATTGAGAATCTTCACACTAATTTGGGAATAAAGCAATTGGTAACGGGAAATAAAGTTAGTGACTTTTTCACCCTCATTTTTCTTACATCTCATAAAATCAGCTAATGTCACTTCGGGAACCATATTCACTTGTAAATGGTTAATAAAGGCTTCAGCAAGTTCATTAAATGAATGAATTTAGTTATTCAATAATGTAGAAAACCAATCAAAGGAAACATCTATCAAGGATTGGGGAAAAATCTTAGCCAAAATTTTGTCCTCAAGGATAAAGTCACTATACACAGCAGTGAAGGCATTAACATGATTAGTAGGATCTCCCTTTCCTCCATATTTCTCAAATCTAGGGATCTCTATACCTTGTGGCACCAGAGTTCTCAATATCTCCAAAAGATAGTGGGTTGCTTTTGACATAGTATGAAGGTGGACCATTTTGATTTTGATTTATGGTGGAACCTTGATATTGAATGGTTGAGAGGCTTTGTAAGAGGTGGTTAATGATAGGGTCATTGCTTGTTGTTTGAGATGGAGGTGAATATGGTGGTGGTGTGTATGTGTTGGAAGGACAAGTGAATGGATTGCTTATGGGAAGAGATATAAGGTTAGATGCCACATAAGTATAAGGAACACTAGTGGAAATGTTTGAAGTAGGAAAGACATTTCTAGTTGGTTTCATCGTTGTGGTCACTTGAGGATTGGTATAGGTGGAAATGGAGGTTATGGTTGAAGGGGGAGGAGTTTGATTTCCTTCTTAGCTTTGTACATTGTTTGAAGCTTGAGAACCATTGGTGGTAGAAGGAAGATGTTTTCAAAAGATGTGAGAGATGTTACACACAAATTCCAATCCTTCATCACTTTTCATCATGTGGTGATTACTATCTATGGTATGTATAACAGTGTTGGAAATGTTTTCAGTACTCACACTATCTTTTAAATGGGCTAATTATTCATGCATTTTCATTATGTTTTCTTGAGGGATATAATCAGTCATTGTTTGAACAATTTTCATAGCACTTGTAGGTAAGGTAGGCATAACAAAAGAGGTATCAAAGGTACAGTCCATACGTAGTGAACTAATACCAAAACTAGAAGTAAGAGAGCTAGATAACCCAAGATCCACAATGAGTGTTTTATCATGGGATGTCATGAGTCTTGCACTTCGTCTCACTGTAGCATTAGTAGTAGGACACCAAGTAGTACAACTCATGAAAGGGATAAACCAAAGAAAGTGCAATGATAGTAATATCCTATGCTTACAATTACACTTGAAATGAAAGAAACGACAATTTTGCAAACTATAATAGAAACCTAAAAGCATAGAAAGGAAAGTTTAAACCCTAAAAACTAGAAAGTCAAAGTCAACATGGACTAAGATGCTAGTGAGGGGGTCTTGGTCCTACTAGTGAAATTCTGAGGTTGTAGAGACTGGAATAGACAACAAACAACACAAAGAGGATTCTAAGCTAGAAAACCACAAAGGGACTAAGATGCCAGGAAGGGCGTTTTAGTATTAGAAGAGGATTTTCTCATAAAAACAACAAAATATGGATTGTGTATAGTGTTCACAAGTTTCCTATTCAGGGAGCTAATGTTTATAAACAAAAAAGTGTGCAAATGAATGCAAGAAAAAGTGACTAATGACAAGCAATTAAATGCAAAGTTAAAAGCAATTTTTTCAATTTTGAATGCAATAAAAAAGTTTCTAAATGCAATTAGGATGATTGACAATGCACTTTTCAATTTTTCAATGAGATAAGATGATGCAAGAAAGAAAAAATACAACCTATATGCACTTTCACTAATGCAAATATGAGAAACCATAAATGCACTTTCACTAAATATGAGAAACCCTAGATGCACTTTCACTAATGCAAGATGCAATGCAATCAATGCAACCTAGATCTAGGACTTTAATGAACTCCAAATCAGAAAATGAATGCTCTAGAAAATGTTGGGTTCACAAAAAAGAATAGAATGGAAATGATGGGGGGAAATTCCCACTATTCTCCTTCAACCACTCAATAATGTCCTAGGAATCCAAATTGGATTGACTATCAACCTTAAAGGTGAGCCAATTCTTAACAAGGAAGACCTAGGAAGGGGTTCTTTAAGCTTTGAGGGGTTCACCACCAAGCAAAAGCTTGGAAAAGACAAGTAAACATTCAACTCACAAAACCTAGTAATGCAAGCTAAATGATGGATGTAAATGATGAAATTAAGCAATATAAATTTAGGATGTGTGTACTTGGGAAGTCTAGAAATGTGATGATGATTCTAGAAATGAAAAAATGTTGTCAAAATATGCTATGGAGGACTAAGACTCCCTTACTATTGTCTTAGTCTTTCTGCTATTTTTTTGGGCAAATGTGGAATCCTTGGATGCCAGAACTGGATCTGAAAGAATCTCTAAAAAATACCTTCGCGAGGATTAAGACTGCCTAGGTGGTGACTTAGTCCCATCTAGAATTTTTGAAATCTCTTAATGTGGTCCTGAGGCTCAATGCCTGCATTTCCTTCTTCTTAGATCTCAGGTCCTGAAACTTACAAATCTAGCTTAATGTATGTGAGTTTCCATCAAGATGACAACTTTGCAATGTAACTTTGCAACTTTTCACTTCAAATTATCTTCAAGTGTTCAACCTAAATCTTCAATCACAAGCATGCAAGAGAGGAAAAACTTGTTGATTGTTAGTAAATGGGGGTTTTCCTTGGTCAAACCCCTTGTTGGTAGTTAAACCTTGAAATTAAATGGAGGTAAATGATGAATGAACAAAGTGTTATGTTACAACTCACCAAACCCTTGTTATGAAGTTTGCAAACTTGTGTGAAGTGGCTAGCTTGGATATAGATCTTGAATCAAGGGAATGCTTGATGGATATGGACTTGAATTGCTTTCTTTAATTAAAACCATGCATCACAAATGTTAGCTCCAAAAACACACATGATGCAAGAATATCTTTGATATGATTCTTGAATCTTGATGATGGCTTCAAATTCTTGATGAATTTCTCTTGAATGCTTGGATGCTTAGATTGCTTAGATATGAAAAATGATTGAAAGAACATTGTATTTATACTTATCCATGCTTAATATCCTAAAATTACACCACAACAAGCTGAAATATGAATTCATTAATTAAAGGAGGCTAAATTCTGCCAAGATTTGAAATTGAATCCCAAAAATTACTTAAGGGGGACTAAGACACCCTAGGTGGCATCTTAGTCCCAAGGCATGAAACTCAAGGCATAAAATAAAAAAATGGGGCCATTTAAGGTTCCTTTGAAATTAGGGTCCCATGACCTTTTGGGGACAAAGATGCCTTAGGTGGCATCTTAGTCCCGACACAAAACTCAAGGACACATAGCCAAAATCATTAATTATCATTTATTCTTTGATGTTTATTGGGATTAGCCATAAAAAAATATAGTTTAGTAGTCTTTTTGATGCAAAATAGGTCCAATTAAGACATAAATAGGGATAAATAAAGCAAGGCAGACCCAAAAAAGTGTGAAAATGCAAGGGTATGCATTTTCCTACACTACACTCATTAAGAATCATGACAATGTTGAAAGCTACACTTCTATAAACTCTCCTACATTGGAATATATTATAGAACAAGAGAATGAGATCATAGACAAAATTCTAAACATCACCTTACCTAATTTCCATTCACCTCTTTCTTGTGAGAACATTTTAGTGAAAGAGGATGCAGTTGTAAGGAATCATTAAAATCATATTGTAAGTGAAGACGATAGGTTGGTGTTAAATGATAAAATCTTTAAGATCTATGACAATCCTCTTTATGTTTCTTCCCCTACTTATCCTATTTTGGAAGACATTATGGGATAAAGGAATGAAATTATGGACAATATTGACAATCACATTTGTTCTTCTCCTAGTTTCTCTCCTAATTATGAAGAAGATACTTTGATGTTAGAAAATACAATCGATGAAAGTCATGAGAATCTTAGCTTCCTCTCTTCCCCTAGGGAAAACCTTATTGAACAAGACAATCTAACCACTAATAAATCCCTTACTTGTGATGAAGTTATTTTAGAAGAAGCAACCTTTGAATATCATGAAAATCTAGTTTTTTTTTCTCCTAAAAACTCTCCTACTAGGGTAGATATCATGTGCAAGAGAATGATGGAACTAATGCATGTCTTTCAAACAATAGTGATGTAACTTCCTTAGATGATGGTGAAAATATAACACTAGACTCCCCTTCATTATAAGGAAATCAAACCAAAACTGCTAAGGTTATGAATGCACAAGTTTCGATTAGCTCCCCATTGATTATTGGACCTCCTAAATACCTTGTGGGACATCCTAAGAATCCTCTAATTCTTTAACCACCTTCAAGCAAACCTCAAACTCAAAACAAACCCATTTCCATTCTTCAACCACCTAAGAATAATTTTTGAATCAATCAAATTATAATAATGTTGCTCATACAGATAATACTAGAAGCAATCCACAACCAAGACAAACACCTTCAACATCTCTCCCATTGCCTAATCTTATCTTGCCTAATCCCCCTCATTTTCCTTTAAATAGTGGAAAGGAGTACATTCTTGTTGAACAACTAAAGAATACCCCTACTAGGATATCATTACGGGACCGTATTCAAGTCTCCCATCAATATTATAACATGATTCAAAGTTCCTTACGACAAGTTCATACCCCTCCTAATGTGCAATTGAATGACATCATAGCCATGATTCAAGGAATGAATGTTGACATTGTTTTTCACCAAAGTGAGCTCCCTCCATTTGGAAGTGTAAAACTAAAATGATGTTTTGATTATAATAGTTTTTATTAACACTAATGGTCTTATTCATGGAATAAAGTGTACTATCATTGATAATGGCTTTGCTCTTAATGTGTGTAGTGTAAACCTCCTTGACAGGATCAAAGTAGACAAAAACCAAATACAACCCTCCTCTTTATCTATTAGTGGGTTTGATAACATAGGAAAACAACTAGTTGGAGTCATCACATTACCTCTTATAGTTGGAAAGGCCACACTACAAACCACAATCCATGTTATGCCTCATGATCTTTCATATAATATTCTTGTAGGTAGACCATGGATTCATGCAATGAATGGAGTGCCTTCTACACTTCATCATAAAATGAAGTATGTCTACAAAAATGAAGTACACATGCACTCAACACTGATCATGAGCCTTACAGTGTTTTACAACTTGAGAAAGACAAGGAGAATCCTTTGAAAACATTGACACCAATGATACAAGTAGAACCCGTGGAAGAACAAAAATATATGTGTCCTAAACCCTTCAAAATGTTATCACTAGATGATTTTGGATCATTAGATTTCACACCTACATTCATGGGAGAATACAAGATCATAACGAAAGATTCAAAAAAGGGAAAATAAAATGCAGTAATGTCAACAAAAAATATGGAATACCCTTTGAAAGCATCCACCTCAACCACTTTAGAATAAAATTAAACAAATTACACAACAAACTTTTATGATGTTGATTATGAGCAACCATCGAATCCAAAAGAACTAAAAAATATTTATGGAAAAGGTTATGAACTTATGAAACAACTTGGTTATAGTGAAAAAGGATGTGGCACTAGAGAAGAAGTTATTAGTGTCCCTATAGAGCCTCACATGCAAGAAAAGACTAATGGGCTCAATTATTGTCCCTCGAAAGAAATAAACAAGTCTTCACTCAATATCAACACTCTTACAAAGGATTCTCTTAATCCAACTTTAGCATTAGTGCATTTTGAATTGATAGACACTAGTGGTCTTGGTTATTGTCCTTCAAATGAAGTGAAAGAAATAAAGAAATCCTCACTTAACACCAATTTTATCATGCAAAACACTAATGATTCAAATTTGATATATTTTACACCCTCTTATAAAGGAGAGAACAAAATATCGTAATCTAAAGAGTCTTGTGTAAGTATGACATCTTTTATTAAGCAAGAGATATATTTTTCATAAAATAAGGGAACATCTTCTACTATTGATCAAGAGAGTATCTTGTCAAGACTCCTCCAAGTCATTTGATATCCCTCCCTCCAAGAACACAAAATAAATTCTACTACAAGAGTTCATTTTCTATGTATCATAGTGTTCATGGTCATTCTATTAATGAATGTAAGGCTAAATAAATAATAAAATTATACATATTAATGATTATGGTGCTCTTCCTTGTGTTGAAGTACCTAGTTCCTTTAATTGATACTAATTTTTATTCTATCATGTTTCTCATCAATCATCTCAGCTCATCCTTGTCTTGCACTAAGTGGGGGCAAGGAGTTAGGTAGCCTTGTCCTCGTATGTCACTTATCATTGTCTTTTTTGGATAACCAACCACCTTCCATGTATATATATAAGAGAAAGCTTGGGATATGGACAACATGCCTTAAGTTGGCTTGCATGTGGTGTATTGAGTTTTAGGGGCAATCCCTTATCCATGATGTAGTTTCATTCAAGAACGTATCACTAGGAATAGGGCTTTCCAAATAGGTTCTCATGTCTTCTTCTAATTTAAAGCAATTTCTCATAGCAATGGTGTTAGCAACTACTTTAAAGTGGGGGCATACATCGATACTCCTGTTTCACTATGTAATTTTTCTTTATTCTTGTGATGCATCCTTTTCTTGGTGGTGTCATTGGGCTTGATATACTTCAAGAGTGTGCTATTTCTTTGATTTGTCCTCTCTTGGATACATTAGGCATAATATTCCCTAAGAAGACACCTTACATGAACTAAGAAAAATCCCTTTGAACTTACCTTACACTACTTTGCATTTACAATATCTAGTATATGGCCACCTTGCAGAATACAATGTTCTTGCCTTTGGAGCCATCATGTTTATTCATGAGTGTCAAGCATACAAATTTTTTCTTGCCTCATGAATCTTATTGTTCATGTTTTGTGGCCCACCTTGTCAAAGTTATCAGGAGGTATAGCTTTGGTATGGTTAACATATGATGAGAAGACTAAACATGGGCATGAATTTCTCATTGTACTATGAGAAGCCAATACAAAGGTATGAATTTCTCACTAAGCCACCCCCTTTGGATACTCACCCAATAGACAACCTAAAGTTGTGTTGCCTTAGAGTGAGCATGTGTTTTTGGAAAAACATCTTAGATCTAATCCACATCATGTTGGACAAACGGTCGAGGCTTGATCCACCCCCTTTTTTTTATGTTTCTTTCTTCTTTATGTCTTGAACATTGTATGTCTGTGTATCTTGATGTTGCATATCATACACCTTGTGTGTGTCACTTTGTGATTATGTTGGTTTAATGTAGTATCTTGGATCCTAGGGGCTTGGCCACCTCCTTTGATCTTTTTTATCCTAGACCATCCATATTGGTATGCTTGGACCCCTCATGAATGTCTACTTTAGTGTGAGTTTGAAGCAAGTTCCTCCTCTCACTAAAGTGGGGGCTAAATGTAGTGTAGGAAAAAGTATCCCCTTTTTCACACTTAATTTGGGAATTATTAATATTAAAATGAACCTAATGTTGCCTTGATCTAGTTTTGTAATGTGTTTGACACATTCACATTAATTTTAGGGACCTTTTAAACTAAATGGACCTAATTGTGACTTATTTAGGGTGTTGTAAAGTGTATCTTTATGCTTTCACACTAATCTAGGGCTTTATTAATTAATTGAGCTTATTTATGCCTTAATTGGTCCTATTTTGCATCCACAAGCCTTATTAATTGCATCTTTTCATGGATAATCTCGACACTCAACAAATAACCAATCATAATTAAATGTTTTGGGTCATGTGCTCCGGATCTAGTGATCTGGGACTCATACACAACCTTGGGCATATGAGTCCCACCTAGGTCTTGGGACTTGATTTCAAGTTGCACATTAAAGAAGACTGATCTGGAGGATCTAATGGAACTTAAATATTTTTCTTTTTGTGTTTCGTTTTATCTTGTCTTATGTCTCTTGTTATCTATGGTGTTTGGGGGAAAGCCTAGGGTTGTGGTTTTACCTTTGTCTTCATGAAAACCCTAGTCTTTATCTTATGCTTTTGGTTGGATCTATTTGGCCGTTATTTTTTGCGAGGATTATAAAACAACTTAAGCCCCATCATTTTGTCTAGGCGGGTCCCCTTTCTTGTTTTATTTCCTTTGCCTAACTTTATCGTTTCCTAAGTCTTGGATGGTCCCGTACTCCCTCATTTTAAAACAACTTATATCATTATTTGTCATCGGCCTAGTAATGTCCCCTTGTTCTTTTAATAAGTGTTTTATATTTTGCAGAGGGACAAGTTTTCGTGACTATAGATCATTTATCTTTTGATCTTAGTCATTCCCCGCCATCCCGTGATGACTCCACCACACTGTTTTCATTGATCGCTATATCACAAGCGAGCGCCACATGTCTAATTTGGTGAAGCCAAAGAAATAATAGAAATACCTTGATACATTTTGTTTGGTTTTAATACATTATGTAGCGGGTTACTAAAGTAGTCATGAGCTGCATGTGCTTCAAATTGATGGAGATGTTATAATCTCGGTGGAAAACGTGATGGATAGTTAATGGAAATATTGGTGACTCTGTTAAGCAAACATGATTTTCAATGATTCAGATCCACGGTTGCCCGCAATCGCGTGATCAAAAGTTGCGAGGTCTTTATCAATCGCGATATCATGGGCAAGTGCCACGTGGATATCCTTGGCAACACATAGTATGGTGGGCCCTTATAATCTGATGGAGATCATGCCTATTTTTTTTAAGGCAGTTGTTCGATCATTTGACAGAAGTGAAGGATTGACGGCTAATATTTGAATCTGCATCAAATGCGATTGGAGCCGCTCGCGCAGAACGCGGGTGAGTCTTAATGGCGGATGAGACATCTACTTGCCTGATTTGATCAAAATAAAGCAACTATTCTTCTACTTTTATTCTATCACAAAGCATTCAAGCATCTTTATGAAGCAATCTTAGGGAAAAGGATGAAGTTATGAGTTGTTGTAGCAAATTTTTGGGTTTCTGCAAACACAAAGTCGTGAGTTAATTTCTATATCTCTTGGTTAACTTGAAATTGAATTTGGTGAAGTTTTTTGTGTGATTGTTGAATGGGCTTGTTGATAATTGTTTTAGGGCTACTAGTTAGTGGAATTGTGGGAAATTTCTAAGGTCTTTTCTATAATTTCATACTTTTGTTTAGCCCTAGTTCTTTGAAGTTTGAAATTGCAAGGAAGCCCTAGTTTTACCCAAGATGGCACCAGCAAAGCAGCATTCTGGCCATATTGATTACTTGAATAGAAACCTATATGATGATTTCTTGGATCAATTGCCCTTGTCAACAAATGATAGGAAGAAGGGGTTGGTGTTGATGCAAGGAAAATCCTTAGGAGAGGGATTAGTATATAATGGTTCCAACATAGCAGATGCTAGGGTTCCTCTTACAGGTTTAGAGATGTTTAGATTTTCGTTTGGACAGAGGAAATTTCCCCACCCCTTTTCAAATGGTTGGTTGTATGATATGGGGAATCTGGTGGTACCGAATGTGTTCCTTGTTGTAGACTTGATTAGGGTAGTGGTTGCACGATATGACCCTGTCACACGGGTGATTAGGGATAATGATGGAGAAGTTTTGTTAAGCATTAACAGAGAGGAATTCTAATAGGTTTTCGATTTGAGTGAGCCCAACACGTTCTTGGTTCCTATTGATCTTGAGGGGATGAAACTGGAGTATGGAAGGTCGAAAACATTTTTCATAGCTAAGTTGCTCCCACCTCATTTTGTCTAAGGCAGGAGGTTCACAATTTCATATTAGCCCAAGTGACCAAGAACCTTTCAGATTGAATTACTTTGCAAAGCATTTCTTGGCTACTTTTTACTCATTGTGCTAGATTTTGGGTTTTAGCCCCAACACGGTGATGCCCATTGCTTACATGTTCATGGGGGTGCAAATACAACACCCTAATTTTTCAGTGATTTATGATTTTGCATTTTTTTTACTAATAAAATTCATGAAGGGTTGTTGAATTTGTAGCAAAATGATGTAGGCATTCCATTCTTCTGGTACTCCATGCTAATGTATATGTTCTTGTATAAGAATGTTGAATTCTTCTCTGAGAAGATGGAGTTAAAGTAGTCTGTTGATGGAGAAAGATGGCCAGTATAGGTGTGGACTGCAGACTTATCATGTAATAGGCGGAATACCAGTTATGTGTTGTTTGATAATTGTTTTTCTTCTAGATTGAGAGCCAGGCTGATGGTAAATGTACCCAAGATTCCTAAGGACTTGCACGATATCCTCATACCTAAGGGGAGGAAGCCAAAGTTGAAGGTCTACCACAATTGGGGTCATATTATTCCATATCTAGTTAGCATTGTTTTGAGGGTGTATGGTTTTCAGGGGACCCCTCATATATTGCCATACAATGTGCCACCAAGAATGGAATTTGGAGAAGTCATGTGGTAGATTGGTTGTATCCATGAGGAAAACCTTACTGGGAAGGATAAGGGAACTTTTTTCCTAGATTATACTGTGGTGTCAGATTTTGTCTTTCCAAAAGGAGGGTGGGTGCACTTTGGGAAATATTTTGAAGAATACCATTTGAGGTGTGGTCCCAAGCAGCAGAATGATCCTGAGGGTTTCTTCACTCTTTTTAGATAGACGATAAAAGGTGCTAAATTTGTGCATGAGTTCAAATTCCCTGAGTACTTAATTAGAAATGAATTTGACCTAAATATGTAGGAGTTGGACAAGGAAAAATAGATAGCTTATGACAAGCTATTGGCCATTGTGCACAAAATGGATCCAAATTATGATCCACTGATGGAGTTCAGTCCATACAATAAGAAAATTGAATTTTTGATGGACAAATTCAAATAAATCATGAGCACCTTGCCAACCAAGAAGATAAACTTGGAGTTAGATTTGTTCATGCGAAAACAAGATGCTAGGCCAAGTGAAGTGAGGCCATCCTACCAACCTAGGGAGAAAAGGCCTATTTACAGGAGGAAAAGAGATGATAGCATTGATGAGGAAGAAAAGGATAAAAAAGGAAAATCAATAATGAAATTGCCTATACAAATAGGTCCAAGGCTCAAAATACCTAGGGAAATTAAGATTATTGATTTAGAGTCATCACTTGAGAATAGTCCCTCACCACCACCATCAGAACCAAGCCTTAAGAGGCAAAGGATTGAACAATCACAAGAGGAGTTGGGGGGTAAAATTGTTGTCACTGACCTCAACATGCAAATGGGTATGCCTTCCCCTCCCAGGCCAACTAAATTGGTTCATTCTGATTTGGATATGAAAGGAAAATGTGTGCAAGATGCAAGAATGGAGGCATGTAAGGAGTTTCTAGATGATAGTGCATTTGTAAAAAATCCAGTTTTCTTGCAACTTGTATGGAGAATGAAATTGGAAGAATATCAAAAAAATGCAAAAGAAGAAGAGAATTGAGCCCTGACAGATCAAACCAGGAGAATGATGATGAAGTGAAGGATGAATTAATGAATGAATTCAAGAACATCACTACTGAGGAGGGGAGAAAACTGGTAGAACAATCTAGTGTCTTGATTTTTCCTGAATGGGACATTGCAGATGTTTTAGCTTTTAATGCTATTCTAAAGTCCAAACACCCCTTGCAAAATTCTGAAGAAGAGGTCAGGGCAACATTGCAAGATTCTGCCTTTAGTGAAGAGTATGAGACTTTGGCAATTTGAGCTTTGGACCCTCAAGGAAGAAAGCCAAATGTTACTGACATTAACCCAAATTTAAGAGGAGGGTTAATAATAAAAAGAGCTTAAGAGACCTCAACTACAAAGGTCACTAGTCTGATTGTAAATGTGGCCAAAGTGGCCCAAAAGACTGCTAAAAGAGAGGAGGCTGAAAAGAAGAGCCTAATAGAGAAGTACAATTCCGTAATTGGGGAATATAGAAAGATGCAACAAAGGAATATTGAGCTACAGATTGAGGAGGATAGGTTGAAATACAAGCAGATTGGGGAGACATCAAGTGCACTAGTGATCACAACATTGCCTTCCACATCAGGATCAGTGCCTCCTACTTCTCCTATTGTCTCTACACCAAGGTCTCCCAGCCAAACTCTTTCCCTTAGCCCTACTCTAGAGCCAATTGATGAAGACATAGAATACTCTGTTGATCCTTCAAAGAAGCAACTAATGCACAAAATAGCAGAGTTACAGGCATCCTTGAGGGTAAGTGAGGAGGGAATTTTCTTAAAACAAAAGAGGTTGTAAATACTGTATTGAGGCATTTGAATGAGAAGGTTGATGGTAGATTGTCATCAGTGCATTCTTTATATTCTTTATTATTCAATGCAATAAAGAATATTGATAGGGATTAGGAGGTGGTACTACCATTAATTAAAAATTGGATCCCTAGGGAAAATGATTTGGATATTATGTATAAGGCCTCAAGGTTTGATGTAAATAATAGGCCCCAATCATTAAGGCATACTCAGGTGTTAGTTAAGTCATTGCAAGGTTTCCAGACCTTACCAGATGAATTGAGTAGGAAGATTAAGGAGTTAGTGAAGAACTTTGATGATTGGGGCGACACATTGTTACCTAACATAACTGATGAGCAAGGGAATATCATGTCACTCCAACAATGGCATGATCAAGCAAATAAAGTCATCAATGATCAAATTAAATTAATTAGTGATGACTTAGATTCTAATTTTTTGGTGAGCTGTATGGACAAAATCATTAGCACCAGCTCATTTTTGGAATCTTTTGAAAGAGAAGCAAATCAGGTGGCAGTTAAGTACACGCCTTATAGTGTCAAGGTAAATGAGGTAATCAACTTTGATTGGCCAACTGATGAAGAGTACCAAAAATGGGTGAATGTATATTTAACTAAGGAGGAGTTAGAAGGGGTAAGTTACTAACAGTTGATAGGTCAGTTGTTGTAGTTATAACAGATTTCCAGTTTTGTTTTTTTTGATAGTCTTGGCATGGAATCCTTGAATTTTTTGTTGTTGCATCAACCATTCTCAGCGAGCATGATGAAAGAAGATTCTATGGGGTGATTACAGTTCTAACAAAATTTTGTAATGTCACAAAGTGGTCCAATTGGCTGGTTACATGTGTATTTTCTGGCTTGTTGCTTGTTTTCTCCTTCTTCTTCTATAAGAAGGATTTCAAGGCCAGAAGTACGAGTTAGCAAGTTAGATAATTTTGGTCAAGTCTAGGTGAAATGGTAGAGAAACTTGTAAATTCTGATGTTATTTTTTGGGAAAATGCAATTTATGTTTTGGGTCATTCTGTAGTAGGTTTTGAATTTATGGGGATTTAATGTTGTATGACAGCACTAGCATTTTAATTGAAGTGATTAATTCAAACTCATGTCTCTCCGTTGTATAAGCTTATCTGAATTATGAATAAAATGATCAAGGGTTGTTTCATTCATCTCACTGTTGTGGTGTGTATGATTCTTGTTTTAGCTTTAATTCAAGGAATTAATTAAAATGCTTGAACGAGATTGTAGGTGGATATGTTCTATATAAGGATCAGATAAGTAGTATTGGGTTACAATACATATTGGTGAGATTGTAAAGCAATGTTGTCAAGGATCTCATATGTTATGTGTTAAATATGTCATAAACCCTTAAATGCTTATAAATTTGACTCCTCCAATGGATATATGGCACTGATCTAAGTTGTACTTATTCGTGTGGTTCAGTGTTTGTTTTTCTTTACCTAGAGCTTGCTACAAATTGCAAATCAATAATTATCTTATACTGTGAAATGTTATTGTAATTATCTCATGCTCCAAAATAGTTGATAATACTGATAAAAACCAATTCTATTCAATATCACCCTGTTATGTTGAGCTATTAAATGAGATCATCTGTTATTTTTAATGTTGTTTATGATAATGGTGTAGAGGTTATAAATGCATTAAGGGATCACTCTCCCAGGTCCTGCAGAGCCCAAAGTTTAGGAGGTCTTTAAATTCCTTGTCAGTTGGTCCAAGTCCTTCGAGCTACCCTTGATTGGAATTGGAAATTCCATAGGTAGATTAGAAGATCAACCTAGTTATCAAAAATAGTAACCAACAAAATGGTGACTCTACTAGGGAACTAATTTCAAATGTTTCTTGTCAGTGTGTCGGTTGTCCATTTTGCATGGAGTTTTCATAGTATTTCTATGGTTTGAAGGTCGAGCACATGGTTCTATGTTAGTTTAATCCATTTCTTTTATTGTTTAAAATGCTTTGAGATATTTGGTATTCCCAAGATAATTGGGTCGTGACTCTGAAGTCTTTGCACTAGTGTGTATCTTATTCTAAAGATTTAATATAAGTTGAAAAGTCCTTTGGACAAATACTCAAAATGAAAAACACTAGGTCATTCATGAAGAATCATGTCTGAAACAGAAATTGGAGGGTGAACTTCCTAAAATGAAGAAGGACTAGATAAAGAAAATACTTGAATCTAGCAATACCGCTCCCGCGTCACAAAACCCTGTACACCAAGGTACAGGTAAGCCTTTACACCCTATCCCTGAAAATCTTGAAGAGGTGTCTAGAAACTCAAAATCAGATAGTTGTGGATTTTTTGATGCATTATTTAGTACACCAGTTCAAGAGAATGTAACATGTCAAATTAAAGGGCTTGTTAGTGTCCAATATGTTGGAAAGAGAAGAGGAAGGAGTAGAAGTTGAAGCCATCATAGAGAAAGCACTAGTGATGTGCCTCCTCATCCTGTTGAAGATGATGGAACCCCTTTACTGACTGAGCATGTACTTGAAGAGTTCAATCTAATAGATCTAATTGATACATCGAGTTCTGATATGACTTTTCCTGATCCTAATAATTTTTTTGGAGACATTAACTCCTTGAGACGGGAGATCCAAAAGCAAGTTGAGCTTAGAGTGAAAAGGGAGAAGGAGAGGGAAACAAAATTGGTACACGTTGTGATTGAAAGGGATAGATTGAGTAGACAGTTGGCAACAATGAAGCTTTTGAACCAAGAAAAAACTAAGCTAGATGTTGAGGGCCCTATTGTACATGAAATTTTTTATAAGGAGATAAATTTTGTGTCTAATGTGAGTCTTGTAGGTCGAGTTGATGCCCAATCAAAACCTACAGACCCAAAACCCTCAAACCCTATTAAATCTCAACCGAGTAATCCAAACCCTAAGCCTGTCCTAGACAAGGGAAAACAAAAGGCTGAGGGGATTAAAATAAATAAAAGGGTGATTTCCAATTCTCCTAAAGGTGATGTTGAAACTACCTTAGAAAATGTTAGAAAGGAGAGTGAGGCTCTTGCAGAAGAATTGGAGAGGACAGAGATTGAGGCTACAAATGCAGAAATGAAGAGAAAGATAAGTTTCTTAAAAATGTTAAAAATGGATGAAGCTACACAAGCTACAGCCTCATCAAGTCACCAAGATGCCTTGAAAAATGGTCCTAAAATTAATTTGGATCCCACCACAAACAATTTTGGCCAAAAGGTTCATGCAACTAGGTTTGTGGATCTAAATTAGGATGGTTCAAGGGTACAAAATTTAGGGTTTGGTGTTGATTCTCAGAAGACTGAAGGATTTTTCCAACGAAGACCTATACAATTGGAAAGGTATAGGAAATTATTTTTTGATGGTATTCCGGGTTATCCAAATCCCATCCCTGATGATCTGAGAGAGAATATGAGTAAATTTGTTGGCAACAATCTTGTGACAGCAAAGGAACACTTGAAAGCTTTTATGGATATTCCAAATGATTACAAGGTAGAGCATGAGGATGTTGTAATGAAATTGTTTGTACAATCTCTGGTAGAGGATGTAAGGGATTGGTACAAAGGTCTACCTAATTCTAGTATTTGTTCATGGGATGAATTTGAAAAGTGTTTTAAGGAACAATATGGTGATAAAACCAATGCTAGTTTCATGCTAAATGAGTTCAATAACATCAAGAAGTCATTGAATGAACCTGTGACAGATTTTAATCTAAGATTCCAAAAATCAATGTATAAGTTGTTCTAGGTTTTGAGGCTTCATGAAAACATTTGTCTCACTACATATTTCAATGCTTTTGATGCTAAAATGGAATATCTCCTCAGAGATAAGGACCCTTAGACTATGAGGGATGCATTTAGGGTGGCTATAAATATTGAGAGTAATAGAAGAGATTCTAGGAAATATGGTATGAGAGAAGAACCCACACTTTTAAAAAAACCTAAGGATAAGACTGAGAATATTTCTACTACAAAGTCTAAGGATGAAGAAAATTGGAATAAAGTTTTTAGCATTTTGAAAGACATAAAGTATATTGTTTCCAAACAAGAAAATGGTATAGGAAATGAAAAGCAATAATATAATAAGAATGATAGATTGCCCAGGTTGCAAAATTATCCTTATAATACAAATTGGAAAGATGGGAAACCAATCTTGCCTAGATAGAAGCCTAAAAATGATCAGCATACGCCAGACCCCTTGCAAAAGCAGTCAATAAATCTAGTATAGGATAGACCATGGTTTGAGGTGTTTAAACATCCACATGATCAAAATTACTATGGTATTGCTCAATTGCTTGTTGTTGAGGAAATAGAGGAGGATACTCATGAGCAGACTCTCAAATGTGAGCAAGGTGATGTAGATGTTTGTATGGCTAGATCATACATTGATGACGTAGAATGTTCCCCTGATGATGAATTGTAGGGAGCTGATGTGGATAACTGGAGAGAGAGAAGTGAGATATACCACCAGTAGGTCCTCTCTAATGAGGAAGGTGATTTTGACCATAATGCCTGCAATATGGAGCAAGTTGAAGATTCAGTGTCCTTAAGGAGACCATCAGAAGAAGAGATTGCAAGATTGACTGAGGAAATGGCTACTCAAATGAGAAGTTCACTCTAGTTGAGAAACAGAACTATGGGTGGTGAACAGGGTAAACTTGCTGGCCTTTTTATCAAAGAACAAAAGGACAAAAACAAGGGTGTTAAAGTTGATAGCAAAAAATATGTTGTGAAAATAAAAGAGGTTAAGAATGATAAGGTTTGGGAAAAAAAGAATGAAACTCCAAAGCCTCAAGAAGAAATAGCTTCACCATTGGTAAAGACCAAGGTGATTACAAAGTCTTTTGAACCTGCTTCAGAGGATAGAAAGAAAAAGAAACTAGAAGGAAGTAAGCAACAAGAGAAAAAAGAAGATGATGAAGGTAAGGTACTTGATTTTCCTAAATATACACCCATAGATATGTTTCAAATACTTTCTCAGGTTAAAGTTATTGTTCCTTTTCTAGAAATGATGAGAATAAATTAGCATAAGGAAAAGACAATAGCCTTGATCACAGGTGTTGCTGGTAATAAGACTGAACAAGGTAGTTGTAAAGAAGAAAAGGATGAAGGAAAAGGAAAAGGAAAAGGAAAAGAGAAAGAAGTGGAGGGAATTGTGTCACAAATTCCCCCTGTATATTTAGGGAATTCTATTAATATGTGCCTTGAAAATATAAACCCTTTTTTCTTAAGTGCTGATATAAATGGGAAAACTTTAAGAAATATTATGATAGATTCAGGGGCATCAAATAATTTCATGCCAGTCAAAGTCATGGAGGTAATGGGTTTGACAGTGGACACTACTCAAGTTAAATGCTATGCTATGGATTCAAGAGAAGTTCCAGTTGTGGGAACTATTAGAGCATTGCCTTATAGAATGACTTAGTATCCTGAGAAGGATTTAACCATGACTATATTAGTTGTAGACATCCCACCTCATTTTGGGATGCTTTTGTCAAGAAAATGGAATGCATCAATGGGAGGTAACATGCAGTGTGATTTATCATTTGCCACTTTCTCCATTGATGGTAAGGATGTCAAGATTGAAAGAGAGTCAAAAGTATCCTATATGATTGAGCATGACCCGACTGAGAATATGACATGTTTTAACGACAGTGGCATAAATGAATTCAGGGTTGAGGAATTCCCTAGCAATTGTGATAAGACTACTACACCGATTGATACAAAAGTAAAACAATTGTCAGAATTTGATGACTTGTGGACTATGTACTTCGATGGTACAAGTTCAAAAGAAGGATTTGGTGCAGGTGTTTTGTTATGATCACCAAGTGGAAATACTTTCAAGTTCTCTTTCACTTTGTTATTTGAATGCACCAATAATGTGGAAGAATATGAGGCCTTGTTATTGGGGTTAAGATTAGCTAAAAAACATGGGATCAAGAAGCTAAAGGTAATTGGAGATTCTGAGCTTGTGGCTTCCCAAGTTAGATCCAAGTATGTTTCAAAGAACAAGAGGTTGAAACAGTATAGAAATATTGTTTGGGATGAATTGGAAAACTTTGATGCATTTGGCATAGGATGGATGGAGAGAGTTCACAACAAAGTTGCAGATCTATTAGCAAACATTGCATTAAAACCAGATGATATGACTTATGCTAGAATTTCCAAAGTTGAGGTGCAAACTAAGCCATCCATCCCTGATAATATTAAAAACTGGCAAGTCTTTGATAATGATGATGAGATACTAAGGTTTTTGAATTGTGTGGATGAATATGAAAGTCAAGAAATTGACTTTGGATCTTTTGTGGAAGAAATTGATGGTAAAGATACTGTATTTGGGAATAAGGTCATTCAATTAAAGACAAATATGATTCATAAGGGTTTAGTTGTACTAGAAAGAGTGTTTGATAATCAAGATAGGACAAAGGCTAATCATACTGCTCCCCATCCTAATGACTTGGAAGAGATAAATCTTGGAACAAAAGCATCTCCAAAAAAGGTGTATATTGTAAAGAAATGTCACCAAAGGTGAGAAGGATGCTAATTGACTTATTAAGGAAATTTAGGCATGTGTTTACATGGTCCTCTGACGACCTTAAGGCATACAGGGAGGATCTATTCCAATATGAGATTCCTTTGCGTGATGACGCCAAGCCATTTAGGGAAAAAAAAAAAAAGGCCCATTAATCCTACCATGGCCCCCAAAATGTAAGAAGATTTAATGAAACTAAAGGATGCAGGGATCATCAAGCCAATCAAACATTCATCCTGGGGTATCAAAATTGGTCCAATGAGGAAGAAAAATGGAGACATCAAGTTATGTGTAGACTTCAGAAATTTGAATGTGTCTTCATTAAAAGACAACTATCCATTACCGAATATGAAAGCCATGTTGCAAAGAGTGATAGGCAGTGAATTGATTTCTATAATGGATGGGTTCTTTGGTTACAACCAGCTCATGGTCAAAGAGGCTAAGTAGTTTAAGACAACTTTCACTACACCCTGGGGAACATATGTATATGTAAGAATGCCTTTTGATCTGAAAAATGCAAGGACTACTTTTTAGAGAGCCATGGATGTGGCATCTTCAGATTTAATTAATTTTTCTTTGGTGATTTATCAAGATGACTTGACAACATATTCTAACAAAGAAGAGGATCATTGTGAGCATCTAGAGAAGACATTCACTAGAGCATTAGAGTATGGTATCTCATTGAATCCGAAGAAATGTGTATTTGGGATAAGAGAGGGAAAATTGTTGGGACATATTGTTTCCAAGGATGGAGTAAAAATTGCTCTAGAGAGGGTAATTGCAATAGATAAGGTCCCACAACCCTGCAATGTCAAAGGAATAGAATCTTTCTTTGGACAATTCAACTTTCTAAGGAGGTTTGTGACAAATTTTGCTGAGACAGTTCACCCAATTTCAAAAATGCTTAAGGGGGCCAAGGTTGAATGGGAAGAGGAGTCTATATAGGCCTTCCAAGACATTAAGCAAGCAATAAAGGAGGCTCCTGTGTTAAGAACCCCTAATTTTTCTAAACCCTTATAGATTTTTCCATTTTCTTCTTTCCATACAACTGCAGTTGTGTTGTTGTAAAAGAATGGAGAAGGTTTTGAACAGCCTATAGCCTTTTTCAGCAAATATTTAGAAGTGTAGACACATAAAATATAATGATTGACATCATGCATTCGATCCTACCTTACTAACATTGTTTCTTCCTGAATCATCCCTTAGTCTAACCATTTAATAGAATTCCCCTATCTAATTAAATTCATCAATATTCATCTCTTAATTAAATAAATCATTTTATCTAATCAAGTCATCTCTCTTGATTAATTAAATCAATCCACCTAATCTAATTGTCCCTATTTAATTAAATAATCAATTTATTTGATTAAATCTCTAAAGTATGTCCATTAAATTAATAAATTAAAACCTTATTCGATTTAATCTAACACCATCCCTTTTAATTAAATAAATCAAAATCTTTATTTAATTAGCCTCTTATCATATTCCCCTCTTATTTGATTTAAATAAACCCATAAATCTAAGTCAAATAAGTCACATCATCTAATCTCCTGTTAAATTAATTAACCCTTGATTAATTTAACCTCATCTCATGTCCCATCCTCTAGATAATGCAAGTTGCACATGAAAATAGATTTAATTCATTTATTAAACCTCTATTTTCCTCACAAGGCATCTTTTGGAATATTCTCTCAATTTAAATTCAAAAATTCCAAGTCAACATGTACATCCAACAAGGCAATAAATTCATCGTACATGTCCTTTTCCTTGAGCCAAGTGGCATTTATTGCATTTTCCCTTCCCTCTTGCATGTCATTTCAACAAAATTTGAATTTCAAATATTGGCATTTATTGGCACAAACCCCAAATCTTGCACATCCATCATCCATTCATAGCTTGACAAGTGGCACCATATCATTGGATGAATGTTAGTCCCACATTACTCAAATTTGGCCATTCATCCATCTTGAAATCCTATAAATAAAATGCTCATATCCTCATTTCATCATCCACAATCCAAGCAAAGTTACCATGCTCAAATATCTCTTGAATTCCATCTATCATCATTGAGTCATTGCTAGGTTTTGTAGATTTTTGGCTTGGAGTCTTCATTCTTCACCAACAAAGTGGATCAATCTCTTCAACATTCGAAGCTTGCATCATAGGAATTGGGAAAGGGCCAATTTTCACATCAAATTGGCACCAATTCCCCCATGGGATCATGAGTTTTCATACTTAAATTAGGATTCAATCTTTATTTCATCATTTTCATTGTGTTCTTCACTATTTTCATTCCTAGTTTGAGGTTGTAAATGGATTTCATGGGGAATCCTTGTTTTGGCTTGCAATATCTAACTTGAGGTGTTTATTCTCCTTGTTTTGTAGGTACCAAGGTTGGGTTTCACACATTTGGCGCTAGAAGGAGGGCTTGAAATCATTATTTCTAACATTTTCTTGAAATTTCTACATTTTTTCTTCACACATAGGCAATTCCAACGCGGGCTCGTTAGCCTCGCTGTTTTGGCACCGCGGGCTCGTCTATGTCGCTATATGGCACCGCTTAAAATACAAACTGCACCGATGGACTCATCCCACCAAAAAATTTAAATTTTTAACTCCATCGTTGGACTCATTGACTTGCAGGACTTTTAAAATTTTTGAAAACAACGACGTTGGACATAAACTACAACGCTGGGAAAAATTGTGACGCAATCAAACTCTCTATCTCGATACAGAGCGCCGCTGACTGGTAAGTGGCGCCATGAGGGCGACGCTAGGAGAACAAAGTGTGACACCTTCACGCATTGCGATGCTGGGAGACAGTAAAAGGGAAAATTTAGTTTTAGCATGTGCTTTTGATTTATGACTGATTTTTCCTTTGTTTTCTGCTTTTTAATTTCTATGTTTTTCTATAATCTGACTGTTTTTCTTCTTGGAAGGTTGGAAATTGAAAACAAAGGAAGGAGGAGTATGGTGGTGATATTTTGTCCAATCAAAGTCTTTTTAAACACTTAAGTGTTTGTTTAACACTTCTTTGATGATTTGTTATCTTTTCATTCTTAGGACACTAATTTTCGTTTGGGCTTAAAAAGGACCTTTTCCATTTCTTGCAAAGGCTAAAATGAACAATAGGATCAACAACTTACTAGATTTTGTTTATTGGATTAAAAAATTGAACAAATGTCTTTCACTTGTGATTGGGTGCTCTAAAATGAACTCACATATTGCTTTGAGGATCTAAAAAGAACAAGTGTAGCTTTGTTTTTCATGAGGGCTTACTGAGACTAAAGCCATTGAAAAAGGATGTATGCACTTCTCTCGTGCTTTATAGCGATCTTGAGAATCAAAAGACCTTTTTCATGACTTTGGGTTAAGACAAAGCAATCACCTCCACACTTCGATTTGGGCTTAAAATTGAAAAAAATCTTGTGCGAGTGTGAGTGGGGGCTTTGTTGCGTATATTCTCTCTCCTTGTTGCCAACAAGGATTGATTGAGTTATGAATATTGTTCTTCATTCACTTTTGTTTATCCTAGAGGGCCTGCCTTGGGGAAAAAGTACTCACCCAAGGGAACAACTCAACCGATAACACTCTAAAGCCAAGAGTATTTCCAACCGGGATATAAATATGGATATTGGACAAAACGCCAATATCACGCAGTTGATTCTGACAAGATGGATCCAAAAGGGGACTCTTGCCATATGGGTCAATCTCCACGAACAAAAAGTCCTTATGAAAACCCATGTGCTAGAATTTTCCAAAATCCTTTTGTCTATTTGTTGGTGCAAGAATGGTCATTCTCAAGCCACCCCACACTTTTATGGTCTTCTAGTAGAAATGGAAAACATGCCATGGGAGTTTCATGGGTGTTGATGCTTGGCTGCCCCGTATAAGTGTGTTGTGGAGGGGAGCTAGTGGGGTCAAGAATCTAACCATTAGCTAGAGATAAGCATAGCTGGACTTGTCCAAGTGGGAATCCAACAAATATTGTCTTACACATCCATAGGATTGTACTTATTCTTGGATTACAAAATGCATTGCTTGAGCGAAAACATCATGAAAGCAAACACTTGAACCTCATCCAAAATTTAAACCCTTTTGAAGAAAAATGCAATTGACTCAATCTATATGTTATTGCTTTCCCTTGGGATTCACATCCTTAGAGGTTTCTAAACATTGGATTATATCTCAATTTGTCTCCTTAAGTAAACTATAGGAAAACCCTTGCCTTGAGTTCATTGAATTCCCACATAACATATCTTGTGGGGTTTGAAGAAATTAAGACATTGGACATCTTAGTTTGAAAACCTAATTGAAGAAAGTGTTTTTGGTAAAATAAAGACATTAAGCAAAGCTAAGCAAAAAGAACTTTCATATGTGTTGAAGACCCACCATCCCAAAAGAAAAACAAATCATTGGTTGGAAATCCGAAAATGAATGTTCAAATGAAATCATTTCTTGGTTACAAAGGTCATTAGGAAGCATTTGCATGCTCTTCAATACCTAGGTCTAAGCAAACAAAGGATACCTTTTTAGGTTCATCTTAGGATCAAAACATATCAAAATCTCTTTTTCATCAATCCTCCAAAACATCAAAACAAATCCATCTCATCATCACCTTTTGGAAAATCTTGAAATCATCCTTAAATACTAGGCTTTGTGGAAAAATCAAAATCATCAACATCATTGAGACAAAATCCTTGAAAACATTAGCAAAAAAACCTTTGGCTAGGTATGTGTAGATGCATCCTTTTGCATATACTTATTCAAAGTTATCAAAATCATCTTGTCTAGCTTAGTGTATGTAGATGAATCCTTCTTCATATGCTTAGTGAAACAATCATCTTGTTTGAAAAGGTGTGGGTAGATGCATCCTTCTCCTCACACATATTCAAAATCATCATCCTTTGAAAAAAGATATCCCTTAGATCATCATCCAACATCTTAGGGTCTTTTTGTTCAAAAATCAAAATCAAAATCAAGGACAAAATCTCAAAATCCAAGATCAAAATCTGCAAGTCCTAAAAGCCTAGTATCTCATTCAAGATTTATCAAAATCCAAAAACATTTGTATCATCCATCCCTAAACATCATCATCATATCATCACCTTTGATCCTCAAGGCATCCTAAAACCTTCTACTTTGGGACATAAAATAGAGATCAATCCAAAGAATCAAGAGATTCATCTCCCATATTTTTGATACTTGTTTTATGGTTCTAACTAGATCTCAATACAAGAAGAGTATGGAAGCCAATAAAGAAACACCCGCTTCAAGCGATCTTAGCCAAACAAACGCAGAAATGAATCCAGCCGAATCAAGTAATCCGTTGACCCTCTCATCATCACAAAATACGCAAGGAGAAAATCAAGGAGAGGACCTTACTTTTGGAATGTCTCGCGAGGAAATGACTGAAATGCTACAAAATCCAGACAACCATAGAATCAACATCATGATGAGACTTAACCCTTCGTTGTACATGCTTGAACTAGCAAAACAAGGGGCCAAGTTACCTTTGAATTTTGACATGAGTACCATAGTGGAAACATCATTTCCTCCAATCTCATCCACCATTCCCATCTTATCCACACCCCCATCTCAAAACGTCATGCAAAACATTCTGCAAATCACATCCTTTGCTCCAACACAACCCAATGTTAATAAGGGAAGTGCATTTCTCAATGCACTTCAAACACACCCCCTTGTTAATAATCAAAATGCAGACGCAAACACCACATTGGAACAAAACATACCCAAAAACCCATTACATAAAAATGTTTCTCTCACATTCCATCATGATCCATCATGATCATTTTTCACACAATTCCTCAAACGCCTCTTCTCACAAATTCACAAGAAGAGGGAGATATGTTCAGAACAGGGGGCATATTTGACAGCACGACATTCTTGCAACAACTCACACCCCTTACATTTCCACCTCTCCCACCATTGCCATTATCATCTACACCACTCCTTGGTTTAGGGCTTCCCCCTCTACCAAGTATCAATCAAAACAATATGCCAACCATCAATCAAAGTATTACACAAAACGCCCAAAATTTTTCATTTGTTGGAAATATATGCCTCAATCATCACAGGCTGTAACCTCTATTGGAGCCAAGTCGGTATGATAGCTCTTATGTATGGCCGACTAGCAGATTTAATCTTGTTGTATTGTTAAGGTCGTTGTGACCTTGCAGAAGTCTTGTCAAACATTGTTTACCTTGGAGCCTATCGCTGTGACATTATGTTCGCTGTGACCTCCCAGTGCTCGTAGAGATCTCTAGCTGACAGGCCATTCTATCGGATATCAGGGAAAGTCTTGGGTGTTCGCTATGAGCTCTCAGCAATGTACAAATGTCTCACCGATGGAGGCTCAAGTGTTGGTCATCAGAGTAACACAAAGGATCTCAGAGAGAGTTCTTAGCAACTAGAGGATGTCTTGCCAATAGCCTATGGCTATTGGGGTAACCGAAATGGTCTCAGGAAGAAGTCCCGGTGAAGGATGTAAGTCTCGCCGAGGATAAGGGATCTTCGGTATAACTCTTTGGCACCCGGTATGACTGGAGGTTTCGGAGTAACATCCTAGCGAAAGTGGTATAGTCTTGGCAACTATTGATGGCTTCGAGGTGACATAAGGGATCTCAGAGAAACCTCTTGGTGATAATGTTAAGTCTTTCCGAATGGAAAACTCACATCTATGTGACTTGTGGAGCTTCGATATGACGTCTCAGTGAAAGTGATTTGTCTTGGCGACAGGGCGAAAGCCGAGCGATAGTCTTTTGAACTCGACGTAACTTCTTGGCGATAATAGTATGTCTTGGCAACATCGATATGAAGATTTTGTGGCATCGGCAAGACACTGTTAGTATCTCACTGAGATGCCAACAAAGTTTGTTTCTTCTGACCGAGCGATGACTATCTACATGGCTGGTATTCTGCCAATCAGAGGAGTCGAATTGGAACCGTTGGGAGACTATTCATTGTGACAGTTCTGTGAGGAAGCTCGACAGCTAGGAATGCCATGAATATAGTTTGCAGTTGCAGATGCTCAAGGGTTAGATGGTTGGTTCGATCAACAGTTGTGTGTGAATAGTTTGAATTGTATCAGAGTGTATTCTGTTTTGTAATGACTATAACTTGAAGGTTCCTGTACAAGATTGTTCATGGTGAATGCTGATGTAAACAGACACCAGAAAGATAAGTCTGTCATTTGTATGTAATCTCCATTACTATAATACAAAGTGATTTCTCTTGGTGTGGTGGGTTTTTCTCCCGTAAGGGTTTTCCCACGTATATCTAGTGTTCATGTGTGATTGTCAAATACTCTGTTTCTGATATTTACTTCATAGTGCATCTTAATTGGACTGTAATTGTAAAATTTTAAAGTATATTTGCATTCTTTCCTGAGGTATTGATGTTAGGAGAGTTGTTTTCCACATCTAGCTTTCCTTACAAGTGGTATCAGAGCCTGGCCAGTTGTGTTATCCTTGTGGGTATGTTGGGTTTTTTGTGTCAATTATGTTCAATGGGAGTCTTGTAGAGTTTTGTTATTTCTGATTACAGTTTAAGATGGCTAGTACATCTGGTAAGATTGAAATAGAGAAGTTTAATGGCAGTAACTTTGAGTTGTGGAAACTCAGGATGGAGGATCTCTTAGTTGATCATGATCTTTGGATTGTTGTTGCTAGAGTGAAACCTACAGGCATGAAGCAAGAAGATTGGGACCTTGTAGATAGGAAGTCTAAGGGGCTGATAAGGCTCTGTTTGGCAGACTCAGTGCTTCTGAATGTGCATGAAGAGAAGACTGCATCTTCCTTGTGGAAGAGACTGGCGTCTATTTATCAGGGGAAATCTTTGGTGAATAAACTTTTCTTGAGGAAGAAGTTGTATAGTTTGAGAATGCAGGAAGGATGGTCTATAGCTAATCATTTGAACACATTCAATATGTTGATTGCTCAATTGACATCTATTGGTGTGAAGACTGAAGAAGAGGATTGATGTATGCTTCTATTGTGTTCTTTACCAGACTCCTGGGATCATCTAGTGATGGCTATTGGAAGTACAACATCAAATTTCAAGATGGAAGATGTTGTTGAATCTTTGTTGTTAGAAGAGATGAGAAGGAGCTCTTGCTATCAGAGGAAGACCAAAAGAGAAAGGAAAGAAGAAGGACAAGAAATCAAAATCAAAATTAGAAGGGAGATCAAAGTCTCCTAGCAAGAAGTCCAAGGTGAAGTGTTGGAACTGTGGGCAACCTAGTCATGTCCGAAAGGATTGTAAAGAGGAGAAGAAGAAGAAGAAGTATTCTTCTGACAATGAATCTTCTCCCAGTGATGGTGATGCCTTCATTGCAGCCTTGGCTACACAGGAATCAGATGATGTCTGGCTGATTGATTCTGGTGCATCTTTTCACATGACATCTCATAGAGATTGGTTCACGAAGTATGAAGAATATGATGGTGGAAAGGTTTACTTAGCGGGTGATTCAACTTTGGAGATTGTGGGTCGTGGAAGAGTTAGAATCCAATTTCCTGATGGCAGAGTAAAGGGAATTAATGATGTTATGCACATACCAGGTCTAGCTCAAAATTTACTGTATGTCAGTAAGTTGAATGATATTGGAGTACAAGTTACATTCTCTAGAAATGGTTGTAAGATGACTATAGGTTCAATGGTGCTAGCTAGAGGTGCTCGAATTGGTACCCTGTACAAGCTGGATGCACATGCTATTCAATGTAACAGTGTCTCTGGAAAGTCACTAAAAGCTGCTCATGGAGGTAAAGAGGGAAATATTCCTAATTATGTAAACTCAATGGAAGTAAAACTTCCAGCTGAGAAGACTATGCTCTGGCATCATAGGTTAGGCCACATAGGTAAAAAAGGTTTAAAAACCTTGAAGAATAAAAACCTGGTTGAGGGGCTTGAAGATTGTAATCTTGAATTTGAATTCTGTGAGCACTGTATATATGGAAAGCAGCACCGTGTTTCTTTTTATTCTAGTCCTCATAAATCTTCTAGTTTGCTAGATTATATTCATTCGAATTTATTTGGTCCAGTGGATGTTCCTTCTTTGTCTAAGTCAAGATACTATGTGTCGTTCATTGATGATTATTCGAGAAGAACATTTGTTTATTTTTTGAAAAGTAAATCAAAAGTGTTCAGTCGATTTAAGGAATTTAAAAATCTTGTTGAAAATCAGACTGGTAGAAAAATAAAATGCTTAAGGACTGATAATGGTGGTGAATTTTGTTCTGATGAATTCAAGAGGTATTGCAAAGACCATGGGATTAAAAGACACAAGACTACACCCTATACTCCACAATAGAATGGAGTTGTAGAAAGGTTCAATAGGACAGTGATGGAGAGAGCATGAAGTATGCTCAGTAGTGTTGACTTGGAGGAGAAGTTATGGGCTAAGGTTGTATCTACTACATGTTATTTGATAAATCATTCACCAAATTCTGCTCTTGTTGAGAAAACACCCTTGGAAGCATGGTCTGGTAAGAAGCCCTCTCTTAGACATATTCGAGTCTTTGGCTATGAGGCATATGCATATGTGCTGGATGTGAAAAGATCTAAGTTGGAGAATAAGGCTGTCAAATGTATTTTTATTAGCTATAGTGTTGTCATAAAAGGATACAAGCTTTGGAATCCTAATACAGAGAAGGATATGTACAATAGAAGTGTAATCTTTCGTGAGCTAAAGCCTTCCACCTTGGATCTGCAGTCAGAGACAAAGTTAGAAAACAATAAGGATGTAGTTGAAATTCCTCCTACACCTGAGAAAGAGGAATTGGAAATTCAAAATGTACCTGAAACTGAGGAGAGCTTGAGCAGTTCTAAAAGTTCAGAAGAAGAAGAACAACCTCAGCCCTAGCCATTGAGGAGGTCAACCCGTGAAAGAAAACAACCTGATAGGTATGTATTCTCTTTGATTGATTCTACTTGTGCCTGTGCTTTGATTTCTAGCACTGATGAGCCTAGGATTGTAAAAGAGGCATTTAGAATGTCTAATTCAGACTCTTGGTTAGAAGCCATGGAAGAAGAGATGGCATCATTAGAGAAGAATGAAACTTGGAGTTTGGTTCCCTTGCCTGAAGGCAGATAACCTGTGGGCTGCAAATGGGTATTTAAGAAAAAGATTGGTCTGGATGGCAATGTAGAAAAGTACAAGGCAAGACTGGTTACAAAGGGTTATTCCCAGGTCGAGGGAATTGATTATGGGGAGATATTTTCAACTGTAGCAAAGCTAACATCTATCAAATTTCTTTTGTCACTTGCAACAACATATGACTTAGAGGTAGAACAGATGGATGTGAAGACAACATTTCTTCATGGTGATTTTGAAGAAGAAATCTATATGTCCCAGCCTAAGCACTTTGTTGAAAAAGGTAAAGAAAAATTGGTATGCAAATTAAACAAGTCTTTGTATGGGTCAAAGCAGTCACCTAGAATGTTGTACCAAAATTTTGATACTTTTGTATTGTCTTTGTGATTTGTGAGATCAAAATCTGATCACCATGTTTATTATAAAGCTAAAAGTGATCAAGTTCTTATTATTGCTCTCTATGTTGATGATATGTTTTTCATAGGCAATAGTAAGCTAATGATTTATTATCTTAAGTATCAGTTTTCTGCTAAGTTCGAAATGAAGGATCTTGGTGCAGCAAGGTATATTTTGGGGATGGAGATAACTAGGGATAGGAAGAATAGAAAACTATGGCTCAGGCTCAGTCAGAGTAAGTATATCAGGACTGTTCTTGAGAGATTTTGTATGAATGATTGTAAATAGCTAGTTGTTCCAGTCTTACAGGGAACAAAACTATCTATTGAGGACTGTCCAAAATCTCCTACTGAGATGGAGGACATGACCAGTGTACCCTATGCTAGTGTGGTTGGAAGTCTCATGTATGCAATGTTCTGTACAAGGCTAGACATTGCCCAAGTAGTAGGAGTACTTAGTCGGTTTATGGCTAATCCTGGAAGGACACATTGGGATGCTGTAAAAAGAGTTTTCAAATATTTGAAGGGAACTTTAGATTTTGCTTTGTGTTACCATGGGAACCTGGTTGAATCACAGAAGACTCTCAGTATTCGAGGCTATGTGGATTTTGATTGGACAGGGGACATTGGCAGTAGGAGGTCCACCAATGGATACATTTTCATGATGAATGGTGGTGCAGTGAGTTGGATGAGCAAGCGGTAGGTTGTAGTTGCTTTGTTCACTACAAAGGCTGAATACATGGCAACTACTCACGATTGCAAAGAAGCAGTTTGGTTGAAACGTTTGTGTTCTAACATTGGTTTTGATGCAGGGGAAATAACTATTTTCTATGATAGTCAGAGTGCAATTTGTCGGGAAAAGAATCCTACTTTTCATGCCAAGACGAAACATATAAACGTATAGTACCACTTTGTACGAGATATGGTGGAGGATGGAAAGGTTAGTTTTGAAAAGGTTGATACTCTGGAGAATGTTGCAAATTCATTGACGAAGCCAGTGAGCACAGACAAGTTCAGGTGGTGTGCCAGTTCAATGGGCCTTAGTGCCCATGATTTTCAGTAAGTTTTGTTGTGCTCTAAAGGTGCCTGTGTGATCTTTGTCAAGTGGGAGATTGTTGGAAATATATGCCTAGGTGATCCCACAATAGTGGTTTACAATTTTTAGCCAAACTGGACATTGAAATAAATTTTTTTAACTAAATCTTCACTTTCGAGCACCTATAGCAGCTAAACCATGAGGAATTTGAAGATGATGCAAACTATAGTTTCATGAAATTTTGTCTATAGATTCTAAATATATATTTTTAAAAAAAATTGGAATCAGATTGCACTTCATTTTCCATCTCACTCAAAAAATAGTTTTTTCAAAAAACAACATTTTTTAAAAGTGACGCTCACCGTATAACACATAACTATTTTTCCATGAAGGATAAAATTATATTTTTTTCAAATTTAGATTCGTAACTCTGATATCTAGTGCTTCCACTTGGTTAGATAGTTTTTATTGAATATTTTTTTCTTTAATCAAGTTTCAAATTCGGACCGATTATAATTAGGACATGAGTACGGTATAACATGTAGCTTTTTTTGTATGTATCGAAATTCAATTTTTTTTCTTTTTGGATCAAGGACTTCAATATCTAGTGCACTAATATTTTTAATTTATTTTTTTTAATAATCTACTATTTTTCTACATGTGTAGAACAGAGAGCTTGATTTTTAGTGAAAAACCTACATTCATGAGAAATAAAAAATAAATATAATAATTAAATTAAATTTATTTAAAATTATACTTTTTTGGAAGCTTATAATAAGGACTACATACTTACAAAAAATAAATTTTAAATGAATTCATTTGATCCCTCAAAAGGTAAATCAAAAGTGGTTTTTTATCAGCATTTTGATAGGTGTAAAGGAGACTCTATTATAAGTATGGTTTAAAACTAGCGGGGTTCTATCCAAGGAGGTTTGATTTAAGGTAGTTTGATCAAACCCTCTTCAATTGGAGTTCTTTAAATGGAACATTTCAAGGCTTAAATCATTCTATTTTCTAAAAATATGTGATTTCAGCAAAAATCAGTTCCTCCCAGAAATTATAAACCAGCTTTGTGGGACCACCCGCCTCAATCATCACAGGTTGTAACCTTTATTGGAGCCAAGTCGATCTCTTATGTCTAGCCGACTAGCAACTTTAATCTTGTTGTATTGTTCAGGTCGCTGTGACCTTGCAGAAGTCTTGTTGAACATGGTTTACCTTGGAGCCTGTTGTTGTGACATTTTGTTTGTTGTGACCTCTCACCACTCATAGAGATCTCTAGCTGATAGGCCATTCTATCGAATATTAGGAAGAGTCTTGGGTGTTCGCTATGAGTTCTCAGTGATGTAAAAATGTCTCATTGACGGAGGCTCAAGTGTTGCTCATCGGAGTAACACAAAGGATCTCAGAGAGAGTTCTTAGCGACTGGAGGATGTCTTGCCGATAGCCTATGGCTATTAGGGTAACCCAAATGGTCTTGGGAAGAAGTCTCGGTGAAGGATGTAAGTATTGCCGAGGATAAGGGATCTTTGGTATAACTCTTTGGTGCCCAGTATGACTGGAGGTTTCAGAGTAACATCCTAGCGAAAGCGGTATAGTCTTGGCGACTTTGGCGACTATTGATGGCTTCGGGGTAACATAAGGGATCTCAAAGAAACCTCTTGGTGATAATGTTAAGTCTTTTTGAATGGAAAAATCATGTCTATGTGACTTGTGGAGCTTCGATATGACGTCTCAGCGAAAGTGATATGTCTTGGCGACAGGGCGAAAGTTGAGTGATAGTCTTCTAAACTCAACATAACTTCTTGGCAATAAAAGTAGATCTTTGCAACATCGATATGAAGATTTTGTGGCATCATCGAGACACTATTAATGTCTCACCGAGATTCCAACAAAGTTTGTTTCTTCTGACCGAGCGATGACTATCTACGCGGCTGGTATTCTGCCAATCAGAGGAGTCGAATTGGAACCATTGGGAGACTGTTCATTGTGACAGTTCTGTGAGGAAGCTTGATAGCCAGGAATTCCATGAATATAGTTTGCAGTTGCAGATGCTCGAGGGTTAGATGGTTGGTTCGATCAACAGTTGTGTGTGAATAGTTCGAATTGTATCAGAGTGTATTCTGTTCTGTAATGACTGTAACTTGAAGGTTCCTATACAAGATTGTTCATGGTGAATGTTGCTATAAATAGACACCAAAAAGATAAGTCTGTCATTTTTATGTAATCTCCATTACTGTAATACAAAGTGATTTCTCTTGGTGTGGTGGGTTTTTTCTCTCGTAAGGGTTTTCCTACGTATATCTTGTGTTCATGTGTGATTTTCAAATACTCTGTTTCTGATATTTACTTCATAGTGCATCTTAATTGGACTGTAATTATAAAATTTTAAAGTATATTTGCATTCTTTCCTGAGGTATTGACGTTAGGAGAGTTATTTTTTGCATCCAGCTTTCCTTACATCATTGATACCGCAACAACAAATGACAAATACACAAGCAATGGCAACATCATCAAATACCCCATTAACATCACAAAGCATGGTCTCTCAAGGACCAATCACATCAATAGCACCATCCATCATGCAAAACACCAACACCATCTTCACAAACACCATTCTGAATCCACCACCACCAACTTTCACCACATCAAGCCAATATGACGCAGCATTGCAAGCCGCTTTCCAAAGAGGATACCAACAATTTCAAAAACAAAAAGTCGTACAATAAGCTGCTCAAGCCGCACAAGTTTCCCAAGCTGCACAAGCTGCATTGCAAGTGCAACAAGCGCAACAAGCCTAAGCATTATTGCAACAACAACAACAGGCCACTCAAGCTGCACAAGCCACACAATCATTACAAGCACAAAGGACCACTCAAGCACAACTTCTATTGCAGCAACAAGCCACACAAGCACAAGCAGCACAAGCGCAAGCCCAAGCGTAAGCTCAATATCAAGCACAGCAAGCATAAGCACAACCACAACTTCTTGCACAAGCAGCACAAATGCAAGTATATCATGAAGCACTAAAGCAATACCAAGAGAAGCAAGAAGCAGTAGAATTGGTAGCCCAACAACAAGCATTGTGGGAACAATAGCAAGCACAACAACAAGCATTGTTGGAACAGCAACAAGCGCAAGAACAAGCACAAATCCTAGTGCAACAATAGCAAGATAAAAAACAAGCGTTGTTCATACAAAAGCAAGTAGAAGCCTACTTCACCCGCCAGAACATACAGGTACCATCAAACAACACACTGAACAACCCATCCATCCATCCAACGATTCAAACACCCCAAAACACCTTCATCCCACCCCCTGATCTGCAAAGTGATGTGATGACACAACTCAGGTTTCTCTCGCAACAAGTGCTCAACCTTCAATCAGGGTGAACAACCAAAACGCCAAGCAACTTGTGTCCCTATCCATTTGATAGGAGCTTAGAGATGAAACAATTCCCCAAGGGATTTGAGATTCCTAAATTTGACAAATATCGAGGGATGGGAAACCTTGAATATCACATCAGGGAATTCCAAGTTCATTGCATGGAGGTCGCATATGACGATACTTATCTGATGTGGCTATTTCATAGGAGCTTTGTAGGCCCCGCTATAGAATGGCTCTCTCACTTACCTTCAGGCATTAGAACATTCCAAGAAATCAAGGACGCATTAATTAAGAAGTAAGCATGTATCGTTGCAATGGATGTTAGTCTCGAAGAACTATATGCTCTAAAACAAGGAAAGAATGAATCTTTTGCTTCATTCCTTCAATGATGGTGATCCAAGGCCAATCGGAGCAAGTGGACCATGCCAGAAGAATAACAAGTTTGTACCATCATAGCCAACCTTGAAAGCCACTTAGCATTTCATCTCAAGGTTTAGGGCATCACCACATATGAGCAATTAATCCCCAAAGTGCTCAGCATCGAAAGAACCCTTGTGACTCAACCTACGGAATCAACATCATATCATGAACAGCAAAACAACTGCCCATCATCCAATTACAATGATAAACCTCGCACATGGGCAAGGAACAAGAACATTACTAATGATGGTGTCGTAGATGCCAAGGTGGTCATTAGTGGTCCACGCCAAAATACACCCACACCGTAAATCCAAAATCAATGCCAAAACACTCATCACACAACATACCAACCCAACAACACTCAAACCATCAATAATCTCAATGACCAAAGGGGATCACCCCAATGCAAAAGTTATCCCAAAGGAAAATACACTATTTTGGGGGAACCACTGGAGGACATAATGAAAAATTTGATTGATGAAAAACTCATCAAGCGTCCTACATTCAAGAATTACCAAGAACTTGATGTCAAACCCCCTTGGTATAACGAAAATTAACTTTGCGAATTTCATAAAATCAAAGGCCACACCACAAACAATTGCATGAGACTCAAAAATATCATCCAAGATCTCATTGACAAGAAAATCATAAACGTGGAACAACCTACCAGAAATCAAGATCTTAAAATCTACACGAATCTGATGTCGAATCATGGCAACAAAGGGAATAAAAATGATAAAGGGAAGGGCAGTGTAAATCATTTGTAGGAAATGGTCATTTCCTCCCTAAATGAGAACTGCATGGTCATCATCATCAATGGCACCCATGCCAAAGATTGTGGAGTCACCACAAGAGGTGGAAAAGTCACCATTGTAGGATCATCCTAACCAAATAGAGTCCCTTCATCTAGATCTATGCCTAGTGGTTACAATTTCCTAGACCAACTCAAGAGAATGCCAGCACACATCTCCATCATGGAGTTGTTAAAAATTTCATCAGCCCATAAGAAGATCCTTGAGGAAGCATTAGGCTCATCCACTATCCCTGCAGATCTTGATGCGGAGCAATTCCAAGCTATGGTTGGAAATATCATAACACCTAATCTCCTTACATTTTCTGACCAAGATTTCCTCACCCAACCATCTCACAACCATGCACTTCACTTAGAATCCATTGTAAACAAGAGAAAAATCAAAAGAGTCTTGGTGGATGGAGGTGCAGGTTTAAACATCTATTCTCTCAGCCTCATCAAGCAGTTGAAAATATCAGAAGATTCCATCGACAAAGGTAAGGGCATCACGATAAGAGCATATGACGACCAAGAAAGATTGTCTCAGGGCACAATTAAACTCCCTATTCAAGTAGGGCCTACCATCATGGAAACCACCTGTTAGGTCTTGGACCTTGACTTGCCATATAATATCCTCTTGGGACGCCCATGGATCCATGCAATGAAAGCCGTAGCATCAACCTTCCACCAATGTGTGAAATTTACACATAATGGACAAGAGGTTACTGTCCATAGATATCTCGAACCATTTTCATATTGCAAAAATCTTGAAGCCAAGTATTACAAAATCCCCAGGTGCCAAAGATTGATGAAGGCCCATCCACACCATACATCGACCCCGCCACTCTCGCGTCCACTTCTATGAAAGAGACACCTGCCATTCCCACCATCCCCACCATCTCCGATATCAAGCTCATCATCCAGGAGGATGGTTGTGGAAGCTACAAGCTCCTTAACAATGATTTTGTAATAGAAGAGTTACCACAATCTCCTAGATCACGAGGACTCCCACAAGAAAACCAAGCTTCCACATCACAAACGTATCCTGAAAACTATCCTGAATTCACAAGATGGGGAGACCTCGGCCATGAGGTTATTGAAGTAGATCCATCTCACATGTTGTATCAAGATGAAAGACCAGAAACTAATTTACCAATGGATGAGACAAGCAAAGGCCTACAAATGATGCTCATAATGGGCTACAATAGAAATCAAAGATTGGGACAAAATGGCAATGGGCTCATAATACCTATCATGCTAGAGACATGACCGATAACAAATCTTGGCCTTGGATGTACCCCTCTGAGTATAACCATATGTGGCCGAAGTTCTCTGGTTAGAATGGTTAACATTTCTCCTCAGCCAATACTAGCAGAAGTACACTCGCCAATATCCATAGGTAGAGACATACATAACTTTATAATTGAGGCCTATATTAGTAGTGATGATGAGGACCCCATATCCAATCTACCTAGGTTATTTGAGGACACCACCTTGTGTATGATTAGCACCCTCTCCTTTGAACCAGACCAACAAAATCATCAGATCCGTTTAGTATATCCCCAATTGATCAAATATGACCAACGAGGACCACCAGTTCTCGATACATTCAAAAATGATGAGGTGCTCTTAGAATTTATGGGATTGAGGGATAACATTCCAGATGGAGATCATAAGGTAGGGTTTATAATGGAGTTGGACACACATGCCTATTACGGGGAAACGATTGAATCCTTCAGTCACAAAAGTGAGAAACTAAGAATCATATCGAAGTCCTTGAGTGAAAACCACACTATGGCACTCTCTGACAAGAAAATAGTAAAAAGAAAGGATGTATTGAACGGTGAAAACCTCTATGAGGCACCCACAGATGAAGGATTCAATCTTCCTCTAAGAGTTATTTATTAGGAGAAGTCAACAGTCTTGGCTGAAAAATGCAATCCTGTCAACCTAGGAACAGAGGAGGCCCCACATATCACATTCTATGCCGAATCACTATTATCAGAAGAGCAAGAACTCCTAGCAGCATTCCTAAACAAAAGGAAAATTAAACTTTGCATGGAGATATGTTGACATGCTAGGGCTTGATCCAGAGACTGTGGTTCATCACTTAGTAGTGTATTCGGAAGCAAAGCCGGTCAAACAAAAACTTTGAAAAATGCATCCTCAAATAGCCTTATTGGTCAAAATGGAGCTCAAAAGTTGTTAGATGCAGGATTTATCCAACCAATTGATTATCCAAAATGGGTGTCAAATTTGGTACATGTTTCAAAACCTGACAGACCTATTAGAATCTGCACGGACTTCAGAGATTTGAACAAGGCATGTCCCAAGGATGATTTCTTGCTACCTAACATCGACATGATAGTAGACATGACCGTAGGGCATGAGATGCTATCACTAATGGATGGATTTTTAGGATACAACCAGATCATGATAGCAAAAGAAGATCAACATAAGATGGCTTTCACTTGTCTATGGGGGACCTACTACTGGAACATGATGCCATTCAGCCTAAAGAATGTAGGAGCAACCTATCAAAGGGCCATGACATTAATATTCTATGACATGATTCATAAAACAGTCGAGGACTATGTCGATGACATCCTACTAAAATCCAAAAAGAGACAAGATCATATAGCAACCCTAAGCGCTATCTTTGATAGACTGGAGGAATACAAAGTTAGACTAAATCCCAAGAAGTGTGTCTTCGTCTTACAATCAGGTAAATTGCTAGGATACATAGTCTCCATGAGTGGTATCGAGGTGGATCCAGAAAAAGTGAAAGCAATCTTTGAGATTGAAGCACCAAAGACATTAAAACAATTGAGAGGTCTCCAGGGTAGACTTCAATCCATCCAACGATTCATAGCACAACTGGTAGAAAAGCAGAACCCATACTCTCACCTACTTCACAAGGGGGTAGCATACAAATGGGATACAAAATGTGAAGAGGCATTTAACAAAATCAAGGAATGTCTACTGACACCACCAGTTTTAATGCCACCCATCCCAAGAAAGACATTGATCTTATATGTGTCAACAATAGTAGCAGCCCTTGGAGCTCTCCTAGCTCAAAATGATGAAAACGGAACAGAGAGGGCCATCTACTATATCAGTTGGACAATGGTCGGTCATGAGCTAAATTACTCATTCATCAAGAAATCTTTCCTCGCAGTAGTGTTTGCATCCCAAAAATTTAGACATTACATGTTGGCACACAAGATAAAGTTCGTTGCAAAAATTGATCCCCTCAAGTATCTACTATCAAAGGCAATGCTCATAGGAAGAATGGAAAAATGGGTAATGATATTATCAGAGTATGACATCGAGTATGTAGAGTGGAAAGCCATTAAGGGACAAGTTACTGTAGATCAACTAGCATAAGCACCCATTTATTCTGAGAACCCTCTTGTCTCAAAATTCCCAGAAGAATCCATCTTTAACCTCAATGTAACTGACCATTGGAAACTATACTTCAATGGTTCATATACACAACATGGATAAGGAGCTGGTGTCTTCTTCATCACTCCACAAGGGGACTGCATACCAAAGTCATACAAATTAGAATTTCCTTGCACCAACAACATCACGAAATACAAGGCTTTGACTATAGGCCTTAGGATAGTAGTGCAATGGAACATCATAGCTCTCAAGGTGTATGGGGACTCTCAGTTCATCATAAATCAGGTCAATAATGAATATCAGACTAAGGATGACAAACTCACTCCATACAAGAAATTGGTGGAGACTCTAAAGGAATCCTTCATTGACATAACATTTAAGTAGATTCCAAGAACCAACAACAGAGCAGCAGATGCCATGGCTATAATTGGGTCCCTATTATACATCCCTCATAACGTGCCAAAATATGAATTTCTGATTGAGCAACTTCTCGTCCCCACATTCAAGGTACCAGAATCATAATATGTGTGTGAAATCATTGGTCTTGGCAATCCTTGGTATCATGACATCTACACATATCTTCGCATAGGAGTCATACCTGCTGACCTCCCATCAAACCTAAAATGAACCTTTATCAAAAAGGCATCCAGGTTTGTCATCCTAGGTGATACCTTATACCGTAGAAGCATATAAGGTACCTTGCTACACTATTTAAATGTTCAGGAGGCATTAACCACTCTAACCGAGGTTCATAATGGTATTTGTGGCTCACACTCGAGTGGAATGACCATCACCAAGAAACTGCTGAGGATGGGGTATTACTAGCCCACAATGGAAAGAGAAGCACATGATCATGCTAAAAGGTGTTTACAATGTCAGCAGCATGGGGACCTCATCCATGCTCCAGCTCAAGAGCTTCATCCTATTATCACACCATGGCCCTTTTCGCAGTGGGGACTCGATCTCATTGGAAAAATCACACCCACCTCATCCAATGGCCATAAATTCATCATAATTGCAACTGAAATATTCACTAAGTGGCTGGAAGCCATACCCATGACGTATATCACTGGGAAGCAGATCTCAAAATTCATCCTGAACTAGATCTCATCTGTCATTACGGTGTCCCACAAGCCATTATCTCAGATAATGAGACACCATTCAAGAACCAGGACGTTCACGACTTGTGCAGGAAATTTAAAATCTAGCATCGCTTCTCCACCCCATACTATCCCTAAGGCAATGGCCAAGCAAAAGCTACGAACAAAACCATCCTCAAAATCCTCAAGAAAACAGTCAATGATGCAGGTCGTGACTGGCATCTACAGCTTAATCTCGCCCTTATCGAACCAGCATCCGCACACCCACTGGCACCACCCTCTTCTCCTTGGTCTACGGATCAGAAGTCATACTCCCCATTGAGATCGAGCTCCCATCCCTCAGAATATCATTGCAAAATCTCATCACTCATGAGGACTACTGGGTGTCAAGATTAAATGAGCTGGAGTTACTGGATGAGAGATGAATAGATGCTTTAAATCACTTGCAAGTCTATCATAATAGACTCAAACGAAGCTACAACAAGAAAATTAGAAGCAGAACTTTCCAAGTCAGAGAACTAGTCTTAAAAGAAAATTAGAAGAATGTCCCGAACCCCAGCAACAAAGGAAAGTTCAAACCTAATTGGTTAGGACCTTTCGTCATCACAACAAGTTATAAGTCGGGGGCATATCAGCTATCAACACCAGAAGGGGAACCTCTACAGGATCCATGAATAGCTCGCATCTCAAAAAAAATTATGCCTAATTCTTTCAGGATATAAAACCAAAAATCCAAAAAATTAGAAAAAGTCCTAAAAAAATGGTTACTTCAATGAAAACCTAGCAAATAGGCATCTTGGTGACAGCAAAAAAATAAAAAATCCAAAAAATCCAAAAAAATTAGAAAAAAGGATCAAAAAAATAGTAAAGAAAGAAATCGTCCTCTAGTGAAAACCACTTTGGTGGCACTTTGGGCAAGTACCTCGATGAAAACCTGGCAAACAGGCACCTTGCATAAATAAGCACTTTCCATCCACCATGATCTTTATGGCTTGACCTACATCATCCATCCATTTCACTTCCATCATTCATTGCATTCAGGTCTTCATCCACCACTCATCCACTTGCATCTACACCATAGCTTGGTCCTGTTTTCACATCATGATCCCTCCTAGTACTACTCAGCCCATCCTCAAGGTCAGTTTGTCTTGCCTTTATCAGGGTAGTCTATGGCATCACGCTGGGGGCATGTTCTCATCGGATCAGATTCGTGTATGGGCTTAAAGTCCTCAAATGAGAAAATCCAAAAACATCAGAAAATCCAAAAAAAAATCCAAAAACATTCAAAACATATCAAAATCCAAAAACAAGGTCGTCTTGTCAAACTACGTCATCTCTGAGCTTGAATGTAGGCAAGGTTGATCTTTGATCATTCCCCGAGACATTTAGGTCAGTCCTATAGGAGTCTGTCATAATAAACTGACATCTCATCATGTATATCATCATCTATAAATCGGTCAAGTCGTTAGTCGAACTACGTGGTCTCTACATGTATAACGTATGCAAGGATAGTCTATTGACCAACCCTCGAGACCCCTAGGATAGGTCATTAGGTTAGTCTCTTGGTCAAAATTTTAGAAAACCCCAAAACATTAAAAAATCAAAAATCAAAACATTTGTAAAATCTTGAAAATACCAAAAACAGCCTAAAAGCATTGTAAAACTCCAAAAACATCCAAATATTTGAAAAAATCCATCCACCTCATCTCGCTTGCACCCGCAATAACACCATCCATAATAAACTGATCGTCATCCTCAACCTTTTGTAAAACAATTAGAAACAAGTCTAGTAGAGTAAAAGTAAAACTCAAAAACATCAAGTCTCAGGTTTAAGTCAGTACGTAAACAAGTTGGTCAATTCTTTGTGTTGATAGTCCATTATCCAAATAGTCCCATATCAATCATCTGATAACATCATTTCCTAGGATGAATCCTTCATACAAGGGGAATTATTTATCAGAAAGAAGACTTTGGATAAATGAAATGGCGTACCGCCATCCACTAACATGTCCTAGGATGTATCCTTCCTACAATGGGCATTATCTTTTGGCAATAGTTTCAATTCTTATCCTTAAAAACACATTCCCTTTTGATTAGCGGTATTGAAGAACATCAAATTTTTTGTGTGCTTGGTCTTTATCTTTTGACTTATCTTATTTGTGCTCATTCCAAGGATGTCTCGATGATATCCCAAGACAGAGGATTTAGAGAAATAGGAATGGGGCAACGATCATTATCTTTTGTCTGCTGTTCTTGTTTGATGTTCTTGTAATATAACCTCGGCGAATACTCACTTTGTTAGATATGTGTGGAAGAGGTCTAGGGAAACTTTTTGACTATTGCATGGATAGGTTTACCTTCCTATGTTTTAGTTTGAGGTGTTTAACTTCTGAAGTGCATCCTAGCAAGGTTTCCGTATGTCAGGTTTGAACAAGAATACTCCTATCTGCTTGTCAAGTCAAATTCCATCACACTGGGTACAACGCCATCCTGGTTTTCTATACCTTGATGCATCGTACCATGTGTGTTATCAAAAATAAGAAAATTTGGCCCTTTGAAAATCCCAATTCCTTGGAAAGTAATCATCATCATCATCATCATCATCATTTGCATTTGTGTCATCTTGTGTCTTGTTGAAATGACTTCTTCTTTTCTTACTAACCATACTAACAAGGTATATGATAGTTGATCATCATCACCATCATCATCATCGATCTTGCATCCACAAATCATTAGCATATTGCATAATCATATAATATAGAAATCATTAGCATATGGCATAAAAATATCATATAGGAAACATACACATTGCATTTTTCATCATTATAAATAGTTTATCATAAACATTCTTCAATAGGTGCATCTATGTCATTGCATTTCACCCATTACATCACATAGCATTCATTTGCATTTCATATTACCATTTATCATATAAATCATCACATAAGCATGAACAAAAGCATTCCATCATCTTTTTTGCATAATCATAAGCAATAGGTATATAAGCATTTAATTCATTAGGCATACATACTTGCATAACTTCATGATATCATATCACCACTTTTACGTTCACATCACATTACACATATTATTTTGCATTAACACATCATTTGCATACATCATTGATCATATTAAAATCCATATCACATATTGCATTAGCATAAAATATCATCATATAGTAAACATCATTGCACATCATATCATAGTTGAACATAATATAGATCTGTTAGTCATAATCATAACGCATACATCATTAGAAATAAATGCATCCATAACATATAAAAGAAGAATCATACATGCATAAATAAAGGAGTACACAGTACATCATATCAAAATCGACTCATATATATATCATATCATCAATGTCATTGTCATAGTACATAAAATAATAAATTGGATCACTGTACATGTATGTCAATTAGTACAAAGCGTCCATGGGGCTATAAAAAATGAGCCCATAAGGTACAAAAAGTGTGTATCATCTGGATCAAGCCCGATCTCTGTGAATGCTGCCCTCGCCCCTGTCACCGTGACCCATTGGTGGTCTCTAGCTAGCCCGCTCTGAATACTCAAGGACCCAGTCTGCTCTAGGTACGGTTTCATGATAAGCCCGATGGTAGTACTCTATCTCTTGGATAGCATCCCTGTAAGATCATACCGGCACTATACCCTGGGAGGAGGAGGTTGTCATACTCTCGATCTGCTGCCTGTGGCCTAGCTCTGTGGCTGCCTATAGCTCTGTATCATGTCTCTGCTACACAGCCTGATCCCTCTCTACTCTGACCTACTCTCTCTCAACCCTCGCCTGATCTCTCTCTGCGGTCACTGCCTAAATCTGGGCCTGTAACTGCGCAATTAGCACATCTCGACCATCTGCCTATCCCTATGGATGTACCCATGACAGTGCGTGAACCTGGTCCTCACCCTCGGCTCGTGGTGGCGGGACTGGCAGATCTTGTTGTTGATCCTGCATGTGGACATCCTCATGACCTGGTGGGACTGGGGGCACCAATGGTGGATCCTATCGAATCTCGACCCTCGGTCCTCGCCCTCATCCTCATCCTCTCCCCCTACCTCTAACCCGATGCACCTCTGGATCCTCACCTGGAATGGTCAATCGAAGAGGAGGTCTGAACCAGTCTCTGTAAGCCTGTGTGGTCCCTAGATTTGCCAAGCCCTTATCATAAGCCCATAGTCGGGCTCCCAACTGTCGAAAGCTATCAACTACCTCGGAGGTAGGAATACCTGGCCCCCATGCTATCTATGTCATGCTGCATGCAAAGATGGCTACATAACCGACATCGGGCCAATCTTGTGGCTCTCCAAACTGACATTGTACATGCTCAGGCAGGTATCTCTCAATCATCATATGCTCCCGCCCCTGCATAAATCAATCCTGGCGGTAGTAAATGAGTTGGGCAGCATCATCGTCCCATCCGAGCTGACCAAGGTACGGATGCCAAGTAAAGACAAGCATCTCATCTAGGACCTGCCTCCAGTAGGGGATCCCATGCTCACCAGTGTGTGTGAAGGACACACCGCCTCTGTATAGTGCCACGAGGGCATCCTCTGCCCCCATTGAAATTGGAATGACCCATGGACATAGCACAAAAACATGCTCCCACGCCCAAACATGAAGAAGTGTCACTCCAGCCCCCAGCGCTCTACCGTCCATGTATATGTACTCATGGAGGTCTCTGTAAAGTGAAGCCAGAAGTACAGGCCCCCATGCAAACTGAATTGGCCTATCTCGGACCATCCTCTCCCAGCAATAACCCTAGTCGAGACTAAAATATTGCCCTTGTCAATCTGGGGCAGCCAAACCCAAAATGATCGCTTTAATTTCCCAACGGAAGGGAGGTGCTATAACCCTGTACTGCTCAAGCTCAATCTGTCCCTCATAGTAAACGATGTCACGGTGGCAAGGACTCTGATGTAGCACTCGCGTCCCTCATCCATGTCATAGATCACCCATCGGCCATGAATCTGCAACTGTAGAATGTGCCAAACGTCCTCCAAGGTGATGGTCGCCTCACTAGTGGGAAGATGAAATGACAATGTCTCACTGTGCCACCTCTCGTCCAGTGCTGACAACATCCCTAGGTGGGTGCACACGGGCACAACATATGCAATATGCCATAAACCAACAACTCCCAGTCGATCCTAGTCTCTATCGTTCAAGTCCCGTAGGACACTCACCAAATCTCATGCCCGGTGCTCCCTAGAGTAAAGCTCCCTAAGCCCATCCTACATCAAGGAAAATCAGCATGTTAAAATTTTTGAAAAATCCTAGCCTAACACTCAAACTCATTCCCAGCGGCGCAGTTTCTGAAGGCGTCGCAGTTTGATTTTTCTCAAACTCTGTCGCGCGAGCCCAAAATGAGCCAAATAGTGCCATCGCGGTGCACTTTATCCCCCAGCATTGCAGTTTGCATGAAAAGGGCGCCGCCATTGCGCACTTTTCCCAAATTGGCCCACCGAGCCCGAGCCCAGCGACAGAGTTTCTAAACTCCAAACTGCACCGCTATGACACGGAAAGGAAATTAGCGATGCAGTTCAAATGACGAGCGGCGCTATAATAGCGCCGCTGGAGGCGACTCTCTTTTAAAGCAGTAATAAATGCGTTAAATGAAAAAACTAGGCTTCATTAAGGGTCACATACCAGTGCCCCGATGCCAAGTGGCCACTGGTAGGTCCGAACTCAGTATGAAATGTGTAGGGGAAGTTGTCATTGTGCCATATCAATAGAGGGTCAGAGCTCGAATCTCAGGTTTGCTAGCAAAGGTGTGTGAAAATGACTTGAAAGTGACCCCTCGGGCCCCTTTTAAGCCTAAAAATTAGGGTCTTTTAACCCTAAGTGGCTGTTCTGCTAGGGTTTTGAACCCCCAAACCTGTTTTTGTCCATTTAAGGCTTGTTTTTCATCGTTTTATTGCGTTTAGACACGTTTTTAGCCTCCCGAACCCCTTTCAGACCTGTGGGGCACTTTGTCACTTCTTTTCGCGAGATCACCCAAACAATTAAAATTTGTGCCTGATCTCTCAAGGGGGCATTATAATGGCATGTTTTCTCTCGCCATGCAGCAATGGAGCAAGTTTTAAAATATCAAAAATTTTGGCTTTGATCGAGATCGTTTATTCTTTGAACCTACGCAACGAGTGCATTGCTTCAAAGAGGGGCAAAATGTAGACACGTAAAATATATTGATTGACATCGTGCATTCAATCTTGACTTACTAACATCGTTTCTTCTTGAATCATCCCTCAGTCTAACCATTTAATAGAATTCACCTATCTGATTAAATTCATCAATATTCATCTCTTAATTAAATCAATCATTTTATCTAATTAAGTCATCTCTCTTGATTGATCAAATCAATCCATCTAATCTAATTATCCCTATTTAATTAAATAATCAATTTATTTGATTAAATCTCTAAAGTCTGTCCATTAAATTAAATAAATTAAAACCTTACTCAATTTAATCTAACACCATCCCTTTTAATTAAATAAATCAAAATCTTTATTTAATTAGCCTCTTATCATATTCCCCTCTTATTTGATTTAAATAAACCTATAAATCTAAGTCAAATAAGTCACATCATCTAATCTCCTGTTAAATTAATTAATCCTTGATTAATTTAACCTCGTCTCATGTCCCATCCTCTAGATAATGCAAGTTGCACGTGAAAATAGATTTAATTCATTTATTAAATCTCTATTTTCCTCACAAGGCATCTTTTGGAATATTCTCTCAATTTGAATTCAAAAATTTCAAGTCAACATGTACATCCAACAAGGCAATAAATTCATCTTACATGTCCTTTGCCTTGAGCCAAGTGGCATTTATTGCATTTTCCCTTCCCTCTTGCATGTCATTTCAACAAAATTTGAATTTCAAATATTGGCATTTATTGTCACAAACCCCAAATCTTGCACATCCATCATCCATTCAGAGCTTGACAAGTGGCACCATATCATTGGATGAATGTTAGTCCCACATTACTCAAATTTGGGCATTTGTCCATCTTGAAATCCTATAAATAAAATGCTCATATCCTCATTTCATCATCCACAATCCAAGCAAAGTTACCATGCTCAAATATCTCTTGAATTCCATCTATCATCATTGAGTCATAGCTAGGTTTTGCAGATTTTTGGCTTGGAGTCTTCATTCTTCACCAACAAAGTGGATCAATCTCTTCAACATTCGAAGCTTGCATCATAGGAATTGGGAAAGGGCCAATTTTTACATCAAATTGGCACCAATTCCCCCATGGGATCATGAGTTTGCATACTTAAATTAGGATTCAATCTTTATTTCATCATTTTCATTGTGTTCTTCACTATTTTCATTCCTAGTTTGAGGTTGTAAATGGATTTCATGGGGAATCCTTGTTTTGGCTTGCAATATCTAACTTGAGGTGTTTATTCTCCTTGTTTTGCAGGTACCAAGGTTGGGGTTCACACAACAAGTTGCAAAACTTAAGTATGATATAAATGAAAAACATGCATATGCATTGGTAAAAGCAGTAAAAGCTTTCAAGCCTTATTTGATGGGAGCTATTGTAGTTGCATATGTCCCTAATGCAGTTGTCAAGGATATTTTCACATAGCAAGAAGTATCAGGAAGAAGGTGTAAATGGATCAATAGGATTCAAGACTTCAACATCAAGATCTAGATTACTAAGCTAGTGAGAGGACAAGGATTGGGCAAGCTTATGGCCCAAAGTAATCTGGAAGAAAATTAGATAAATTTGTTAGAAGAGGATAATAGATCATACATATGTGACATGGAACACTATGAATGGTATAAAGGTGTGATCTATTATTTGCAAAAGATGAAATGTCCTGACAATTTAAGTGAAAGTGAGAAAAGGACATTGAAATTACATACTATCAAATATGTTATCATAGTTGGAAAGCTTTGGTGGAGAAATGGAGAAGATGTCATGCTGAAGTGTGTTGACCAAGATCAAGCACAGGAACTTTTGAGTGAGATGCATGATGGAGTTTGTGGAGGGAATTATATGGCCAAAACAACTACACAGAAGATAATGAGGGCTGGATTTTGGTGGCCTACCATTTTTAAGGATGGACACCAACTGGTGAAGACATGTGATGCTTGTCAACATTTTTCTAGTAAGTTAAAATTTTCTAGTAACTTGCCTCTAAAACCAGTTACAGTGCAATCTCCATTCCAGCAATGGGGTATTGATTTTGTAGGAGAAATAGCATGTAAATCTAGTGGGGGGCACTCATGGATATTGGTGGCCACTGATTATTTTACCAAGTGGGTGGAAGCAATTCCAACAAAGAAAGCAACTAGTAAAGTGGTAATTGACTTCCTGATGAGCCACATATTAACTAGGTTTGGATGTCCAGAAAGGATTGTGTCAGATAATGCAATTGTGTTTCAGATATGAGGAATACACAAAATTTTGTGAAAAGCATGGCATCCAAATTTCTTACTCATCACCATATCACCCACAGGGAAATGGACAAGCAGAATCAAGCAATAATAGCTTGATGAAGATCATTAAGAGAATGCTAGATCAAAATAAAAGGGCATGGGATTCTAAATTGAGATTAGCAGTCTGGGCAGATAGGGTAACTATGAAGAAGGCAATAGGTTGTGCTCCATTTGACTTGGTTTATGGGATAAATGCAAGGTTGCCCCAGAATAATCTAATGGAGATGTATAAGTTTGTCTAGATGTACGATAATGAAATTGATGATGAGATGAAATTGAGAGTGGAAGTTCTCATAGAATTAGATGAAACCAAGAGGGAAGCTCAAAAGAGAAATGCAAAATTGCAGTTGCAAGTAAAAAACTTGTATGACAAAAGGGAAACTGCAAGGAGTTTCCAAGATGGAGATTTGGTCTTAATGTGGAATGCCAGATTAGAAGATAAATGGAAACATGGAAAATTTGATGCAATCTAGTTGGGTCCATTTGTGATAAATAGTAAGTGGGGAGAAGATTCATACTTCCTCCAAGCTATGACTAGGGATACTCTTGAACTACCAGTTCATGGACAGTTCTTGAAGTTGTACTTCACTTGAAGTATGTTTTTTCCATGAACAGTAGTTTAGGTTTGTATATATGTTAGTTTAGGTTTCTTTGCTATTGGGTTGTTTTTTCTGGAAAATCTTTATTTTGGTCATCTCTACAATTGGTCTGCTCAACCTAAGATTCTAAATTCTCGCTTCATTCCAGTGGAATGAACGTCCCCAACTAGAGCCACTGATGGAACTTAAATATTTTTCTTTTTGTTTTCTGTTTTATCTTGTTATCTATGGTATTTGGGGGAAAGCCTAGGGTTGGGGTTTTACCTTTGTCTTCATGAAAATCCTAGTCTTTATCTTATTCTTTTGGTTGGATCTATTTGGCTGTTACTTTTTGCGAGGGTTTTTAAACAACTTAAGCCCCATCATTTCATCTAGGCGGGTCCCCTTTCTTGTTTTATTTCCTTCGCTTAACTTTATCCTTTCCTAAGTCTTGGATGGTCCCATGCTCCCTTGTTTTAAAATAACTTATGTCATTGTTTGTCATTGGCCTAGTGATGTCCCCTTGTTCTTTTAATAACTGTTTTATATTTTGTAGAGGGACAAGTTTTTGTGACCGTAGATCATTTATCTTTTGATCTCAATTGTTCCCCACAATCTCGTGATGGCTCCACCACATCGTTGTGGTTGATTGCAATATCACGGGTGAGCGCCATGTGTCTCATTTGGTGAAGTCGAAGAAATAATAGAAATACCTTGATACATTTTGTTTGGTTTTAATACATTATATAGCGGGTTACTAAAGCAATCATGAGGTGCACGTGCTTCAAATCGACAGAGATATTATAATCTCAATGGAAAATTTGCTTGGCGATTAATGGCAATGTTGGTGACTGTGTTCAGTGAACAATATTTTTTGATGATTGAGATCCATGGTTGCCTGCCATCGCGTGATCATAAGTTGCGAGGTCTTTATCGATAGCGATATCACGGGTGAGTGCCACATGGATATCCTTGGCAACACATAGTATGGTGGGCCCTTATAATCTGATGGAGATCATGTCAATTTGTTTTGAAGGAAGTTTTTCGATCATCTGATAGAAGTGAAGGATCGACGACTAATATTTGAATCTGCATCAAATGTGATTGGAGTCATTCGTGCAGCGCATTAGTGAGTCTTAATGGTGGATGAGAGATCTACTGGCCTGATTTGATCAAAATAAAGCAACTATTCTTCTACTTTTATTGTGTCACAAAACATTCAAGCATCTTTGCGAAGCAGTCTCAGGGCCAACGATGAAGTTACGAGTTGTTGCAGCAAATTTTTGGATTTCTACAAACACAAAGTTGTGAGTTAATTTTTGTATCTCCTGCTTAACTTGAAATTGAATTTGGGGAAGTTTTTTGTGTGATTGTTGAAGGGCATTATTGATAATTGTTTTAGGGCTACTGGTTAGTGGAATTGTGGGAAATTGCTAAGTTCTTTTCTATAATTTTGTAATTTCGTTTAGCCCTAGTTTGTTTGAAGTTTGAAATTGCAAGGAAGCCCTGGTTTTACCCAAGATGGCACCAACAAAGTAGTATTTTGGCCAGATTGATTACTTGAGTAGAAACCTATATGATGATTTCCTAGATCAATTGCCCTTGTCAACGAATGATAGGAAGAAGGGGTTGGTGTTGATGCAAGGAAAAGCCTTAGGGGAGGGATTAGTATATAATGGTTCCAACATAGCAGATGCTAGGGTTCCTCTTATAGGTTAAGAGATGTTCAAATTGTGGTTTGGACAGAGTAATTTTCCCCACCCATTTTCAAATGGTTGGTTGTATGATATGGGGAAGTTGGTGGTACCGAATGTGTTCCTTGTTGTAGATTTGATTAGGGCAGTGGATGCACGATATGACCCTGTCATACAGGCGATTAGGGATAATGATGGAGAAGTTTTGTTAAGCATTATCAGAGAGGAATTCTGGCAGGTTTTTGATCTGAGTGATCCCAGCACGTTCTTGGTTCCTATTGATCTTGAGGGGATGAAACAGGAGTATGGAAGGTCGAAAACATTTTTCAGAGCTAAGTTGCTCCCACCTCATTTGGCTAAGGAAGGAGGTTCACAATTTCATATTATCCCAAGTGACCAAGAACCTTTCAGATTGAATTGCTTTGCAAATCATTTCTAGGCTACTTTTTACTCATTGTGCCAGATTTTGGGTTTTAGCCCCAACACGGTGATGCCCATTGCTTACATGTTCATGGGGGTGCAAATAAAACACCCTAATTTTTTAGTGATTTATGATTTTCCTTCTTTTTTTAGTGAAAAAATTCATAAAGGGCTATTGAAGATGCAGCAAAATGATGTAGGCACACCATTCTTCTGGTACTCCATGCTAATATATATGTTCTTGTATAATAATGTTGAATTATTCTCTAAGAAGATGGAGTTAAAGCAGTCTATTGATGGAGAAAGATGGCCAGTACAGGTGTGGACTGTAGACTTATCATGTAATAGGAAGAATGCCAGTTATGTGGTGTTTGATAATTATTTTTCTTCTAGATTGAGAGCTAGGCTGATGGTAAATGTACACAAGATTCCTGAGGAGTTGCATGATTTCGTCAGACCTGAGGGGAGGAAGCCAAAGTTGAAGGTTTGTAACAACTAGGGTGATATTATTCTGTACCTATTCAACACTATTTTGAGGAAGTATGGTTTTTAGGGGACCCCTCATATATTGCCATACAATGTGCCACCAACAATGGGATTTGCAGAAGTCATGTGGCAGATTGGTTGTATCCATGAGGACAACCTTACTGGGAAGGGTAAGGGAACTTTTTTCCCAGATTATACTGTGGTGTCATATTTTGTCTTTTCAAAAGAAGGTTGGGTGCACTTTGGGAAATATTTTAAAGAATACCATTTGAGGTGTGGTCCCAAGTGGCAGCATGATCCTGAGGGTTTCTTCACTCTTTTTAAACAAAGGATAAAAGGTGCTAAGTTTGTGCATGAGTTCAACTTCCCTGAGGACTCAATTAGAAATGAATTTGACCTAAATAAGCAAGAGTTGAACAAGGTGAAATGGATAGCTTATGAAAATATATTGGCCATTGTGCACAAAATGGATCCAAAATATGATCCATTGATGGAGTTCAGTCCATACCATAAGAAATTTGACTTTTTGATGGACAACTTCAAAGAAATCATGAGCACCTTGTCAACCAAGAAGATAAACTTGGAGTTAGATTTGGGAATGCGAGAGAAAAATGCTAGGCCAAGTGAAGTGAGGCCAACCTACCAACCTATGGAGAAAAGGCCTATTTACTGGAGGAAAAGAGATGATAGTAGTGATGAGGAAGAAAACGATAAAAAAGGAAAATCAATAATGAAATTGCCTGCACAACCAAGTCCAAGGCTCAAAACACCTAGGGCAATTAAGATTATTGATTTACAGTCATCACCTAAGGATAGTCCCTCACCACCACAATCAGAACTGTTGTGCAGTTTTGCACACACGCCCCACTTGGAGTAGGGACCCTCTTTTCAGATGTCTTTTGACCTTTGGTTTTATTGATTTTGCTCTTTTGAGGTCTTGACATGTTGGTCTTGTTGGCCTTGATCTTGCCCTAAGGTTTGAATTAATTAAAATTGAGTTTTAAGCAAAATCCAGCTTTTCACCTAACTCCAAGATTTTCCAGCTCTGGCGGATTTTCCCGGGCTCTGGTTCATGGTTTGTTCGTTGCTAGATTTTCTGAATTCAGGTTTCTGCCTTACTCCGGGATTTTCCGGTTCAGTCGGATTTTCCCAGACTACGCTAAATTCCTGAACTTTGTCAAAATCCTGGTTTCTGCCTTTCCGCGAAATTGTTGTTCATTCGGATTTCCGCGTATCTTGAGATTTTCTGAAATTCCACTCTGGGCTCAAGTTTTTGGATTTGTCAGACGCGTCTTGTTGCTCATTAATGACTGAGGTACCTTTGCTCAGATGCGTAAATGGGTGGATTTAAACTCTTTTGGGCATCATTTTAACTTCATTATTCACTTGTTTGCTACCTTATCGATTGAGTGCATTCTTCATTCGAAGCTTTGAGTGTTGATTTTGAGCCGTTGGTGTGTGGACTGTTTGGATCGCTGATCAAGGTTTTCATTGTTAGGGCGTGTCTATTTCATGGTCACTTCTTCAAACTCGGGTTTCATCCATATCGATCCATGGTAGGTTATCACTGGCCCTTTCATTTATTTGCAAGTCGATTGAGTTGTTTTGTGTTGAATGGTGATCATTTCGGGTCGGCCTATGCTTGGTCACGTTTTCTTTATCAACTTAGGGTTTGATCCATTTGTCATGAATCTCCATCACTCACATTATGCACTACTTTGTTTGCCCAATAAATGTTGAATAGGTCGGTGTTGATGGGCGTTCGGGGTGGGATTTCATTTTGGATGCATGATTCATCATGATTTGGCAAGATTAGGGTTTCGGGTGTTTTGCTCGAAACTATTAGAATGGTTAAACCATTATAGTTTTTATATCTTGCGCCGAGGTTTAACCAGTCCCTACTTTGTGAGGATTCAGGTGCTTTAGGTTGATCATTATAACTGACATTTTAAACCTTGAGCCTACCCTAGTTTTAATGGCGGGGGTCTAGTTATCGAAATTAGGGCATCATTGTTTTGTCATGAGGATTCATCCTTTGAGAGCTTTGAGAACTTGAAACCATTTGCATTTAGAATTTTGTTGAGTGGTGTTGATTTCAGGACCATTCGAATCCAAGGAAAGAGAGATTGCATGATCGTTTGGTTAATAGTTCGTGTGTCGCTGATTATTGGGTTTCGGGGGTATCCGCAGAATTCTGGTGCACCAGGATTTTCCCAGTTTTGGCTGATTCCACAGAGTGTTGCGATTTTCAGAGTTCTTCGAGTTGTCTGCAAAAATCCGTCCCATCCGGATTTTTCCAGGTTTCCTGTCTGGCTTTATCCTTTTTGATTTTTCGAAGATAGGATTTATGGAGTAAATGTTAAATGCCATTTTCTTGTTACTAATGAACAAATTACATGAAAACCTAATGATCTTTTGGCTGAACTAACGATTTATCTAACTAATGATGTTTTGGCAGCAAGAATCCGTCTGGGTCGGATTTCTCTGAAATTCTGCCCCGACTGGATTTTTCTGGTTTACATGGTTTTCCCGGACTGCTTTATTCTTCTAGATTTTCGAAGAATGGTAATTTGTGATGGATTTTAACTGCCTTATATGATTTTATGTTGATCTTTTGGTTGGAATATGAATGATAATTGAATACTCATGATGTCCTTTGTGAATGTAGGCCGAATCAAGCAAGGTTGCTGCAGGAAAGTGCAAAGGTGATAAGGAGGGATCCTCCATCTCCAAGGCATAAAAACTAAGATTGGATACCAAAAGTTAGTTACCAAAAAGTAAGATATCTTTCGTATGGTCCAAAGTGTCTAACACTAATGTGGGAGCCTGGAGGTATGAAGAGTTCAAACAAAGGACAGCTGAGAAGAATCTGTCAGTCTTGAGGAATGGAATGATGAAGTCCGGACTGGTGCATCATGTGGTAGGGTTTCCTCCTGCAATCCAATGCTATGAGCTGATTCTAGAGTGTGCCAGGCAGTACGACTTCGACACACAAAGGGTTGTCAGCACTGAAGGGAGAGTCTTGGCTAATTTCAGTCCTGTTTCTATTGCACAAGCCTTTGATATGCCAGATTTACGTTCTGTGTGTGCTCTGAACATGGACATGGCTAGGACGTACTATGAGAATGAGCCAATCAAGGCTCAACAGATGATTAATTCTTTGTTGGAAAAGCCAAAATTGCATCACTCTAAACTGCCCAAGTAATTGCATAGGATCAAATTCAGATCAGATATCTATGATGCAATAATGTTTCTGAACAGGATGGCAGGCTTGAAGACTGTTGGAGTGTTAGAGAGTTGGATGGTCCATGTGATCACCAAAATTGAACAAGGGACCAATTATCATTGGGCGGGGCTTATTAGTTCTGAAATCGATAAATAGCTGAGGAACGTCCTAGAGACAAAGAGATTCACCATGTCCTCCTATGTCATGTATGTGTTGGCCAGATTCTACCCATACAGGGGTCTGAATCCACGAGGAACATTTGGACAAGACATAGTCTATGAGGTCTATCCAGAACTGCACCTAGGACACAAAGACTATCGCAGGGCTAATGATGCATTCACTATGCATATCACACGGATGCTTCAGAATGTCGAGCATGTGAGACTGTCAAATGGAGCCAAAGGATTGATAAAGAATTATGGGGCTTGGTTCATTCAATTTCCCACCTTCACCTATATCAGGATTGATGGATGCCCGGTTGCTCCGTACAGATTACCTTGGTATCCTACTGATCACATTGTGTTATTGGAGATTGTGAGGTAGATATGTGAGTTTGATGCCATCGTCAAGAAGGAGAAGCATAAAACAGTCTTTGGAGGGGATTTCCCTCTTGGTATTGGTGTAGTAGAAGTGTGCCCTTCCATTCAATCAGCGCACACTGTAGGGGATGAATTGGCAGCATCTGGTTTCTCCTTCCACTCCAAAAGGATGAACTTTGACATCACAGGAGAGGCACAGAAGAGGGCCACTAGGGAGTACCGGCACAAAGATGACCTAGAAGACTATTGGGGCAACATCAAAGATTATTTTGAAGCGAGAAAGAAGAGGTATTCTATGCTCCCTATGGATGTGATCAGACAATACAATGTCAAGTTGATCCCGGACCAATTGGAGGACGATGGAAACCTGGTACAGGATCATGCCTATGAAGCTGTGAAGGACAGGTCAGTCGAGGAGATCAACTGGAATGAAGATGAGGTCACAAAGTTGGAAGACCTAATGGCCCCTGTTATGAAATTTACTTCTTCTTGGTTAAAGCATAAGGTTTGGGAACTGGAGAGTGAGAAGGTGACTTGTACCTTCAATTTGATGGGAGACCTCAACCCCATGTCTACTTCAGAGGAATCCGAGGAAGAGGACCCCAAAGGGAAAACCAAAAAGAGCTCACCTTTCAAGATAAAGATCAGAGGCCCTAAAGAAAGTGAGCCCAAACCCAAAAGGAAGCCAAAAGGAAAGAAGAGAAGTAGGGATTTGAAGATTGGAAAATCCTCTGATGAGGAAGAGTTGGAAAATGTAGAAGAAGAAAGTGCTCCCCCACCACCAAAGAAAACCAGAACAACCAGAGTTTCAAAGAGGAAGGTTCAGGATACATCAAAGGATGAGCCCCTTATTGTTGATGTAGAGAGTTCAGGAGGAGAGAAGACCAAAGTTTATATGAGAAGATCAAGGACTCCATCCCCTAAGGAGCCAATGCAAAAGAAGGATCTTTCTCCGGAGATGACAACTGTAGAACCCTCTAAGGCTGTTTCTCCTCCATCGAGCATGCCTAAGCAAGAAATCCTTGAGGAACATGAGACTAGCGGAGAAGCAGAGCCATTCAAGGAAGGAACACTCTTTGGTGCTACAACAGAGCTTGAAGTTGAAGAGGAAGAGAGGCATACTTCCCCATTAGTGCAATATGAGGATTCTCTGGCAAGTAGCGAGGGTGGCGGATCGCCTGAGCAGGAGGAAGACATCCCTATTGGAACCCCATCACCGGTGCAAGAGGTGGAGCTTGAAGAAGGTGATCAAGGTGAGCAGCTCCTTGAAAAGGAGCAAGATAAAATAACTGAAAAGGAAGAAGGGAAAACAACAGAACAATAGGAAGAAGCAAGAACAGAGGAAATCCAGGTAGAACCTGCAGCCCCGAACTGGCTTGAAAAAGAGATTGCAAGGAAGAAACAGGTAGTAGTTGAGGACACTCCCTTGGATTGGGATGAAATGCTGTCCAAAATTGGCAAAGGAAAGAAGAGGAAGGCAGCTAGGGTGGTTTCAAGGATGGAGAGAGATGAAGCGAATAACCAAGTTATCCACATTGCCACCCCTGCCGTGGACAAGACAAGAGAAAAGGTCACTAGTGAAGATTACAAGGTGCAAACTATTAACCTTGGACCAGCATCCATGGAACAGGATATAGAGGAGTATGAGGGGTCTAGTGCACTGATCATCGACAGATTGAGGAAGGAAACTCAGACCAAGCATGAGCTAAGAAAAGAAAATGAAAGACTTAAGAAATGCTTGGAAGAAGTAATGAAACCTCTGCAATCTCTCCACCCTTCCTCCTCAGCTACTCCTGGCTTCTTAGCCAAAGAAACTATTTCTGAGATTGAGAAAATGAAGGCTACTGCTCAAGCTGCAATAGATTGGCTGAAGGATGTGCAAATGAAAGGAGATAATGCAATCAAGGACATCCTATCGGTTGAGAAAGATGTAGTCAGAGCCAAGGAATTGCTGGAATATGTGCTATCCCAGGACAAAGAACACGTTGACCTCTTGCTGCAGAAATCCAAGGTCATCATAGAGCATGGTAAAGAACAACTGGCTGTGGATGGGATTCTTCCTTCTTCTAGGTTAGATGAACCTTGGGAATGGTTTGAAGCTCTGCAAATTCAGCATAAGGCCATGAAGAAGATTCAAAAATGGAAAAAACAAATAGATGGTGATCTAACCGGTGTTTATGAGGGCTGCATCGCATTTTTTGAAGTCGTGACTGGAAGGAGAAAGATTGCTCCCAAATACCTAAGTCTGGAGCAACTCAGGGAGTGGTGGCATGAGGTTTATACCCCAAATTCTGGGAATGTTATAATAGGCCACCAGTTAGATGATGTAGCCACCTACTTGGCAGTAATGGATAAGTACCAAGCACATAAGGTTGATTGGAATAAGACTATTGACCAGTCAAAAGAAGAGATTGATTACATTAAATGCAGACTTAAGATCTTGCCTTTGCCACCTGTAGCTGAGCTGGATGGGGTGTTTTTGAGGGTTCAAGGATCGTCTACTCAGAGTAAAGATAAGGGAAGTGGCAGTTAATGCCTATTTTGAAGATTTGTGCTTCCCTATTATCATAGGGCATGCATTGGACCGGACTACATTGGGGATTGTGTCGAGGCCGATCTTGATGATAGATGGCATTTAATGTGTGCCTTATTTTTATTTCCTAAGGTTGACTTGTTTTGGGTGGTTATTCTTATTTTGTAAATGTTTGGTTGGGCCGACATGTCTTGATAATTTTGCTATAAAGGCATTCTTACCTCATTGTGAAGGGTTAGCTAGAAAGTCATAGGGATAAGTAAGAGAAAAAGAGCTAGAGTATTTTGTAGTAGGAGTAGTATCTAATTTCTTGAAGCAAATACTATGTCAAAACAGTGGAATTGTTGCAGTCTTTTGATGATTTAATGCAATTGAAGACATTGTGGTTTTCCTGGTGAAATCTCTTGTATTAGTTTATCTCGCATGGTTCTTGTTGTTCTATCTTTCAAATTGCTTAAATATTTAGGGTTTAGTGTTCAAAATTAAATGAGTTTTAGTTTGATGAATGGTGTTTATGATTTCATATTTGGAATGTTTGTAGCAATCTCTGGTCTATACTTCCAGTAACTATCTAATAGTAGTAGGCTGGTAAAGTCAACCTGGACCATATATTTAATGTGCTCAAGTTCGACTGTAGATGAATGTCTATGATTTGAAAATTTATATACCTTAGAAGATTGCACCATTCTTGTGATATTGCATTGAGGGTTAAGCAAGAATTGGTTGTTTGAGGTTGGTCCGTTCCAGATATCTGTCATTTTCATTGTTCATTCTAGGATTTTATCATAACCTTGCACCCTTACCTTTTGCTATTTCTTCATCATCTGGTTAGACTTAGGATTTAAGATCATCACCTTGAAAAATTTGATAAATTAAGAGATACAGTTTTCTTGTAGTAAGGTCCCTTTGTGATTACCAGCATTTTCACATATTATCTGAGTTATTTATGCATTGTCATGACCTAACACCTGAGAGACCTTGGGGTGATTTTCAGTGATTTATCGTTGAAAATAAGCTTTCAAGAGAGATAGAATATTGCATTTTGTCTGAGTTGTTGTTGTGCAGAAAACACCATCAACAAATTGGTGCTAGAAGGAGGACCTGAATGAGCACACTGGATCATTTCTTGAACGCTGTCTCTCCTAAAAGATATAGCAGAAATACCAGATCTACCACAGGAGAGGAGGACTTACAGGAATTACAGTTCCCCACTAGGTCAAGAAGGACTCTAGAAAGGGGGGAATCATCATCACCCATCCCTTCACTAGCATCGTCCACATCTCCACATCCTAAGGTTGAGGCTATACCCATCCCTGAGGCGGTTCCCATTCAACAGCCTCAGCCTATCATTAACCAACCACAACCACCACCCCCACTCCTGCCAATGGCTTTCCTTGCTAATAATCCATCACCCTTGTTCTTCCATGCCTACAATGCTATGCCCAAAAACCCTGAGCATTTCTGTTCAAAATTTCATGTTAATGACCCAAACAGGACTGCAGAAGAACATATAAGGATTTTCCAAACTTGTCTCAAAGACAGAGGGATTGTTCATGAGGATGTTGCATGTAGGTTGTTTCCTTATTCGCTAGGAGAAGAGGCCTTTTACTGGTACAATCATCTCCCTGCTGGTTCAATTCTTAATTGGAATGATCTTGAAATTGCCTTTTTATAGAAGTTCTGAATACCCATCAGTGCCAATGAGTTATACCTACAGTTCATCAAAGTCAAGAGAGAGGTTAATGAGCCAATATCCAGTTTCAATAATAGGTTCCACCGTGCATACACCAGATTGCAAGACCCATATGTTTTAGATGATAATACAGCCCTGGGATTCTATTATGAAGCTCTGGATAGCCTAATAGCAACCTTTCTGAAGTAGAGACCCAACCCTCCAGCTACCCTAACTGATGCTTATACAGAGGCTATCAAGCTTAGTACAGATTTGAGACAACATTTGACTGGGCCATTGACTTCTCTAGGACTAGTTGCGCATCCCAACCAGGTTCAGGCAGTAAACCATGTGCTTGCTAATCACACTCCAATCATGAATCCAATTCATCAATTACCTATGGTACCACACCCTGGTTATCCTATGAGCCAGGTCTCCCCTATGATGAACTTCCCTCAACAGCAGGTTAACCAGCCTATGTATCAGTCACAGTCAAATAGTTTTTCTACCTATCTACAAAATTCTGAGGTGTTGCATCAATCTATGGGATCTGCTACAATGCCCTCTCCTCCTCTGAGTAATCCAACTCAGCTTCCTTATCGAGAACCAAATAGGGAGAGGATTGATGAAATGGCTGAGCAAATAAAGAAGCTAAATCTAGAAGTGACTTACCTAAGAAATCAGAATAGTCAACTACAAGCTGCCCAGAAGAGTATGCAGTCCAATCATAACAGATAGTTTCAGCAAGGGCAAAATTTTGACTGAGGACAGTGTAATGAAAGAGGATATAATTAGGACAGGGGTTACAATAATGACAGAGGATTCAATAGTGATAGAAGACAAAATTTTGATAGAAGTCAAGGTAGTGGATTTGGATTTGATAAGAGGCCATCACAAGGATAGAGCAGAACTTAGAATACAGGACCTAATAATGGAGTCCCCACCCCATTGGATCAACCCGCTAATCAAATTGTTAACCAATTTTCCAATTAGCCAGTCGGTCAAGACAAACCTCCTAGTGGTGTATATCTGGCTGAAGCAGCCCTATCAGGATGGTGCAGGCTCCATAAGATGAGTCAGCATTCAGAGTTAGAATGCCCAGAATTCTAAATTGCTGCCTCTATTTTTCAGTATGAGGTAGAAAATAATGCAAATGGACAGGAGATTTTTCCCTCCAGCCCTTATGATTCTCCTGTGCTGGTGTTAAATCATGCTCCTTTTCCAACCAGCAAGGAAAATGTACCAGAGGAGGATTTTGATTCTCAGGAAGGGAAAACAGATCAAATTTGTAATGGGGATGAAATGGCTCAGTTATTTAATGAAGAAACAATGAATGATAATGGTCCCCTCGATCAGGAGGAATCCTATGTTGAAGAAGTACAGATGTTTCAGAGACAAGGTTTAAGAGATATGCCCCATAGATGTCCGCAAGCTGGGGGACCTTTCACCACTTCCATTCCTCCTAATAACTTCAGTACCCCTCCAAATCCTAATGCTAGCAATAATCCGTCTTATCCACATGTTTCCAAGCAGTATCTCTCAAAAGAAAGACAAACTCAAATTGACCCACAAAAGGAAAGGGTTGTTTAGGCGAGCAAGGACAAGGTGGAAGAGCCTTCTAAGGAAGTATTCACTGATATGAGCGAGGAGCAAATGGCTTCATATGTTGCGGAGGAGTTCAAGAAATTAAAGGTAAATCTTTCAGCATTTGAGTTATTAAGGTTCCCTACAATTAGAAAAGTTGTTTTAGGTACTTATGATGCACATTGAATGACTTTGGATAAGCCTTCTGGTGAGAATATCAGCAAGACTTCCATTTCTCAGCCTGTGAAGACAAAACCAAGCCCATAATCGGACTAACTTGCCCCCTGGAGATAAAGGAAAGGAAAAGGATAGGACTCAAGTGGCCCAGGTAGATACTTAGCCCACTTTGTTTCAAGGGAAGACAGAAACCCCACTATTTCTAATCTCTGTCCGTATATTCGGTAAGAATCTACATAATTGCTTATTAGATTCTAGTGCTTCCACCAATGTGATGCTCTTTGGAGTTTGTAGAGCTTTAGGAATTACACCTGCTGACTCTCAGAAGAAGGTGACTCAGTTGGATAGAACTGAAGTAAGTGTGGTGGGAGAACTAAATATGATTCACATGCAGATAGCTTCAGATCCAAGGATTCAACAGGTTATCAATATTCAAATAGCTGATATCCCTAATGCATATGGTTTGATTCTAGGAAGAGATTTCACCAAGGTTTTGAATGGTTATGTGTCTACTAACCATTCTCACATGTGGCTTCCTTGGAAGGGAGTGCCAAATCAGATAAGAATTGAGAGAGAACCAAGAATGAAATACATGATAACAGAGTACCAAAAGACTTTAACAGAAGTTCTGATATCAGAAGTTGGTATGGGAAATTACATGCTATCAACCCAGTATGAAGAGTCAGACTCAGAAGAGGTATTGATGTTGCATACGATGCCTATTGATGTTGAGATAGGGTCCGGCTATGTTGAAGTTCCGACGGAATCCATTCAGGAAGAAGAAGAACCTGAAGACAGTCAGATCAGCCTATTAGACAGTTTCCAGGAATTCATCAAGAAGTGTATGGAGAATCAAATTCACCTAGGTAGGAGGACAAGCTTTAGGGAATTACTCTTACCAAATTGGTGTAGAGTTCATACTGCTTCCCATTCAGAGTTGGAGTGTTGTTTATGCTAGACAGCAGTAGAGCAAGTACAGAAATGCCTAAATCCAACCCAAGCTGCGGAGACAAAGGTGCATAACCCTCAAGAAAAATATCAAGGGGAGAAACTTGTACTAACTAAGGGATCTTCTAACACTGACAAGCCGAAAGAAATAATGAAGAAAACTACCACTGCAGAACGTTGGACTCTCAAATTTGATGGATCTAAATCCAAGCATGGAGCTGGAGTAGGGTTTGAACTGATCAGTCCAAAAGGTAAAAATTTCTTTGCTGCTCACAGGCTTCAATTCTATTGCACCAATAATGTGGTAGAGTATGAAGCATTAATTCATGGACTTCTTATGGCACTTAAGAAAAAGGTTAAAATTCTACAAGTTTTTGGAGATTCTGAGTTAGTAGTCAAGCAAGTAAGGAGACAATATTCATGCCACAATAGAAGAATGATTAATTATAGGCATAGAGTGTGGGACCTCATTGAGGGGTTTGACGCCTTCGATATTCAATTGATACCATGGTAGAAGAATCAAACTGTTGATTCCTTAGCTCAAGTAGCGAGCACCCTGCAGCCTTTATCCTTGTCAGGATTGAAGAAATTCACTGTAGAATTGACTCTCGTGCCATCAGTTCTGGACAATATCACTAACTTTCAGGTGTTTGAAGATGATAAGCATATTCTTGATTTTATCACAAATACAAACTTTTTTGCTCCCCAAATCATCGATGAAGCAGAACCCCAGGAAGTAGAACTGGATTTAGAAGGAGTGATGAATCTAAAGTCTAATACTATTCCAAGGGGTATGGTATAGTTGGAGCGAATTTTTGATATGGATAAGATCAGAGGTCAGGAACAAGAGTCGAAGAAAGAATCAATTAGTGGACAATGTGACACTCACAATCTAGGAACTGAGGACAATGTTAAGAATATTTTTATTGGCAAGGTATGCACTCTAGAAGAAAGACAAGGGATAATTGAAGCCTTACATAGTTTTTCAGATATAGTAGCCTGGGGTTATGGAGATTTGAAGACTTAAGATACATCCATCATAACTCATACTATACCCCTAAAGCCAGGTGCTAATCCTTTTAGACAGAGACAAAGACCTATTAACGCATTGTTGGAACCACTCATACAGAAAGAAGTTCAGAAGTTACTATCTGCCATAATCATATTTCCTGTTAGGCATTCAACATGGGTGGCAAACCTGGTTCCAGTAAGAAAAAAGAATGGAGAAATTAGGCTCTGTGTCGATTTCAGGAATCTAAACAGATCATCAGAAAAGGATAACTATCCAGTTACTTCGTTGGATGAAGTGCTTCAAGTGGTCAATGGATCTCAGATGATGTCCTTTCTAGACGGTTATTCAGGGTACAATCAAGTAATGGTTCAGTATGAGGACAGACACAAGACCGCTTTCACAACTAAGTGGGGTACCTTTGCCTACAGGAGGATGCCATTTGGACTCATTAATGTAGGGGCCACATTTCAAAGAGCTATGGATATTGCCTTCAAGGATATCATAGGCAAATGCATCATCATTTATATGGATGACCTGACTATTTTTTTGAAGAATAGAGGGGATCACATCTCAGATTTGCATAAAGTATTTCAAAAGTGCAGAGAATTTGGTATATCCCTAAATCCTAAAAAGTGTATTTTCAGAGTAACAGAAGGAAAGTTACTAGGACATGTGATATCAAAAAAAGGAATTGCTATTGATCCAGAGAGAGTGGAGGAAATATTGAAGATTCAGCCGCCTGCCAGAAAAAAGGAGATGAAGTCCTTCTTTGGTAAGATCAACTTTGTCAGAAAATTCATTACTGGATTTGCTGAAATTGTTAAACTGTTAAATGCAATGTTGAAACAAGATGCCAAGGTCGAATGGACTACAGAAGCGAAGGAAGCTTTTGTAGAGATCAAAAGAGCCATTTCTGATGCTCCAGTATTGGTAAGTCCTGATTACAGCAAACCCTTTTACATCTATTCATTTGCTTCAGATCATTCGTGTGCTGGAATGTTAACTCAAGTGTCTGACGAGGGAAATGAGCATCCTATTGCTTTTATGAGTGCACCATTAAAAGATGCTGAGTTAAAATATCCAAGTGTGGAAAAGCAGGCATATGCCCTGGTCAGAGCAGTAAAGAAATTCAGGCATTACATCCTCAGAAATAAGGTATATGCAATTGTTCCTGATTCTGCAGTCAAGTTACTCCTTATGAAAAATGAATTAGGTGAGCGCAGAGCTAAATGGGTGACCATGCTACAAGAGTATGACATTGAGATCCAGCCTATGAAGCTGGTAAGAGGACAAGGATTGACTCAGACTATGGCTGAAATAGGTCTTGAATTGACCGTTCAGAATTATAATATTGAAGAGGTCTCCCCAGATGGTTGGTATGACAACATAGTGTATTATTTGCTGAACCAACGACCTCCAGGTCATCTTAATGTAGTTCAGAGGAGAGCTTTACGATTGAAAAGTGACGGTTTCATGTTGAAAGGAGTTATTTTGTACAAGAAAAATCATGAAGGCATTTATTTAAGGTATCTTGGGAAACAGGAAGCTAAAGAGTGATGAATGAATTTCATGAGAAATATGGTACTGGTCATGGCTCTGCAATTGCCATAGCAAACCAGATTTTGAGGGCAGGGTATTACTGGCCTACGCTGTTCAAAGATGTTCACCATCATGTACGGACCTGTCACACTTGCCAGACTTCAGCAACAAGAGAAAGGTGTGCAGCACTCCCTCTCCAATCGGTCATCGAGGTAAGACATTTTGCTCAGTGGGGCATGGATTTCATAGGCCCCATCAACCCACCATCTTCTACAGGACACAGGTACATTCTTACTATTACTGATTATTTTACAAGATGAACTAAAGCTTTTTCTTGTAGGCAATGTACATCATATGTAGTGATTGATTTTTTAGAGTCTGCTATTCTCAATCGATTTGGATGCCCTATTGTTGTTGTCTGTGATAATGGTCCTGCTTTCGCATCTTTAAAATTTTCAAATTGGGCTTTTGATCATGGCATTATTGTGAAGTTTGCATCCAATTATTATTCCCAGGGAAATGGCCTAGCAGAATCCTCTAATAAGAACCTATTGATTGTCATCCGTAAGCTGTTAGAGAGGAACCCAAAAGATTGGCATACCCAGCTTCGGTTCACCCTTTGGGCAGATCGTACAAGACTTAAGTCATCCATTGGAACATCTCCTTATCACTTGGTATATGGTCTAGAGCCAGTATTCCCTATTCAACTCAAGATCCCAACTTTACAGTTTATAAATAAGCTTTATGATGAAGGAGACAGAAGGGAGGCTAGGTTAACAGAACTACTGCACCTTGAGGAGAAACTGGACAATGCCTTTGAAAATTTTGCCAAACATCAAGGGGTGGTTAAGAGATGGTTTGATAAGAGGGCTAAAGTCAAAGCCTTCAGGATTTCTGACCTTGTCCTATACTGGGATAAACCTCATGATCAGAAAGGGAACCATGGGAAGTTTGATAAATTGTGGCTTGGCCTATATCAAATTGCTGAAATACTTGGAGATAATGTCTTCCGTCTGAAGACTCTCACGGGAGAGGACATCCCACTGCCTATCAATGGGAAGTATTTGAAACATTATTTTCAATCCTGAGCTGTTTGCAACTCCCTGCTCTGTAAATAGTTAGTTTAGGTTTCCTTGCTTGTTTTTCTTTGGTTAGAGTAGGTTTCCCTTTTGCTTTGTTTATTTTTCTTTGGTTAGAGTAGGCTTGCTTTGGTTTGTTTATTTTTGGTTGCTTTGCTCTTGCTATTGGTTCTTTCTCTTTTTGGGATCCTTGGGTGCATCTGTATGGCAATAGTGACAAAGTAGGTCTGATATTCTTGGTATTTCCCTTACAAACTCTAATCATCCTTCTAGAACACTATGGTATGAACTCTCTACCCAATGTCACTTATCCTTATGCTGAGGCAAAAGGTTTTCTAGTCAGTTCGAACAGGATTATATTGGGGTCTCATACTTTTGATTATTAAATATACCTGAAGTTGCAGAAGGTCCTTATCAGGTTTGAATAGGTGAAAAATCCTTTTCTGCTTTAGTGCCACTGTGGTTCTCAGCCTTGAGTGTGGACTTCACTGTTCACAAGTTGAATAAAATGAGTGAAAAAGCTCAAGAAACATCAGCAGAAAAAGAAAAAGAGAGAGAAAAAGGAGAAAATATCAAAAATCAAAAGGTTTGAATTCAACTTATCAGGAGGATTTGAATATCTCTACCGGGGCTATGGATCCCTAGCTGGCAGTAGAACTATGTTCAAGAGGACCACAACGATAACCTCGTTGGGACTATGGACGCCTGAATAGTAGTGAGGCTCTATCCAAGTTACTCTTAGAGTATGAATCTTTACATAGCTTGTTCATACCAAGTTCGGTTCCTATTGCAACTAAGGGTAGGTAATAAACGCATATGCACACACTTTGACCCTAGTAAAGGAAACTTTGAATGATTGGGAGTTTCTTTGTTTAAACATGGGGGTGTTGGCTGGATATGTGAGTTGTAATCATAACTTCTAGGTTCTTGATTTCGATTTGTCATCAAAATTCTCAGGAGCATTTCCCCAGTAGAGTCGCCATTTGTTGTGTAGTTTTGCACACACGCCCCACTTGGAGTAGGGACCCTCTTTTCGGATGTCTTTTGACATTTGGTTTTATTGATTTTGCTCTTTTGAGGTCTTGACATGTTGGTCTTGTTGGCCTTGATCTTTCCCTGAGGTTTGAATTAATTAAAATTGAGTTTTAAGCAAAATTTGAGTTTTCACCTAACTCCAAGATTTTCTAGCTCCGACGGATTTTCCCGGGCTCTGGTTCATGGTCTGTTCGTTGCTGGATTTTCTGAATCCGGGTTTCTGCCTGACTCTGGGATTTTCTGGTTCAGTCGGATTTTCCTAGACTACGCTAAATTCCTGAACTTTGTCAAAATCATGATTTCTGCCTTTCCACGAAATTGTTGTTCATCTGGATTTCCGCGTATCTTGAGATTTTCCGAAATTTCATCCTGGGCTCGGGTTTCTGAATTTGTCAGATGCGTCTTGTCGCTCATTAATGACCGAGGTACCTTTTCTCAGATGCGTAAATGGGTGGATTTAAACTCTTTTGGGCATCATTTTAACTTCATTATTCACTTGTTTGCTACCTTATCGATTGAGTGCATTCTTCATTCGAAGCTTTGAGTGTTGATTCTGAGTCGTTGGCATGTGGACTGTTTGGATCGCTGATCAAGGTTTTCATTGTTAGGGTGTGTCTATTTCATGGTCGCTTCTTCAAACTCGGGTTTCATCCATATCGATCCATGGTAGGTTATCACTGGCCCTTTCATTTCTTTGCATGTCAATTGAGTTGTTTTGTGTTGAATGGTGATCATTTCGGGTCGGCCTATGCTTGGTCGCATTTTCTTTATCAACTTAGGGTTTGACCCATTTGTCGTGAATCTCCATCACTCGCATTATACAATACTTTGTTTGCCCAATAAATGTTGAATAGGTTAGTGTTGATAGGCATTCGGGGTAGGATTTCATTTTGGATGCGTGATTCATCATGATTTGGCGAGATTAGGGTTTCGGGTGTTTTTCTCGAAACTATTAGAATGGTTAAACCGTTATAGTTTTTATATCTTGCGCCGAGGTTTAACCAGTCCCTACTTTGTGAGGATTTGGGTGCTTTAGGTTGATCATTATAACTGACATTTTAAACCTTGATCCTACCCTGGTTTTAATGGCGGGGGTCTAGTTATCGAAATTAGGGCATCATTGTTTTGTCATGAGGATTCGTCCTTTGAGAGCTTTGAGAACTTGAAACCATTTGCATTCAGAATTTTGTTGAGTGGTGTTGATTTCGGGACCATTCAAATCCAAGGAAAGAGAGATTGCATGATCGTTTGGTTAATAGTTCATGTGTCACTGATTATCGGGTTTCGGGGGTATCCGCGGAATTCCGACATACCCGGATTTTCCCGGTTTTGGCTGATTCCATGGAGTGTTGCGATTTCTGGAGTTCTACGAGCTGTCCGCAAAAATCTGTCCCATCCAAATTTTTTCGGGTTTCCTGTCTGGCTTTATCCTTTTTGATTTTTCGAAGATAGGATTTATGGAGTAAATATTAAATGCCATTTTCTTGTTACTAATGAACAAATTACATGATAATCTAATGATCTTTTGGCTGAACTAATGATTTATCTAACTAATGATGTTTTGGCAGTAAGAATCCGTCTGGGTCAGATTTCTCCAAAATTCTGCCCTGACTAGATTTTCCCGATTTACATGGTTTTCCTGGACTGCTTTATTCTTCCAGATTTTCAAAGATTGGTAGTTTGTGATGGATTTTAACTGCCTTATATAATTTTAAGCTGATCTTTTGGTTGGAATATGAATGATAATTGACTACTCATGATGTCCTTTGTGAATGTAGGCTGAATCAAGCAAGGCTGCTGCAGGAAATTCCAAAGGTGATACGGAGGGATCCTCCATCTCCGAGGCAAAAAAACTAAGATTGGATACCAAAAGTCAGTTACCAGAAAGTAAGATATCTTCTGTTTGGTTCGAAGTGTCTGACACTAATGTGGGAGCCTAGAGGTACGAAGAGTTCAAACAAAGGACAGTTGAGAAGAATCTGTCAGTCTTGAGGAACGAAATGATGAAGTTCGGACTGGTGCATGTGGCAGGGTTTCCTCCTGCAATCCAATGCTATGAGCTGATTCTAGAGTGTGCCAGGCAGTACGACTTCGACACACAAAGGGTTGTCAACACTGAAGGGAGAGTCTTGGCTAATTTCAATCCTGTTTCTATTGCACAAGCCTTTGATATGCCAGATTTACCTTCTGTGTGTGCTTTGAACATGGACATGGCTAGGACATACTATGAGAATGAGCCAATCAAGGCTCAATAGATGATTAATTCTTGGTTGGAAAAGTCGAAATTACATCACTCTAAACTACCCAAGCAATTGCATAGGATCAAATTCAAATCAAATATCTATGATGCAATAATGTTTCTGAGCAGGGTGGTAGGCTTGAAGACTGCTGGAGTGTTAGAGAGTTGGATGGTCCATGTGATCACCAAAATTGAACAAGGGACCAATTATCATTGGGCGGGGCTTATTAGTTCTGAAATCGATAAATAGTTGAGGAACGTCCTAGAGACCAAGAGATTCACCATGTCCTCCTATGTCATGTATGTGTTGGCCAGATTCTACCCATACAAGGGTCTGAATCCACGAGGGACATTTGGATAGGACATAGTCTATGAGGTCTATCCGGAACTGCACCTAGGACACAAAGACTACCGCAGGGCTAATGATGCATTCACTATGCATATCACCTAGATGCTTCAGAATGCCGAGCATGCGAGACTGTCAAATGGAGCCAAAGGATTGATAAAGAATTATGGGGCCTAGTTCATTCAATTTCCCACCTTCACCTATATCAGGATTGATGGATGCTCGGTTGCTCTGTACAGGTTACCTCGGTATCCTACTGATCACATTGTGTTATTGGAGATTGTGAGGCAGATATGTGAGTTTGATGCCATCGTCAAAAAGGAGAAGCATAAAACAGGCTTTGGAGGGGATTTCCCTCTTGGAATTGGTGTAGTAGAAGTGTGCCCTTCCATTCAATCAGCGCACACCACGGGGATGAATTGGTAGCATATGGTTTCTCCTTCCACTCCAAAAGGATGAACTTTGACATCACAGGAGAGGCACAGAAGAGGGTCACTAGGGAGTACCGACACAAAGATGACCTAGAAGACTATTGCGCCAACATCAAGGATGATTTTGAAGCGAGAAAGAAGAGGTATTCTAGGCTCCCTATGGATGTGATTAGACAATACAATGTCAAGTTGATTCTGGACCAACTGGAGGACGATGGAAACCTGGTACAGGATCATGCCTATGAAGCTATGATGGACAGGTCAGTTGGGGAGATCAACTGGAATGAAGATGAGGTCATAGAGTTGGAAGACCTAATGGCCCCCGTTATGAAATTTACTTCTTCTTGGTTAAAGCATAAGGTTTGGGAATTGGAGAGTGAGAAGGTGACTTGTACCTTCAATTTGATGGGAGACCTCAACCCCATGTCTACTTCAGAGGAATCCAGGGAAGAGGACCCCAAAGGGAAAACCAAAAAGAGCTCACCTTTCAAGATAAAGATTAGAGGCCCTAAAGAAAGTGAGCCTGAACTCAAAAGGAAGCCAAAAGGAAAGAAGAGAAGTAGGGCTTTGAAGATTGGAAAATCCTCTGATGAGGAAGAGTTGGAAAAGGCAGAAGAAGAAAGTGCTCCCCCACCACCAAAGAAAACTAGAACAACCCGAGTTTCAAAGAGGAAGGTTCAGGATACATCAAAGGATGAGCCCCCTATTGTTGATGTAGAGAGTTCAGGAGGAGAGAAGACCAAATTTTATATGAGAAGATCAAGGACTTCATCCCCTAAGGAGCCAATGCAAAAGAAGGATCTTTCTCCGGAGATGAAAACTGTAGAACCCTCTAAGGCTGTTTCTCCTCCATCGAGCATGCCTATGCAAGAAATCCTTGAGGAACATGAGACTAGCGGAGAAGCAGAGCCATTCAAGGAAGGAACACTCTTTGGTGCTATAGCAGAGCTTGAAGTTGAAGAGGAAGAGAGGCATACTTCCCCATTAGTGCAATATGAGGATTCTCTGGCAAGTAGCGAGGGTGGCGGACCGCCTGAGCAGGAGGAAGACATCCCTATTGGAACCCCATCACCGGTGCAAGAGGTGAAGCTTGAAGAAGGTGATCAAGGTGAGCAGCTCCTTGAAAAGGAGCAAGATAAAATAACTGAAAAGGAAGAAGGGAAAACAACAGAACAACAGGAAGAAGCAAGAACAGAGAAAATCTGGGTAGAACCTGCAGCCTTGGACTGGCTTGAAAAAGAGATTGCAAGGAAGAAACAGGTAGTAGTTGAGGACACTCCCTTAGATTGGGATGAAATGTTGTCCAAAACTGGCAAAGGAAAGAAGAGGAAGGCAGCTAGGGTGGTTTCAAATATGGAGAGAGATGAAGCGAATAACTGAGTTACCCACATTGCCACTGAGTTACCCACATTGCCACCCCTGCCACGGACAAGACAAGAGAAGAGGTCACTGGTGAAGATTACAAGGTGCAAACTATTAACCTTGGACCAACATCCATGGAACAGGATATAGAGGAGTATGAGGGGTCTAGTGCAGTGATCATCGACAGATTGAGGAAGGAAACTCAGACCAATCATGAGCTAAGAAAAGAAAATGAAAGACTTAAGAAATGCTTGGAAGAAGTAATGAAACCTCTGCAATCTCTCCACCCTTCCTCCTCATCTACTCCTAGCTTCTTAGCCAAAGAAACTATTTCTGAGATCTAGAAAATGAAGGCTACTGCTCAAGCTGTAATAGATTGGCTGAAGGATGTGCAAATGAAAGGAGATAATGCAATCAAGGACATCATGTCGGTTGGGAAAGATGTAGTCAGAGCCAAGGAATTTCTGGAATATGTGCTATCCTAGAACAAAGAAGACATTGACCTCTTGCTGCAGAAATCCAAGGTCATCATAGAGCATGGTAAAGAACAACTGGTTGTGGATGGGATTCTTCCTTCTTCTAGGTTAGATGAACCTTGGGAATGGTTTGAAGCTCTGCAAATTCAGCATAAGGCCATGAAGAAGATTCAAAAATGGAAAAAACAAATAGATGGTGATCTAACCGGTGTTTATGAGGGTTGCATCGCATTCTTTGAAGTCATGACTGGAAGGAGAAAGATTGCTCCCAAATACCTAAGTCTGGAGCAACTCAGGGAGTGGTGGCATGAGGTTTATACCCCAGATTCTGGGAATGTTATAACAGGCCACCAGTTAGATGATGCAGCCACCTACTTGGCAGTAATGGATAAGTACCAAGCACATAAGGTTGATTAGAATAATACTGTTGACCAGTCAAAAGAAGAGATTGATTACATTAAATGCAGACTTAAGATCTTACCTTTGCCACCTGTTACCGAGCTAGATGGGGTGTTTTTGAGGGTTCAAGGATCATCCGCTCAGAGTAAAGATAAGGGAAGTGGCAGTTAATGCCTATTTTGAAGATTTGTGCTTCCCTATTATCATAGGGCATGCATTGGACCAGACTACATTGGGAATTGTGTCGAGGCCGACCTTGATGATAGATGGCATTTAATGTGTGTCTTATTTTGATTTCCTAAGGTCGACTTGTTTTGGGCGGTTATTCTTATTTTGTAAATGTTTGGCTGGGCCAACATGTCTTGATAATTTTGCTATAAAGGCATTCTTACCTCATTGTGAAGGGTTAGCTAGAAAGTCATAGGGATAAGTAAGAGCAAAAGAGCTAGAGTATTTTGTAGTAGGAGTAGTATCTAATTTCTTGAAGCAAATACTGTGTCAGAACAGTGGAATTGTTGCAGTCTTTTGATGATTTAATGCAATTGAAGACATTGTGGTTTTCTTGGTGAAATCTCTTGTATTAGTTTATCTCGCATGGTTCTTGTTGTTCTATCTTTCAAATTGCTTAAAGATTTAGGGTTTAGTGTTCAAAATTAAATGAGTTTGGTTTGATGAATGGTGTTTATGATTTCATATTTGGAATGTTTGTAGCAATCTCTGGTCTATACTCCCAGTAACTATCTGATTGTAGTAGGCTGGTAAAGTCAACCTGGACCATATATTTAATGTGCTCAAGTTCGATTGTAGATGAATGTCTATGATTTGAAAATTTATATACCTTAGAAGATTGCACCGTTCTTGTGATATTGCATTGAGGGTTAAGCAAGAATTGGTTGTTTGAGGTTGGTCCATTCCAGATATCTGTCATTTTCATTGTTCATTCTAGGATTTTATCATATCCTTGCACCCTTACCTTTTGCTATTTCTTCATCATCTGGTTAGACTTAGGATTTAAGATCATCACCTTGCAAAATCTAATAAATTAAGAGATACAGTTTGCTTGTAGTAAGGTCCCTTTGTGATTACCAGCATTTTCACATATTATCTTAGTTGTTTATGCATTGTCATGACCTGACACCTGAGAGACCTTGGGGTGATTTTCAGTGATTTATCGTTGAAAATAACTTTTCAAGAGAGATAGAATATTGCATTCTGTCTGAGTTGTTGTTGTGCAGAAAACACCATCAACAAGAACCAAGCCCTAAGAGGCAAAGGATTGAACAATCACAAGAGGAGTTGGGGGTGAAATTGTTGTCACTGACCTCGACATGTAGATGGGTATGCCTTCCCCTCCCAGGCTGACTAAATTGGTTCTTTCTGAGTTGAATATGATAGGAAAATGTGTGCAAGATGCAAGAATGGAGGCATGTAAGGATTTTCTAGATGATAGTGCATTTGTAAAAACTCTAGTTTTCTTGCAACTTGTATGGAGAATGACATTGGAAGAATCTCAGGAAAAATGCAAAAGAAGAAGAGAATATAGACCTAACAGATTAGACCAGGAGAATGATGATGAATTGAAGGATGAATTAATGAATGAATTCAAGAACATCACTCCTAAGGAGGGGAGAAAACTGGTAGAACAAGCTGGTGTCTTGATTTTTCCTGAATGGGACATTGCAGATGCTGTAGCTTTTAATGTTATTCTGAAGTCCAAACACCCCTTGCAAAATTTTGAAGAAGAGGTTAGAGCAGCATTGCAAGATTCTGCCTTTAGTGAAGAGTATGAGACTTTGGCAATTTGGGCTTTGGCCCCTCAAGGAAGAAAGCCAAATGTTACTGAAATTAACCCAAATTTAAGAAGAGGGTTAATAATAAAAAGAGCTTCAGAGACCTCAACTACAGAGGCCACTAGTCTGACTATAAATGTGGCCAAACTGGCCCAAAAGACTATTGAAAGAGAGGAGGCTGAAAAGAAGAGCCTAACAGAGAAGTACAATTCCCTAATTGGGCAATATAGCAAGATGCAACAAAGGAATATTGAGCTATAGACTGAGGTGGATAGGTTGAAATACAAGTAGATTGGGGAGACATTAAGTGCTCCAGTGATCACAACATTGCCTTCCACATCAGGATCAGTGCCTCCTGCTTCTCCCATTGTCTCTACACTAGGGTCTCCCAACCAAACTCTTTCCCTTATCCCTACTCTAGAGCCAATTGATGAAGACATAGAATACTCTGTTGATCCTTCAAAGAAGCAGCTAACACACAAAATAGCAGAGTTATAGGCATCCTTGAGGGTAAGTGAGGAGGGAATTTTCTTAAAACAAAAGAGGTTGTAAATACTGTATTAAGGCATTTGAATGAGAAGGTTGATGGAAGATTGTCATCGGTGCATTCTTTATATTCTTTATTATTCAATGCAATAAAGAATATTGATAGGGATCAGGAGGTGGTACTACCATTAATTAAAAATTGGATCCCTAGGGAAAATGATTTAGATATTATGTATAAGGCCTCAAAGTTTTATGTAAATAATAGGCCCCAATCATTAAGGTCTACTCAGGTGTTATTTAAGTTATTGCAAGGTTTCCAGACCTTACCAGATGACTTAAGTAGGAAGATTAAGGAGTTGGCGAAGAACTTTGATGATTGGGGCGACACATTGTTACCTAACATAACTGATGAGCAGGGGAATATCAGGTCACTCCAACAATGGCATGATCAAGAAAATAAAGTCATCAATGATCAAATTAAATTAATTTGTGATGACTCAAATTATGATTTGTTGGTGAGCTATATGGACAAAATCATTAGCACCAGCTCATTTTTGGAATCTTTTGAAAGAGAAGCAAATCAAGTGGCAGTTAAGTACACACCTTATAGTTTCAAGGTAAATGAGGTAATCAACTTTTATTGGCCAACTGATGAAGAGTACAAAAAATGGGTGAATGTGTATTTAACTGAGGAGGAGTGAAAATGGATAAGCTGCTAATGGTTGACAAGTTAGTTGTTGCAGTTATAATAGATTTCTAGTTTTGTTTTTTGTGACAGTCTTGGTGCAGAATCCTTGAAGTTTTTGTTGTTGCATCAACCATTCTCAATGGGCATGATAAAAGAAGATTCTCCTAGGTGATCAATTGCAGTTGTAACAAACTTTTGTAATGTCACAAAGCGGTCCAATTGGCTGGTGACATGCTTATTTTCTAGCCCGATGCTTGTTTGCTCCTTGTTCTTCTATAAGAAGGATTTCAAGGCTAGAAGTACAGGTTAGCAAGTTAGATAATTTTGGTCGAGTCTAGGTGAAATGGCAGAGGAAATTGTAAAGTCTGATGTTACTTTTTGGGAAAATTTGATTTAGGTTTTAGGTCATTATGTAACAGGTTTTGAATTCATGGGGATTTAATGTTGTATGACAGTATTGGCATTTGAATTGAAGTGATTAATTCAAACTCATGTCTCTCCATTGTATAAGCATATTCAAATTTTGAAGAAAATGATCAAGGGTTGTTTTGGTCATCTCACTGTTGTGGTGTGTATGATTCTTGTTTTAGCTTTAATTCAAGGAATTAATTAAAATGCTTGAACAGGATTGTAGGTGGATATGTTCTATATAAGGATCTGATAAGTAGTATTGGGTTAGAATACATATTGGTGAGATTGTAAATTAATGTTGTCAAGGATCTCATATGTTATGTGTTAAATATGTCATAAACCCTTAAATTCTTATAAATTTGACTCCTCCAATGGATATATGGAACTAATCTAAGTTGTACATATTCGTATGGTTCAATTTTTTTGGTCTTTACCTAGTGCTTGCTACAAATTGCAAATTAATAATTATCTTATATTGTGAAATGTTATTGTAATTATCTCATGCTCCAAAATAGTTGATAATACTGATAAACAGCCAATTCTATTCAGTATTACCTTGTTATGTTGAGCTATTAAATGAGATCATCTATTGTTGTTAATTTTGTTTATGATAATGGTGCAAAGGTTATAAAAATATTAAGGGATCACCCTCCCAGGTCTTGCAAAGCCCAAAGTGTAGGAGGTCTTTAAAGTCCTCGTCAGTTGGTCTAGGTCCTTTGAGCTGCCCTTGATTGGAATTGGCAATTCCATGGTAGATTAGAAGATCAACCTGGCTATCAAAAATAGTAACCAACTGAATCTTCACCAAAATTTTAAGTTTCTCATTTTTCTTCAGAATCAACATCATCAGAAAGAGGGCAAAATTCTGACTCCAATGCAACTCGAACGGAGTCAAACAGAGCTATGGAGTCTAAGATATGCTCGGTCAAACCTTGCTCAACCATGGAGCCATGTTAGAGAAAAAAGGCCAAAAAATTGACATCGTCAAAAGTGGTCAAGACTGCGTCAATTGGAAGATCTCGTCGCAAGATTTCTGACAACGTTCGTTTCACGAAAAACGGAATCCGTTTGCACGAGATATGAGCAATCAAAGTTGGGTTGACTTTGTTGACATCAGCATGGTACAATCAACATGGTACAACGCATAGTCAGCATCGTACAGACCAATCACATGATGAAACGTGTCATCCGTACACAAGTCAGTAACCTAGTAAGTACCATGTCATCGCCCAATCATTGGACACGTCCGCATCCCTATCAACACACACGTCAACAGCATCATCCAATGAGTGCTTGCCATGTGGCACCCTCCTATGCGACATGTGGCCCTGTCGTCACTTCTCGTCTACCAACGGGTCAAAATTGAAGTGTTTATTAAAAAAAAATTGTGTGGGGATTCAAATCCCCCAACCTCCATTCGCTAGAAAGCTAGCCAACCACTATACCACGCGTAGGTCAGTTAACTATATATAGCTACCATTTAGTTTTGTTGAAGTGTGGTTGATAATTCAGTTTGAAAATGGACAGCGTGGGGACTTGAACCCTTAACCACCGCCCAAAATATTAGGTCAACCTACTATTGCACCATGCAACTCGTCTAAGATATGGATGGCATGGGACTTTTATATTGATTAGTTAGGCCTGATACCTAACTAATAGCCTTAAATGGTTATGTTTTAGGTTTTTAATAAAACAAATTTAATAACCTCCTATCCACTATCCCCGAAACCTTATAATTTAAGGTTCTTATAATTTGAAGATTATGTAAAAGGATATTAGGGGATTTTTAAATAAATATTTATGTGTAAATAAGGGGGATTATATGATTACATTGTAAAAATGGAGAGATAAGGTGGATTTTGTAAATCATATGGTTTTACACCATATTTGGTAATTTTAATGTATAAAAAGGAGGCAAAATGGAGAGATGAGTAAGTGGTGATGTGAGAAGAAAACTACCAAGGAGAAATTTTGTTCATTCTTCCATGCTTTCAGGAGAGTTATACTATGCACTTTGAAGGAGGAGATTTTATGAATTTCTTGTAAAACAAGGAGAGATTATGCTGACATATTGTACTGATTTTCTAGAGAAGTAATCAGATCAGTCTCACCCAGTTAGGTAGACCCGGAGACGTAGTCACATTGTGGCGAACTCCGTTATCAACTCTGTTTGCAATTCTCTCTTCTCTCTTGTTCTGAATCACTTTGTTATTTTCGTTAATTTAGATGTGTTAGTGTTTCACTTAAGTAATTTGGATTCTAAGATTTGTGAACATTAAGCATTCAAATGCAATTAGTCTAGATCCTAAATCAAATCAAGTTTGGTATGAGAGCTTTTGGTGACTATTATTGCAGTTGGTTTTGAATGCTAATGAGATCCAGGATTCAGAAGGGCGAAGGAAAGCTTGAGGAAATTAATCCTGAGATTGGGAAGCGAAGAAGTTTTTTGAAAATGTCTGTGTCTAGAATGGAGGTACCTGAAGAAATTAGTGAGCAAGAGTTTTGAAGAGCCTTCTGGCAAAGGAAAGCTAAGTTGGATATGCTTCTCAAAGAAAGTGAAGAATGCATGAAACTTGAAGGAGATAATCCATTGAAGCAAGAAGATCATGGAGACCGTAAAGGAAAGAAGAAGCATCCAAGAGGTGGTGTTGAACCCCCAAAATATCCTCCGTCTACTCCTTCTCCCCCTTCTTCTCCTTCTTCTTCTACACATTCTCTTTCTGCTAATCCTTTTAAGGGTGTAAATAAGCCTAAGATTAAATTGGATGTTAAATTTGAACTACCTAAGTATTGTGGTGAATTAGATGCTAAAAAACTAGATGATTGGATTCAACAAGTAGGAGTTTATTGTAGAGTCAAAAGCCTCTTTGATGATGCTTCTAGGATCCAATTAACTACTCTTTGGTTGGGAGGTACAACTCTTACCTGGTGGGAGAGTAGGACTGGAGCAAAAATTTCATAGCATGGTAGAGTCAGTTTAACCTGGACAGAATTTGTTAATGCTCTTAAGAAGCAATTTTATCCTTTAGGTCACATGCAACAATTAATGATGAATTGGCAAGTGTTTAAACAAGGGAAAGGTCAAACTGTCCAAAAGTACACCTATGAATTCAGAAAGAAGGCTATTGCATGAAATGTACCTTTGAACACCCATGATACTTTGTTAAAGTACATAGGAGGTCTTCACTCATATCTCAGACATTTTATTTTTGTCTTGAACCCTAGTAATTTGGATGAAGTTTATGTCCAAGCTACACATTTAGAGTCAAGAGGAAAGGGTTCTTTTATTGATAAGTTTGATAATGATAACTTTGTAAAGAAATCATCTAAGGTTGCAGAGATAGGAAAAGGAAAGAAGACAACTACAGTTAAGGAGGATGTCCATCTTTCTTGCTCTCATTGTGACATGAAGGGTCATGATGAAGATCATTGTTGGAAGTTTCATCTCGAATTGAATCCTAAGTGGGCTCAGAAACATAATCAGAAACATAAAGGTAAGAAGGAGTCTGCAAATGTTGCTATGGATCTTGGTTCAGATTCTGATGAAGAAACTAAGATAACAACAATGGGTTTGAAAGGTAAAGCTCCTATTTCCAGTGCTTCCTTTGATAGTTGTGCTTCTACTTCTAAAGTTAAAGATGTCCCTGAAGATAAGAAAAGAAATGAGCTTTTTCATTTAAGGGTTGTTGCTAAGAATACTAAAGTTGATGCACTCATAGATAGTGTTTCTCAAGTTAACTTAATTTCTGAAGATGTTGTAAGGAACTTGGGATCGAAAACAACACTGCATAAGAAACCTTATCCACTAGGTTGGATTTGTGAGAATGATAAATTGCAAGTGACAAGACAATGCACTTTGAGATTCGCAATCACTAGTAAGTTTGTGGATGAAGTACCGTTTGATGTGGTTCCACTAGATATCTATGGGATAGTGTTGGGTAGCCCTTATCGTTATGATCAAAAAGCTATTTTCTATAGGGAAAAGAATCATTATCATTTGTTTATTTAGATGGAATACAGTATATTGTACATTCTCACATGATTAAGACTGATCTTTCTTTTGCAAATATAGGGAAATTAAAGAGGGTGATTAATGCAAGTAAAGATTTGACTCTTATGGTTGTCAGTATAGGTGGTTCTAGACATGAACTTGGAGTAGCTAACCAAGGTCAGATATCACAGGATTCACCCACAGTACAGCATGAGGGAATGGTAATTGAAAGCATTGATGGTCCCTTGGGTAAGAATGTTTCTATTGTGAAAGATCGATATGTTGTTGATTTATTCTCTTTCATATTTGCATTATTGTACAGCTTGACTCTAGTCAATGTTTGTTGGTTAGTGGCTATGGCAGTTGATGTAGATGCTTATGGAAGTGATAAAATGATGTTTATGTTCAACAATGTTGTTGCAGTCTTCATTGTGCTTGTGAGCTAGGTATACAGATGTACAGAGGATACAAGACAAGTGGGGAGGCCAAGTCCTCACTTAATGTCTGAATAGATGTCACTTTTGGAGGTCCAAAAGTTCTCCAATGGGGAGGACTGATCTAAGGATCTTCACCAAAATTTGAAGTTTCTCATTTTTCTTCAAAATAAAAATCATCATAAAGAGGGCAAAATTCTTACTCCAACGCAACTTGAACGAAGTCAAACAAAGCTACGGAGTCCAAGATATGCTAGATCAAACCTTGCTCAACCTTGGAGCCAAGTCAGAGAAAAAAGGCCAAAAAATTGACATCGTCAAAAGTGGTCAAGACTGGCATCAATGTGAAGATCTCATTACAAGCTTTCTGACGATGTTTGTTTCATGAAAAATGAAATCTGTTTGCATGAGATATGAATAGTCAAAGTTGGGTTGACTTTGCTAACATTAGCATGGTACAGTAGCATGGTACAACGCATAGTCAACACCATACGAACCAATCACATGATGACACGTGTCATCCATACACAAGTCAACAACCCAGTTAGCACCATGTCATCACCCAATCATTGGACACATCGGCATCCCTGTCAGCAGACACGTCAGCAGCATCATCCAATGAGTGCTTGCCACGTGGCACCCTCCTGGTGTGACACGTGGCCTGTCATCACTTCTCCTTTGCCAATGGGTCAAAATTGAAGTGTTTGTTAAAAAAAATTTGTGTGGCGATTCAAATCCCCCACCCTCCATTTGCTAGGAAGCCAGCCAGCCACTCTACCACGCACCGGTCGGTTAACTATGTATAGCGACCATTTAGTTTTGTTGAAGTGTGGTTGATAATTCAGTTTGAAAATGGACAGCGAGGGGACTTGAACCCTTAACCACGCCTGAATTAAAAATGTCAACCTACCATTACACCATGCAACTCATCTAAGATATGGATGGCACAGGAATTTTATATTGATTAGTTAGGCCCGATGCCTAACTAATAGCCTTAAATGGTTATGTTTTAGGTTTTTAATAAAACAAATTTAATAACCTCCTATCCAATATCCCTAAAACCTTATAATTTAAGGTTATTATAATTTGAAGATTATGTAAGAGGATATTAGGGGATTTTTAAATAAAGATTTATGTGTAAATAAGGGGGATTATATGATTACATTGTAAAAATGGAGAGATAAGGTGGGTTTTGTAAATCATATGGTTTTACACCATATTTGGTAATTTTAATGTATAAAAAGGAGGAAAAATGGAGAGATGAGTAAGTGGTGATGTGAGAAGAAAACTACCTTGGAGAAATTTTGTTCATTCTTTCGTGCTTTCAGGAGAGTTATACTGCGCACTTTGAAGGAGGAGATTTTATGAATTTCTTGTAAATCAAGGAGAGATTATACTAACATATTGTACTAATTTTCTAGAGAATTAATCGGATCGGTCTCACCCAGGTGGGCAGACCTAGAGACGTAGTCACATTGTGGTGAACTCCATTATCAACTCTATTTGCAATTCTCTCTTCTCCCTTGTCCTGAATCACTTAGTTCTTTTCGTTAATTTAGATGTGTTAGTGTTTCACTTAAGTAATTTGGATTCTAAGATTTGTGAACATTAAGCATTCAAATGCAATTAGTCTAGATCCTAAATTAGATTAAAGACACTCCTAAAAATATGTCTTGGGTTTTAGCTACTGGGACTCATATGCCACAACTGGCGTATGAGTCCCACTTTAAGCAAGACCTATTTTGCATTTAATTCTTGGTGGGATTTTATTGTCCTAGATCTGATGTCAACTTGTAGTGTTGTAATTTCAAGAAATTTGGCATAAATAAGTATAAATACAAGGTTATTTTACATAGTTTCATCCTAGAATTTCATAAGCAATCAAGAGCACTTTCATAATATTTCACAAAAGCATTCAAGAACATTTAAGAGCATTTCAAGAGTATTCAAAGGTAGATTTGAAGAAGATTCTTACAACAATTCAAGATCCATCATCATGTCAAAGGCATAACACATCAAGCATGTTGTTGAGCTAGTGTTGTGATGTAGCATTCAAGATCCAAGTTAAGAATTGTTCCACATCTAATTCAAGATCAAGATCTACATTGTTCATGGCCACTTCATGTTAGATTGCATATTTACATTTAAATACATCATTCAAGGTACCATTGTTCATGTTTCATGTTTCATTGTTTCATCATAAGGTTTGATTACCTAAATAGGGTTTGACCAAGGCAAAACCCTATTCCTTAACAATCAACTAGTTTTTATCTCTATCTACATGTGTGATTGCAAATCTAAGTGTTTGGAGCTTCAAGATCCTTTGAAGACTAAGTTGCAAGATTGAAGAAAGTTGTCAAGGTTGTCATCTTCATAGAAAGTCATCTATTGGCTTCAATTCAAGCTTTCAGACTCAAATATATGGTAGGAGAGAAGCTACAACAGATCATTAGAGGATACCAAAGTTTCAACCAAACCCTAGTACTAGGACTAAATCATCACCTTGGGTGTATGAGTCCTAGTACAACACTTTTGCTAGTTTCAGAAGATCCAGATCAGTCACTAAAAGATTCCAATTTCTACCCAGAAACCCTAGTCTGGGACTGAATTGCCTAGTTTGGTTTATGAGCCCCAGTGAACATCAAAAATCAGAATTTCGTGATTTCAAATCTTGTTTTGACCACATATTTCTTCCAGATACCTTTCTATTCATTCCCAGTTCATTATTTTGATTTTTCAGTTTCATTTCCTAGGTCATTTAGTTTCATATCTTTCTTTCTAAACCTTTGCTTAGTGGTGAACCCTCCTTTTGTCTTTAATCACACTGCTAAGACACCCTATTGTAGATCTCTTTCCTTAATTTCACACCTATATTGAGATCTCTAGGGTTTCCTTTAATGAAACTATAAAGAAATAGGTGGAGGAACCCTAATTCCCCTTTAGTTCCATCTCCCAAAAGAGTGAACACTATTTTCTACGTTTCATTACTTATTATAGCCATTTTGTAGTCCCTTTCTCTATGCACAGAGCACTTAATATTATGATAAATTTGGCCATGGCTTCCATGCTAGTTGCAAAGAGAAAGGGAAGAAAAGAAGAACAAAATAAACTTTCCCTTGCAAAGAAGCAAAAAAAATGGCACCAAAAAATGTCTTTGAAGGAGAGATTGCAACTGTGAAGGAAGTTCAAAAGGGGAGAGATTGGGTTTTGAGGGTTAGTGTGGAGGGAAAATTAGGGCTTGTTGTGTATTAGATGTCGAGGGATTAACGTTCAAGACATTCCAATATTTTGTTGGGTTATACTTCACGCATAGAACTCTAAAATGCACCTTCACATGAGCTTCGTTGAAAAAATTCGCCGTCACTATGCAAATGTACCATTTATTAATATATTATCATTTTTTATTGTTTTTAATTCTTGTTTTCGCAAATGACGTGAAAACTGCAAAAATGAATAAAACTCTTTCAGCCAATCCTATTGTCCATAAATAGCCAATAAATGATTTTTTAATTTTTCATAACATTTAAAAAAAAATGAATTACATTAACATTGCCAAACACACAAAAATATATATATATAATTCAAATGAGAATTCTTTAAAAGAGGCTTAAATTCCTGCCGTCCATTTGAATGTATTGTCATTGCATGATTGTTTCTTTCGCTTGTAAATTTCGAGGAAAGGGCAGGACGTCGTTATCTAAGGTATTGTCAGTAATATGTCATTGCTAACGTCTGCGACGAGATATTAAAAACGTATAGGGTTTCTTTGTCAACAATTATTATTGTCACTAACCATCGAATGCGCGTTGTGGTAGGTTCTGTGTGCTATGGTTCCAACCTTCCTCCGTCCCCTCGTCAGTCGTATTTAATTGCTCTCTATCTATTTCTTATTCGCACTTCGTGTGTCTCCTTTTACCAGACACTTGGCTTTGACCTTCTGAGCATGTATTTGGCTAAGCTCAAGGATACTTCCGTTTATTAGTCTGAGATTATTTCACTTCCTATTCTATTTTATTCCAATGTCAAGAGTTCGCACGATTGACAGTGCTTTACAGGCGTTAATTGCACAAAAGAAGGAGGGGATTGCACCTCCATCTACATCTGCACAAAAGAAGGAGGGGATTGCACCTCCATCTATATCTGCACAAAAGAAGGGAGTCTACGATGTATTCATTAATCACTGTGGTAGTGACGGAACAGCCAGCCTGGTCCACTCTATCGACTTTACGCTCCAACGCTTGGGACTTCAAGTTTTTCTGGATATACAAACGCTTGAACTAGCCGATTTCATACCATCTGAAATAGAGGAGGCCATGCGTAGTTCGTTCCTTCATATTCCAATACTTTCGCCCAGCTATGCACATTCTCCCTTGTGTTTGGCCGAGCTGTCATTTATGCTCGAAACTGGCAACACAGTCATTCCTGTTTTCTACATGTGGAACCATATGATATACGCCATATTCATGAATGGAATGGAATCTATGCTGATGCATTTTCCCAGTACAAATGGCAGAAGACATATACCTCTGAAAAGCTCGATGAGTGGAAAAAGACTCTCCACAAGGTTTCATTTCATTCTGGCAACATTGTTAAGAACAAGGAGTAAGTGTTTATTCATTTTCCAAAATATCTTACACTTTTCTAACATATTTCAAAATTCCCTAAAAAAATTAATATTCGGTTGTTCTATAATTATTCAAGAGCTTTATGTATTATCATAAATTTGTAAAGGAAAAAAAGATGAGATTTTCTTTACATTTTTGGAAAAATAAGAAAAAAAGGGTGCATAAGATTTTATATCATTTTTGATTTTTTTTATTATTTGTAGGTTTAGTATGAATTTTTTTATTTATTTATTTTTATTTTCTGAGAAATTCAAAATAGTTGGAATTTATGCACATTAACAGTTTATCTATGGATTCAATTCTATTTCTATTTAATTTTACATATATTTTTTTATTTTCTAATTTATTCTTAACTAATCTTGATGATTTTATGTGACATCAAAATCAGTAAAAATAATTCATGAATTCAACTAAAACAATATTAATAAAAAAATTAACATTTAACATGACTTTTTAAATTCTTACAAGTAAATTTGCAAATCATTTTTACCATCTAATAGATCAACTTTGTTTTGCCTTCCTTATTAATGCTGTAACGATTTCTTTTGTCTGAAATACATTTCAAGCTTTTCGGATTTCTAAAATTGCTTTTAAACGAAATTAATTTGTTTGTTCTCATCTCTAAAAAATTAGAGATGAGATGATGGTGTTTAAGAATATTACGAATCGCCTAGTCGAGATGAAGGAGGTTGCCATACATCCGCTTGGGGTGGAGGAGACCGTGCATGATTTTGAAAGAGCCATGCTCGAATCTTCTCACAGTCATAAGCATGCACAAATTGTGGGGATAGTGGGCCCTGGCGGGTCTGGTAAAACCACACTTGCCAAGGAGTTATACACCAAGAAATGCTCAATGATGAAGAGATGCAGCTTTCTTTCAGATGTACGGTCTACCGCTGAAAAAAATGCCTTGATTAACCTGCAGAAAAAACTTGTTGGGGATTTGGTGCCTGGTAGCCTTGTCAAAGATTTACCATTTTGCAGTGTAAACGATGGGAAGATAATTGTGGCAAGCCGTTTGAAATCTGTTCGCGCGCTGCTTGTTTTGGACGATGTGGACGATGTCGACCAACTGGATGCCCTTTTGCCAGAGAAGGAAAACCTTAAATCTGGTAGTTTGATTATTGTTACAACACGCCATTCAAATGTCCTCACATCATGGGGAATCTCCTCCATTTACCAAATGAAAAGATTGGAACCTCAGCTTGCCAACCAGCTCTTATGCTGCATGCTTTTCTGCGCTTCTATCCGCTGGATGGGTTTGAAGCTCTTGTTGATATATTTGTTAGACTTTGCGATGGACTGCCCTTGTCCCTTAGGGTACTGGGAGCACAACTTTGTGGAAAACCTATCGAATATTGGTATACTATAAGAAATAAGGTTTCTGGTTTATTGTCTAGTGAAGGGAGGTTAGCCCTAATAGTGAGCTTCTACGCACTAGATGAAGAGGAACAGCAGATATTCTTAGATGTAGCTTGTATTTTTCACGGAGAAGAAAAAAGTTTGGCTATCTCTGTGTGGGATGGGTTCGGATGGAGTGGGGTGCGTACGTGGGAAAATCTTATAAATAAGTGTATGGTTGAGCTGGACGAAACTAACCGAATTAGAATGCACGATGAGCTGAGGGATTTGGGAAGGCAAATTGCAATAGGCAGGCCACCCTACCTTGTTTGTTCACCAGGAGATATTATCAACAATCAGAAAAAGGCCAAGGCGAGTTAACTATTCTCTCTTGGGCAATCTAGCTATTTTATACGTCTTTTCCCAGCTTTATGCTCACATCAATTGTTTCTCGAGTTCTGTTCTCTTTTTCTTTGTCAGCTATTAGCATTCAATATTGCTTGTGATTTTGTAATTTTTCCCCATCTCTTCACTCAGGATAAAATGGCTCTTCGGGCGATCATAGCCGTAACAGCTCAATTCATTGTATGCTCTGCCCATGAAGAGTTCCCAACCTATTCTGCTTATTACCAACCGCCTTTTGAATATTTATTGGAGCTTATTGAAGGCTCAAGAAGATCATTGAAACCCCTTGCTCCACCTTCATTCGATGACATTTTGAATGAAAAATCAAGCAGACCATGGCCGCGCCATCCTGGATCCTCACTTGTAGAAGAAAGAGAATCGACATGGCCACCCCTTCCTGGATCCTCACTTGTAGAAGAAAGAGAATCGATCGCTTATAGGATCCCCGGTGAAAAGAAGCGCCTTTCCAGGCAGGCAATCTTGCCCCTTAGAGAATTCCGAGATGTTGAGGAACACCTTCAAAAGTCAGGCGGACCATCTGCATTAGTAGTCACTGAAAAATCAAGCAAAATGCTGAAGCCGCCGCCTTCTGCTTCTTTACTTCAATCAGAACTTAAAGAAAACTCGAGTAGACCTGCGTCTCCAATTGGATTATATTTCCTTGTTGTCAGAGGAATTGATTTCTCCGAAGAGCATGCCACACTATCGGAAGACCTCATCTGGCTTCGCTGGTTTGAATTTCATCATTCAAGCCTTCCGCCATGGCTTCCATTGAAAAACTTAAGAGTCTTAGAGCTTTATGGTGCTTTGAAATTGCGAGAGTTATGGAGAGACAATGCCAGCGTAAGAATCTTGTTTTACAGTACCTTTTCATATCACATTTTTCATTAGATTTACTTAGCAATAACATAGGTTGGAAATTTCTTGAAATCAGAAAAAGGCAGTGAACTGCACCTTCAACAATAGAACACTTTGTCGAGAACAAAATTTTTCTCTGTTTAACTAAAATAAAATGAAACTTGGTTGCAGCCTCCTCTAGAGTTGAGAGAGCTGATCATTTCTAGTTCATGGAGCAGTAGTTTCGAGAGTTTTCCACCTTCAATATCAGAGCTGAGGCATCTGAGAAAGATAGCCTTGATAGGTTATATTGGAGACGAGTTTCGCATTCAAGGACTGCCAGAGGAGTTTTGTCTTCTTCAATCACTGGAGCATCTTGAGCTACGGCATTGTAAGACTCTTGCATCCCTTCCTACTAATTTTGGGGAGTTAACAAGCCTGAGTCAGCTGGATTTGTGCTCTTGCGAGGCCCTGAGGACGTTGCCACATTCTTTTAAGCAATTGATAAACCTTCAATACCTGGATTTATCTGGTTGTACGAAGCTTGCCTTCCGATTTGACTTTCTGGAAAGCATCACAAGTATAGAAAATCTGTACCTTTCAGGATGCCTAAAATTGCAGGTGTTACCTAATATAACAAATCAGGCATTTTTAAGGCAGCTGTGTCTTCAAGATACCAATCTGCAGGATTTACCAAGTAACATCGATCAGCTGAGAAAATTACAAGTGTTGACGATTGGGAGCCCCCTATTGACAAGCTTGCCCGATACTCTCGATAATTTGTCCAGCTTGAATAGTCTTTCCATTATCGATTGTATCGATTTGGAATCTTTACCACCATCTCTTGAGCGTCTAAATCTTTTAGAATGTTTATACATCAAATCCTCCGGAATAAAGTCTCTGCCAATTTGGCAACTCTCCAATCTCAAAACATTGAAGATTTGTGACTGCCCAATAAGCGAACTGGATTTTGGGAAGGGACATTCAATGAAGCAGATCAAGTTGATAAATGTAAGCCAGACACTTGTGACGATGATTTCAATTTCTCAAGCTTGTTGTCCAACTCTTGAAATTCTCCAACTTGAGCAAAACGACCATTTAGTGAAGATTGAAACCCTGCCCGTAACAGTGAAGATCATCGAGGTGTCAGAATGTGAACTGCTCCATGACATAAGTGGTATTGATGATCTCGTAAACCTTAAGATCTTTGACATATCTGGGTGCCCGGAGTTGAGTGAACTCTGAGTTCCACATTTTAACGGACCGTGCAATCTTTGTGCTGCTCTCCAATCCCTATTTGAATATGTGGCGGGAGTGCAAGTTTATTAATTATTTTCCATTTGGCATCCATTAAATTATAAACAATATCTAAACTTCGAATATTTATTCTTTCCGTTTTTTTTTTTATTTTTCTATTAAACAATGTGAAATTATAATTAAAAAAATTAAAATATTGTATAAGAATAAATAAAAATTAGTATATAAAATATATATAAAGATGAAAATATAACATATTTATCATTACATTAGTACCACACACCTCTTTTGTTTACAATGTTTTGATTGATTTGGAGTTGGTTGATTTATAATTTGATTTGTAATATCTTGTAAGCAATCTCTAATAAATTTATGTTTACCATTACTTTAATTGATAAGATAGTAATGCAATCTAACAAAATATATTAGCGTATAGTCTCAAAATTATAGTGTCTAGATGAATTTAACAAATATAAAGCATAGTTAAATATCTAATTCCTCATAAGTGCAAAAATGTACCAATTCTAATTGAATAATCAGCAACATTATTTCAGACATGTTCCAAATAACACTTCTTGCGAGCATGATTTATGCCCAAATAAAACAATCAAATTTCTAAAAAAAATAGAACATCACCTTCTATCAAAATTTTAGCCTCAAAATAAGTGTTTGATTTTCTCATCTAAATGACAAAAGGGACATTTAATTGGTAGGACAAGTAGACTATTTAGTCTGACAATTTGCAATGTACTATTTTCTAAGAAAACATTTGAGCATCTATATCAACCTCGAATGTCAAGATTTATGCACATAATTTGACCCAATATTTGTTATCAAATTCGTGTTTCTATACAATATTGAGGTAGGGTATGAAGAACACATTTGGAAGGAGTAGGTTTAAATGGAAGAATTATAAATTTTGGGGAGATTGATGCTTGTCCTCAAACAAGTTGTATAGTTTTTGAGTCCATAAAATAATTATTAGATTAGGGAAGACCAAGTATTACATAAAAAGTGAGAAGTTTCTTTGAATTCTTCAAACCAATACATTATTTACTAACCTAACAAGAAGATCAATGTAAAAAGGTAAAATTTCATAAATAATTAAAACTATTGAACACCTAAGTTCTTCAACAAGTGATAGGCCCACCAAAGAAAATTAGTGGCTAAAGGTTTCTCTTCATTGTGGACATGTTTATTACACCATATGGAAGAAGAAGAAAAGTTGAAAACATCATAATGAAAACCCTTTCCAATTTTCAAGGTAACATAATTTTTATCTTTCCAACTAGATTGAATAGCGAAGAAATCTCTCATATGAAACATTGACACAAGAAGCATCTTGTCAAACAAATTAACATTCTATCATTTTGTTTTTGTTTTTTCTTTAACAATTTTCTATTTGAATAAATATTTGGAGGTTTATCACCTTTGATTGGGGGATGATCCGACAATAGTGTCTTCCACTTGTATGTTTAATTGTGACATTCACAATCAATATTTTTTAGTATTATTCTTAATTGTGTGCATTATAACAAATAAATAGTAAAAAACTTAAGAATGGTATCACTTAACGAGCTGAAACATTTTCAATGTAGATTTAAGTTATAAGTTTAAGAAAAATAGTAATTTTTATCATTTTTAAAATTTTCAATTAAAATTTAATTTTTCCTATTATTTATAAGAATGAAAATGATAACATGTAAAACAAGATGATTATAAAAATTATAATATTTTTACCAATATATTGGTAGTGTATGCAAATATTTTATTTGCAATGCATTGATTGACTTGTAGTTAGTTTATTTATAATTTGATTTGTTCTACCTAGTTAGCAACTTCTTTATTTGTCAATATTACTTTAAAATAGAGTAATATTGTAGCATCATAAATCATCACCCCTGACAATTTCAAACTATGTTTAGCTCCCCATTATGTGTTTGGATCTAATTATGCTTAAATAATTTTCCCATTTAACCATCGTTTTCAAAAAATAAGAATAAAATTAGGAATTAATATTAATTAATTAATTAACGAAAATAAAAGCCCCAAATAGGTCTAGTCTAGGGTGCCATCGCCCTTGACCAACCTATTTTGGCCAAATCTTGAATATTTTATTGCCAATATTTTTATATTTTGAAATTCAAAATCATTTGTCGACCTTTCATTACTAATTTTGTGGGAAAACGAATAAATGCAAGCACATACTAGTCTTTTTCACCATCTAAATACCTAGGCAATTTGAATTCCAATTGACCATCCTAAAAAGTAGTCAAAGTAGAATAAGCATTATTGAAACACTTTTTCATTAGTCAAGACTCATGTTAGCAATGCATCAAGTTCATAAGTGTGGTGTAGAAAAATGTACTCCTTTACATTTTTCAGTCTTTTCTTGGGCCCCCTCAATTAAAATGGACTTAATTATGCCTTAATAAGCCCTATTTTACATCTACAAGCCTAATAAATTACATTTTATGAAGGGGAAACCCAACAACAATTAATGCCAACACATAATACTTTACCTTGAGCAATGTGTGTTCAAGGAATAGGGACTTGGGAACCATTTGCCCATGGGTGAATGAGTCTTCCCTAGGCCTTTGAACCTAAATTTAAAATGTGTTTTTGGTGGTATTTTAATTTCCTCAAATTCAAATTTTAATGTCGGCTTGTAATATTTAATTTTTGGAAAATTAAGGACACATGCCTATAAATACAAGGATATTTTATCAAATCAAGCATATAGTTTTCATGCAAGCATTCTTAAAGCAAAGATTATTGTCAAGAGCATTCAAGAGTAGATTTATCAGTGATTTATTGCAACAATCAAGATCTCAAGCAAGTCTTTTGCAATCATGAATGTTTTTGGAGCTAACATTGTGATGTAGGTTTCAAAGATTCAAGTCAAACATTCAAATCATATTTCAAGCATCAAGATCCACATCCATTGAAGCCATTTCATGCATGATCAAGCTCAAGATTTTAGACTTCCAAAGGTTTATTCAAGGGTTTGGTGAGTTGCATCATAGCATTGTTCATTCATTATTCCTTTCATATTTCATTATTTCAATTCAAGGTTTAATTACCAAAACGGGGTTTGACCAAGGAAAATCCCCATTCACCCAAAATAAATTCCTCTTGTGTTTGTGTTGCATATCTTAGGTTGAAGAAGGATTGAAGATCTCTTGATGAGAAAATTTGGAAAAGTTTTCAAAATTGTCATTAATCCAAAGAAATTCACCTACAGGATTTATTTTTGACTTTTTGATACTAAAACCTATATTAGATAGAAGCTATAGACTAAGATCAAAGGCTCCTGAAAGTTGGTTGAAATATCTACACAAAGACCCTTTCACCTATGGGTGAATGAGTCCTAGTTAGCCTCTCGAATCTGCATTTTGGTGACAGGTACGCATCACTTTGCCATTTCTAGATCTACTAGAACTTTATTGTTTATGTCTATATTATGCTTTAAATTGATGTTTCAAGTTTGAATGTGCATAATTAAGTTAATTTACTATTTTTAGTTTTTCTCCCAAAAGTGTTGTTCAGGCTAATACCCGCATCCTCAATCATAAGAAAATCAACAGATTCTCTCATTGAGTTGAATCACCTAAGGGTTGTAAGTCAATTATTTGTGTGGATCTCATTTCCTGAATGAAATAAAATAAGGTAGTTTCATCACACCCCCTTTTTGTCCTTTCTATTTATAGTAAAGTGGTAATAAATGCCCATTTTTGTATGTTTTGGTGAACCTATGCTATTTTTCTATGTTTCAATAAGTAAGATTGTTTATGTTTTATGTTCATTTTTTTTGTGAGTACTAACTATTGAATGCACACAAGAAAACTGAGAGGGTGGATGAATCCATTGTATATTAAAACATCCAAAACCCTTTTAAACATTCAGATCCACAACAACTTAATTAACCCTTATTTTTTTAGAAATATTAGTCACGTGACTAGTGTTCCATGAGGTGTAAGAGCTAGGTGTGAGGAATGGAGTGCTCACAATTCATGAGAGCTCTGAAGCAAAGGATATTAGATTAATTTAAAAATGGTATTTGTAGACATCGTGCATTCGATCCTGACTTATTAACATCGTTTCTTCCTAAATCATCCCTCGGTCTAACCATTTAATCAAATTCCCCTATCTGATTAAATTCATCAATATTCATCTTTTAATTAAATAAATCATTTTGTCTAATTGATTCAATTTCTCTTGTTAATTAAATCACTCCATCTGATCTAATTATCTCTATTTAATTAAATAATCAATTTATTTGATTAAATCCCTAAAGTCTATCCATTAAATTTAATAAATTAAAACCTTATTGAATTTAATCTAACATCATCCCTTTTAATTAAATAAATCAAAATCTTTATTTAATTAGCCTCTTATCATGTTCCTCTCTTATCTAATTTAAATAAATCCATAAATTTGACTCAAATAAGTCACATCATCTAATCTCATGTTAAATTAATTAAATCCTCGATTAATTTAACCTCATCTCATGTCACATCCTCTAGATAATGCAAGTTGCATATGAAAATAGATTTAATTCATTTATTAAATCCCTATTTTCCCTCACATGGCATCTTTTGGAATATTCTCTCAATTTGAATTCAAAAATTCCAAGTCAACATGTACATCCAACAAGGCATTTAAGATCTCTTACATGTCCTTTGCCTTGAGCCAAGTGGCATTTATTGCATTTTCCCTTCCCTCTTACATGTCATTTCAACAAATTTGAATTTCAAATATTGGCATTTATTGGCACAAACCCCAAATCTTGCACAACCATCATCCATTCATAGCTTGACAAGTGGCATCATATCCTTTGATGAAAGTTAGTCCCACATTGCTCAAATTTGGGCTTTCATCCATCTTAAAATCCTATAAATGAAGAGCCCCTCTCCTCATTTTATCATCCACAATCCGAGCAAAGTTACCATGCTAAAATACTTAGCAATTCTCATCCATCATTTGAGTTCTTAGTTAGGCTTCTTTTGTAGATTTAGCTTGGAGCTCTCACATTCATCATAAAAAGTGGATCAACATTTCTCAACAATCTTCAACTTGCATCTTAGGGATTGGGAAAGGGCCAAATTTCCACATCAAATTGGCACCAATTCCCCCATGGGATTGAGAGTTTGCATATCTAATTAGGATTTATCTTTTTTTTATCATTTACATTGTGTTCTTCAATATTTTTCTTCCTAATTTGAGTTATGATAATGAATCAATTGAAATGGATAAACTTCACAATTGAACTAAGCACAATGAATGTAAAGGTCTAGGCTAACTTTGAAAAGCAACTAACAATCAGCTAGTTGCAAAAAGTATGGACCAGGGATTGCTGCAAACACTTCAAGCATCAAACCATAAACACCATTGAATCAGATCTAAATCTAAATCTAACATACATCTAATAACCTTGAGAAATTTCAAAATATAGAATCATAAGAACCATGCAAGATAAGTCAACACAAAAGAGATCACCAGAAAATCACAATGCCTTCAATTGTATTGAATCATCCAATATCAGCAACAATTCCAATGTTTTGTGTTACAGTGCTTGCTCCAAAATTGACTAACTTCTAACCCTAATTCTTACTTTACTACCCTAATTGCTTCTCAGCCAAGAACTATCTATCTTTTCTATCTGTCTATCTCCTTTACAAATGAGGCAAAATGTCATATTTATAGAAAACCCCCAAAGCATGTTGGCCTAATTTAGATTTTACAATAATAAAATAGCCACAAATAGGTCGGCCCAAGGAGAATTCAAAATAAAATAGATTAGCATTAAATGCCTAGGACTCATCTAGGTCAGCCTGGGATTAACAATGCAACTCGATCCAATGCATGTGAAGGACAAAAAACAATGTAAAAATAAGATCTGGATAAATAGGAAGCACAACTCCCAATGCAATTGATCATTAACTGGCCCATTCGTCCTTTTCTTGATCTAATTTATCTGGCATCTTTATAAAAATACTCTCCAGGTCAACCACAGGTGAAGTAATAAATGCTTTAAATCCTCCTTCAATTGAATTAATCTCCTCTAGAGATTCCATGACGACCTTGTTAAATCCAGCCTGCACTCAGCAAAAACCACCATCAATAATATCCTTTATTCAAATTAATCCAAGCACAGATCGAAATCAACCCTGAAATAACGCTAAAGCACCATTTCTACATAGTTCAGGATTTTCACCCCTTCGCAGAATCCAAACCAGAAGGGAATTTCGGGAAAATTCGAACCAGGTGGATTCTAGTGAAAACAATCCATAGTCAAAAAATTCCAGAAAATGAAGAGACAACAGGAATTTAGGGAATATCTAGAGGGAGCGAAGATTCGCAAAGCAGGCAAAACTCCAGATTTTGGGAAAACGCAGAGGACAAGGAAAATCGGGAGAATCTGTCAGCAAAGGAAAATCCTGGGCTTCAATGTTCTCACACGATTTCACTCAAATTGATTGAAAGATCACAAATTTGAGGACCTGGGCTCAAATACTAAATCATTCATTGATGGATCTAGACTCAGAATTCACTCAAGGGAAATTCGATCGATATTGGTGATGGCTCTAAAGTCGAAACCCTAAAATCAACCAAAATGAAAACAATCATACCCATGAGGTCGAGCTCAAAAATTAAATAATAAGAATGCAAGGCACCATTAGACTCATCGATCAATAGGAGAAAACAACGACTGGGCCATCAACATCCAAAAAAATGATAGACCAAAACCCAAAATCAGGGAATTCGACAAGGAGACGAAATTTTAGGAAAATCTAGACCAGGCAGAATTCTGCGAAGGACCGAAATCTTCAAAAAATAGTGCAAAACATCAACCATCGGGCTTTGAGTGAAACTAGGGAAAATTCAGACAAGACGAAAAATCCTGAAAGTAGTGCAAAACCCAAAATGAGCTCAAAACATCAGATTTTCAAAGTACTTCTTAGAAAGGGGGCATACGCATAAATAAGATAATCATCCAAGCATGTGTTAAGGCAACAAAACCTCAAAAACAAAGGGCCAAAGCATCAAAAACCCGAGCAAAAGAGGGTCCCTACTTTCATTGGGGCGTGTGTGCAAAAATTGCACAACAAATGGTGACTTTGCTGGGAAATGCTTCAGAGCATTTGATGATTAACAAGAATCAAGAACCCAAAATATCTGGTTTCGATCTCCATATCAGGCAAACAAATCAAAATGAAAGATTAAAGAATCAGAACCAAAGGCAGACTAAACCTTCCATAGACTGAAAATCCAAGTGTGTGCAAATGAGTTCATTTCCTTCCTTGAGGCACTACAGAAACCAAGCTTAGTTAGAGCAGGCTACATAAAGATTCTAACTTCAAAAGCAACCTGGATAGAGCCTCACTACCAGTCAGGCATCCACAGCCCCGACGAGGTTATCATTGTGGCCCTCTCAAGCATAGCTCTACTGCCAGCTAGGTGTCCATAGCCCCGATAGAGATACTTGAATACCCCTAATAATTTGAATTCATTCTCTTGATTTTCAATACTTTCACTTTCCCTTTCTTTTGATATTCATTTATTTTCACTTTTCATTTCAACCTGTAAACAATGAAGTTCACACTTAGGGCTGAGAACCACAGTAGAGCTGAAACTGAAATAATATTTTTCACCTACCATGACCTCACAAGGATGCTACTGCAACCTCAGGATTCTTAAGATGTATGAAAGATACAAAAGTTCAAAATACTTCAGGTTCAAATCAAACCAATGACCCATCTTTTTGAATCAAACATTTAGACTGCTTGATGATAACAAAAGATATCGACCATTCATTCAAGATACATGATTAAAGTTCATCAATGAAATACCTAGAACAACCCCAGATAATGAAATGGTTGTTGTGCAAGTAGGACACTTCCCCAACCAGAAAGTAGAAAACCCAAGCCAAAGAAGCAAAGAAACAACCAAACAGACACCCAAAGAAAGCCTAAACTAACCAAAATAGAAGCAAACCAAAGGAAACAAAGCATCCAAACTAATCAAACCTAAACTAATCCTAAAGCACCCTATCCCAACTATATACAAAGAGACTCATCACAACTCATCATCAGACAAGGTGAACTGAGACCCACCCCCATACTGTACATCAATGCATGGACAAGTAACAAGGTAATGATAACAGTCCTCAAAAATGAAAATTTATCTTTATACTCAGCAAAGTAAACCTTTAAAATGTAGCATTCAAATTCAACCTCATAATCAGGAATAATCAGCAATTGAGGCAATTCATTGAAACCATGCAAGTTTCCTTCCCCAAATTACCATAATCAAATTGATAAGTTTCACAATTGTTTACATGGAAAGAAACAACCTAATTTTGTACTGTTGTAGACTAAATGTGGTATCCAACATCCTGCACTTGTGAAGAATGAATATCTATGTCATCAAGAGGTCTCAACTGATGATGCAATATCCCTCTCGCATGCAAAACAAAATTAGAGTCTTCAATGAATAATTCAGGGTGAAAATTAGATTGAACAAATGCAGAAGTGTAAACATGAAACTTTTCACCTGTTAGATTATCTTCATGAGGAATAAGTGAGGAAATGGTAGAAGCATTGTCATATACATCAACCCCCTCAATAGGGTGTTCACTTGGAGTTATCACAAACTGATCTTTCGGCATGCCTTCACCTACAATAGTGTCGTCATGCTCACTAACATTTACTGTAACATTTATGTTTTCAACATCATTCAAGTTTTCCTACACATCAGCATGAACCATATTAGCCACTTTGTCATTAATACATAAAATATGTGAATTTTCTATACTAAATTCATCAACAGAAAGAGGAAAAATAGGATGTGATGAGTGAAGGGACTCCCTGAATTCCTCTCCTATCAGTATTTGTTCTAGTTCTGGATTGCAACTGTAACCCTCAAGAACATCAGCTTCTTTACCCACAATACCATATCCCACAATTTTCTTCATGGGACATTCATTAGCAAGTTGTTAAGGCTCCTCAATCAAAAGCTCAACCTTCTCCAGGACTGCCTCATCATTAACTGCTATGACTTTCTCAGATCCAATGCCAGTTGAAATTCTTTTATTGAAAGCTCATCCTTCGTAGTTTGATGCACATGATCTAACAACCATACTTTCTCTTGTACCTCCTTTGTTAATTCTACCAATGTTTCAGCACTGTCGGATTTATGAATAGGAATATCATGTAACATGAGGATTTCCTCAACCAACCATCTTTGAGAGTCAACTGTCAGTACATAATTTCCCAAGCTTGTTTCAAACAGGAACACCTCCTTAAAATTATTTATATCAACATGGCTTAAAGCACCCTTTTGTTCAGAAAGCATATCTCTTTCAAGAGACCTTAGTACTGCACCCCTAATTGTAGGATTATTTAACAACTCATGAGCAGAGAGACTTACTTTGACTTTCTTGAGTTCTTCTACCACACACTCTTCTATTGTCTTTGCAGCCATGGTAGAATAGTGGTCTTCAGAGCCAACCACAAATTTATCCCGGTTGCCTTCAATACTTCCTCCTTTATCAGCATCAGATTGTCGTCCATTTACAAAATACTGAGTAGGCACATGATGGAATGCTTGAACCTCTTTAGTTGTATACTCTTCTTCATCTAGCGGACCATTGTCATTCTCCTCATTATTTCCAAAGGATTGAGCTACAAATCCTTCATTGTATGCATACCCTGTTCCAATACTCTTGTCATGTTCTTCTGCTGGTCCATTCTCTTCACTTCTTGGAAATGGGACATGATTTAAAACCATGACTGATATGTCATAAGGATTAGATGGCACTATCTCCAGCCCACTCGAACTATTGATGACATGTTGTACTTTCTGCTAGAAAATAGATGCAACGGTTTGGAATTCTTGACAGTCTAACTCAGAATGCTAATTAGTGTTATGGAGCCTACACCATCCTGACAAAGTCATTTTTGCAAGATAAACTTCACTAGATTTCTCCTGATTGTTTAGATGATCTAGAGAGGTTAAGGCTCCTCCATTATTCTAAAGTGGCGGTTTCCTTCCATGATCTCTATCAAGACGTTGTCCCCTATCAAAGCCCTGCCCCTGAGCTTGCATCATATCCATGTTGCTTTGATCATAATTGGACTGAATCCCCCTTTGGGATACTTGGGATTGACTATTCTAGTGCCTTAGGTAGGTGACTTCAGTGTTCAGCTTCTCAACTAGCTCTGTGAGTGCATCCAGCCTTTCCTTGTTTGCATTGTTTGATGGAGGAGCCATACCAGCTGAATTCTGCATATAAACATTATGGAGCCCATGGTTCAAAGATTGATTAAATATCTTAGAGCTCTGCAAATAACTAGGTATATTAGCTTGTTGATGCAAGAATGCATGTTGATTCATATTTGGATGGTAATTTGGCATGAGTGGAACTTGATTCAAGGACTGACCTAGATGCAGAACCAAGGGTAATTGAGGGACTGAACTCATCATAGGTGTTTGGTCAACCAAGGGTCCAGACAAGTGTTGTCTCAAATCCGTACTCACTTTAACAGCGACATCATAAGCTTCAAATAAGTTGTCAAGAGGGTTTGCTTTCCATTTGATAAAAGTAGATGTTAAACTATCCAAAGCCTCATAGTAAACCTCCCTAGAAGAAGCATCGTCTACAGCATAAGGGGGTTGCAGCCTAGCATAAGCCCTATGAAATCTATTATTGAAAGCCACTATCGGTTCATTCGCCTCCCTCTTGACTCCAATAAACTATAGAAGTAACTCATTAGCACTGATTAGGATCTTAAATTTCTATAAAAATGCAATTTCCAACTGAGGCCAAGTAGTAATAGACCCAGCAAGAAGATGATTATACCAACAGAATGTCTCATCCCCAAGGGAATATGGGAAAATTCTGCATGCAACATCCTCATGATTAATTCCCCTTTCCCTAAGGGTAGTTTTAAAAATCCTAATATGCTCCTCTGTAGTCCTTTTGGGATCATTAATGTGAAACTTGGAGCATAAAATATCAAGGTTCTTGGGCATAGGATTGTAATGGTTGAAAGATAAGGGAGATGGGTTGTTCGCTAAGAAAGCTATTGATGGGAGTGGAGGTGGTAAAGGCCGATTTATGACTGGCTGAGGTTGTTGAATGGAAATGTCCTCAGACTCAGATGAAGATAAACCTGATGAAGATGGGGATGATGGAGATGGTTGGGTGAATGATGATTCTTCCCTTCTGCTGGTCCTTCTTGACCTAGTAGGGGCTTGCAATTCTTGACATTCCTCCTCTCTTGGAGTAGATCTGGTTTTTCTTCTGAATCTTTCAGGAGAGATGGCAGACAGAAATTGATCCAGCTTGCTTATTCAGGCCCTCCTTATAGCACTAGTCTTTTGATGATGTTTTCTACACAGCAACAACTTAGACAGAATATCAAATCCTATCTCTCTTCAAAGGTAAATCTCTATCAGAAAGCCTCAAGAGATAACCTCAAGGTCTCTAATATCAGGTCTTGACAATGCATAAACAACTCAGTGATAAATGTGAAAATGTTGGTAATCACAAAGGGACCTTACTACAAGCAAAGATTGAATCTTGAAATTATTAGATCTAGAAATATGATGATACTTCAATCCAAAATCTAACCCAGATAATAAAGAAATAACAAAAGATTAGGGTTTCAGAGAGATTCCTAAATTTAACTACTCTTAAGATTAACAATGCAAATGATCAAATACTTGAAATGGACCAATCCCTCATAAACTAATTTCTACTTAACCTAGATGAACTTGCAATCTCACAAAAACAGTGCAATCTTCTAAGGTATTCATATTTTTAGATCATGAACATTCACCCAATACAAACCAATTGCAATTGAAATGGATAAACTTCACAATTGAACTAAGCACAATGAATGTAAAGGTCCAGGCTAACTTTGCAAAGCAACTAACAATCAGCCAGCTGTAAAAAGTATGGACTAGGGATTGCTGCAAACACTTCAAGCATCAAACCATAAACACCATTGAATCAGATCTAAATCTAAATCTAACATACATCTAATAACCTTGAGCAATTTCAAAAGATAGAATCGCAAGAACCATGCAAGATAAGTCAACACAAAATAGATCACCAGAAAATCACAATGCCTTCAATTGTATTGAATCATCCAATATCAGCAATAATTCCAATGTTCTGTGTTACAACGCTTGCTCCAAAATTGACTAACTTCTAACCCTAATTCTTACTTTACTACCCTAATTGCTTCTCATCCAAGAACTATCTATCTTTCTATCTGTCTATCTCCCTTACAAATGAGGCAAAATGCCATTTTATAGAAAACCCCCAGAGCATGTCAGCCTAATTTAGATTTTACAATAATAAAATAGCCACAAACAGGTCAGCCCAAGGAGAATTCAAAATAAAATGGATTAGCATTAAATGCTTGGGACTCATCCAGGCCGGCCTAGGATTGACAATGCAACTCGATCCAATGCATGTGAAGGACGAAAAATAATGTAAAAAAAAGCTCCAGATAAATAGGAAGCACAACTCCCAATGCAATTGATCATTAACTGGCCCCTTCATCCTTGTCTTGATCTAATTTATCTGGCATCTTTATAAAATTACTCTCCAGGTCAACCACAGGTGAAGTAATAAATGCTTTAAATCCTCCTTCAATCGAAGTAATCTCCTCTAGAGCTTTCATGACGACCTTGTTAAATCCAGCCTACACTCAGCAAAAACCTCCATCAATAATATCCTTTATTCAAATAAATCCAAGCACAGATCGAAATCAACCCCAAAATAATGCTAAAGCATAATTTCTACACAGTTCAGGATTTTCACCCATTCGTGAAATCCAGGCTAGAAGGGAATTTCGAGAAAATCCGGACTAGGCAAATTCTGGTGAAAACAATCCATAGTCAACAAATTCTGGAAAATGAAGAGACAATAGGAATTTAGGGAAAATCCGAAGGGAGCGGAAATCCGTGAAGCAGGCAAAACTCCAGATTTTGGGAAAATGCAAAGGACAAGGAAAATCGGGAGAATCCGTCAGCAAAGGAAAATCCCGAACTTCGATGTTCTCACACGATTTCACTCAAATTGATCGAAAGATCACAAATTTGAGGACCTGGCTCAAACGCTAAATCATTCATTGATGGATCCAGACTCAAAATTCACTCAAGGGAAATTTGATCGGTACTGGTGATGGCTCTAAAGTTGAAACCCTAAAATCAACCAAAATGAAAACAATCATACCCACGAGGTGGAGCTAAAAAATTCAATAATAAGAATACAAGGCACCATTAGACTCATCTATCAACAAGAGAAAACAATGACTAGGCCATCAGCATCCATAAAAACGACAGACCAAAACCCAAAATCTAGGAATTCGACAAGGAGACAAAATTTTGAGAAAATCCGGACCAGGCAGAATTCTCCGAAGGACCGGAATCTCTAAAAAATAGTGTGAAACATCAGCCGTTGGGCTTTGAGTGAAATCCAGGAAAATCCAGATGGGGCAAAAAATCCCGAAAGCAGTGAAAAACCCGAAATGAGCTCAAAACATCAGATTTTCAAAGTACTTCTTAGAAAGGGGGCATATGCACAAATACGATAATCATCCAAGCATGTGTTAAGGAAACAAAACCTCAAAAACAAAGGGCCAAAGCATCAAAAACCCAAGCAAAAGAGGGTCCCTACTTTCAGTGGGGCGTGTGTGCAAGAACTGCACAACAGGACCTATTCACCACCTTGGGAGAATGAGTCCCATTTGGGGCCTTTTTAAGTTTTGAGCTAGAAAATCACCTTTTTTAATTCAAATTTTTGGTGGATGTCAACCTTTAAGATCTAAAAAATAGTAAATTAGGTGTTAATTCCTATATAAGCAAGTTTCTAAGTCATTTTTTATCATCTAAGAAATCTAAGAAAGCACTTTTCAAGAGAAATTTTAAGAGACAAGCATCAAGAATCTTCAAGCATTCTTTCACAAGAGCATTCAATTTTTAGAAGCAAGAAAAGTTGAAGTCTTGGAGCAGCATTAAAGTTTTTTTTCAAGTCTTCAAGCTCACTTTCATTCAATATCTAGCATTGTTAAGGGTTGATCATGGTTTTCTATGGTGAATCATGATATATTCTAAGTTGCAGAGATGCAACTAGCCATCAATCCAAACCTAAGGACTTGTTTCCAAAGTGATTCCATAGTCCATTATCACTCTACTTCTCACCCAAGGAAGCTACAAGCATTTTTTAGGCTCATTTGGGTTACTAGAAATCTCTCTAAGTGATTCATCCATTGTCATATCTCATCCATGCATCTCATTCTTACACATTAGAATAGGGTTGCATTGTGTTTCATATTTCCGAGTCTTAGACACACTTAATGCTAGGGTTTTCATTCCCATTCACATGCATATTTTATTATTTCCATCAAGGTTTAATTACCAAACTAGGGTTTTGATTGATGAAATCCCCCCATAAGCAAATCCATTCTATATTCTATTTTGCATGTATTTTCTCAAATTTAGAATAAAAAATTAGTTTGGAAGGGGAAGACAAAGATTGGAGTATAGATCAAAACTTTGAATTCCTAAAAAAGAAGAATAGGACTAATTCACCAAGAGTGGAAAATTAGTCCCACTATAGTTGTTTTTAAGAATAGTTTGTAGATTCATATACCTTTTTCCTTAAACTGGTTCCTGTGTAGAAATCTAGATCTGGGACTGATTCGCCCAGATTGGTAAATGAGTTCCAGTAGGTCAAAAAGTTAGAAATTCTAATGTTTCAAAGCTCCACTTAGCCATTTTTCAGATTCCTAGGTGCACATATTCATTTTGTAGTTTTCTATGTTGTTTCATTTGCATTTCTAGGTCACTTAAGTAGTGAATCTTTACATCATACTAGGGTTTTGCATTTCATCACGCATTATACTTTGCAATTCATTTGTCTTTCCAAGTTCTTACTTGGTGGCGAACCCCTTATTAGTTTGAATTTAGCCCCTAAGATAGCCCTATTGCAATATCTCTTTCTCCTTTGCATTGAGATCTCTAGGGTTATCCTTGAATGAAATTGGCGAAGTGGGTGTGCTCTATGTCCTAAAATAATATGATAGCACCATACCACTTTTACAATATTTCACCTGCTATACTACAGAGCTCAAAAGGGACATCACGAGCTGGTGGGATAACACCATTTTTCATTGTGACATCATCCTCCTTTGTCGTGGTTGACTTAATCTATTCCCACCAAACACTTCCATCACCATTCAATCTAATAGGCTTGATCTCCACCATTGATCAAGCTTCATCATTCATGGCCTTGATGCAATCATTCATTTCCACCTAATAATATGACATCACCTTCCACTAACTTCATATGTTGCCTTCGTAGGTCCCACCATGCAAACTTTGAGCACCCTAGATCAAAAAAACACAATCTCCATCGTTCTCGCTATACTACGAGACTCTACCACATGTGTCATGGGCTAGCAGTATAACTATTTAGTCTATACCATCCACCTCTATATCACAGGACTCCATCATATCCATTGCACATTGGCGGTCCCTTCATTTTTCACTCTTCACATTCACCGCAATGTCGCAGGGCTTCACCTCATGTGTCGTGGGCTAGCAGTAACCATTCATCTCCAAGCCTTGATCACAACCTTTGATCAAGTAAAGACATATATATGGCATGTAGCTTAGGATACATTAAGGTCAATAGATATTTTTCAGGTTGATAAGCACAAGGAAAGGGTACCAGTGGCCCACACGACTTCATAGGCATAAGTTATAACTTAAGCAACCTGCAACCTAGATAGATAGTCAACGATGAAATATAAAGTTTGTTTAGCTTCCATGATTGCAACCCTAAGGTTTAGTTGATAAACCCTAAAACCTATCCAAGATAATAAATAATCCTTCTTTGTGTGCATCAAGCATCCTTCAAACCTGCACCACACATTTCTAAGAAGGTCTCAAAAAACCCATGTCAAATATGCACCCTATTTCACCTTTGTCTTCCAAAAGAACCCTCTGCAACAATATGTAACATTTCATGACATTGTTGCAACATTGGAGCAACTTTGCAACATTTGAAAATGTGTTTTCTTCTCTTCATCATTCTGCATCAACTCTTCTGGAACTAGATGCATTGATCTCAATGACATCCAAGCCAACATTAAACTGCTCCTTAGCATCAATGACACCTTTCAACATCAATGCCAAAAAATCTCTTCATGGATTAGTTCCATCTCACCTATGATCCCTCTTTTGACATCAATGATAGGAATATGCCAAAAATCTCTCCCTTTTTCATTGATGGAAAAACTAAATGCTCAATCTCATAGCCAATGATCTGATACTAATTGTGTATAATATCTTAGCACAATTCTCCCCCTTTGATGTATCTCTCTCCTTTCTACCATACATGCTTTCTCTCATGCTCCTATTTTGAGAATTTTCACACTTTTCTCCCCCTTTGACATCAATGGAAAAGGGATGATCTTGAACATCTTGTCTCAAGTCACCATGCTTTTGCAATGTCTACTTCTCCTTAGCAATGATGAAAAAACAAAATTTCCTCCCCCTTTGATTGATACCAACTGATACTATTTTTTCTTTCCTCCTTTTACCACAATGCCAAAACCAAATGCTCCAATCACTTTGTACCAATTAACTATCTCGTTTGCACTGTACCAAGTATGACACTAATTTGATACCAATAGTAGCTCCCCCTTAGACCATGTTGCATTTGCTTCACTTCGAGCTTTGTACCAACTAAATTGTTTCTCTAGCACCAAATGTTGATTATTTCCCTATGCTCAACTTTATGGGTGTCTGTGTTTAATGTCTCCCTTTGTAACTCCCAATTTGAAATTCCATAACTCCTAGAAAAATAGGGATTTTGAAGGTGGGCATCTAGTTTGGAAAAATCATATTTTTGCTTTATTCAAGAAAGCAAGAATGCATTAAAAGCATTGTCATCTACTCTCAACATGTCTTGGAGTTTGAAAGGAATATTTTATTCTATTTTATTAATGAAAATTAATATAATTGGAGATTTTTTGGAGGTAGGCATTGATTTTTGGGAGTGGGTTTTGGAATGTGATGAAATTCCTCCAAATGCACTCAAATTTCATTTTCATGAGAAAAGATGAATTCAATAAAAGAAGAAATCAATTCATTTTTGAGCTCTCTGTAGTGTAGGAAAATGCATACCCTTGCATTTACACACTTTTTTAGGCCCGCATTGCTCTATTTATCCTTATTTATGTCTTAATTTGTCATATTTTGCATCCACAAGCCTAATAAACTATATCTTTTTATGGCTAATCCCAACAAACATCAAAGGGTAAATGATAATTTAATGATTCTGGTTGTGTGTCCATGATTTTTGGGTCAAGATTAAGATGCCACCTAGGGAGTCTTTTTCCCCCAAAGGTATTGGGAACCTGATTTCAAAGGCACCTTAAATGGGTCCCTTTTTGGAGTCAATGCCACAAGTTTCATGCCTCGAGACTAAGACGCCACTTAGGGCGTCTTAGTCCCCCTTAGGTTATTTTCAGGATTTTATTTCAAATCTTGGAGGTATTTAGCCTCCTTTAATTAATGAATTCATAATTTGGCTTGTTGTGGTGCAATTTTAGGATATTAAGCATGGATAAGTATAAATACAAGGTTCTTTCTCTCATTTCTCATCTAAGCATTGAAGTATTCATGCATTATAGCAAGTTTAAGTCCACAAGACCATTCAAGAGAAATTCATCAAGAATTTGGATCCATCATCAAGATTCAAGCTTCATATCAAGGATATTCTTGCATCATGTGTGTTTTTGAGCTAACATTTGTGATGTAGGGTTTTGATTCAAGCAAGCAATTCAAGCCAATATCTATCAAGCATTCCTTTGATTCAAGATCTAAATTCAAGCTAGCCATCTCACACAAGTTTGTAGATTTCATAATAAGGGTTTGGTGAGTTGCAGCATAGCACTTTGTTCATTCATCATTTCCCTCCTTTATTTCATTTCATTCCAAGGTTTAATTACCAACAAGGGGTTTGACCAAGGCAAACCCCCATTTACTAAAAATTAACAAGTTTTTCCTCTCTTGCATGTTTTTGTTTGTAGATTTAGGTTGAAGACTTGAAGATCATTTGAAGTGCAAAATTGCAAAGTTGCAAAGTTGCATTGCAAAGTTGTCATCTTCACGGAAACTCACCTACAAGCCAGATCTAGAGGTTTCAAGACCTAAGATCTTAGAAGAATGAAGTGTAGACATTGAGATTTAGGATCATATTCAGAGATTCTAGAAATTCAAGATGGGACTAAGTCGATAGTAAGGGCATATTAGTCCTCCCAAGGGTATTTTGTAGAGATTCTTTCAGATTTTGTTCTGTCATTCAAAGATTTTGCATCTACCCCAAAAACAACAGTGGGACTAAGAAAAAAGTAAGGGAATCTTAGTCCTCCCTAGCATATTTTGACAGCATCTTTTCATTTCCATAATCCTCATCACATTTCCAGAATTCCCAGGTACACACATCATAACTTTTTGTTACTTAATTTCATCATTTGCACTCATCATTTGACTTGCATTACTAGGTTTTGTGAGTTGAATGTTAAGTTGTCTTTTCCAAGATTTTGCTTAGTGGTGAACCCCTCAAATCCTAAAGAACCCACTCCTAGGTCTTCCTTGTCAAGAATTGAATCACCTTTGGGTTGATAGTTAATCCAATTTGGGTTCCTAGGACATTCTTAAATGACCATTGGAAAATAGTGGTGTTCTATGACCTAGGCCATAAAACATCCATTTTCCTTTTGGTCCATTTTGGTGAACTTGACACTCTGGATATTCATTTTTCTAATTGGAGTTCACTAAGGTCCTAGATCTAGTTTGCATTCATTCTTGCATTGCATCTTACATTAGTGAAAGTGCATCTAGGGCTTCTTACATTTTCATTAGTGAAAGTGCATATAGGTTGCATTTTTTCTTTCTTGCATCATTTTATCTTATTGAAAAACCAAAAAGTGCATTTTCAATCATTCTAATTGCATTTAGGAACATTGTTATTGCATTAAAAATTGAAAAAATTGCATTCAAATTTGCATCCAATTGCTTGTCATTAGTTACTTTTTCTTGCATTCATTTGCAAAATGATTTGTTTCTAAACATTAGGTCCCTAGGTAGGAAACCTAGAAATACTGTTAACAACTTAGAATTTGTTGTTTTTCTGAAGAAAAAAACTCTACTAGGACAAAAACACCTTTCTTGGCATCTTAGTCCCTCTATGGGTTTTTGGCTTAGAACCTTGTCTTTGTTGTTTGTTGTCTATTCTAGCTCTTGGAACCTCATAATTCCATTAGTAGGACCAAGATGCCCTTACTGGAATCTTATTCCCTGTTGACTTTAACTTTGCAATTTTCAGGATTTGAAATTGCTTTTTTGTGCTTTTGTTCGTTGCTTTCAGTTTTCTATTACAGTTTGCAGAGTTATTGTTATTTCAATTTCTTTCATTTCAGGTGTAATTGTAAACATAGGATATTGTGTTCATTGCACTTTCTTTGTTTTATCCCTTGCATGAGCTATACTACTTTGTGTCCTACTAAAAATAATGTGGTGAGACAAAGTATGAGATTCATGGCATCTCATGATAAAACACTCATTGTGGATCTTGGGTTATCTAGCTCTCTTACTCCTAGTGTTGGTATTAGCTCACTAGGTATGGATTGTACCTTTGATACCTCTTTTTCTATGCCTACCTTACCTACAAGTGTTATGCCAAGTGTTAGAAACCAAGATCACCTGCATGCAATCACCTGTCACATGGAAAAGACATGCAGAACCAAAGAAGATGTTCTGTAAACCTCAAAGTAAAAATGCATTGAAGAGAATCAAATATTACAAAGAGATCAATCCTTATGAAGGAGATCAAGAAACCCTAATGAAACCCTAGTGTGCACACTTAATAATTAATCAATTATTAATGTGCCTAATTTTAGCTTAAGTAACTAAAGGAATAAGTGACTTAATTAATTAACCAATATGATATAATTAATTAAGTGGAATAACTTATTACTCTAACACCCCCCCTTAAGATGAACTTAGGAAGAAGCTAAAACACTAGAAGAAGATGCATGAAAGCAAGGATGGGTCCTGACAACTAGGCCTAATCAGGTACCCATTTACAAATGCAAGTATGAGGTAGAGAAGGAAAAACCCAGTGGGAAAAAACCCCCCTACAATGAGATGACATGCTGCAAAGAAGCACTGGAAGAACTCTGTAGAGTAACACTGGAACCTGATTCTAGCAAGCAAGGAAAGATATTTTTGTTTACTACTGAAACTAGATGAGAGTCACTGATTGACTCAAGGAATCATGATAAAGCAACAGTAGACCCGATGCCATGGAACACTCGAAAAACTCCAAACGGGAACAACCCTGGAATCTATGAAGTAGCAAGCAATTATTGAAAGATGTATTACTGAAAACGAAGTGCAAAGATGCAAGGTGCACTCTCCCAACTGCCAAAACAACCAAGTAATCTCCAAACAACCCATCAGGCCAAATCTGGACTAAGAGATCAACCTGGGATAGATACAGAAAAAGTGCATGGATAACAACATAGAGCTCCTCAATACTTTTCCAACGTCGCAAAGATAGCGAAAATCAAACATCGTGGTAAGAAGTTATGAACTCGGAAGCATAAAATAAACATCTGAATTCAAATAGAAATAAATGTAGTAAAATAAAAAAATACTATAAAATAAACTACACCACAGGAAAGTACTTGAAACCAGCTTTCCGGTGATATCTCGTTTGCCCGATTTTGATACCATATGCCCAAGTTATGACCAAAAGAAAAAAAGTGCTCCTTTAGGAAAAAATTAGGGCTAGGAGGGGGCTTGGAGCGTCGTACGTCTGCTGATGTCATGCTGACATCAGCACTTCATGAGCTTAAAATTGACGGCCATCTGACCGTCTGGGCAAAAAATGCCCCCCGAAAAAAAAGCGGTTGCCGGTATATTCTGCATGCACGGAATATTCCATCGGTATCTGCTAGGTTGCTGGAATATTCACAGAGGTAGGGGCACCTTGTTTCGAGGCTCCTGGTCATACATATGACCACAGCCTAGCTGGAGAGAGCCCATGAGGGTTGTGTTGAGGGCGTGGTCCTCCATAGAACTGCAGCCGAAGAGACTAAAGCCCTCAAGGGCTGGCGGGGGAGGTCGGTGGCGTTTGCATGGTGGCACCACCGGGTTGAGCGGCCCTTCAGTGGCTGCTCGGTGGCCGGTGTCCAATTTTTACACTGGCGGTGGTTTCAAAAAAATGTGCCTCAGTCTGCGTGTTGGGGAGGCCGTACGGCCCCCCAGACAAAAAAAAATTTCCTCTCGGACCAACTTCACCAAAATTGATGAAATGAAGGGCATTTTTAGGGTTTTTGGCTGCTGCGAACGTGATGGTGACCTCCATTTGTGCCCAAAATGTCCCAAAAAATTGGCTACCCCTAGATCTTGCAAAAAAGATGTCTGTGGAAACCCTTGCATTAGAAACTCACTGAAAGGCCATATCTTCATATCACGAATAGGCAGTTGCAAGTATGGAACTCTGATACCATGTTAGAAACCAAGATCACCTACATGCAATCACCTATCACATGGAAAAGACATGCAAAACCAAAGAAGGTGTTATGTAAACCTCAAAGTAAAAATGCATTGAAGAGAATCAAATATTACAAAGAGATCAATCCTTATGAAGGAGATCAAGAAACCCTAAAAGGGAAACCCTAAATGAAACCCTAGTGTACACACTTAATAATTAATCAATTATTAATGTGCCTAAGTTTAGCTTAACTAACTAAAGGAATAAGTGACTTAATTAATTAACCAATATGATATAATTAATTAAGTGGAATAACTTATTACTCTAACAAGGGTTTTGCTCTGACAATGTGAAAGTTTATTATCAGCGAAAAGAATTAAGTCAAAAATATACAAAGGATCAATCCTTATAGAAGGAGATCGTAAAACCTAATAGCAAACCCTAATAGGTAAATAGGCATTTAATAATTAGATTTAATTATTAAATGACTAATGCAAGTGAATAAAGGGAAATCTTAAGAGGTAGTAAAGTTAATTCTTTACTCTAACACCCCCCTTAAGATGAGCAACAATGCACGAAAGAAGCAAAGGAACTACAATGTTGAAAGCAAAATTGGGTCCCGGCAACTAGGCCTGATCAAGTACCCAAATACAACCAAATCTATATAAAGCGGAGAAAAAGGAGAAAACCCAGTGGGAAAAAACTCCTCTCCAAAAAGAGATGAACAAGAGTGAAAGGAGAAGAGAGATAGAAGGAGGACTCAACATGACCCCCCAAGAACTGCTTCTATCACACAAGTACAAAATATGGTCCCCCCATAGGAGAGAGAAGAGACTCCAAAGCCTGCCCAGAATGAGAGAACCCCTATGCCAATGATCAAAACAATGTGTCTCCTCAGAGGAAAAAACAAATCCAACGGTCGAGGAAGAGGAAATCCCTAGATGTGAGGTGAAAATAGAATTCCTGGATGATGCTCACTGAAGAATGGAACTGCAGTAGGAGTGTTTGAATAACAAGATGGTGAATCAAACAACTCAAGATGATCCTGAAATGGAATCTCCAATGAAGATGGGATAACATGTGTGCTAAAACTGTCATCTGTGAGGAAAGGAATATCCTTTGATATGGCCTCAACAACTACATGTGATGGCTCAATGAGTGGAGCAACAATGTTAGTCATAGCTGAAGAGGAATCCTGTTGAACAGATGTGATCTCAACAGGAGGTAGAGGTGTAGAAGTCTCAACACTAGCCTCATGAATAGATGAAAGAACACATAAGTTCAAGTGACCAAACTTCACCTCAGATACTGCATGCTCTCTTGTAGAAAGAGAGGAAAACTCGGACAATGGAGATGGTGGACCAAAGTGTGTGAATGCATACAAATGGGAAGAATGATCAACTATCCCTGTTGCAACAATGTTTCCAGTCTAAATGTCTCTGATGTGCACTGAATCAGGTTTGAACTCAACTATTTTCCCTGTCCCATTGTGAGCAATCTGATAGATGGAGAGGTTAGTGGACAAAGATGGAACACATAGTACATCATTGAATGTACCATCATCAATGTCGATAGAACCTTTCCCACATACACTCATATAAGTGTTATTACCCATCAATATGTGTGGTGTGGATGTAGCCTCGAAAGATGAGAACATGTTCTGAGAAGATGCCATATGGTGTGAAGCACCTGAATCTAGTAGCCATCTAGATGAATGTGAATTGGTGGTTGCACATAATGCATGACCCTTATGTGGGGCCTGTTCATTTGTCTAGAATGAAGATGATGAAGAAGAAGAAGACCTGCCTGATGTAGATGAAGAAGAGTGATGAATATTGTTCCTCTCAAGAAGAGCTGTCAAATCTGAAACATGTTTTGCATATGCATCTATCTTTTTCTCATAACACTTGGACTCATCATGTCCTGGCTTAGTACAATAAGCACACTTAGGTATTTCTTTCTTCGATGATTCCTCCTTAGGAGAAGGTGAATCAGAGGTGTGTTGTGAACTGGAATCTATCCAATGCTCTGTGGTCTTTGGTTTATGTTTCTACTTTTGCTTCCCCTGAGATGACTATGCTACCAATGCTTGGTGTTGTGATCCTATGAGAGCATCCAACTATGATATCTTGGCCTTCTCTTGTGTCAACCGATCACAAAACACCTCAAATGTAGGCATGGTAAAGTGGTTTCCCAATGCATCCATGGTAGAGTGGAAGCTAGAGGAGAAAATCTGAAATTTTCCTCTAAGCTTTGACAGAATTAGGTAGATGCACTCTGTGTCAGTCTTGGTCTTTCCACATCCCTATAATAAAGACCTTTGCTGCTTGAACTGCATCAAGAAGTCCTCAATGGATGGAAAATGATCTGGTACAAGAGAGGTAAGCTCTGCCTCAATCTGAAGTGCCCTGAACTCATTCACTGTACCAAACAAGGCATCAAGATGGGTCCACATAGCTTCAGGGGTATTTCACCCATCAATATGAAACTATAGACTATCTGATACATGTAAAGCAATCAACCCCATTGCCTCATCCATCTTGTTCCTATGCTGCATGACCTCGAAAGGCCTCTGGAAAGTTGGTTGCACTGCGTCTAAACAAGACCACAACCCTTTTGACTGGAGAAGCTGTGTCATCAGGGGTTTCCATGTGTGATAATTATGAGGGGTCAGAATTTCTAGACTAGAAGAGGTCTCGGCCATATTTTAGAAGGGGTTTCATTTTGATATAATTTCAAGTTTACTGAAGTAAATTACAGAAAACAAGAAATAAAACACCCCCCACATTTCAATAAACTGAACCGTAGAAGCTGGAAAATATTGCTTACAATGAGAGGGAAAGAAAAAACTTCAAATGAGTATCATGTGTACCTTTGGATTTTTCTGATGAAAATAACCATAGATCGGGATAGCAATCGCAGGTAAAAAAAAATTTCAAGTCAAGGTACGGTGCCCGCGGGGGTTTGAAGTTCTGCCTTTTCAGATCTGCCAATGCAGACGTTGGCTCATGCATGGCGTTCAGAGGAATAAGGTGCAAGTCTGGTAAATGATACCAAGAAGGACACCACTATGAATAGCACGGAGAAAGACACCCAAAAATGAAACAAAAAATAACGTTGGGCAAGGAATACCAAATCTAAAAACTACAACTAGAACCTCTTTGAATTAGCCGAAGAATTCCAAATTTCTTCTGTCAAACCCTTGCTCCCCTTTTTTTTTTCAAACATGAACAAGCTACAGCAGATCCCACTCTTGGAACCTCATAATTCCATTAGTAGGACCAAGATTCCCTTACTGGAATCTTATTCCCTATTGACTTTAACTTTGCAATTTTCAGGATTTGAGATTTCTTTTTTGTGCTTTTGTTCATTGCTTTCAGTTTTCTATTACAGTTTGCAGAGTTATTGTTATTTCAATTTCTTTCATTTCAAGTGTAATTGTAAACATAAGATATTGTGTTCATTGCACTTTCTTTTGTTTATCCCTTGCATGAGCTATACTACTTTGTGTCCTACTGAAAATAATGTGGTGAGACAAAGTATGAGATTCATGGCATCTCGTGATAAAACACTCATTATGGATCTTGGGTTATCTACCTCTCTTACTCCTAGTGTTGGTATTAGTTCACTAGGTATGGATTGTACCTTTGATAACTCTTTTTCTATGCCTACCTTACCTAAAAGTGCTATTCCAAGTGTTAAAAAAATGGTTGATCATTTCCCTTAAGAAAACATAATGAAAATGCATGAAGACCTAACTCATTTATAAGATAGCGTAAGTACTGAAAATATTTCCAACACTATTATACATGCCATAGATAGTATTCATCACATGATGGAAAGTGATGAAGGACTGGAGGTTGTGCATAATATAGATCAAATCTTTGGAAAACATATTCCTTCCACCACCAATGGTGCTCAAGCTTCAAACAATGTGCAAAGCCAAGGGGGAAATCAAATTCCTCTCCCTTCAACAATAACCTCCATTCCCACCTATACAAATCCTCAAGTGACCACAACAATGCAACCAACTAGCAATGTCCTACCTACCTCAAACATTTCCACCAGTGCTCCTTATACCTATGTGGCATCTAACCTTATATCTCCTCCCATAAGCAATTCATTTGCTTGTCCTTCCAACACATACACACCACCACCATATTCACCTCCATCTCAAACCACAAAAAATGACCTTATCATTAGCCACCTTTTACAAAGCCTTTCATCAATTCAACGTCAAGTTTCAACCATAAATCAAAATCAAAATGGTCCACCTTCATACTATGTCAAAAGCAACCCACTATCTTTGGATTTATTAAGAACTTTGGTGCCACAAGGTATAGAGATCCCTATAGTTGAGAAATATGGAGGAAAGGGAGATCCTGATAATCATGTTAATGCCTTTACTAAGCTTTGTGTAGTGACTTTATCCTTGAGGACAAAATTTTGGCTAACTTTTTTCCCTGATCCTTGAAAGACGTTGCCTTGGAGTGGTTTTCTATATTACCAAATGACTCAATTCATTCATTTAATGAACTTATTGAAGCCTTTATTAACCATTTCCAATTACATATGGTTCTTGAAATGGCATTAGCTGATTTGATGAGATGTAAGAAAAATGAGGGTGAAAAGGCCACTAGCTTTATTTCATGTTACCAATCGCTTTATTCCCAAATTAGTGTGAATATTCTCGATTCTCACCTTCAAAAGATATAGAAAATTTACAAAGATACGAGACAACCTTACCATGATGAAATTCCCTTCATGCATTTGAGATTATCAGAATTTCATACCTATAGTTGTGAACTAAAACACACCTCTACTTGTCCTGAAAAAGTATGAATCTTCAAACCAAAACACCTACTAGCCTTTCAAAAGACAAAATAAAAGTTTCCTTCAACTAAATTCCACCTTTGAACCTACCCAACAAGTTGATACCCAAGTAGCTGCTATAAAGAAGAGTAATCCTTATATCTTTGGGGGTCCACAAAGATAATTTACTCCATTACCCGACACACTTCAAAACATCATGACTCATCTATTAAACAAAAACATGCTTAGCTTACCTCCTTTTCGACCTCTTGACCCTAGCAAGTCATTACCTCCAAGCTTTAGACACAATTCCTATTGTTCTTATCACCAACAAAAAGGACATGATACAAAACATTGCAAGCATCTTAAACATCTTGTCCAAGACCTCACTAATTCTAATCACATCCAAATTGGAGATGTGAATGACAAAGGTAATAAATTTGTAGCTCCTCCTAACCAAAACTTGCAAATATTTACCAATCCCATGCCTAACCATAATATTTCATTTGTTAAGGCTAGTGAAACTGAACCCGATGTGATGAACGTTGACACGGATGATCATAACATGAACAATAACAAAAAAATCCTATGGATACTAATGACCAAACTCCTATTAATACAATGATATGAATGATTGAAATCGAGCCTCATAATCAACAAACCAAAAATCCTATTGGAATTACTTTCTCTTCAAAAGAAACAATAAAAAATGCACCTAATGGTCCTCTTCACATAGCCAGAAGAATCAATGATAGGCCCACTCCTAGGATTTTAATTGATCCTGTCTGTGGAGAGAATGTGATCATAGAAGAACTCTTATATGTGCATGAACTTACTCAAGATAGATATGATAAACCTAAAGCATGGATTAAAACACATGATGGTTTTTCTTGTGCTATGATGGGCTCAATCACACTCCCTTTACAAGTCAGACCGAAGAAATTAAATGTATCATTCTCTATAATCTCTAATTTGGATCAATTTTGTGTGAAGCTAGGCTACAAATGGATTTTCTCCATGAATTTGGTCCCATTCATTGTTCATAAGTGCTTAAAGTTTCTAGTCGGAAATGAAATATTCATTATGAACAACAGTGGCTTTAGACCTTCGTCTTCCCATGTAAATTTTTCCATAGACTATTTTTGGTCTGAGCCCATGGAACCTATAGGACTCTGTGAGGACTTCCTTTTCTTATCCTACCAAAATTCCAAATCAAAATGCATAACCAAGCTATCCCTTGAAAAATTTCCTCCTCCCCTTGAAGAAAACAATATTGAATTTAAAGCCCTTCCATCAAACCAAGACCCATCCATCAAAAATCCCTTTCCTATTTCCTACAAAATTCCAAGAGAAAACCAAACAAGTCCTAATCCACTTCTTAAGAAAATTGATAAAGCAAAAGATAAAGTGGTTGACCAACCTTCCATGGTTTCTTTCATTCTCCCCTCACAAGAAGAAAAGAAACCTATGGTTAAACAACCCGCTCCTACACAAACGCAACTTGAAAACCATAATAAAAGAAACAAAATTTCTAGAGAGCATAGGCATAGACATCGTGCTATTGCTTGAAATATGAACAAAGAGAACAACATAGAAAATCAAAATACGAATTTGACAGAAGCAATAAATAATAAGCCTCCTCCCTTACCAAAACCAACAGATCCCATGTCTCCAACACAACAAATACTAGCACCTTCTATGGATATTATCATTCATCCTCTTGTTGTGGTTAACTTGGATGATGATGAAGAAACAACTAAAATTGATGAGCAAGTGCATAATGAGTTGAATTTTTTATTTTCCTCTTCTATGATCTTAGACGATAACAACCATGTTGATCCTCCTAAACTGAGTGATGTACCACATGTTGAACCTGGTGATTCTCCTAGTACAACACTTGATGTTGTCCTTCTCACTAGTGATCTACATTTCACATATTCTAAAAAATACTGGGATGTGAATGACCTATTGGATGGTTGACTCGCATGTGCTTTACTAGTCTTTTTTATTCCCTATCACGTATTGTTTGATGTTTCCTCTCTATGTGCTTTCCTCTATTTGTACCTTCATTCTTCTATATGTCGTAAGTCTTTTTTGTCTTTTCTTTGGTATTTTCCTTTTATTTTCATTTATCTTTTCATTTTTGTCTTGTTTTTTCCTTTTGGGGATGACACAAGGCGTCGAGACACCCTATGTCTCTTCCATGTTGACTCAAAAGGATTTTCTTTGTTTTCGCTCTCTTTGTGTCATTCTTCCATTTTTATGTGTATTGGGGAATGATGAAAGTTCCAAGCTCTCTAATATCATTGTAGCAAAGAAAGATACTGACCCCAAATCCATAGATCCCTTATGTGTTTATGGGGGGCAACCCTCTTTTCCTTTTTCATGTTTTTTCTACTTTAAATTAATTGCTCACAAAATGGTGTTAGAAATTTTTTTAGGGTGGGTGCATACATTGACACTATTTTGGTATTATTTTGGTCTTTTTCCATGTTCCTTAATGTGATTTTCTTATTTCATGCAATTTGTTTTCCTCTTTGTGGTGACATTGGGAGTAATGTCCTTTAAGAGCTTGATCTATCTTAGCATATTACATTCCTCTTAGTGGTAATGCAACACATTGCATTCCCTAAGTTGTTAATCTTTTATCATTTGATGGGTCCTCTCTTGGAGATTTTAGGAATGATGTCCCCTAAGACTAAGGCCTCACATGAACTAAGTGAAATCCTTTTGAACATCCCTCTTTATTGTTGTCTGGAATTTTATTTTTGTATCTTATTAAATTCATGGAGGTATGGCTTTGATATGGTCCCCTAGGGCTCACCTAGTGAACAACTAGCTTCACTAGCCCTTGTGAGTGTGCATTTTATTTTTGTCCTTATCATAGTCTTAGGGGTATGGATTTGATATGGATCCTTAGGGCTCACCTAGTGGACAACTAGCTTCACTATCCCTTATGAGCATGTGTTTGTTTGCATAGTGGACAATGTGTTCCACTTGTAAACCTTTTTTGGACAAACAACCTAGACCCAATACACAGCACATTGGACAACCAATCAAAGCTTGACCCGTTGCATTATAATTTTCTTTTCTTTTTCCTTTTTCTATCTTTGATGGTGTATGTTTGCAATTTAGTTGTGGATTCATATACCATCCGCAATTGTGTTCCTTTATGCCTATTTTGGTTTTTCATAGGATATTGATCATAGGAGGTTTGCCACCCTCTTGGTTATTTTCATCCTATCTTACTAGCATTCGTACATTTGAACTCCTCTTGATTGCATGGTTGGCTACTTTAGTGTGAGTTTGAAGCAAGTTCATCCTCTCACTAAAGTGGGGGCTAAATGTAGTGTAGGAAAATGCATACCCTTGCATTTTGACACTTGTTTGGGCCCGGGTTGCTTTCTTTATCCTTATTTATGTCTTAATTGGTCCTATTTTTGCATCCACAAGCCTAATACACTATATCTTTTATGGCTAATCCTGACAAACATCAAAGGGTAAATGATAATTTAATGATTTTGGTTATGTCCTTGATTTTTGGGTCAAGACTAAGATGCCATCTAGGGAATCTTTATCCCCCAAAGGTATTGGGACCCCGATTTCAAAGGCACCTTAAATGGGCCCCTTTTTGGAGTCTATGCCTCAAGTATCATGCCTTGGGACTAAGACACCACCTAGGGCGTCTTATTCCCCCTTTAGGTTATTTTTAGGGTTTAATTTCAAATCTTGGTGAGATTTAGCCTCCTTTAATTAATGAATTCATATGTTGTCTTGTTGTGGAATATGATGCATGGATAAATATAAATACAAGGTTCTTTTTGTTATCACAGAATCTAGTAGCACTCATTCCACGGATAATCCCCCTACGAAACTTGTATGTTTCCTAGGTTCGTGACATTCAAGCACATAAAACTAGGTGATTATTGAGCCACCTCAAAATGTATTCCAAAGCCTCAAATAGTCAGTTTGAGCATCCCTCAATGTTCACCTCACGAAGACCTTTGAAACAAGTACCCTTGCGAGCCTTCACTGTTAATACTTAGTGAAATTGGGAAAAATGCAGTTGTGCCAAAAAATAATGCTCCAACTCACTTTGAAAAAATGACTAAGTGTTAAAAATGCAGGGGTGCCAAAAATCAGCACCCCTGCATAAAAGTGATTTTTATAAAGTGTAATAGCACTGAGTTTTAGCACCCTTACACCTATTTCCCAGACTTAGCCGATTTTTTGGCTTAGGCATGGTTTTTTTTGTCTTTTACATTTTTCACTTAGTATGCCTCTTTTCATGCCACCTTTTATTGAAGTCAACTTAGGTTTTTGAAACTCATTTAATTAAGAGTTATTTTGGGTTTCTTATTCATCATTTGTGGTCTTCTCCTCCATTCCTTCTTGCTGGGTGAACTCTCCTCAAGCTGCAAAACGCGTTTTGAAGAAATCTGAGTTTTTCCTTCTAACAAGGTTTTCACGTTTTATCTCTTTGTAAGTCGTTCTTCTTACCTCTCCTCTCTTCCCTTCATCTTTAGCATTGGTTTGAGCACATCTTAAATGATCTCCAAGGTGCGTTTTTTTTTATCTCAATTTCTTTATGTGTTTTGAATCAAACCCACGCGTTTTCCTCCTTCTCATGCTTTCACGTTTTTCATTTCTTCATACTTGTTCATTTACCTATGTGTTTTTAATTTTCCCTTCTATTTTTGGTGTCTTTCCTTAATGCGTGGGAGTTTCTTTCTTCCTTGATGCGTGTTTTTCATCTTTTACTTACATTGATGTTACTTGCATTTAATATCTTCTCTCAAGTTTCTTTGTCAATATTTTGATGAATACAATGAAGGAAACTCACATTTTGTGAGTAAAATTGCATTGTTTTTGTTCATATGTGACATGGCGGTGAAAGTAAAGTCAAATGCACTCCAACATGTGTTTTCAATTGTTGACTTTAAGCGTTCCATGCTTTAAAATTTTCAAGTGTTGTTTTCAAACACCATTGCACTTTTTTCCAAATTCATGCTCCAAGTGTAGTAGCGCTAAAAAACACCATTGCACCAAATTGACCTTCAAGAAAATTCTAACATTGGAAAGTGCAGGAATGCTGTTTTTCAGCACCTCTACACCAAGTTCATTTTTCCCAAAGTGCAAGGGCGCTGAATTTTGGCACCCTTACACTTTTCACTATTTTTCTTCCAAACACTTCAAAACTTTCCAGTTTCACATCATTTCTCATTCCTTCCACTTTGTGCATTGTTTTTTGTGCCTTGTCACTCATTTCATGCTTTATCAACATTGTTTCTCACTTCACGCATCCCAATTTTATTTTTTGACTGACTTTTGTTGTTTCCACATCTTATAGTTTCTTTTTTAATTTCATCAAAAGATCCTTGAAGTTGTTTCCTATTGATCCGTTGCTCTTAGATGACTGCCTAGAAACCTCCATAGTCTTCAAGGGCTAAAAAAAAAATGAAGTAAAAATATCAAGGTGTTTATCCACCAATTATGGTGGTCTCCAAGGTAGATGAGATAAAATACACGAAGGTTGGTCATCAAGACCTAGTTGATTTTGCAGAGAGAACTAAGAAGAAGCCTATTGATGATTCCCTGAGAGCAATTGTACACAGTAATCTGTATTTGGTGTCTATGTTCCCTACTACTGCACATAATACAAAATTTTTCCTTCAAATTACATCCCACTACATCAGGGAAAGAAGAAGTGTGATTGATTCTTCTAAGCACGAGATATTGAGACTTGACACTAACTTCTTCGATATTGTTTTCAGAGTTCCACAGATGGAGAAGTACATTGACATCTCAATACAAAAAGCACAAGAATTCTATGATGTTGATCCCAACAAGGCTAAAAACCTGATAAATAGCCAATGGTTGAAAAATCTTAGGAAAACTATTTCTGGGTGAACAAAGGACTCCTGGGAAGTGACTTCAAAGAAGATGTCAGAGATATGATTACATTTTTTAGCAGAGTGAAGGGGTTTCCTGAATCATCCTTTTTCCATGACTGGATGTATGAATACATTAGAATCATAAGAAGGTAGAAAGTTCACATTGATTGGGGCAAACAGATCAGTGATGAAATACATGAATAGCTAATCAATGTGCCATCCACATTAAATTTCTATATGACTTCTTACCTGTTGTTTGTTGCAACTATGACGAGGAAATTTCCGGGTCTATCCACAAAAGGGAATTGAATGTCAGTACCTATGTACAAATTTTTCTATCAACTAGAATTGAAGGAAAGCTTTCATCATTTTAGGAGGGTTACTGATGCTTTCTTCTCACCTCTATTTTTCAACTTTGATCTGACTCTCGAAAGGAAGAGGGAATTTGATGAGGCCTACAAAGTGGTAAGTAAAGTTGGATTCATATTTCTACAATTCCTTACTTTTACTTATTTAAGAGTAGGATGCTACACTGGTTTCCTTTACATGTTGTCACAATACCCCTTAGACAAGTGGGTTCTCATGGAGATGTGTAGACAACTGATTTTAGTGCAAAAAGAGTGGAGGAATATTCACAAGTATGGATTCAAGTTCCCACTGACAATCGGTAGGTATACCATCAAGACTGTACAAAACTCCAAATCAGTCTATGCAGAGATGTAGGTCATGAAAATCAAGACCTACAGATACAGATTTGATTTTGATTACTGAGATGTCAGGAAGAGGTTGCAAAAGGTTCATCATCACAGGTACCGTTTTGAGGACATCTAGGCTAGAGGACATCTGGGCTAACTGCAGAGATGAGGAGGCCATTCATAAGATGGATTATTGTAGGTTAACCATACAATAGGTTAGAGATCTTGGTGTTGCTGACCTACCAAAGGATTTCATAGATCCTGGCGATATCATGAATGTTGTATATGATGAACAAGAAATAGCCAAGAGGTCATTGCCTATAATTCAATGGTCCAAAAAAGAAAGTTTTAGGATTAGGGAAAGATTGGTATCAAATTTTTTTAACACTGCAGAGTGGTTACACAAGCACGACTTTGAGATGAAAAATTTTGGAATAGATTTTGAGGGAGAAGAATCTAAAGCAGAATCCAACCGGCAACATGAACTCTGCATGAAAGATAAAGTTACGACTCTTCCCACTTCTTCACGAAGAGGCCCAAGGATCAAGTTCACTTTTAGCAAGAAAGATACAAAATTCATCCCAGAAGGAGAAACTATGGAATCTAAACCATCTCACCCCAAAGGAAAAAGGGTTGTTTCCAAGTAGATAGATTCCAGCGATCAATTCACTAAAGAAGAAGTTTCAGTAGAAGCAGACTTTGATGAAGAAGAAGATTATGATGAAGAACCAGAGTCTGAAGGTGATTTTGAAGGTGAATCGAAGTCGGAAGGATGAGAGAATGATCAACAAGAACCATGGCATGATGAAGAAAGAACTATGTCTCCATTTAAGAATGTAGTTGAAGAACTTCTCATAACATCATCGCTTATGATTTCAAATGTTCCTCATACACCTCCAATTCTGAACTCTCCTTCACCACCTATTCCTACATCACCTATTCCTACCACCATCATACCTACAATGGATGTTTCACCTGCCCCTATAGCATCAACCATACTTGATACTCCTTCAGTGACAAGTATACACACAGTTGATATTTTGCCAAGTCCTACATCATCTATTCCTAGCCTGTCATCCTCATCATATGATATCACTTCACAAACTAATTTTAATCAGTTCATGAATGAATCAATACATGATCAGCTGAATGTGCAAACTATAGGAGTAGTTATGATAGACACTGAGCCCATTTTCACAATACCAGTTGCTACTTCTAAAGAGACGATGACAAGAGAGTTGACGGTTAACCTAGAAGCTCATGCCTCCTCTCTTCCCCCTTGGTTGATATCTCAAGTTTTGAAGTGAAAGAAACAAATTATTTCTCCAGAAGAGCTCGACCTTGAAGAGATAGTCCCTCAAAAAGCTAAAAGGAAGAAAAAAGAAAAGGTGTATTCATGGGTGAATGTTGAAAAAACTGGTCATAATTATGCAAAAATTGGCATACCACCTCATGAAGAGGGAGATTTCAACATGGAGGATTACACAGTGACAAGGGTCTAGCTTGGAAAAGTTTCAAATGAAAGTGCAAAAGAAGATGCACAGGTGACTTTGGATATCTTGGCTGGAAGACTAGATAAAATGGAGCAAGCTTGTAATATGTACAAATAGAGGGTAGAGCATTATGCCACTATTGTGAGTAGACTTGTAGGATCTACAAGTAATCCACAACCATTAACAATGGTAAGTATTAAGGACCCAGCTGTCAAGAAAGTTGAGAAGTTTGCCTCCAAAGGTAGGGTGTTATATGATTTCATCAAAAAGATTGAAGAACATGATTCTCAAATTATAATTGGTGCAGATGAAAAAGCTACTTTGATAGCCAAGCTCAAAATAGAGCTTGACAAGGAGGAGAGTATACTTTCCCAAGAGCGCAAAGAGATGGAAAAATTCTCGTTGTGGTGGTCACAAATGAAACAAGCAAAGCTCAGTAAATTGGTGGAAGGCAGGGTGATTCCCAACAAAGGAAAATAAATAAAGGTAAGAGAATCTTTGAAGCACCGTATTCATGTGTTTGAGTCTCTTACAGGTGATCTCCACCAAGTACAGGAAGATTTCGAAGGGCATTGTGTGGTTCTTGAAAGAGGAATCAAGGAGTTACCATGGCAGCTTCTTGAGGAGAATCGTATCTTCCTGCCGGCCATAGAACTATCCCAGATCTTCAAAGAAGCCATCATGAAGTTGATTGACAGTACAGAATTTTTAGAAGCCTCTCTGGATGTCATTTGTGATACAAGGCTTATATTGGATAACCTTAAAATTCATCTTGACAGGTGCAAAAATGTTCACTCATCTGCCATGAGATCGATCACGAGGATTCACACCATTGTGGATTACACCATTGGTTCGGATGAGAAATTCACATAGGAAACCAGGATGAAGTATGAAGACTTTCCCGCCCAAGCAAGGAACCATGAAGATTCCTGATTTCCCAGTGTTCAACTTTTTGATGCTTTCCTCTATGCATATTGTAAATAGTTTTTGACATCTTAAATGTCATTTCTTGAAATGTAATTACAACAAATCTAAGATGTAATTTCCTATAGACAAATTACACTTTGACTTTCGTCAAAGTTAGGTGAGATTTTCCTTAATTAGCTCACCTAACTTTCTTTATTTTTATCCTTTGATTTCCTAGATTTTCTCATCCCTTTCCTCTATATATATGAGGGATTTCTATTGTATTGTTTATCTTTTATCTCTAGCAACGAAGTGTTGCTTATTTTGCAACAAATTGTGAAACTTTGTGTTCATGTTTTGTGAATCTAAATCTAATCAATAAAGGAAGGAGTTGCATACCAAACTTTGCATTGGATCAATTGTCTCTTGAATTTTATTGAGATTGGTGATGATTATTGTGTGAGATCTAAGGGCTTCAAATAATTCATGTAAACTTTGTGTTGCATTTCTTATTTGAATTTAAGTTTATTGTTTGGATACTTTGGTTGAAAGATCTCCAAGACAAGTTGCACTTGTAATTTTTCATGTTGTTTGAGGAATTGTTGTATCTAAGAAGACTTTGTGCTTCTAATGAAACAAATGACACATCCTTCACAGATCCATCATTGAAAAAGCTATGGAACGACTTTGTGCCTACGTGAGCTTTCCCTTTTATTTTACTTGTTTATTGTTAATTACTTCTGGTACCTCTATGCTTTGCTTTGAAAAGATAGAGGTATTGGCATTACTGCTTGTTGATCATTTAGAGTTATTGTGAATTAAGAACTTCCAACAGTGAAGCATTGTAAACATATTCTCTAAAAAGAGAGAGAAGGATGAATGTGACACACACCCCCCATTTTGTAAGTATAATGTGTATTGTGTAAATACTTTAATAAGTTTTATCGTTGCTTCCATAAGTAGTAAGAAGGGTGCCTCCCCTTTCTAAGAGGAGAGATTTACATCTCACATAGTTGTGGCTGAAGTCCTAGTTGTGTAATCCATTGAAAAGTTGATTACATAATTTTCACCCAATAGTTTTTTGGCGACTCCGCTGGGGAATGGCATATGCAATTTGAGCCTCGCGCTTTTGAGATTGTAGTAAAGGATGAAAAAGAGGATAAAAGTGCAGCAAAGATTAAAGAGGTTGTATCAACAATAAAAGAGTTTAACGAAATGGAGGACATTGAAGAAAGGGAAAACCAAGTTGAAACAGTTAAAGAAAAGACCTAAAACTTCCATTTTGTGAGTTCATTGATGATTCTTGTTTGCATGTGAATCTCATGAATGGGATGGATGGATATGAGGAAGCTAAAAATTATGTTTCATAAGGAAAAGATAAATATCAGATTTTTATGAGGTTAGAATCAAATCTGATTTTTATTTGACTAATATGACAAGTGACAGAGAAGAAAGAATTGCAGCAATGAAAGTAGTTGATGAAAAGTTTAATCTTTTTTAATGTTATTATAAAATTGGATGTGAGTATAATTAATTTTCAGCACAAGAGAGTCCTTTGGAGGAAATAGGAGAAAAGGAGAGAGATTATTTATTGATGAATATTGTAGAACTAGAGAAAGAGTGGAATGTGTTGATTGCATGTGGAGAAAAAGTTACAACAGAAGGTAATGAGGTAAAATCATATTTTAATGTGAGATTTGATAAGGTTGAGAGTGATGTTGCAGAAAGTAATGAGAAGGTAAAAAAAAATCTTATTAATGATTTTTATTTTTAGTTGGACAATTAAATAGTGAATTCAAATGAGATAGTTCAAGAAGATTTTTCTAGTGATGATTGGTATGTAGAGAAGGATTTGTATGATATTGTAGAATTTAGTGTAGATGCATTTTCATGGAGGTGGTCAAACTATTGTGGGTTGAATCCCCTAAGATTAGAGGAGAATGTGAGTTACACTTGGAGGAGTTATTTATTTTGTGGTGGAATTGATTCCACATTTAGGAGGTTTAGTGTAGAGAAGAGTTGTCAGAGAAGGAAATTTGTTCCAACTAGATGCTAGAAGAAAAGAAAGAAGAGCTCATTGGAGGTACCAATTTCAGTAATGGAGTTTACTGAGGGTTTTTTACAACCTGAAAGGATGGTTCTACCATTCAACTCTATTTTGTGAGACCAAGCTCACAATTTTTTTCTACCATGGTTGTCTGATGCGGGAGCATCCATGGAATGGTGGTTATCTTATGTCAACAAAAGTGTTTTTATGTTAATTTCAATTTTTGGTATGCTTTGAATTTCATATTTTGTCTCATGAAATTCCTATTTGTTGTGTATTTTTATGTTATGACACATAATTTCAAATTTCAAATTTGGAGTAAATTTGGGTCAAAATAGGATAAGGTGGCATTGTGGAGAATATATTTTAAATGAAAAATCTTGAAAAAGAAAGAGAGACAATGGGTTTCATGGAGACCTCCAAATTGAATTGTAACTCCCAATTTGAAGTTTCATAACTCCTAAAAAATGGGGATTTTGGAGGTGGGCACCTAGTTTGGAAAAATCATATTTTTGCTTTATTCAAGAAAGCAAGAATGCATTAGAAGCATTGTCATCCACTCACAACATGTCTTGGAGTTTGAAAGGAATATTTTATTCTATTTTATTAATGAAATTTAATCTAATTGGATATTTTTTGGAGGTAGGCATTGATTTTTGGGAGTGGGTTTTGGAATATGATGAAATTCCTCCAAATGCTCTCAAATTTTATTTCATGAGAAAAGATGGATTAAATAAAAGGAAAAATCAATTCATTTTTTAGCTCTCTTTCTCCAGATTGAAGAGAAAGAAATAGGTAGGTATGGTATACCTCTAGGGAAGGTTTTGTGAAGGTTTTGTTGTAGATTGGAGCTTGTTTAAAGAGGCATAAGCATCATCAATAGTTGCAGATTGAAGGGTGTGATTGTTGAGAGTGGTTTATTGTTGCAGGTGCTATAGAATTTGAGGAAGGCTTGTGGAAGCCATATGTTGCTCTACTACATTTTTTTAGGTCTAAGATCAGACCTAAATCATATTGGTATTATGTAATGAGGAGCTAATAGGCTTTGCCTATTTTTTTTAAATGTTTTTTTAAATTTCAATGAGAATTTCTATGATTTTGCTTGCATAAATTGGGTGTTTAGATCAATCCTATTTTATGATGTATAAATTAGATAAGTGAAGGTTTATTATTGGTTTGAATATCAGTTTGAGACAAATTTTCTCAGCCCAAGTCGCTGCAATATTGGTAAAATCAATTTGGAGAAGATTTTTGTAGTTGTTGCAGGGGGTTTTGAATGAACAAATTAGTGTTCATGTTGCAAATTTCTAAATATGATTTGTTGCATTTCCAATGCATTTAATTTTGGTGAGAGTTGTTGTATGATAAAGGGGGTATTTTTATTATCCTCTTACATTACATTTATATGCATCATTTTTCTAAAGTCTTCAGGGACTAATTTCATCATCTTCTTTTCTATTCTGGGCTTCTTTTCTACATCTACCCTCTTCTCCTTAGTAGTGCCTTTATCTAATTTTCCATCTACAGAGGCATCTTTCTTGGAATAGCTCATGCAGGATTTCTATTCCTTTGTTCAACACATTTCTTCTACTCTAAATCTATCATATAATTTTGAAGTTTCCATAAAGGTATTCTTACCTTTCTCAAAACATAAACCAAATTTCTCCTTATTTGAGGACTTTTGGGCACTCAATAGCTCATCTAAAATTTCTAACCCACCTTTTAGCTTTAGTCCTTTTTCAAATTTCTCTCTAGATTTCTCCAAGTCTCTTCTCAGAGCAACTATCTCCTCTTCTAGCTTCATTCACTCATTAGTTTTAGACTGTAGTTTATATTTGACTACATCTTTTACTCTCTTTACTTCTATCAATTGTGCTTTTAAGTTGATCACCATATGTTTAGACTCTTCAAGAATTTTGGTCAACCTTTCTATCTCCTTTTGTGAATTTACATTTTTTTCTTCATTTTCCTTCTTCAAACCTTTAATCTAATCTAGATCACAAATAAGTTTACCTTCAAGGTCAACCTCTTCTTCCCCTTCATCGGAGGTTTCAACTTCTTCTTCTTTATCAAATTTTTCAAATTCATCAGAATTTGTTCCAAAATCCATGAATGTGGATCCATTTCCCTCAATCTCATAGGCACTTTCATTTTCATCATTTGAGCTACCACTAACATTAGATAACCTATTTTATTTTCTTGCGTGTAGATTCTTCTTCCTCTCCCTTTTATTGTCCTCTTCTTTCTTAGAGTTATCCTTTTCACTATGAGGGAATTTAGCAGCAAAAAGACCTATTCTACCAAAGTTAAAACCTTTAAGGATTAGCTTACCTTTTTATTTTCCAGAGCCTCTTCTCAGTCTTCAAATGAAATCAACTTGCTCCTCATCAGTCTCCTCAAATCTAGAAGTAGATGCTTCTACTGTCTCTCCTCTAGTTGCACTTTCTCTCATGGATGTATCTACAATCTTCTCATCTTCACTTAGCTTTAGAATTTTAGATTCACCTTCATGTTTCTAAATCAAGGCTTGTACCTCATTTTCATCCTCTTCATACACCCTCTTTAACTTGTTCCAAACTTCATGTACAATTTGATAGTGCATGACTTTGAAAAACACGGAGCTTGACACCCCACAAAGAATTGCATCCATTACCTTGGCATTGTCCTCATATGCCTTCTTTGAATCCATAGTAGTTGAAGGTATAGCAGGAACTATATATCATAGCGAACATCCACACATCAAACCCTAATGATCCCAAATATGCTTCCACATGAGTTCTCCAAAAAAATTATTTTGATATGTTAAAGAGAGATCCACCATACACTTATAAGCCTTCTTGACTAGCCATTTTGTGTTCACTTTACCAAAATCTACCTGAGTTGATTAAGCTTCTCCTAGAGTACTTGTGGCTTTGATACCAATTGTTGGAAAAAAACAATCTAATGAGAGGGGGTTTGAATCATTAGATCAATTAAAACTTATCCCTTAGTCAATATTGTAGATTAATTACTTTTATCCCTTTATGCAGATTAACTAAACATGTAGAGAGATATACATGCATACACACAAAATCCCATAACACATGATATACATGGAAAACCCAAGATGGGAAAAACAATAGTGACAAAATATGTTTGAGTCTACTGCTCAAACCCAATGTCACAATCAAAAGTTCTCTTACAAAGTTTAAGGGAACCAACCTTAAGGAGATACCAATCCCCTAGTTTTAGGAGCACCAACTCCAAGGAAGCATCAACTCCCTAATTTAGGAGCACCAACTCCAAGGAAGCACCAACTCAGTTATCTAATGGCACCAACCAATCAAATTTACAATGAAAAATACAAATGATTCACATGAATCTAATTCTTTGTTACAAGTTTGATCTGTAACTACTTAATCTTTGTTCTACAACTATGCATACATTCTCTTTGTTGTTGATGTTGCAATCTCAACAACACATTCCCCTCTACTTTGCACCTCTCTATCTACTTTGTTCTACACTCTCCTCTTTTTCTACTTTGCACTTAGAACATTCTCTATTCTATCTTGCTACACCTTGAATGTAAACCTTTGATGATGTTCTGCTTTTTGTTAGGGTTTCACTCCATCTCAACATGTGTATTCTTTGTGCGCTATTCAACACGCCCTCTCTCTCATCTACATTATACTCTACTTTATCTCTCTCCTGTTAAGACTCTACACCAAAAATTAACAACGTTCATCCACACAATCAATTTTCTAATTGTCTTCATTTTGCTTGATTCTATTGTTCTACAATCAATGCCTCAATCTGTGTACCTTCATCTAGATTAATTGCATATTCAATGTTTTACAATCTGGAAACTTTTGTTAGGGTACCTTCACCTTTTATCTTCTCCAGAAAGCTTCATTCTCATTGAGCCACACACACTTTGTACAAATTCGCTCAATCTACTAAACAAGGCAACCTACAAAACCCTAAGTATGATATACATTTAATGAATCCTCCTAATTGTTTGATCTGATTTTGATCTCATTCTCTATTTATTCGATTCGGTCATCATCCTGATCACCATTGCAGTATGTGCCACCGCCCTGTGGATCAAATATATATTTACATTTTTCACTGGTGTAGTTGGACCAATTAATTTTATCCACTGTGTCGATTACCATTTGATATATTCACTTTCAAATCTTGGTTGTCGATCTCTTATCTTTGTGCTATGATCCTTTGGTTCTTCTTTGATCTTAGCAATTTTAAAACATAGTCATTAGATTGTCTTCTTTTAAACCTCTAAAATCGATCTTCATCTCATGCCTATCGCTTTACTCAAGTGTATCACATATTCACTTAGGGTAGTAAGATATCAAATTCACGATGTGAAGAGCTATCGTGATCACCATAAGATCTTTGTCACTTGATCTTCACTGTCAATCATATAACCATCACAATCACATAGTTCAACACAATAACCTTAAATCTTGACCATCAAATGAATGGTCCTTTAAAACATCATCGTCAATCTCCTTTAAAGCAACCACATATAACTGGGTCCCACTGAGACACATGTCACAAGCCTGCTATACTGCAGGGCTTGACCAAATTGTCAACAGGTCAACAAGAGGCTATCATGATCTATCATTAGCTTACATCATACACCATTATTTCTTAATGTTCATTGCTCATTGTTGGATGATTCTCATTTCTTAGCTTCAAAATAGCAATTTGAAGTGATCAAGCAAGATATCGCCACATGTCCACCCTAACATCACAATCCACTACCATCACTCACCTTTAAATAATAGTCATTAGATCAATATCGATCGATCTCCACCCTTGTCGACTATACCGCACGGCTTAGAAGGGGACATCACAGGGTATCGGGATAACACCATCTATCATTGTGACATCATTTTCCTTTTTCATCATTCACTTAATATGGTCCCACCAAACACTTCCATCACCATTTGATCTGATAGGCTTGATCTCCACCGTTGATCAAGCTTCATCATTGATAGCCTTGATGTAATCATTCATTGACACCTGTCAATGTGACATCACCTTCCACTAACTTCTTATGCCACCTTTGTAGGTCCCACCATGCAAACTATGAGCACTGTTGGATCAACAACACAATCTCCATCATTCCCACTATACCGTGGGACTCCACCACATGCACCACGGGTGGTGGTATAACTATTCAGTCTACACCATCCACCATTATACCATAGGACTCCATCATAACTACTTCAGGCTAGAGATTCCTTCACCATTCACTCTTCACATTCATTGCAATTCCATAGTGCTTCACCGCATGTGTCATGGGCTAGTGGTAACCGTCGATCTCCAAGCCTTGATCACAGACATTGATCAAGTGAAGACAAATATATGGCACACAACTTAGGAAACACTAAGGCCAATAAATATTTTCTGGGCCGGTAAACACAAGGAAAGGGGGTCAATTGCCCACATGACTTCATAGGCCTATGTTGTAACTTAAGTGACTTGCAACTTGCAATAGACAATCAATGACAAAATATAAAGTTTGCTTAGCTTCCATGACTGTAACACTAGAGTTTAGCTAATAAACCCTAAAACCTATCTAATAGCATAAATAATTCCTCTTTGTGCACATCAAGCATCCTTTGGATGGTCTGCACCACACATTTTTTAGAAGCTCTCAAAAAACCCATGTCAAATATGCACCATGTCTCACCTTTGTCTTCTAAAAGAACCCTCTTCAAGTATATGTCAACATTTCATGACATTGTTGCAACATTCGAGCAACTTTGCAAAATTTGAAAATATATGTTCTTCTCTTCATCATTCTACATCAACTTTTCTAAAACCACATGCACTGATCTCCATGACATCCAAGCCAACATTAAACTACCCCTTAACATAAATGACACCTTTCAACATCAATGCCAAAAAAATCTCTTCCTAGGTCAATTTCATCTCACTTTTGATCCCTCTTTTGACATCAATGACAACAATATGACAACATACTCTTTTTCTTTCTTTTTTCTTTTCATTCTCCACTTGAACAGACATTCAGGAAATCATACTCTTAAATAGTATTGTTCAACACAACAATCGATATAATGGATGAAATAGAAAAATATTGCATGCCAAACTGCATTGGGTCATTAAAAGTTAATATCACTTTAAATTATGATTGGTTGAATGTTACTTTTTGCTATCTTTTATCTATTAGATTATGACAAAAAAATAGAAAGAAAGTAGGGAACTTATGTTTTGGAAAGATAAGGGAATTAAAACAAAGTCTTATCTTTGGAATCTTTTGGAAAAGATATAAAGATTTAAAAACAAATAAAACAAAGCTTGATTTTTCTATGTGCAACATAGGTTGAATATTTATTTATATCTTGTTGCTTGAAAGGCTAAGTCATATTGTAATGAATTTCAATTGAAGAGCAGTAGTTGTGTGAAAGTTGTAATTAGTTTCTCTAAGCAATAAGAATACCGATACTTTACCTCATGGATGTTTCCTTGGAATTTTGTCAAGTTTTTACCACGTAATTTTTTCTTGTTTATTCTTCTGTTATTCCATTTTATTATCTTTAGTATTTCTTTGCATCTAACTTGTGCTACAATTATTTAAGTTTTCTAGGTTTTACATTTTTGTTTCCCAACAAGTGATATCAGAGCAATTATTTTGCAACATCTATGTTAGGATTTGGTGTTTATTTTGTAGCATCAAATGGAAAAAAATTGAATGCAAGGTTCGAGGTGGATAAATTCAATGGGAAGAATAATTTTGAGCTTTGAAAGCTCAAGAGAAGTGATTTTTTAGTGCAACAAGGATTGCACAAAGCATTGGTAGGAAAGTCAAAGAAACTTGCAAATATGACTTCAATGAAGATTAGGAGGATCTTGATATGAGAGCTTTGAGAAAAATTTGGTTGTGTTTAGTAGATGGTTTTATTTTTAATATGGTTGGAGAGGATATGACAATAAGCTTGTGGAGTAAAATGTAGAGTCCTTATATGAAAAAATCCTTGAAAAATCAGATCTACTTGAAGAGCTAGCTGTATAGTTTGTGAATGAAGAAAGGTATAAAAATTGTTGATCATTTAAATATTTTCAATACTCTTATATGTCAATTATCGAGTATGGGTGTAAAATTTGAAGATGAAGACAAGGAAATTACGCTATTGTGTTCATTTCTCGAATCCTAGAATCACTTAGTCACTTCTATTAGCTTTAGCACACTTGACACCCTCGAATTTGATTCTATTGTGGGAGATTTTTGTCCAAAGAGGTGTAGATAAAATCTAACATAGAAACCTCCACATTAGAAGCAATGGTGGTTAGAGGTCGATCCACAAAAAAAGGGGAAGATTTGAGAGGTACATCTGGATCTAAGTCAAAAGGATAAAAGGGTAAAGGAAAATGTTGGTATTGCAATAAATCATGGCATCTCAAGAAAGATTTTTAGGAGAGGAAAGAAGACAATGATGACTCCAAAAAGGGAGAAAATATGGTTAAGACAAGTTCAAGTACAATTGATGAAGTTTCATCTATTTGTAACTAAATCATAGGAAATAGGTTTGCTCCACCTTTTAGGAGATGGAACAACTAGGGCACGCACAAAAAGGTGCCCTATTTCACTCTTAGTTCATTAAAGGAAACACTAGAGGCATAAACCCATTAAAAGGATTGCTACAAGGTTTCCTTAGGTGTGATTAAATAGAAGGGGTTCACCACTAAGAAAATTCTTAGAAAGAAGGAAATGAGAAGAATATGAAATATTAAGTATATGACATAGAAAATGAAACTTAGGGTCAAAATAACAAATTGGGAAAAAACAAAGAAGTACCTGGAAGATTGAAGATGCTTCAAACAGGGTCTGTAATCCTAAAATTTTGACTTTTGATGTGAGGGTATGTGCAGGATCATGGTGTGCCAAAAAGTGGCAATATTTGTAGGGTATGTGGCTGACGACTTTTTTTTCATCCAAAATTAATGAAACGAAAAGGGTTTTTAGAGGAGATTCTCAGCTTTCCAAAAATATAAATTATGATTTAATTTGAATTTAATAAGTAATTATTATTCATTTTCTATTAGAATTATGACTAAAGTCCTAATTGATAGGTTGATTGAAAAACATCTATAACTTTCAAACAGTATCATATTTTTGAATCCAAAATATCGTCACATTTTATGCTTCACATACTATAGGATTAAAAAATAAAAATTAAATTTCATGAAGTTTTGACCAAGTTAAGGTGGTCAGACAGATGAGTTTTTATATTTTCTAAAAGTTGTAATAAAAATTCATAATTAATTATTTACTTGGAAAAAAATTACAAAAAATATGCATCACATCCGGACATGAGTCCTCTACTTATATATAAAATCTTACAAAAAATATTATCATTTTATTATGGTTAGGGTGGTCAGACCGACACCTACTTCTTATTTTTTCCCTGAAATTTAAGTACTACTGCATTGAAATTTCAAATTTTCACCAAATAGATTTTATTTATTTTTAAATAAACCTAATATTTTAGAAACTACATTCAATTTTCTACAAATTATATTCTTACATATTTTTGAAATAATATAGATAACTTATTCAAATTTTTACATCAAGTTTCCTATAACTGATTTTTCTAAATTTTTTGCCACTTAAGGGCCTATTTTTTGCACGATGATCCTGCACATACCCATGAACTGGGATTCATACGCTAGGCTGGGTGCTTTAGTCCCAATTTAGGATTTCAGGCTAACTAGAATCTACAACTAGTAAATCAGGACCTATAGAAAATTACTAAAAAGTGGTATACTGTGACTCATATGCCCAAGGTGGTGATTTAGTCCTAGTATCAGGGTTTGTCTAAAACTCTGATATCCTCTAGTGATCTTCTGTAGATTTTCTCCTGCCCAATCTCTGAGTTTGAATGTTTGAGTTCTGGCATGTAGGTGACTTTCCATGAAGATGACAACTTTCTTCAATCTTGAAACTTTGTAACTTTTTCTTCAAAGAGTCTTCAAGCTCCAAATCACCTAGATCTGCAATCGCACATGAAAGGAGAGAAAAATATTGATTTGTTAGTGGATAGGGGTTTTCCTTGGTCAAGCCCCATTTTGGTAATCAAACCTTGAAATAAAATGAAATAGAAAGAAGGAATGATTAATGAACAATAAGCAATGTTGCAAATCACCATACCCTTGTAAAAAAGGCTGCAAACTTGTATGAAATGGCTAGCATGAATGTAGATCTTGAATCTTTATTGTTGATATGAAATATGTCTTTAAATGTTTGCTTGAATCATGAAACACCTACATCACAAATGCTAGCTCAAAAATAGACATGATGATTGAATATTGAATGCTGCTCCAAAATGCTTGATAATCAGCTCTTGAATGCTCTTGATCTCATAAACTTGCTAGGATACTTGAATACTTGAATTGCTAGGTTGCTTGTTAGGATAAATTATGTGAAATAACACTATATTTATACTTATAGTTTATGCCAAATTTCTTGAAATTAATATTGGGAAGAGGATGCCATTTAATTACAATCCTAAACATATTTCATGTATCTCCTAAGTCCTTGGAAAGTGCTCCCCAACACTAGGATTAGAAATAGATTAAATTTGAATGAAATGAACATGTAAATTGATATTTTTAATTATTCCTAAATGATAGGAACATGTGGGGATTGCCAAGAAGAGCTCCTACAAAATAGGAGCACATGGGGCACCCATATAGAAGGTGGAACCCTCCTTACTTAAGTTTACTATTTGGAGGATTGATAACACTTCAGTAATGCATGTTTTAGATCCTACAAATTGGGGATTAATATTTACATGAGTGGGGTTTAGTTCAATTCAGTTCAGTTATGGTTCAGTTATCTTTAGTTGCATGTAGTTAGTTTGAGTTGAATGCTAGTTGACTTCAGTTGACTTCAGTTGCATGATAGATAACAAGTGGATACATTTAGTTAAGTGGGAATGATCAATCATGCATAATGTTTGCATGAATTGGTGGAGAGATATGTTTCAATTAACTAAGATTGAATTTGACCCACCTTGTGCACCCAGGTTGGCATCTTTGAGTTAATACCTTTTGCATGAGAATATATTTACAAGGGTCGGTTAAGTGGGCCCATTCTTGGGCACCAAGTTTGAGGTGATGCTTGCAAGATGTTTTCTTGACCAACGATCAGTTAAGAGTTTAGTTTGGGGCGCCTAAATTGAGGAGAATTTGGTTTTGACTTCATGTTACATGATGGAACACTACTTGCATAATCTAGGCATAGATATTTGTGAGGAGCTTTGTGCTCTTGTAATTCAAAACTCTTTGGAGTTTACAATGCTCCTCAATTGTCTATTTATTGCAGCAATTGCATCAGAATTTGTAATCTTGGTTGCAGGTTAGCAAGTTGAGCTTGCGCATGTGTGAGGGTTTGAAGCATGGCATAGGATGTGTGGATTCATGCTTGGTCACATGGAATGCATGGATAGCTTGTGTTGCAGAAAGTGTATGAGAGTTTATTGCAGGTTGTGAAGAAGGATTGTTGAAGGCAAAGGAAGCATATCAATGAAGGATTGATATAGTATTATTGTAATCTTGTTCTACGGTTAAATAATACAAGCACTATTGATTTTGGTGGACATTTTTTCCAAAAGGGTTTCTCCATGTGCATATGCTATGTCACTTCTATCTTCTTGTCTCATTCTTCTACAATCTTCTATCTCTTTCTACAATTGGTAAAATTGATCTAAAAAAATTAATCATACATAATTAATTGTGAAAAAGAACACTTAATTAAATCTATAGTCACATAGGTTTACAAGTTTTAAGCTACAGGATAAAAGCACAAAGCTATGTCACACTTTTAGCCAACTTACTAGCACAATAGAATTTAAGTATTTCTAACAAAAAAAAAAAAATTGGTCAAACATATGATCTAATAAGATTCATTCTAGCTAAGTTAGTTACTTCCACAACTTTTTCAATTAAAATTGTTTGCTAAAAATATATGGAGCACCATTTTGAGTCCAATTTACCAAAAAAATAAAATTATTTGAAAAACTTGAAGTTTCAATAATTCCTACTAATGTAAATAACATTTTTTTAAAATATAAAAATACCCTTTTGTAGATCCATAAGTGTAGTTTTCAAAATATATTTATTTTAGTAGTTTAATTATTATTTATATTTTATTTTTTAATTTTACTAAAATTCAGTTATCAGCATAAAATATTAGGTTCATTACCATGCCAAAGAAAAATACTAAAACTTATTTTGAAAAATTGAAAAAAATATGATGCACTAGATAAAAGAATCTATTTCAAGATGGTATAATTTTTTCCCATTTTAGATAAATATTTAATATGAAAGTTGACGTCTCATGGAAACAATTATTTTTTGATTCACACATTTTATTATTTATTTAAAAATATGTATTTATCAAAACTGGAAAAAAATATATCGATGCACTATATAAGCCAACATGAGATCTAGGAGAATAAAATCCCACCAAGAATTGAATTCAAAATAGGTCCAAGCTAAAGCATGACTCATATGCCAGTTGGGGCATATGGGTCCTAGTAGCATAAGCTTGGGACACAAATTTCAAGAAATGTTAATTTCTATGTAAAATTTAGGATTAGGCCCCAAGACTTAGGTGGGACCCATACACCCAAGGTGGCATATGAGTCCCAAATCACTAAATCTGAAACACAACCCAAAAACATAAAATATGATTAGTCATTAGAGAAGTGTCAGGATTATCCTCAGATAAATGCATTAAATAAGGCTTGTGGATACAAAATAGGACCAAATAAGGCATAAAGAAGCCTAGTTTTAGTAGGGAGGGCCCAAACAATTGTGAAAATATAAAGGAATACATTTTTCTACACTATAGTACCTCTTTACAGTATCATGAAGAATGATTATTAGATTTTGGTGCTTCTAATCACATGTGTCCACATAGGAATTGGTTTTCTTCTTACCAAGCTATTGATGGAAATGTTCTTATGGGAAATATTTTTTCTTGTAAGATGGTTGGGATTGGGAGCATTAAGATTGAAATGTTTGATGGTATTGTGAAGACTTTAACAGAGGTAAGATATGTGCCTAAACTCAAAAAGAATTTAATTTCCTTAGGAGTTTTGGATTTTGGAGGTTATAAATTTACAAGTCAAGGTGGATCAATGAAAGTGTCAAAGGGAATTTTGGTGGTCATGAAGGCTACAAATGTTAGAAACCTTTACAAGCTAGAAGGGAGTACAGTAATAAATGAAGCAATAGTGGTATTCGAGGAAGAAAACAAATCTACTCGTTTATGGCATCAATGACTAGGTCATATGAGTGAGAATGGGTTGAAGGTATTGTTAAACTATAAGTTACTTCCAAATTTAAAATATTGAATTTGAATTCCTGCAAGCATTATATTTATGGGAAACAATCTAGATAGAATTTTAAAGAAAGGATTCATGCAAGTAAGGGTATTCTAGATTGCATTCATTTGGGTGTTTTGGGGTGTTTAAAATTAGACCCCAAATCCAAGAAATATGTCTTTGTTGGTTATGGTGATGGAATTAAGGGAAAAAAATTGTGGGATCCTACCACCCACAAAGTCATTAGCAGAGATATATTTGATGCATCTCCTCTCACAAAATCAGACATATTAGAAGTTGAAACTCTACAGTCCAGTTAGATGTTAAAACAACATTTTTACATGGAGATTTGGATGAGGAGATATATGTGGAACAACCAGAAGGGCTTGTTCAAGATCATAACAAGAATTTTTTGTAAACTCAAAAAGTCATTGTATGGCCTAAAGCAGTTTCCCAGGCAATGGTACAAGAAGTTTGATTCCTTTATGGTGAGCCAAAATTTTACAAGGAGTGAGTATGACCATTGTGTTTACTTTAAAAGTTTGAAAAATGTTTTATTCATTTATTTGTATTATATGTTGACGATATTCTTGTAGCAAGAAAAAAAATAGTTGAGATCAATGGGTTAAAGAATCAGATGACTAGGACTTTTGATATGAAGGATCTAGGAGTAGCAAAACAAATTTTGGGCATAGAAATACATAGAGACAGGGAACATGGTAACCTTTGGTTATCACAATAGAATTATGTGGAGAAGATCCTCATAAGATTCAGTATGAAAAATGTGAAACTAATAAATATCCCTTTAGCTTCTCATTTTAAGATTTCTTCAAGTTTATGTCCTAGTAATAAAGAAGAAAAGTATTATATGTATTGTGTACCATATGATAATGCGGTAGGAATTTTAATGTATGTGATGGTATGTACAAGACCAAATATTTCACATGTAGATGGTGTTGTCAATAGATACATGGAAAATCCAAGTAAAGAGCATTGGACAATAATGAAATGGGTTATTTGGTATCTTAGAGGCACAAGTGATTATTGTATCGAGTGCTGCCATAATAGTGGTTTACACTTTCTGGGAGTTCCTAATTTTAGTTGAAATCACATATTTTTAGAAAATATAATGATTTAAGCCTTGAAATTTTATATTTAAAGGATTCCAATTGAATAGGGTTTGATCAAACCACCTTGACCAAGCCCCCTTGGATAGAACCACACTAGTTTTAAACCATACCTATAACGGAGTCTTCTTTACACCTATCAAAATGTTGATTAAAAACCACTTTTGATTTACCTTTTGGGGGATCAAATGAATTCATTTAAAATTTATTTTTTGTAAGTATGTAGTCCTTATTATAAGCTTCCAAAAAAGTATAATTTTAATTTAATTTAATTTGATTATTATATTTATTTTTTATTTCTTCTCAATATAGGTTTTTCACCAAAAATCAATCTCTTTGTTATTGAAGTCCTTGATCAAAAAAAAAAATTTGAATTTCTATACATACAAAAAAAATTGTGTTATATGGTCAGCCTATGTCTGAATTGTAATTGGTTTGACTTCAAAACTTGATTAAGGAAAAAAATCTCAATAAAACACTATGAAACCAATTGGAAGCACTATATATCATAGTTACAACTATAAATTCAAAAAAAAAAATTATCCTTCATGGAAAAAAAGTTGTGTTATACAGTGAGCGTCGTTCCTTAAAAATGGTGTTTATTGAAAAAAACTAGTTTTCGAAGGAGATGGAAAAAGAAGTACAATTTGATTCCAAAAATTTTGAAAAAATTATATTTAGAACATACAAAAAAAAAATTCCACAAATCACTAGTTTGCATCATCTTCAAATTCCTCACAGTTTAGCCACTATAGGTGTTTGAAAGTGAAGATTTAGTTAGAAAAAATCAGTTCAGTGTCCAATTTGGCCAAAAATTGTAAACCACTATTGTGGGATCACCCTATCACCATTGATGGTAGTAATGGTTTAGTTTGTGGTTATGTTGATTCAAATTTTGCAGGTGATTTGGACAAAAGGAGATCTACATCAGGTTATGTCTTTACTCTCGTATGAGAAACTATTTGTTGGATGTCAAAGCTTCAAGAAACAATTGCTTTATCCACTACTGAGGTAGAGTATATGGTTGTCTCACATGTTTGAAAAGAGGCAAATTGGTTGAAGGGTCTTTTGGGTGAGTTTGGAAAAGTGCAAGATAGGGTGATTGTATTTTGTGATAGTCAAAGTGCTATACATCTAACCAAAAATCTAGCTTATATCATAGTAGGACTAAGCATATTGCGATTAAATATCATTTTGTAAGATAGGTTATTGATGGAGGTGGAGTAGCTCTTGAGAAAGTTCATGCACTAAAATATTGTGCTTGGACATGTTTACAAAACTAGTATAGTTAGAGAAGTTGAAGTGGACTTTGATTTCTCTTGGCTTGCAGAAAAGGTGATGAATGGGCATGGGAAAGTATTAGGTAATTTTTTGTCAAGGTGGAGATTGTTAGATTATGACAACAAAATTAAAAAGAAAGAAGAATTCATATTTTGGAAATATAAGGGAATTAAAACAAAGTCTTATCTTTGAAAAATATTATTGTTGGAATCTTTTGGAAAAGATAAAGATTCAAAAATAATTAAAAAAAAGCTTGATTTTTCTATGTACAACACAAGTTGAAGATTTATTTATATCTTGCTACCTTGAAGGCTAAGTCATATTGTAATGAATTATAATTGAAGAGCAATAATTGTGTGAAAGTTGTAATCAATTTCTTAGAGCAATAAGAATACCGATACTTATCCTTGTGGATGTTTCCTTGGCATATTGTCAAGGTTTTACCATGTAAATATGTGTTGTTTATTCTTCTATTATTCCATTTTATTATCTTTAGTATTTCTTTGCATCTAACTTCTGCTGCAATTATTTAACCTTTATGGGTTTTACATTTCCATTTCCCAACATTATCAACTACCAAAATGTGAGGAAAATATTGATGTAAACTAAACTAACACATTTTATTGGAAATCTTAAATGATATCATGATGTGTGGTCATGCAATATGCTCAAATCAAGTTTGAAAAATATCTCTATATTCAACAACTAAATGCTCTTGTGGAAAGATTTTTATGTCTCAATAAAATTACATAACTATACTAAGTTAATAACTGGATATATTGCTCTACTATTGCTTTCTGAATTTTCCCAACACATTAAAAAAACACTCTTTCAAGTAATTATTTTCTTCTTTTCCTTTGAAATATTTATCACATCAATTTTTTTATATGATCTACCTTATTTTTATTGGGTAGGGACATAATTGACCTACAGTATAGCTGAAGAATAATTGTGATCACAATCTTGCTGGCTTTAGAATATTTTTGTATGACCTGTGAATACAAATTTCTTTCAATGAATGGTCTTCTTCTAACTTTCCAATCTTTTATTGTTGCCTTTCAAGTTTTATTTTATTTTAGCACTACTTATGGGTCAGGTGCATGAAACCCCTAGTACATTACTGAAAATGTGTTGAGAGGAAAACACATTTGGTGTTGAGTTGTCAAGAATAGTATGCATGTGACTTGGATCATTTTTCCCTCTATCTGTTGAACATAATTTGATTTCAAGTAATTCTTTTCTTCTTTTATTTTGAAGTATTTAATATTTATCACTTCACATTTTCTTCATATTAAGCTTTATCTGATCTACTTATCAATCTAGTGCATAAATGGTATACTACATTGCATGAAAGTTGTTGAGAGTGCATAACTATTGGTTTTGGATCATAGTTTTTCACTCTTTAGAATAAAATTTTCTTTCAAGTAACATTTTTCATGTTTGATTTTAAACTATATGACTCTACACATTCCTTCATATGAAAATTTCTTCTATCCAACTTTTCCCCTTTTTGTTGAGTGAATAAATGCTCTATGATGTGTATGACATCTCATTTATGCATTGCTCATAGTTGTTCTATCATATATTATTTTGACATCAAAAACTTAGTATCTCAAGATTTACTTGTGACTAGTTGGGTTGATGAATGTATAAGTAATTACTGTAGAATTTGGACAATCTAGTTAACTCATTTTTCTTTGTCTTTGGACTACATGTTCAACCACATTTATATTGTACCAAAATGAGAAATATGCTTAATAGGATAAATCTAAATGTCACAACCAACATGATGACAACAAGCTCGCACTGATAATTAACTACTTGTTTTTTATCCACTTTCTACTTTGAACCAACATGCTCCACACTCACCGGTAGGAACTTGATGTCATTTGTCACTTGTTTACAATGTATTGATTGAGTTAGAGTTAGCTGATTTATAATTTGATTTGTAATAGCTGGTAAGCAATATCTTATAACTTTGTGTTTAGCATTATTTTAATTGAAAAAAGAGTAATGCAATCTAGGAAAATATGCTAGCATAAAGTCTCAAAATTATAATTTATAGATGAATTTAACAAGTAGAAAGAATAGTTGAACATCTAATTCTTCATAAGTGCAAAATAGTAGCATTTCTAATTGAATATTCAACAACATTATTTGAAACATGTTCCAAATTTATTTATTTTCAGCTTGATTGATGACCAAATAAAGCATGAAAGTTCAAAAAAAAATTAGAACATCACCTTTTAGCCAAACTTTAGCTTCAAAATAATTGTTTGATTTTCTCACCTGAATGACAATAGAGCCATTTAATTAGTTGGACAAGTAGAAAATTTAGTCTTTTTCCATAAGATAATTTGCAATGTAATATTTTACGCCAAATTTACGCCGAAGGCGTATCCTTATTTGAGATGGATGACCTCCCTTTTGTCATCAACAGTGTGCAATGCTTAAAAATGGATGCCAACGATGAAAATAATCGCATCCATTAAAAGCTTTGTCGGTTCATATCATTTAACACATTTTCTTATGTTTTTGAAGTGACAATTATCTGTACATACAGTCTAATCTTTCTACTCATAAATCTTGGGCACTGGTGCTCTAATCTTTCTTTCACAGTTTCTATCAACTGGCCCAATTCAGAGCAGCTCCCCTGTTTGCAATGGATCATTGTTTGGCATAGATTTTTATCTTCTGAAAGTCGAAGCCCAATAGATTATGATGGATTCAGATTTTGGGTTGATAAGGTTGGACTACGACGGGAATCTGAGAGCTTATGCTCCTGGTCGTAAGGATCCCTTGTACAAAGCCATGAGTAAATTCTAGTTACCAGGTTCTTGTGGGAGGTATGGAGTCTATAGTGAAGAAGAAACATGTGCCTGTCCAAATAATGATACCCATCAGCTAAGAGACAAGACTGGGGACTGTGGGTTGTCTCGTATTCCTAGTTGTGAAAATCAAAATGGGTCATGGCAGATGGGTCAATTTTATGGGTCAATGCTATCGTGTGCCACCGCATATGGTACTGTGCACTGCTTGTCATGCGTCCCTTTCTATTACCAAAAAATTGCCAAAACTGTCTGTTCCATCCCACCATAGAAGAAAAGATCTTGGAAGACTTTGAGGCTTTACCCTTCCATTTCTCATGATCACAAGGGCACATACAATCTTAATTTGCAGTGATTTGAAATTGAAATTTATGTCGATGATTGGGCAGGTACCTACAGTCTTGACGGTTATACGCTTCAGAATGAAACTCCTTTATTCCTAGGCAGGTACAGTACTGACGTTCACAATACAATCTGGGAATGCTTGAAAGGAATAGAAAAAATGAATTTGAAAGGAATAGAAAACAGAGATTTTGAAAGGAAACGATACCCTAGAAACTATGCCATTGGTCAATTTGAAAGGTCAATACCGGCCCCCATTCTATTTTATGACAAGGCACTTCAACTGCTTGGCATAATGCCTCAAAGAAGTGTGATTTCATGGAATGCCCTGATCACAATGTATGCACAAAACACTTTCAAGAAAATGCAATTGGCATGTGTAAAGCCAAAATCCACAACTTTGTCAGCGTCCAGCCTGCCTGGGGCTTAAATTTGATGGCCGTATGACCATATTTAGAGATTTTTTCCGTAGAATACAATCAAAATTTTAAGAAGATTGTATTAGATGAAAGGAGATATTTTGGATAGACTGTCAAAAATTATATAGAATTATAATGATATATATATTTGATTTATATATAATTTTACTTACACTAAGGTATATCATAATGTTTTAAGGGCAACCTTGAATAGATAACCATCATTAAAAAATTTGTTGACAGGTAAAGTCGACCATCAAATTTAAGCCCTGAGCCTGCCTGTGCCGAAAAGTGAGCTTTGACCAACATAGTTAATCGCGTATATCATAGATTTCAAAAGCCACGTACATCTACTTCACCCAGTCTAGACAGGTGAGAACCATACAAAGAAACAAACAACAATATTCCATGGGAAACAAGAAAAAAAATTCAACAATTCAAAAAAATTATACTCTCTATTGGCAATGTGAAAATGAAAGCAAACAAGTCTCACACAGTCCTATGCCAATCGTTCCTCTTATGGATCCCGTATCAAATTTAATCTCCATGTACAAAAGAAACATAGCACACAAAGAGGAGTCAATCTAACAACGAATGCATTCCATCAACGAGATCAATTGAAATAGCTATACCATGGTCAAAAGAACTTGCAAGGCACTCAAATTATCCTTTCTGATCAATACACCCACCAACATATTGACCTCAAACACTTGAATTCAAGGTAGGGTGAGAGCATTGACACATATTCAAGACACAAAGGAAAAACAATATGTAGGTGGCATGATGTATTGATCGATGCATAGCATGAATGCCATGTGGAGACTAGGGTTATGGAGGCATGTTAGTTGTTAGGATAAACCTAGGATGAGGTTAATAAAATAGATTATGGTCAAATTTAATGTTTAGTGGTTGGCACCCATTCACGTTTACCGACAATGAAACAATGAAATGTTAACTGGTGGTAGGAAGCCGCGGAAGCCTATACAGTTGGTCACATGTCACCAACATATAAATTCATTTATTTTTCACTTTCATTTTAAATATGAAGTGACCAGCATAGTTATGCATTCACGTTTAATTTGGTAGTGACCAACATGAGAGGAAGTCTCATAGCCTTTTATTACCCAGTTGCTAGGAGTTGGAGTCTAGGCATTGGCTAATCTAATTTGATTAATTTTCCAATTGTCATAAAATTCAATTATTATGGATCCTCATAAACCATAAATTTTATTGATTAAATTATAAAATAAGTGACGCAAGCGTCGAGTTTCTGCTGGAGAGCGTGATGCATTTTAATTTAGAGGAGAAAGTAGATTAAAAAAGTAATCATGAAAGCAACATTTGAAATAAAGGTTGAATATAATGTATCAACTATGAACCACCATGCTCAAATTGCAAAAGGAGGGGGGCAGACAAAAATGATAGTTTAAAGTTAGCATTTTAGAACAAACAAATTGATTCAATTCTTTTGAAAATCCAAGTACTTAATCAGAAAACAATTACAAAGGCCAACTTTGAACAAGAGTGCTAAATGTCTTGAACGATGAACTAGCAGCCTAAATTGTTAGATTTTTGTCTATAATGCTTGCCAGAATTATATTAACCTAATTTGCTTTCCATCAAAGACCCGTGAGAAAATTGTTCAACTTTATATCTTAGTGAAAGAAATTGTTTTTATGCACATAATCCTTTTATGATATTGAACTCAGTATAAATATCACTCATAGTATTTCGATTAGCATTCAAGACACTAGGGAAAAGGATACCCACTAGCTGATCGGCAAGCATCAATATAGTCTTCAATAAGAGCTTTCTATTATAGTAATTGAATAAGTCTTAAAGACTTGGCCCAAGTAGATCAAGTACCATAACATAGTAATCACCTTCACCACCAAACCATCTTATATTTGGTACTCTGCCTGCTCAAACACTGCTATAATTAGAGAATAGACCAAAAACAAAATAAAAAATGCATGCAAATTTATAATACACGTAAACATGGACATATAGAAACATGACTATTTGTTAGAACTTAAATGTGTACTCTTGTACATAGCAAGACTTGTGCCACCTAGGCTATTAGAGAATCTTACAACTGACCAGGAATGAGTGGGGTCATGTAACAAAACTAGCAGTAGATAACTTAAAACTATGTGTAAACTGCAACATATGTTAACCTTGCCTCCTGCCTAGTGTCCAATTTCAGGTCTACAAACATATAATAGCTTATCCAGATAAGCCCATCTATCTCTTGAATGTTCATCCACTTATTCATGAGCAGAGGGATGAGAACGCAAACATTTCATGTAAAGTGTAAAGAAGCAATAAAAGTGTATCATTGATATGCTCAAGACTTAGGAAGGAGGATTTTAGATGAATCAAAGAAAATATAGGCGATTGTAGGACCTGCCATTTTCACTTGCATAGCCATGTATGGAAAAATCGTCATCAGTCAGGATTTTGCTGGACATCTGGTAGAATTGGAATTGGCTACCATTTCCATAGCCACTACTACCATTTTAGGTTTCAACTTTGGACTCTTTGTACGTATCAAATTGCATTATTTCCCTTGTTTTTACAGAGGAGCTTATAGAGCACCTACTTTCTTATAGAGCCCTTATAACCATTTCATTTTTATTTAAGTTTTGAAGTTCTTTGAATCAATTATAGTATTTTAGTTATACACAATTGTTTCTATAAATTTATAATTTCCCAAGTGGATTGCTATACTTGTTATTCTAAAAAAAATTAACAATAAAATCACGAGCTCCTATCAGCACAAACAGACCATTCTCTAATTGACATTGACATTTCAACTAATATTTCTGATCTAGTTTAGGAATAAGCAGTATCGTCATGCAGTACCCCAGCACAGGGGAACTCCTGAAAAATCACAAGCAAAAGCCATACATGTATTTCTTTTTCATTTTAGAATTAAAATTTCCATAATATGTGTAATGCAAATCCCTAACAGCTCAAGAGAGGCAGTTGGAAGAAACTCTTCCAAAGTCTGGAAGCAGATTTTTTGCTTTTTTATTTCTAATGACCTAAAATTTAGTTGAATATTTTTAATATATACATAAATATGTCGTTGCTCAATAAAAATTTACACGCCAGAGTGTCCTAAATCAATATACATAATAAAAAATTAGAGATATAACTTTCCTTTCTTTGAAGAAACAAAGGAAAGAAACATTTCAAGAAAGAATCATCATTGAACTGTTGTTATTTTGCATATTGTTGAAATTATAAATGGAAGTTAGAATCTCATAGCAACCCACTTGTAGGAAAACTAATGTAGATAATCCAAATTGGATTTCTTGAACTGAAAGGCAGGTGAATCAAAAACCTGTGGAGGTTGGTTTGGATAGGGTACTCCATTCCAGTCGTTTATGGAATCTTGTGAGTATTATCTTAATTGTTAGATACTCTGCATGATGTTTAAAACTGAATAGAACAGGACCAACAAGTGATTTTTCCATTTTACTTACATCTCCATTCTCAGTCATCCAAACAAGAAGTTCCATTGCATTAGCATGAATTGTCAGCAACTTGGAATATTGCATTGAGAACCATAACAATGGTACAACAACATTCTCTTGAATTAGTTGACTTTCTTTACTTCTCCCTTTTGGTGTTTAGGAAGAATTTCAACAAATAAGGTTGCAGCATTCGTATAAGGAGAGTCTTGTGCCCCTCAGAAGTAGCTACAATGGTACATCAATGATAAGATCACTAGGGCTTTATGGGCAGCATAAGATATCTCCCCTTGAGTTTGACTCAATAGAATTGAAATTGCACCTGCTTACATGAGTCTAGCACAATTGCCCTACACAAATGCCAAATTATACAAAGTCATTGTTGCATCTTGCATTACTTTGTTTGTAGCCGATCTTAGTAATGGCATCCAACAGTTCAATTGTGATCTTAGTAATGGCACCCAACAAACTGGAATCACATAGTAAACATATAGAAACTTCACAAAAAACTAGGAACAAATGAACTTTTAGAATTCATAGTTATCCATGATATATACAGTTTGAGCAAGATAGTAGAAGATATAATCATTTCTAATTTTCTACACATTGAAATTGCCTTAATGTTAAATCTTGTTTGCATTTCAGTAACGAAGGTCATACTTAGAATTAAGGACGATTCACTTCTTAGAGCTTACTCTTACAAAAAGGATATCCTCAAAAAATTACTTAGCTTACAAACACCAAATGACTAACAAAATTCTTTGTAATTTCTAAATAACAAATTCCTGCTTTTTAAACAAACCTAAATAACCACAATTTTACAGTTCAAATTACAAAATCTTAAGATACTCATTGTGTATGTTTGCATACTGTAGACGAAGAGTTTCACCTGGTGAGAGACATCATAATGCATTAGAAACAGCTCTATTGTGCTCAATGTCTTTTCAATATTCTCTTATGCCTTGCTCATGTCAACCATTCAGAAAATATGGACCAGTCAACACTTATCTAGAGAATTTAGGCTAAATACTCTGGAGTCTGAGCAGTAGAACATTATATGGCCACCTATTTCAAAATCTAGGACTTTACATATGCACTTAATTCTTAATCTGAAGCATTTATGTAATTCATCTAGCCACACAAAAATAAGTGAGCTATTTGCTAACTATACCTGTACAAATTGTCTATTTACAATTATACTCTAAATTTCATTTTTCAGAATAAATCACTATGAGATAAACGTTACCATCAAATACATATTCCTAAATTTTTCCCCTTGTATCACTCAGCTTATAACAAGCCTCACTAGCCTTTTCTGCAGGGGTGCAGTATTGAACAGAGGCCACCACAATTACAAAGACATTATCCTGCGACAATTTGAAAAATACATTACTCTCGAAATACAAATATAATCCTTTCTACAAAAGCTTCCACATTCTTATTAAAAAATGAAGATCAAAATTAAAACATATTCTTACCAAGGTGTGAATATGATTGAAAAAACCTAAACACCTATAAACAACTATTCCATAATTTCTTTTTTAAATAAAAGAACCTGAAGAGATTTTAAAAACCCAAAACACATACCTTGGTCTTTGTTTCACAGCGAACACCCATTTTCTCTACTCTTAAGGAAAGATGACCTCTGACTTGGGTTCCACAAACCCATGGCACAAAGTGACACCCTAGCTCCAGCACTTCCTGATATTGTCCAAATCTCTCTGTCACAGCCACTGTTGACTGGTCCACTTTCACACAGCAAAATAACTGGCCCATTTTGTTATCCATGCATTCAAATAAAAAGTCACAACATGCACATAAATTTTAGTAACACTACAAACCTGTGACTGTAAACATTTAGAACTGTAAATTGAAGGCCAAAATCTTTCACCTAAATGTAACTTAGAGGAGTTTTCCACAGCTATTTAATATCTTACCCTGCAATAAGTTCACAGATTCTCTATATATATAGGCTGAGCTGGAGGCTGTTGTACATATTTATGGAAAAGGGAAGCAATCAAGTGAACAACTGAAGAACAGGTTTTATTTGCGTGACCTGATTAGTGTGACTAAAGATTAGAAAAGAAAAATGAGTATCGCTCTTAGTGGTTGTCTCTTCTCTCAGTCGAAAGTAGGTTGACCATTCAAACATTATGAGTGAGCAACCTCTATGCGCACTTTTGTTCTGAGAAAACAACCTTCTGGGAGCTCCGATGGTGGGCAACATATTCTCTTTTCCAGCAGCTTCTCCTTTCCTCATTTCCAGAGGCTTCTCTTGTGCATTTAATGTATCAACTATAATGTGCAACCAAAATTATTATAATCTTAATTTTTTAAGTTTTTTCAAAAAGAAAAATGAATTAAAGAGCTACTCAGGCGAATAGAAAAAGAGATAAATGTGAATTTTTAAATATAAAAAATAAATTTTAAAATTCAAACTATACAAATATAAAGCAATATGTTTAAATAATAAAATGTGATTGGCTAGTACACTATAGCAAATGCATATTGAATGATTGCAATAGTAACCCGCCTAGACAGGAACTAATAAATATTAAGAGATATGGGTATTATCATTATTTTCAGTTATAGTGAAATTATAATTAATGGTGTTAATATTTAATATCAAAATGTTAGTATAGAGTTATTAAAAAATAGTTGTGAATTTTATTTGTAAAATTTAATAAAGGTCATTTGTAAAAGTTAATGGGTTTTATTGCAATTCAAGTTCTTCTTATATTTTATTAAAATAATAGACTAAAAATAAGTTGGAAGAATATCTAGTCTATAAAGTTTAAATATTTAATGCATAGGCATTTGGTTTAATTATTCTTTTTGGGAGCTAACAGTTGATCTTGATGTGAGAGTACATAGTTTCAACTTGTTATTTGCATACATTACAATAATAAATTAATTGATAATTCATATCACAATGAAATGTATCATACAATAAAATTAAAAACCATTTTCTAAAAATGGCAAGCACGTGGCAAGTTTGCGGCTTGAAATTCAAAACGACGCTCTACACTTGGAAGGAAAATACAACTGTTTATAAAAGCTCCCTTTATATATTTTTTTCTTTTGTTTTTTTCTAAAATATCACCATTCTTTATTTTTTAGAAGTTGTTTACAATATAATTAGTATTCATTTTTAAGTTGATTACAATAGTACTACTTAATATGAATATCACAAAATTAATTTGCATTTTTATAATTAATTTGATATATTTTTAAAATATTAATAATAGACAAAACTAATACAATTAATACAATTATTTGTATATAAAAATTAATAATAGAATATATATATAATAAATAATTTGGCTTATAATATTTATTGCTATATTATATAATAATATATAATAGTTAATAGAATAGTTAATATATAAATAAATATAATATAATATAATAATGACAAAAATATAATTATATAATACATTAAGACTATATAACCATAGGATTTGGAGGTGCCTGAGATGGCCAAGCTCTCTTGGAATGGGACCTTCTATATTGTTTCCATAAGCAGCAAATAGTAGCAGAGCCCTGCAATTCCTAATGCTTGAAGGGATAAAACCATTCAATTGGTTTTCATAGAGATATAGGTGTTCTAACCTTTGTAGGTTACCAATTTCCCATGGGAGATGCACTGTCCTCACTCCAAAGCTTCTATGTTCACCTCCTCCCACCTTGTATCTACTATCAGTGTTTCCAATGCTCTTTGATATAAACTTATGCAAATCTCTATCTCCAATGTTCATTCAATCAACTATCCTTGCTCCATCTGATGTGATAGAATATATAGAATTTAAAAACAATATGATCTGATGAAATGAAATATGATTTTATTTGATTTCATGCAATTTCTATCCTGTGTGCAATAAATATTTTGCACATATTGTCAACAATACAGATGAAAATAAAGGGTGAAGTTTGCAAGTAAAATAAATATTTTGCACATATTGTCGTGTTGTCAATGATGACATGCTATGAAAGCACATCACGCATTAAAACGGCGAGTAAAAACTGGAAAAAACAAATGAACGGTTAAGATCTATTTAATCGTAGGCCAAAGGCTATTAGAAAGCCTCTACGTTGATTACAAGTTTTAGCTTGCACTCTTTCAAATTGGACAGTTGCAAATAACTTGCCCTTCAATACACAAACTCTGTCAGAGCTAATGAAGATGTTTCACATTCTAGAGAAATCTACAATGTCATCGATCATGGAAAGAACACTGTGAGAATGCGAAAAGGCGGTAGTGAAGGGCGAAATAAAGAAATGTTGTTGAGATTAGACATCTGCATTCTCACAATGTTCTTTCCATGATCAATGACATTGTAGAGTTCTCTAGAATGTGAAACATCTTCATCAGCTCTGGCACAGTCAAATACCCATTATGATACAAGATCAATGACCAGATTAGATGATTGACTGATTGAAGGATGTTGTTTATTATGTTCATTGCCAAGCTGAAAAAAATGGAGTAGTTTTTGGTTTTCTCTTTCCATCTCTAGCAGTTTTTAATGATCAGTATCGTTCTATGTATTGTGCAAAATGATTGAATTTGAAAGAGAGCAACCTAACTTTTAAAATCAATGGTTCATCCCTCTCCACAAGCCCTGGCCTATGATTGAATTGATTTCCCTCGTTGATCATTTTCTACAGTGACACGAACATCGTACAATGCATTTACACTGGTAAATGCCAGTGCTAGCTTTTGAGTAATGTGTGCTTAAAAAACGCATTTTTCTTATAGGATTTACTTAAAGGTCATAACTCTCTATCATCTACTTGATTGATAAGATAGCAACAGGGATTTTTATATAAACATACTCTAAAACCCTCATCACAACCTTATTTTCAGGTTGCAGCTCACAAAATTGGAGAAGTGAAAGGTCAATACTAGTGAGGAAGAGTTTGAAGGAGCGGCGGGGAAAGCAGCTTCGCCAAGGCTACTAATTGTTCTTCATTTGGATTTGCTACATTAGCACACTCCTCACTTTGCTCTCCCAATTCCAAGTGTTCACTTTCAATCTTTCATTTCTTCATTTTTGAAGCTGAATTGCCATCCAAGGTGTTTCCCACTTCTTTTAGAGCAATCAAATGACTTCTTTTTTCTGTTGCAGGGATTTCCCCATCTTCAATAGATGGGGGGAAGTCAGAGCATTAGTACCTTTGGGAGAGATCTCTATGCTAGGATTCTTATCAATCTCTTCCTTCCATCCTGATTCCTGCTCCTTAGAGCAACTTTCTTCAGTTTCTTTCTTCTTCACACTTTCTTCCTTGCTCCAACCCTGATGGCTTGAGCATGGTTGCCCTATCTTGGGATGCCAGTAATTCCTCTTTATTTCTGTTCAAAACATTTTCCTTAGCAACATGCATTCCACGTGACTTTTCCTTGTTATCAAAACACAAATCGCTTCTTGGTTGGATAAGGGGGATTTCAACTCCTTTCGCAACTCTCACAACCACCTCTCTTGGACAAACCTTTTCGAAATGGTCTCTTTGGCCACAATTCATGCAACAATTTTTCAACTCTTCAACTTCAATAGGTTGATCCCAATGACTACCCTACAAAATCATTTTCTAAATGATTTATCAATTGATCTTATTTACTACACAATGTACAAAAAAAACCATTTTTTTCCTAATTGACCTTTCACACCTCTTCAGCGTACCCATTGCACAAGGTGCAATAGCTAGTTTAAGAACAAGCATTAGAGCTAAAGTTGGATGGTACTGATTTAGACACGTACTAGTTCTACAGGTCACTCCCTCATTATTAACTTTGAAAGAACCTTTTGATCTCCAACCAATGGCCACGAATATGTTGGTGGAGGCAATGGTGAAGTGGCCAGCTGGAGGCAACTCGAACAGCATATAGGCATCGTCATTTCCACTACACGACATTGCTTTTAGACAGGTTGAATTTATGATGAGAGAGCCCGCATAATCGATCTTCAGGATCTCAAATTCTGCCTGTGTCCAGAAATAAACCGCGATCACCGCTCGGATTGCCATTCTCTTTCTCTGTGCAGCTGATCTGAAAACCGAGACATTCACAACGTGGATTGTCTATCCAAAATGAGTAACTCATTCTGCGATCCACACAATCGAAATCCCAAAATGTGACAAAGCGAGCAAAGTATAATTAAGTGGCTCTTTCAAGTCCACAACCACTCAAATGTCAGGATACTTTAAAAATATTGGATGCAAACAAGGACTTAATTAATCCAATTTCTAGTTTTCAATTATTAATGATACGGTCAATATCGAAGAAAGTTCATAATTGAATTTTTAGGAAGAGGGGGAGAATCATCTAAATACAATCAATCATTTTAAATAATTGTGTGTTTCAAATACTTTTAGGCTATGTTTCATAGTTTGTTTTCTATTGTCAAAATTTGACAGAAAGTTTACCTCTCATTCAATTTTCGGATATCTATCAATATATCTATTGCACAATAAATGTGATTTCTAATTAAAATAAAAAATAAAAAATAAAATAAAATGTCAGAAAAAAATTAACTAATTAAAATGTTGTTAAATTTGTGAGCTTTAAAATAGAACTATATGAATGACCACAAAATAAATCATATTATAATATTAGATATAAAAAATAAAACTTGATATATATTTTAATTTTTAATTTTATAGAAATGAATCCTTCTACATTACCAACAAACCACTCACATTCACCAAAAGAACTAAAATTTCCAAACATGTAAATTGTAGATTCATTCTCTCCAAAGAAATTGAAGACATCCAGAAGAATGTATGTAACCACTCCATACAAAAGAATCAATAGAAAAAAAAAATTGAACCTCTATAGACAATTCTCTCTAAAAATAAGACTACAACAATTTGAAAGACGACTTCATTTATGAATGATATAGCTTATTGACAATTGCACGTAACACCTGCACAGTTTTGAGCTCTTCACCTTCCTTCAACCCAAAACAAAAAATCCCCTTCAATATTCCATACTTCCTTAAAACATATTCAATTCTCTTATACTCAGAGTAAAACAAGTTATCAACTACCATTGTAATTATCCAGTCTCCTTGACACACCTTAAAATTCTTGTAGAAAAATCCATTTCTATCCTCTACCAAAGAAGAGCTATCGACCGCAACCACAAAGCATACAATTAATGCATCCACTATCGGCCACTCGACATTTTCAATGACTGCAAAGGCTTCAAATTCAGAAAAGGGGTATTGGCTTAAAGTTGACTCTGCTCCATCCACTGCCTTTCCAATCAAAACAGTAGGAGAACATGATGGCATACTCTGAAATAAAAGAAAAATACTCTCAGTTCATCCACACTAACTTCTTTTCATTTACAAATCACTTAAGACATTATTTAGGAAAATATAGACTATATCTTGTTAGAACAGACGAAAACACAAAGCTGATGATCAATAATTGTAAAAACACTCACTTCAAAATGATATTTATGATTGTCTGTTAAAAAGGAGCATTGAAATCATTACCTTCAAATTATGAATGCAACTCCGTATTACTGCATTGCTGCAATAACAGAGACTCATATAATCTGATACATGCCATTCTTCGATACCTGATATAACCTGCAGCTTCTCACAGCTGTGAATTTCAATTATCTCCAAGCAGATCAGTCTGTCAAGAAGCGGTACCTCCTCAAGCTCGGGACAATCAATAATCCTCAACTGTTTAAGCTCAAAGTTACCTGACACAATTTTCAAATTTTGACAATCATCCACTTCGAGATATTGGAGCTTTCCACATCTACTACATACAAAGGGGTTTTAAGACATTAACTTAAGACAAAAGATTACTTTTGTCTTTAATTTTCTAATTGTCTTAGATTAAGACAAAACTTTTTTCTAAATACATTTTTTATTTCCCTCCTTATTTTCCCTCCAATTTTTTTTTAGTCTTCTCCCTCGTATCCAAATTCCCCCGCTTCCACTCCGGGACGAGAACAGAACAAAGATAAGAATCAAAGAAAGAGCCGCGAGGAAGAGACACACAGCCGACACGGAGAAAAGTGAACAACAGACAGCGGGATTCATCATCACAAGTTATCACTCACCCGAATGAAATGAGGGTGAGGCGGATGAAAGTCCGAAATTGAATCGGCAGGGAAGTCCCTATCAGAGATTCTCGAAGACAATCCAGTTGCTACGACCTGAACCTCATTCAGCTCGGGAAAGGGAGTTTCTTGAGACCGGATTGATTCATTCCGCTGCATGCCCAGTTTGAAGCACAACAAGTGAGGGTTTACCAATAATGAAAAGGATTTTTTCAAACAAGGGGCTTTTCAGAAAATCAAAAAGGCGCGAAGCTCAGAGCAAGTCACGACCACGTGGGTCCAGGATTTTGGGCAAGCTACAGTAATAAAGCTTTTACAAGGGCCTTTCAGCAACAGACCAGGTGTGCCCCACATTTTTGTCGTTTTTGTTTTGTTTCTTATCTCTTTTCTAGATATATTCTCCTGGATCTAGCTTGCTTGATATACAATGTGGACCAAGACAAATAGTTACAGTATCTCTGTTTGATGATGTTTGAATCAATAAGCATATGTTGATTACACTCGATAGGTCAGGCATCTTCCCTGGGAACTCAAAATTGCCATTTCCAGTTTTAGGAATCTCAGTCACTGCGTCTACACTGCTTATAATGCCTGAAAAAAGACTTCTTAAAATCATATCTTCTAAGATTACCCAGTTTTCCAAGTGGTCCGAATAAGGATGTCCAATCAATGGGCTGTCCTTCCCACCATGATTCTTCTGCATTTAGCTGGTAAATGCTATAGAATTTGGCTTTACACCTGCATATTACATTTGCTTGATAGTTTCTGATGTATTTTCAGCAAATCCATCTTGTGCATACCTTGCAGTCATTCGAGCCCTGAGATCACATTCATTCAAGGCATTTTGTCAAGAAGTCACACGCCTTGTCCATGCTTCCACTTTTTACTGTCAAACAATTCACACGCCTTGTCTATGCTTTCACTTTTTGCTGTCAAAAAGCTCACGTGCCATGTCTATGCTTCTTTAGTTTTGCATACATGTCTACCAATGCAATTGCAACTACAACACCTAAAAACTATAACTCCATCTATTTATTTCTTGATAGATGCCCTTACCCTGTTCAGAATCTCCCATTTTGGCACAGGCAGAATGGAAGTTGGAAAAGGTTGAGGAATCTGGCCTTACGTCGGTGATCTCATTTGCTTGAGAGTTTCACAAGCCTGTTGAATTAATCTATCTCATGCCAAAACAACATTATTAGATGGGGGATCCCCTCGCTACCCTCCCCTACTCCCCCCAACCTCTGAATAGATCCATAGCCAAAATCCCATCAAAATCCTTCAGAAAATTTTAAAACTTGTAGAGTTCAAAACTTTCTCTATGTTAATTGCATAAATGAATATTTTTAACTACCAAAACATAACATTTGAGATAAACATGTACCAAGTTGTTTCCCAATGGCTAGTAAAAAAGGGTGGAAAATGATGATTTGAAATTGGATGTCTAAATTTTTGGGCCAATCTCAAACTACTTGAGATCAATCCCTAGGCACTCAAAATAGACCCAGATATGAAAATGGACATATTGATGTAGTGGTCAAATGCATTGAAGTAGCTGCTAATGATAGGGAAAATGTGTAGAAATAGGTGTAAATACAAAGAGTGTAAATACAATATCAAAATGGACATATTGATGTAGTGGTTAAATGCAAGGAAGTAGGTGCTACTAATAGGGCAAATGTATAGAAATAGGTGTAAATACAGTTGCAGCTACTACTTAAGTTTTGTTGGTCGGGGTAGCAGGGCTGGGCAGGGCAACAATGCAGGGCTTTATATTGATGTCTGGAAGATTTAATATTAAATATCCATTTCATAACACAGCAAAGTGTAAACAACACCAAAGGATTTTTTTAGGAGAGGTGGTGGGCAGCAGTGCAGGGTTTATATCGATATCTAAAAGATTTAAGATTCAACTAGCTGTTCAACTAGCTGTCTCATTACACATTAAAATTATAAGCATTACTATTTGTCACAGCTCCTAAAATATAAATAAATACAAAGTACCCTAACATTGACAACAAAGACTTAACCAGTTTACCAATGATACAAACCACATAAATCGATATAAAGACATTAAAAAAATTCAAAATATTATATAAATTAATGCAACGAAGCCCTGTTATCTTTTGTACAAAATTAGGGGTAGTAAAGGAAACTAATAGTCCCCTATGTGTTTATGATTATTTTTCATCAAGTGTTCTTCAACATGGCCCTTTTACTTTGCATCAAGTTCCTCACCAACCTTCATTGGATCCCCAAAGATAGCATAATCAATTGTAGCATTGGAAAGAGTGCCTTGCATTGAAGTAGAACTGCCTGATTGAAGGTAATGATTCTTATGAGCCATATTCTCTATTGCTTGCTCCTATATGAACACCTCAATCAAATGCTTGATTGGGTTATACATGGAAACCTTTTCAAGGATTTGACAAGGCTACTGAAATCATTGTATCACATCATTGAGTACACTCTTATTTTATAGTTAGGTATTCAACTGCAAAATACATTCTCCTAGAAAAGGGATTTGGTTTTCCTAAATCTTTATGTTTCTTGATAACGTATGACTTGCAGTAAAAATTGTTCATAATTTTTAATATAGCATCAGGGCTAACATCATCTTCCTCTAAAGTGGTTCCCCTGCCCCCTTGTCCTTTGCTAAATTAATTGGGCATATAGGAGAAAATCCAATGATAACAATTAGGTACTGGTTGATGCCAACACCCCTCTTGTGAACTGAGTAAGATTACAGCCAAAAATGCATTGATTAGTGAAATGATGCCCATATCTGGCAGTGGACGGTGGGCTGGAGGACATATGCATTGCATTCACAGGAAAGGAATAATACTATAAGCAATAGAACAAGAGGATAGTTTTAACTTCTGGCAAGGTAGGTTAGAGTGGCTATGTTTCAGAGCAAAGTTACAAATGCTCTTATTAGATACTATTTTGACAGGTGTATATTTGTCTAGTGTTACAGCTAGACCACCATTCACTCCCCATTCATTAATCTCGATGAAGTCGGGCTGCCACTTTCAACTGCATGACTAAAATTGGAAGCTCTCAATTGTGAATAATAAAGCAACATCCAAAATCTCCTATGTTATTTATGTACTCTGATCTCTTCAAATCATTAATTGTATTTTCACTATGCTTTGATAGTAACAATTTATAGAATTTTAAAATCCTACTAGGTGAAATAGCAATTATTCTTTGTTTAGCTCTTTGGAGTAGCCTAAGTTGATATAAAACTTAGTTACAATCAAAAAATATTCTAATTATATCTTCACTCTGCAACTTTTTTTTGCGGTAATTACCATAAAAATGCTAGTTGCATGACCTCATTTCTAGAGAGCTACTACTGCTGAGTTAATACTTTTACATTCAGGTTTCAAGCTTAAACTCTTGCGTTGATAGCTTTCTCAAGTGAATAAAATTACCACCCACACCTGTCCAAAAAAGAACCTAGCTAATAATAATGTAATGTATCACATTCTTTGTGTTGGTGCTAGAGTTGTGACAGAACAATCCTAAACAGATCCATAATCCTATAAAGATATTTTCTCTTCAAATAGTAATTGAAACCAAACAAGAGAGGCCATGCTTTCTTGATGCGGTTAAAGTAAAGATGACTCTGCAATGTGAATACCAACTCTTCTATCATTGTGGTCAAGAAGCCAATTCAAAGTCACATTTCTTGCAACCAATTTGAAAATGAAATCCACTTAAACAAAACTCAAAAGCTTCATCATAATGTAAGTTGTAACTGGCATGGAACAACAAAACTAATCTAAAAATAATAAATGGAAAAAACCATTTTCTTAGTAGTCCTTTAGTCAAAGGTCTGATTATAAATAATACACACTCTGTTACTATCCATACCTAAGTAACTTTATGCTAGAATGCAATTTTCCTTGCTTGCAATAATAGATTTTATTAATTTGAGAGAGTTCCTATCTCCATTAACATGCATCCAATCTTAAAAACCTGATGGTGCTTCAACAAATGCTTTAATTTGTTCCTTGAAATAAAATTTGTTCATGGAAATGTCTGAAAGCTTTGTATTGTCTAGTTGAATTTCCCAATTTGAAATGGATTATAGGTCCTATACTTACCAGACAAGCTAAAAGGGACTACACCTATTGTACCACACTACTTACAACTAAAAGGCCAAATTGTATTAACATGTATCTAGTCTCAACTTTTGAGAGATCTTAATATAAAGGATATGTTCTTAATGAAAAGTGATGGTTGGGCTGCAGAAGCTAAGATATTAGCAATTAATAGAAATAAGAATTCTATTTTGTATTACCTAATACAACTCTCGATGTTATTGAGAATTCCTTACACAATATTTCCTTCTCAATTAAATGAGTTTAGGAAGCTAGTCTAAGCTTGTGCCTCATTGGAATTTAGGAGCTAAATGCTATTGGCATGGCAAAGGGTCTGAATTTTGCTTAGGGAAATTTAAACCTCATTTTAAGAGTTTGTAAATTTCAAAATTACTCTGCTATCATGGTTATCATTCCCCTTGTTTGGTGTAAGTGTTTTTTCTATCGTGCCCCTCACAAAAATAGCAATTTAATCATAACCCTTTGAAGCAAAGCCTAGTTTAGTTGGGAAACTCCAAAAGATTGAGTAAAGAAAAAGTAAAATAGTGTGCTGATGCAAAACTAAAGAGAAAATATCCTCAATAACATACTGCAAAGATAAAAGATTTTTGTAAAGTTAAGTGAACAATTTAAGGAAATATTCTTGTCCCAAAACTAGTATTATTGTTAGAATATCTAAAAATTTATTGGAACTCTTCGGGCTGGAGCATGAATATGTCAAAATGGTTAGTTTTAACATGCACTAAATCTATAATTGTAACCTGCCAAGAACTTCTTGTTTATAATGTTTTCTTTTAGACATGATATTTCTAGCCTATATTATTAGTTTGAGCATTTCTATTTGATTGTGTATATTTTTTATCAATATTATGCATCACACTCCATGATCCATCATCAAAAAAGATCATAAAGTGTGATATGTAATAATGAGATTGAAGCATATTATAGATCATGCCCCATATCTATTATCAAATTGAAATACCAAGAAAATATCCTAAAATGTGATCCTTAACAATGATGATGGAAAAAATATATAAAAAATTATGTTTGTTTCCCTCAGTTTTCTGGCTGCCTGTATATATGCATAACATATCAAAAGTGTTAGATACCATTAACAACAATGGGATTTTTATCTAGATTCAAATAGATAAAAGATTAATACAAATTTGTCTTTCTCTTCAAATCTAAAACCTTGGTATTGTAATGAGTTCTCTAATTAATAAATTATCTAATTGTTTTTTTAAAATGATGATTAGAGATTTTAAGGACATTGAAACCAACTAATTTCTAATTTATTTCACAGCATGTGATTTTGAAGGGATCCCATAGAGAGCAAACAGCAACAAGAGCAAGGACAGCTCACCATTTTCTATAGGGGAACAGTGAATGTTTACAATGTTTCAATAGACATGGTACGCTAATAGAAACAATTCTTCTTTATAAGAAATGAATTTTTGCCATTATTATCAATTATTTAACTATCAGATTGTTACACTCAACATGAATGATATGCCATAGTGTAAATTATGACATGTACTTGGCAGGCCAAAGCCATAATGAAGCTGGCCAGCAATAGAGTAAACAGCAAACAGGCCTCCACAGCCAGTACTCCCACATCCTTTGCCCCATCAGCACCGGTCAGTTCCAAGTTTTTTGAGCCAACTCAAATGCAGCTTAAAATGATCTTGGGTACAATATGAAAACAAATCTACCCATTGTAATCCTTTCCATTGATAATGAAACTTAAAGATAAATTTTGGACAAGCAAAATGGAAGGAAATCTTATTTATTGAAAAACAAACATTAAAAAATTTGATTTATTTAATTTGGGTGACTAAGAGATGTCAATATATATTTTGCAATCTCTCTCTCAAAGATCGAATAGATGGAAGATCTATAACTTTAATAAGTACAATCTATTTGTTTATCATTCGCTTAGTTTCAACTTGCCAGCACAGTCCCAAGGAAAGAAAGAAATCACAACGCAAAGAAACACACGATCACCAGAACAATCTGCAACTGTCAAGTTATCTCAATTCCAAATGATTTCTACAAGAATAGGATGGATTAGCATAGAATTTATATAAGGCACCATCAGCAAACCCAATCATTTTTATTCTTTATGACTGCAATAATCAAACCTTACATTTATACACATGATTCTTCAATGAAGTGATCATTTCTCAACAGATTGGATAGACTAGTTATTTCGTTGATGTTGCATATGGGATATTTTATCTAATCAAAGCATAAGGCATTTCCAGCCAGGAACACTAATCACTTTCCTATGGAATTACTTCAGATAGAGGTTGAATAGATCCTGGCTAACATGAAGGATTTATACAGACCATTTATAGATTTCAAAGAAATTAAAAATTGTTTGAGATATTTTAAATTTGGAATTGGCATCTTGTTGAATAAAATTCTGCAGTGACCTTACATTTGGAAAACTGTGAAATAGGAAATATATAGTGACGATGAGTATAAAATGAAATTTAAAATTTCTTCTTTTGGTTTGAAATTTCTTGATTCATTTCATGCTAATAAATATCCTCTTCTAAGTTTGCATTTAAGTTTCTTCCCCAGTAATGTATACTTTTGTAATTGTATTAGGTCTCTAGTAATCTTGTGCAATTATAAAATTCAGTTTTCCCCTTACTCAAATTCCACATAGTTTTGAAGTTGCAGTTAGTGGTTGCCAGATTGGACTTTCACTTAAAGAAATATTTCAAAGGGATATAGTGAAGCGCGAGGACTTATGGATTACCTCCAAACTCTGGTAAGTCAAGGAAACTTGTTTTTTTGGAGTTGTAGCGCCTTAAGGCACATATTTTTAACTTTTCATTGATTTTTTTGTGAGAATCATAGGTGGTAGAAAACTTGGCCTTTCACTGTAGAAAATATTCAGTTCTATCTATATCTTTTAGATCTAGTTAATGTGATCTTAATATGTAATCTCTCATTCAAATAATTTTTTTGAACTTCTTTTCTCCTGTAGGCCCTCTGCCCTGCCATGCCCCTCTATTTATGTGATTTTATGTGATTAGAAAATTGTGGATGAGGTTAGGATGCCTTTATTACAATTTTTTGTAAGCTTGAGTCACCACCTTAAGATTAAGCTTGGCCCATGCTTTATGTACCCCATGTTCCATGCTACATGTATGTCGGTGTTATGGCACACCTTACTGTAGAAAGGAGGATTTGAAATTTCCTAAAGATCTTCGAAGTGTTTCCATTCTTAACATTGAGGAAAATTCACATCATACCAAGAATTGTCAATACATAAGATGGCCGATGAAGCCCTGTAGTTAAAACAAAAATTGGGCTACTATGGAATCATTAAATCGATGATAAAGGAGGATTGTAAATGTTGTTGATTCTTCTCATTGTTGCATGTTATTCATAAAGGCTGAAAAGATAATGAAGTTGACACCCCAAAAAGAATTGAATCACCATAAGTGCAAGTTCCTCTGCTTTAGAGGTTGTTAAGATGGCTTTCGACCTTGCTTGACTGAAAGCAAACATAATGCTACCAGAAACAGTTTGAAGAATGATTATAACAAGTTGTGAAGATATTTGACTTGGGAAAAAAAATTAAGGCTATAGATACATCGAGGTAAGGATAATTTTATCTCAGAAAACCTAAAATTCCTAAAATCCAAAACAGAGAAAATATTGAAGAACTATAAATGGTCTTCCTACAGAGGGCGTAGTAGAATGCATTTTTTGTGAAACAGAAAAAGCAATGACTGGGTGAGGGTTATGGACTGATTGAAATGATGTCTTATTAAAGAGCCAGCTAGATGGAACTTTATCCAAATACAGTAATGTTTATAACTGATAAAATGAATAATAATTTGGTGGTCAATAGTATAAACAAAACTAAAAGAGAAATTAAGATGGAAATATGGCACATTTTATCTCCTTTGATTGAAAGGAGTACGAGGTCAAACATAATGCTTGTGTTCTTGGATTTTGAACTACACATGATGTCATTTTGAGGATTCTGACAAATTTCTTGGAAATTTGCTACCAGAATACAAATTTATACTTTAATGTATCAACAGAGTCCTCAATTGTATAACTTGTGATACAATTGAGGATTCTTGCAATAGTGTAGGAATGTAGCATCCAAGCTCCTTTACCTGTTTATGCCTGTCCTATAGGTACTCATTCTAGCTTATAACCTTCTTGTTGAAAGTGAAATCTCTCCTAGCTACATAAGCAATTTGAGAGGCTATTGCTTCTCCCTGACCCATAATATTCTTGACAACAGCTACTTTTTCATTCAAAGACAGTCCCATCCTTCTCAAAATTCACCTCCAGGAATGCTTTGTTGAATCAACTTTTGCTTCTTCGTGGGGGCTGAATGATTGGGAAAAAGTAATACTATTGTCTCTAATTTTCAAAGGTTACTCTCTCTGTTTAGGAGTAGAGCATTTAGCTACAGCAATAGGCTTCTCTAATTTTGCTCAAAAGTGATACTTTTGTCTCTAACTTTCAGAGGTTACTCTCTCTGTTTAGGAGCAAAGCATTTAGCTACAGCAATAGGCTTCTCTAATTTTTCTCAAAAGTGATACTGTTGTCTCTAATTTTCAGAGGTTACTCTCTCTTTTTAGGAGCAGAGCATTTTTCTCTCACAAGGTTTCCAGTTATTTGTGTTGAATCAATTATTTTCTAGCATATTTATGATATAATTTTTCAACAACATTCATGCTTCTTTAATAATTTTATTTGTTGGAGTAAGTTGAAAGTAGATTTAATATTTGTAGTTCTTAAATTCTACTTTAAGTTAGAGTATGAATCATTCTGGTAAGAAAATAGTTTGATCTTTGTGGGTTGTGGAAGTGTATTTTTTGTTTAACAATTACTACAGCAAAGAAATCCCAAAAAGAGGAGTTGCATGCATAGGTGACTGCATTGGAAAGTAATATGAAATATGTGACAAAAAATCAACAATAGTTGGTCCAACAACAAGAATACATGACAAAGCAACAAATAAATATTATTAAAAATGGTACAAGAACAATCTTTTGTTCGTGACTTGGTGAAAGCTCTTGCTGATAAATAAGAGCATTGGAGATGAATAAGATATAAAAAGCTAAATTACCTAATGAGTGCCTCTAGAGCTAAATTATCTTCAAGGACAAAGAAGCTGGCTTTTACCTAATAGTGATTCTTCACTGACATCATGAACAAAAAATATTGAATTTTGACAACAAAGTCTATCCCCTCAACATATATCAACTAAGATTTTTCATCATTGGTGTTTACAGAAATTATTGAATCTAAAGCTGAAACCTCTTGAGAAAAGAAAATATCTTGGTCCTCTAGCAATGGAGTTATATATTGAACAAAATTACCAACTTCCTCTACCATCAAATTTTCTATTTCCAGTTATTCAGTAGATACTACTTGAACAACTTGAATGATCTGGTCTTGACCTTCATCTATTCAGTTTTGTACAGCTAAAAGCAAAAATAGTAAATAATTATCTTGTTTTAAAATTTTTATTAGTAAAAAAATATATTTTTCATTCTAAACCTTTAGATATTTAACAATAGGTTATATGGTTTTGACTCATTGATTTATTTTGTGGGAGCAGAGAATTTGGCAATAGGGTGACATTCTGGTCTACTTTCCAAAAAAAGGGGTGTCCAAGCTGAGAGACTATTTTCAAGATATGTTTGTTGGGTATGTAGGTATGAAGTTAGATCTCCCAAACAAGCCCAAAACACAAACAATATTTTGTTGAATTAATTTTCAAGTTAGCTGAAAATTATGAAGCATCATGTTTGTTATATATCTATATATCCTTGCTGGGGTGGCAGAGTTGTAACACTATTATTTTACTGTTTTGTGTTGCTTGAGAAATGTAGGGAAGCTACAAGGGATTACCATTAATAATATGGTAAGGAGTTCAAAAATTATAGAACCAATTATGTTTCTTTTATTTACTTTTGGTAGGAAACATTACTCTAAAATTTTTCTAGCACCATATCATAGAGTCAAAATATTATCTAATGGTGGAACTTGTCCCAAACATCAATATTGAGTTTGTCAATTTCACTTTCACCACAGGGTATGTAGGCCATTATGGAATACATAAAACACAAATATCATAAAACTCTTGTGATTGTGTACGAAAATGGTGAGTACATTTCTCTCAACAATCCTTTAGTACAAGAAACTCCTAGGTAAACATGGTCGTCAAATAATTTGTAAGATTATACTCTTATGAGGATCATGAAACAACTTGATTGGTAAGCATGGTCAGCAAATAATTTGTAAGATTATAATTTTAAAGTTTAAGAAAAGAAAATTTGAAGAGCATTGGAATTTAGCTACACTTTTATAAGAGTTATGAAGTAGCAGCTTGATGAATTCTTCTTGGTCCAATTTTTTTCAAAGAGAAACTTTTGAACATCCACTGTGTTGGGAATTGCAGTACAAAAAATGTAATGTGGGGATCTGAAGCTCTTCTTCTCTTCAAAGCCGACTTGAATAACTCATCTGAAAGTTAGGTTGGTGGGGGAAGGGAACAGATTGTTGCCATAGAAAAACCAACTAACTAAGACTTATTGATATCATGAGTCCTTGATAGCTTAGAATAATTTGAAAAAAACTGAGGTTGCACAAGCTATGGGATATGATTAGAAGATGGGTGCTGTTATGGCAGCAATCTGTTCACTCCGCCCACTAACTCAATTAGCCAGAATAAAAGTGATTCAAGCCAACCTTGAAGAGAAGAAGACAGCCCACTTCCCCTTTCATCACATGCCAGCATAATAAAACTATTTCCAATGATGTCCATAGCCCTTCGAGAGATTGCCTCTCTTATTGTATTCCTTCTAGTATTACGCCAATGATGCAAAACAATGTTAGCCATACAATATTAGAGTCTAGAGCATTTCCATGCTAATGAGATAGACTGCTTCAAATCTAAGGATAGCATTAGCCGTCTAACCAGTTAGCTTTCATTAGAGAGGATGAGTTATGCTTTCTTATGTCATCACTTGCACAATCATGTAGATGGCATCTTTGTGACAGAAAAATCACTCTTCAAATGTTTGAAGTTTGAACAGCTTACAACAACACTAATTATATGTGTTTATTTAAATTTTTACTTTTAGAGGTGAAAAGTCTATATTTAGCATTTTTTTTTATCGTTTTGGATTTGTTTTACTTTTGTTCTTTATATAATGGCATCAGGCAAATTCACCGCCACGGAAAATTAATCGCAAATTTTTAATGCGATGAATTTTACGCGATGGTGAATTGCTAGTGGTGAATTTATCATTCTGATGGTGAATTGTTGGCAGTGAATTTGTCATTCTGATTGTGAATTGCTGGCAGTGAATTTTCCTAAAGCCTTATATAATATAGTCTAGTGTTCATTTTCTCCATTTTTGTGTAAGATTTGGTATTTAGCTTATACTTGACCTCAATTTGAATTGAACCTAAGACCCTAATGGTTTTGGCCACTCTTTAATCTTCTTATTCTTAATTGTAGGTTGAGATCATTTGAATAATCCTTGTTCTAGATCAAGATTGTTAATCCATCCTTGATCTTGGATTGGTATTGCTAGGGTAGCCATGACTATCATTCTCCAAGCCTAAAATTAACTATAGGCCCAAGCTAACCTCAAATTAGCTTATTATTGCCAATTAGAAAATATTCAAATTAAATGCTAGGTTGTTGTATAAAGAGGACAAGGCCTAAGACCATTTAGATTATCCATAAATTAGCAAAAAAAAATTAGAAAGAATATCATTTTGATCAACAACTAGAGTAATCATTGCATCATGAGTATGAGATTATGATTAGTCGACATGTATTTTTTTTAGTTTTGTTCTTTTGTACTATGAACCTTAATAGAGGGTGTTGGAAATTAAGGTTTACAGTAGTAATCAAGTCACCTTAGTGACTTACCAATGTTAGCTTTTTGTTAGTTATTGGGTGTTTACTCTCTATAGGAAAGTTTGAGAACATATATAGGAATATAATGTTTTATACACATTTGTATATTACTTTGTAATAGACCTTAAATAAAATAATAAAATAATTATCATTTAATGTCTTGTATTTGTCATACTATAATGATTTAACATGTTCTTACATTTTGCTCTTTTGTTTTTGAATTATACGATACTTCACTTTAAAATTGTACAAAAAAAAATTAAAACCTATTCAAACCATAAGAAACTAGTGATTTGTTCAAAAATGGCTCCAAAGCTAAATGTATAAAAGTGAGCTATAAATAGTGTCTTTATGCTTGTGTTAAGCAGATCCATCTACTTTTATAAGAGTTTCTATTTAATAAAGCTGGAAAAGGAAATTTAAAACAAGCATGCTACAATGAAATTAGATATTCCAGCTTCTAAAAAGTGGATCATATTAAATATAATGAGATATTCACCTAATTTGATATTTTGTTGAAAATATTTTTAAATATGAGGAAAGATATTCAGCCATTTTTTAATCTGATGCTTACACTATATTTTTAAGGATAAGTAAGTATTAAATAAATTTGAAAATAAATGTATGTTTTTTTATTGCATAAACTACAACATAACATTTTTAATGAATTTTGGATAACTAATGTTAAGTATGCGCTATTTACTGAAAAAGTATTATAAACTACAGTGTTTTCAGTAGTTTGGATACTTTGATATCACAGGCATTTAAGTGTAAGTAATCTCTGATAAATTAAAACCAGATGGACAAGGCCTCTATTATAGAGGATGCAATTAAGTATATTAAAGACTTGCAAAAGTAGGCTAGAGACATTGAGGCTGAGATTGCTTCCTTTCAGTCCACCAAGAATGAATGCTCTTCCACTTCTTCACTGACATCTGCAACTACTGAGGTGGATAATAACAATTACCAATCACAAATCAGTTGTCACATCTCCAAAACCAATCCCACTACTGAAAGAAAGGCTCCCTGCCATGGGCACAGCCCTCTTCATGTAAGCATTTCTCAGCATTTTGTTTTTATTTAGGCATGAGAAGTTAGTATCTAAACCTTTTATTATCTTGTGTATATATTAAGGATAGATTGATATTTCCAAGATAGAGGAAGGAACATTTCACATTTTGATATATTGCAAAAAGGAGCCACATGTATTAGTGCACCTTACAAAGGCCCTCGAATCTCTTCAATTATTGGATGTCCATAGTTGTAATGTTACCTACTTTGATGACCACATCATCAAGATTGTCATTGTAAAGGTATAGAATCTTGCCAAAGTATAAGTATTAGTCTTCATAAACACTTGAAAATGGTAGATAGATGTATACTGATATACTATTGTAATTGAGTGTAGAGTAAAGAGGTACAAGATGATCCACTGAAAAGCACAATTATAGATATGGCCCTTAAGTGTGGTTTCTATGGAGCCTAATCGATGTACACTTTGGTATTCTATCTTTTTCTAATAGAGATTTTATACCTATATGTAATAATTCTTACCTTGTTTGATGGTGCAAAAAAATGTAAATCATACCCATACCCAGCAAAAAATGATACATACCCTACAAAATTATTATTGCAATATAGTCAGATAAAGTAATTGTGACCACAGCCAGTGACAGTGAGCTTTGCACTTTCCTTACATAATTAAGCTAAATTGGAATTTAATTCTCACCATGCAATTTTATTTAGACACCAGTATTTAGAGTGATATTGTAATTTTATTCTTTTCCATATGTTATTCAATGTTATATGTGCTTTTATTTTTATCATCTCAGTTCTTAGATAATACTTTTTGTAGTCCATTTGGATGTGCATGTCATATCTTATTGACTACCTTTTTTGTGGTTTATTTCTTATTCATGAAGGGCATTGTAAAGATAATGGAACTTGCTTATGGTATGTTATCTTGTTTAGATTTGTCTCAAGGAGTTGCATTTGTGAAAAAGTCCTTTGATTATGTCTCTACGTGGGTCAAAGGGTTCACCTATTAACATCAGTCAGATGATTGCTTGTGTTGGACAACAATCTGTTGGAGATCATCGAGCACCAAATGGTTTCATTGACTGCAGTCTTCCACACTTTCCAAGAAATGACAACACCAACAGTGAGTTGGCTTCTAATTTTATAAGGGACTATTAGAAATTTTCTTCGCAGTACATAGAATTACTCTATATGATTTATTTGAATAACCAACTACAACATTTATACCATAGTTTATTTCTCGTCTTAGTTAAACTTCCTTTACAATCTTTGCAAATTATGTATTGATTTCACTTTTCCTTTTCCTCTATAGGGAATATAATTTTGGAGTCTTTTAAGCTGCTAATGAAGGTTGAAAAGGTCAACGTTTCCCTTCTCCAACACCACCAACGAGTTTTCAGTTGTCGATAGCATGATGAAGGCAGTTTCAAGCGCCCAGATGAAAGGAAACAGTCAGCAATAGTTTTAGAAGTCATTTAATGGTCATTAGATGATGTCCTACATTCTCTCCAACGTAGGATAGTAAAAAAGGAAGCTAGGCTCACTTTGTTTGTTAGTCCTTACTTTTGCTGCTGTATGTTGTAACTTTTTAAAATTCTTCTCAGCAAAACATTATACTATAACTCAAAAACCAGTCTTTGAGACTGAAGAAATTGATGTAATTTTTCAGATTTTGAAAGCAAATCGGTCATTTTCAGACTTGTATTTGCTGTAAGAACACTTTTTTTCAATAAAATTTGGTATTTTTGCCTTCTTAGAAACTGTTTCATTATGCGCAAATGGATGATTGATATATTTTTTTGTGTTTTATTCTAAAACCTCAAATGTATTGTCTCATTTCTAGTACTTTTAGGTAGAAATGTATGTATCATGCAAGGGTGCGTACTTAGGTGATAACAGTAATGTTGAATTCACTTTTTTATGGACAACAAGAATCTGTAAACATTGAATATTGAAAACCACACTAAAACAATATTTAAAATAAATTGTTTATTTTTTAAATACATTTTTTCATATTGTCTCTAGAGAGACGAGACAATATGTCTTAATCTCAACTACTGTCTCTAAAGAGACAAGTGAAATTGTCTCTAAAAAGACAAAAATATTGCTGATCTCAACTATTGTCTCTAAAGAGACAAGTGAAATTGTCTCTAAAGAGACAAAAATATTGTTGTTTTATATTGTCTTTATAGAGACAATAATTTAAGACACCCACTTAAAGACAATACTTGAGACAATACACAAATTTTCTTTTGTCTCAAGTTAAGACAATTTACTCAAAAATTGTCTTGAAAATTGTCTTAAAGCCCCCTTCTATGTAGTAGTGCATCCATCGATTATAATCCTCTCCAGGCAACTTGGGCCTCTAAAAATTGGCAGTTTTTCAAGCTCCGGGCAGCCCCGAATGCTTAATTCTACAAGCTCTTTACAACCAAACTGTAATGTTTCCAAATTGTTACAACCATCCAATTCAAAATATTTCACCTTTACATATGTATCAAATGTCATCTTTTGAAGACACTTCATACCACTGAGACACAAGTGATAAAACTCTTGCTTCTTACAACCATAAATATCCAGTTCTACAAGCTTTGCAAGATTAGATATTCCTAACACACTTTTCAGATGTTTACAATCACCAATTTTGATCCTTTCAAGACAGCTCGCACGAGCAAGCCTTAGCTCCTCAAGGTCTGGACATCGACTAATCCTTAATAGCACAAGATTTGTAAGATCAGATATCTCTGTCAATCTTTTGAGTTTCTTACAATCTATAATATTAAGAGACTTTAAGGTCTTCACCCTTCTTAAATTCAATTCCACAAGATTTATCATGTAATCAAGTTTGATTGACTTAAGGCTGGGATAGTGAATTCCACTAATTAATATCCTGGATACAAAATATTCACCGATAATCACTAGCTTTTCAAGGCTCTCTAAGAATCCATTTTTTAAACTATTTGATATTCCTGATAAATCTGGAAACTCTCTCAAAGAGGTTCCACAAATCAGCAGCTCTTTCAAGCGGGAGGGCGCCTGAAAGTCAAGATAAATTTGTGTAAAGTTCTCATTTATTTAAAAAATAGCTTGGAAACGACCATAAGGAATTCCACAATACAGTTGAAGGGGATTTAATTTTTGACTTAGAAGATTAAAATACCTGTATGTTGTTCTGCCACAGCGTTTTGAGCTTTCCATAGTTGATTTCCAAATAATGCAAATTTTGAAGAGGAATCCACGAAGGAATGCTGGATTGTTCTGTGGAATTGCCCTCAAGCTTGAGCCATAGCAAGGCAGCTGACGTCTCAACACAATTATCTGATTGGCCTAAAAAGAAAGTAACTCGAAAATCCATGGACTTGTCGATAAAGGAATGGAAACACCTGACATTGGTTTTGGTGAGGATATTTTTGAAACCGATTGATTCCTGCATACGTAGTAGCGGCTCAAATTTCCATTAATATAGTCAGTAACATGTTATGATTTGTAATATTAAATTACTAAGATTTCAGAGAGGGTGAAAAACATACCAAAGATTTCAGATCTTGAGGACGCCACAGGCGACGAGGAGGGCTGAGGTCAAGTGCCATTTCTCTTCCCAAGTCCCGCAGGTTGTCATGCATTCTCAATAAAATATCCCCTTGAGATTGCATCCCATTAATTTTGATTTCTTCTAGAAGACATTTATCTTTGAGTGTCTCCAGTGCATGTTCAGCGTTCCATCCTGATGCGTCCCATACTTTTTCGGCTGTACTCTTAAATTTCCCCACAAAAAAGTAAGCAATATCCATGAAAACCTGTTTTTGCTCACCATCCAATGAATCAAAACTTATTCTTAGTCTTTGTTTTACATCCCCAGGCAGCATCTTACTGGCTTTAATCAATTCTGACTTCCAATAACTGTGAGTTCTACCGTGAACGTGCCGGCCCAGAACCTGAAGAGAGAGAGGTAACCCTCCACACACATCTACGAAAGCGTCAACAAGAGCTTCGTACCCGCTAAATGGATGGGCGTGGCCGAAGGCATGCAAACAGAAGAGTTCTCCCCCATAATTTCTACCCATTCCTTTTAAATGATAACGAACACTAATCCCTGCAGATATAAGCACCCCAACGTCCCGGGTTGTCACAATAATCAGAGTATCGCCAGATTTATTTAAGATATCCATGACAAGTAAAGCATTTAACTGCTGCACGTGATCGATATCATCTACAACAATTAAGAAGCTTAAATCGCGGCTTCTCCGTAGACAAACTTTTAGATAGCTTGTTCCTTCCTCTGTACTTGTAAAACTGCGATGATCTTGATCGAAGAGATCTTTGAGAAGCTTAAGTTGTAAAGAAGGTAAGTCGCTTCTCACAGACGCTTCTCGCACGTCAAACAGGAAACTTGTTTCAGAGTAATTCGACATCTTTCGGTTAAACAACTCTTTGGCGAGAGTTGTTTTCCCCGATCCACCCATGCCGAAAATGCCAACTACCTTGACCTGATCCTCCCCTTTCTTCAGCCCCCACTGGTTTTCAAAATCTTGTATAAGTTGATCAAGGCAATGCTTTTCAAAATCTATCACAAGATTGTCGAGCCCTACTGGATATTCAGCAACATGTAAATATGTTTTCCTTTTTACTTCCTTTTGCACTGCTACTACTATGCTTTTGCTGTCACTGGAACTTCATAAAATGAAAGCAGAATTCCATAAGAAAATAGTTAAATAGATTTGAAGGAAGAAAATAATTATATAATGCACAACTACCAAAACCACATAAAAATTACCTATCAAATTCTTCCCCAGCTAGAAATGAAACAGAATGAAGGGCTTTCTTCCACTCGCTGAGCTTCTCCAGATACCTGCCCTTTTCTTCATATTCAACGAATCCATCAAAGTATACTCCTTTTTCAATGTGGCGAAGTTCCCATGGCTTCACTTCATAAAACACAGGAATAATTTTGGCCTTACTTTCTAACATGAGAACCAGCTCAGCCAGGCACCAAGGGGACTGTGCATATCCTTTGGAAAAGATGGCTATCTGTACATATGCAGAGCAGATGGCAGTCTCGATGATAGAAGGAAATGAATTTCCAAATTCCTTCTCTTGGGAATCAAGAAATACCGGTATTCCCAACTCCTCAAGGGATCTGTAAAGCTCAATAGCAAGAGTTTGTTTGACATCGGGGCCTCTGTGGTTGATGAACACATCATACAATCTTGATGGTTCACTAACCGGCCTTCTTATACCGGCGGGTTCAATTCCAGAGAAAGCATTGAATTCCTGATTTTGCTGCTGAGACAATGAAGAAGATACCATTGATTCCAATGCAAACGTTAATTACCCATTGAAAGAAATAGAAAATTGAAGGGCGAATAGGATTTGATCGCAGTATGCGAAAAGAAATACGAGCTATTGTCGAAGAAGAAAAGTGGAGTGAATTAAATAGATCATGCTGCAGACGAGTTCGGTGCTTTCTTCGAAACATCGAGGAAAAGAGGAGTGAGGAAAACGTCTGGAAATCCAACGAGCGCGACCATGTGAGAGCAGGTTCCCGCCTTTCGTCAAACCTGGGAAAAAGAAAGGAAAATGCTTTGGTTTTGTTGAAACGCGTAATTGCGAAACTTGAGTGCGTTTGAGAACCTTTCGGTGCCGTGATGAACGGGGCAAGTAATATAATGATGTTTCTGTCCTATCTAAAATTTAGTGTTCTTTTAAGATAATTATACTTTTTCTAAAGTTGAAAAATATCTCAATTATATTTTTTAATAATTAAATTAGTATATTTATATTAATTGATTTTTTTAATTTTTATTTTTTAAAACTTATTTAATATATTATATATTGATAAATGGTCTGTCCAAATTATAAAGTTTGTGATTTATTTTAAAGACGACTTTTCTTATTAATATATCATTTATTCTTCTAGTTATATCATTGTCTTATCTTCACCCATTTAATGAGCTTGAGCAATCTATTAACACTTTTTATATGTTTTAATCGTCACATCCACATCTTTGCATAAAGCTTGTCATTTATATTCATTTCAAAGCTTCAAAACAAGGATTTCTCTTGCAAAATTTGGGATTCCAAATCGAAGAGAGAGGTGGTGTAATGTGAAGCAAGCGATGACAAAGGCAAGTGGTCGAGTAGGCATCATTTTGGCCATATAAATAAATCACGTTAGGGGGAGCGGCCTAGTATTCATTATAACTAACTTCATGCACCCTAACCTCCTAAATGATACATCGAATTGTTACCATTTTTTTAGGTTTTCTTTGTATGCAACTTAAGAGCTTATATCTATTATTTCAGCTTTTGGACATTTCTAACAAATGCATGAGGGTTCATTATGTGCGCAAAGGTCAAAAAGTGGTGATTTGGAGATGACATCCAATACGTATTCCTATTATCCCAATTATTGTTTTCTTTGACCATCGCAAAAAGATTAAAAATCACCTAGATTCTTATTCCTATAAATGTGTTTAATTATATCTTCAAATAAAAATTTCACCACTCATTTATAAATGTATAAAATTCACTTTTTAATGTTCAAAGTTCATTGTTGGTTGTTTTCACAATGAACCAATCAAGTCATAGCAGGTACCTCTGAGCTCGCCAAGCTCAATTATTGAATATTTGTTAGACTAGTGGCCAACTAATGAGATATAGCATCAATTGCTTTATCTCCTACACTTCGGGCTCTACAAAACCTGGGAGGGTAATCCCACAATGTATATTACACTATTATTTGAAGCAAATCACATGTACACTATATATATTTAAGTAGATGTATCCTTACTCATAGCTAATAAGTTGAAATTCATCAAGGTGTTGGCAATTCCCTGAACAAACTACACACCTCAAGCCAAGGATACCAGGACAACACAAATACCACAATTAAATGATAGATCAATGATTATTTCAAAAGGGATTGTTCTCAGGTCGGATAACTAGGGTTATGAAAATATTAAAATGATTTGTGATCAGTGTCATTATCTCTAGGCTAGGAGTTTGAGCAAATCGAAATATAAGGAATGTTTAATTTTGGACACTCAAGATCTATGCAACATTACTTGGTAATCCACACACCAATAACCAAATTCTAAAGACTACTTATCACATCCCTGGATTATGCATAAGAATTCATGATTCGATTCAAGCATTTTAACTTCTTCTATGAACAAGAGCTAAAATCAAAACATGTATCAAAGTATGAAATGATGAAAATTAATGAAATGATCTCTTATCAATATTTTCATTAATAATTTGCATACATCATCAAAATGGACAGACTATAGACTTGGAAAATCTCCATTATCATTCTGATACATCTAGAAACCATACATTTAGCAAAATATGCAACCTAGACTCAAAGCATTTGATAAAGACTAAACATATTCTCTGTGTTCTTTTTTCTCACAATATCGCTCCAGTATTCAATAAAACACCCGTACTCATAGCCTTGAATTCCCTTTTATGAAGTAAGGGAGCAAAACAAGCTTCAGGGTGAGTGTACACATATCACTATAAGATTGGACCGCAAGAAGATAGATTCCCCAATTCAGTTATATTTGCATTTATCAAAGCAGAGGGAAACTGAACAAGACAAAGCTCATTTACAATTGCTAAGCGGTTTAACATTGTCATCAAAAGCACATGTCAAAAAGAATAAACATCTTCACCACAGCACCCTGATATCATCAAGGAAAATGACAAACTGATGTGGATTGAAAATGAGTCAGCATTTCAGTCAACATTCCACATCACCAATAATTCACAAATCCTCAGTGAAACATATGTTTTATACACTTGTATTTTCTATGGCTAGACCTGTACAATACTCAACCAAGTACATATGTTTCACAATTCAATCCAAACCAAATTTTCCAACTTACATACCTACCCATTCCTGATCTACTCTTCCTTTGTTGGCCATTCAAAGTCCATAATTTTGTCCATGGTCTTCCTATAAGGGGAATATTTGATTCCAACTGCATTGGACTCCCTATCAAAATCCTCCAGAAAACTGATAAGAAATGTCAGCCTTTCCATAGTGTTGTTGAAGACCTCGATATTGGCTTCCCTACAAATTTTTTGAACTCAAACAGTAATTACCTCATACAATTCCTTCCTCCATATATGTAGTGGTTTCACCTCATAATTAGACACCTCAGTGTCTAACAATGGTTCTAAATTAGTGTGAGTGTACATAAAGATAACAATTCTATTATCTTTTATTCAAGTGGAGTTGCATATCCCTGGAACTTTTGCTCACTTAATTCACTCACAAATTAATAAACTGGTTTTACAACAGGATACCTATCTTTATGTTGGCTAGCCCCTACTAAAATCAGCTTCAACTTTTCAAACCTTGAGACCCATTTGTATAAGGTTGATATAGCCAACATATTATCCTTTCGGGATAACTTCATTGCACATAACATGAGATCATAATTGTCATGCACACTATTGAGTCTATCCTGAATCCTTTTGTTCAAATGTTTTAAAGCAGTGTTGACAACTTTGAGATGCTCTCATACATGGTGTCTTGGAATTTTTCTAGCAATTTTTTATGAACCTCAATTTGTACAAGCAATTGATCAATGTCTGATGAACCAAAGCTTGGTCTATTTATTTCTTCCTCTACTATTGACCCTTGTCCCTAATCATGCGATACTATTGCTAGGGACTTACTAGAAACCAAATGTTGCATAGATGTCATAGGTGAAACTAAGAGTGGGTGGCTTGAGCTAGGTTGACCCTGCTCCATTTGCATCTCCACCCTTTGCTTGTAAAATTCTAATTTAGTTTCTAAGGTAGCCACCCTTTTTTGGCTAGTATCATATTCCTTCAGGAGATCATTATATTTAGCTCTAAGACTATCTCTTTCCAAAGTGAGACCTTCCACAATCGACTGAGTGAATCGAGAAACATTTACAACCATATTTGTTGCTTCTAGGGCTAGAGTATCAACAACCCTCTTCACAATCAATTTCTTGCTAAGCTCTGATGGTTTTGCCAAGGTTGGTTTCTTAGAAGCTAGAGACAATGACCATATTGCTAATGCATCCCAATACTCACTGAAAGCTAAACCTCTGAGTGTCATTTCCAATTCTTCCTCTGTTTGTACTAAAGGTCTCTTAGCCCTTCTTACAGCATCCAAAACAACTGCATCAACAATAATCCAATCTGGCAACAACAATACACCACTTTTCTTCACAAGTTCTCTACCTTCCTATGCATTAATCTTTTTAAATTCATCCTTCATAAATTTTCTTACATTCGCCTCAATAATACTTTCAGGTGCTTCAAGATGTAAACTCCGCTCAACGACCACCTTTTGTGCATAATTTGCAACTTTGGACTCCCACCAAAAATCTTAGAATGTTGAAGATTCAATAAAAGAATCGTCCTCCATAAACTCTCTACTAGCTTCTGCCCTCAAGTCATCTACAGTATTCATCCCACAAATATCAAGCTTCCCCAATTTGAGGATGCTCTGTTCCTAAATTGATTCAACTTCTCCTTCATGAGGAGGCATTCCAATTTGCATTTCTTCAAGGGTGACCAAGATATCATCCTTGTATGTATCAATATAATCAACTAGTCCTTTTGCTTCAATCCTTTGCTTCTTTTGAGGAAGTTGCTCAAGAAGAGTAGAACTTTTGGGTGGTGAATCAAGATCAATTACAGGAAAAGGGGCTTGTGTAGGAGGAGTTATCACTACACTCTTATGAGAGTCTTCTTTCATGCTAGCAGGGGCAATAGGAGCTAATGGACTCCTTTCATCACTTACCATTTTCTTTCTCCTATAATAAATCCTCAATTGTTTGGATGGTTGATATGTAGGCATTTCTTCTAGGGCCACCTCAATATTCTCCTCAACCACCATAGCCTTTCCTTTGTCAGGCACTTCCCGTTGCTCTCTCAAAATACCAACAATATTCTCAAAATTCTCCATTACATACATTGCTCTATGGAACTCACCTTATATATTTGGCAAGGGATCATATTGAGGATTGTTCTTCTTCCTAACTTCTACCATTTTTCTGTAAGCCAAATACTTGGCTTTTCTTTCATCCTGTTTATCAGTGTCAACAAAATTCCTAAAGATGTCCTCTAGGAAATTAAAAGTATGCACAAAAGTACCCAATTTCTTATCACTTTTAAGTCTTCTTATGAAACCTTTTGGATCATGATTCCTTGGATCCATAGTTAGTAGTTCATAAGGGGCTAGCAATTGTTCTATTCTTTCAATCCTCCTTTAGTCACAACAAAATCTGCAAATATAATCCACTCTGGGAAGAAAGACCCCTTCCTTGCTAACTCAGGCAGATGTGCCTCCTGTGCAACTCCCAATTACCTCACGATTTCAAGAAAACCTATTCTTAGGGGAACCTTTGCAGGCATAATATGTGGGCCTAAATTACTACCATATACCCTGAGAATTATTTTATCAGGATATAAAATAAAATCTCCCTAGTTGTGACTCCAATTCAAATTTGGCCTTAGCTCCCTTGGCCTCAAGAACTCATGGATTTCTTTAGGAATCCTAGGTGGTCGGTACACTAGAGCACCTCTTATCTTGGATGCAAAATCATTTCTAAACATCACAAAATTATACCTTTTATCATCTTTGTCCAAGATATGGGTCCAACACTAAATAGGCAGATCAACATTATCTTTTCTCCTTTCTAATGTAATCACCTTCTCAAAAATCTTCTATCCTTTGTGTAGAAACATACGCATGAACAATGAATACCACTAGAACTTCACCCACTTTTTCCCTTCTTTTATTGCAACTAAGCCCTCATGGATACGACCAGCCAAGTAGGTTCCATAGTCATAAATCATACTATATGGTGGGTGTTGCATATGTGCAGCCTAGTAACTATATTTTGGTTGTAATGTATGAGCTGGATCAACACCTACAATTTGGTAGAAAGAATATATAGTCTTTCTGAAATAACTGGCAAAATAGCTCATTGGGAAGGGTTCAAGCTCCCCATTACCAATCTGCACCTTTCTCCTCTAATTCCCAGTTCTAACCATTCCAGTGTGTGAGGGAAACATTCTTGACCTAATGAATACCTTGGTGTTGTTATATTTTGTCATAATTGTATCCATATTCAAAGAAAGAATATTTGAATTCCTTTCATGTAGGTCAAACACCTTTTCAATTTCTTCACAGGTTACTTTTAACATCACCACCCCATCATATGCTCTAACCACCGTAGAAATAGGATTGTACTTTGATGCAATGTCTTTCAGGAGATCCACATCCACATACACATTAGGAACAATCAATCTTACCATATTCAAATCCCACAGGTTACTAAAAGGAGACCTGAGATTTCTATTCCCAAACCAATGTTGAAACATCTACCACCCAGTATAAGGTACCTCGACATCTTTGATGAAACATTCCTTATCAATTAAACCCTCTTTAACTATTGAGCCACAGAACAAAACCATTCCCTCTAGTTTTTTACTGGTAGATTAAGGTAATAAATTAATATCATCCTAAGACAGGGACCGAGGCTGGGCGGAAGAAGAAGAGGAAGCACCAAGTGCTTTGGGAGCCATGAGTTTGTGTGCACAAGGGAAATTATGACAAAGGAATTTTTCCTATTCAACTCCTAATTATAATTCACGGCTCGGGACAAAAGCTAATTCTAGCAATTTATAGGGCCACAACTTTTCAACGATAAAGATTAACCCTACTTTAAAAGCAGTGAAAGCATAACAACAAGCATGTTTTCTTTAAAACAATTAAAAGCAAACCCTAGATCAAGAAATTGGAAAAGCGTGAATTTGTGTTTATAATACTTACTACTTTTAGTCATGCCCAAAACCCTAGTGCCAGTTGGTATAGTCTCTACAATTTGTTTATCAGCTCCTCGTATTGTCTAAGACACGTCTCTAGACCTCAAATAAGCAAGAATAGGCACACATAAATTTTGATAGAGACTGAATACGGCTATCGGGTCACTTTTGCCATTAATTCTTACTCGTGTGAAGAAAAAGAATTGCAATAGGTGTACTTTGTAACTTTAAATATGAATCGTTGATTTACAATTGAGTTGGGCCTTTTGAACAACTCTGATCGAGTCAAGATTGTTTGAAATTGACACGTTGCTCCAACTAGAATGAATGGCCAATAGGAAATTGCTAGTGAGACATCCTTATGTATCTATGGGCTCCACTAGCCTGTAGCTACAGAGTGTATGTGGCAGCTTCTCGCAGGTCTTTCCGTTCTTAAAGAGCTTGCATCTTATTTCTATGAGCAAACAGGGAACAATGGTGATCATCTTTCATTGCTTTGTTGATTTCATTGATCTCGAGGTTTCAGGCATTGAGATGTGACATAGTGGGTGGGCCCACTCACACATAGCAACATTTCACTAACCTCACCGCATTTAACTTGTTTGCACTTCAAATGAGTGAGCTAGCGGGGAACAACCTGGATGGAGTCTCGTGATCTGGTAACTATTCAATCCTGCACATGAAACACAATTATTTGTAAAAGGGGGCCTAGACTAGGCCGACGAGAAAGAAACCCTTGAGAGTTAATGACTTAGACTTAAGTCATTCATAAATCAAAATTTTAAAACCTGATGTGATGATGAATTAATATGACTGACAACCTTAGGACTTCAGGGCTAGTAACAGATGCATGTTGATGGCTTAAACAATGGCTAAAGAGACCGACAACTAGGAAAACCAGTCATCAAAAAATTAGAATGCCCAAGACGAGGAATTAAAGGCAACACAAACCAAATAAGACCCTTAAACCCTGATGTTGGGTACATTTAACATGTGAATAGCAAGCACAAAAGACTCAAAATGTTAAGCACTTTGAGGGCTCTATCATTCATAACTACATTTTTATATGTTCCCAACACCACATCCACAACCTGCATAAGCATGGACCTCAACCACCTCTTAACCTAGTTAACCCCCATGTTGGGTCCATGTGTGGGATTATTTCCCATGCTATTCTCATTTTCCTCCATAATGTGTTGTAGTGCATTACTCTCCTTCTATAGAAACCCGACACAACCTACCTATCAAAATGCTCTCCATGGTTTCAAGTAACATCAATCTATCATTTCACCTTTCATATTGTAGATATGATATTCATGAATCTAGTTTGCTCCATTTATCTTGTCTTCTTCTCAATATTCTACAAACCATCTAGGGTTTTATTGCCATGATCCCATTCACTTTATAAAATGATATAATAAAAGAGTTTGTATAAAATTTAACTCTTATAATTTTATGGTTCTATTGTAAAACCACTATTTATAATCATGAAATTATCTAAATGTGAGATTATTTCACACTTTTTTGATCGATTTCATCATTTATAATCATGTGTCACTCTTGGTCAGTTACTATCTCCATCATGCAAAATGCCTATCAAATAATCTTCATGGTTTCAAGTAATGTGAACCTATCATTTCTCCTTTCATTTTGCATACAATATTACTCATGAATCTATTTTTCCTATGTACATCTATCTTTCTTGCATCATTATGCAAACTATCTAAAGTTATATTACCATGACCCCATTGAATTTATAAGATGATATAATAAAATAGGTTGTATAATATGCAACCCTTCTAATTTTATGGTTTTCTTATAAACCCTTGTTTATATTCATGAAATTATTTGATTAGCCTGGGATTATTTCACACTATATTTTGATTGATTTCATCAATTTTCATCATGCATCACTCTAAGTGGTTAGTTTTTGTCTCTATCATATGATATGATGATCATATACTCTTCATTGCTTTAGTATACCATCATTATTTTGAGCTTATTTCTAAAAACACACCTTTCTATTCATGAAGTGTCTATTTAAAAATATAAAATGAGGCTTTTTTCTATAGGTTAATTCTTAAAAAGGTCTATAAATTTAGGAAAGTATGTCTTTATTTATGAATTTTCTATTAATTTGTAACATCACCCTTTGTATTCATGAAATTGTGTATATATTTGTGACATTTCACTTACAACTGAAGTGAACACAATAAAATAAAATTTATTTTTTGTGGTTACCAATTGTTGCCATTGTTGTCCCTTATAATTTACATGATATTATTGTTGGAGAGGAAATAGGATATGAAAGAAAAATGATTGAAATCAAATAGAAACATAAGCATAAACTGAAGCTATACTTTCACAACCTCTCCATGGATTGAACTCATAAAGATTCACCCAACTTGATTTTCTCTCAAATGATAGCTATGTGGATTGCTCACTCACTATTTCAGCATAATAAGGCTAAGGTCAACTCAAGATCTATGAAATGGGAGAGGATCTAGACTTTCATTTATAGAAATGAGATGAGAGGAATGGAGGGATTAGTTGCATTGACTTGATCAATGGCTATGATTGAGTGGTGAAAACAAGCATTAGCATTGTGACATGTGGTACAAGGGGGGAAGGAGGTGAGGATGAGGTGTGCTCACATAGGTGTGAGCAACATAATAAGGCTAAGGTCAACTCAAGATCTATGAAATGGGAGAGGATCTATACTTTCATTTATAGAAATGAGATGAGAGGAATGGAGGGATTAGATGCATTGACTTGATCAATGGCTATGATTGAGTGGTGAAGACAAGCATTAGCATTGTGACATGTGGTACAAGGGGGGAAGGAGATGAGGATGAGATGTGCTCACACAGGTGTGAGTAGCATGATAAGGCTAAGGTCAACTCAAGATCTGTGAAACGAGAGAGGATCTAGACTTTCATTTATAGAAATGAGATGAGAGGAATGGAGGGATTAGATGCATTGACTTGATGAATGGCTATGATTGAGTGGTGAAGATATGCATTAGCATTGTGACATGTGGTACATGGGGGGAAGGAGGTGAGGATGAAGTGTCCTCACACAAGTGTGAGCACACCTTGGGAAGAGAGAGTATAAGAAAGTGGATTTGTGTAAGCGGTTAGTGGTGGTAGGTGGGATCTCACACATGTGTGAGAGGAGGTGAGAGAGTAGGCTTAAGACACTTGTCACTTGGTGGAAAGTTTGAGGGAGGTGGAGGAAATTAAAATTAGAAAGAAATGTTAATAAGGTTTAGGGATGAGGATTAGATCATTTAATGAGGATGGATTGAGAGTAAGTGCACCAAATTTTGACACAAAAATAGCTCTTAAGATGCTGGACTTTTCTCTGAAATCAACAAATTCTAATGTTCAGAAGAAAATGAAGATAGTTATGCTCAAAATTTAAAGATGCAACAAGAACAAGAGTTGTAGACTTTCTCTAAGTCCACTTTCTAAGCTACTAATTTTTTTGAAAATAATGAAGATTAAGGGTTTCAAAAATGGGGGCCCAAAAGTGGTCTTGTTTTTATAAAAAAAAAATAGCATAGCATATATGGGCCCCTCCCTTTTTTGTTAACATTTTTTTAGAATTTCAAAATTTTGAATGGTGAGAAACTTGCTAACACCATGTAGTTTATCCCAATTCTTTCCCGATTAAATTTTTAATGAATATATAATATTTTATAAATTTTTGAAGTGGACACATCCTAAAAAGTTAAAATTTGAGCATGCCCCCCCTAAAACTTTTGAAAACTAATAGAAAATCATTTATTTTCATTACATTTAGAATGGAGTCTAGTTTATAAAAGAGTAATTTGTTTCAAAATTTGATAAAAAAGTAAAAATCTATGCTAAAACTAGTACACGTTGGTTTTTGAAAAAAAATAAAGGCACTAACAACAGAATTTATAGATGAAACCCTTAACATAATCAAAATTTTAAGAGAAATATATGGTTATATATGTAAGAAAGAGTCTAACATCATCATAGTTTTTTATAAACTTGCATTAAAAGACTTGTAAACCTAATGGTTAGCATGACCAAAAATGTGTGAAATTTTGTTACCCCTTCAAAAAATCACGTCCTTGGCATGAAATGATCATCCAACCCTATCAAGGAAAAATCCAACCCTTTGAGTTGGTATTTCCCAATACAGGACATTTAGTGCTTGTGAAATGAGATGCATCATTTCATGAGAACCAAATTTGGCACTCGCCAAACTGATTGCATTGGCAAAAAAAAATTTCTTTCTCTTTGTGTCTATCTCCATCCCTTTGATAAAGCTTAGAGTTTATAGTTTATGACCGATGATGGATAATTGAGGTTTTACCTTTCACTCCCTCTCTACATCCTTCCCTCTTAACCAATACCTTATTCCCTCTCAACCCTCACTAGATCTCTCACACCCTCTCTATCTTTCCTCCCCTCATTAAGGTTTAAGGGTTGAGGGTTGAGGGATTATGGTTTAGGGTTTAGATTTTAAGGTATTGGGTTGAGGTTCTAATGTATAGTGTAGAGGGTTTATAGTTCAGGGTTCAAAGTTGAGGGATTAGAGTTTAGGTTTTAGGGTGTATGGTTAAGGGATTAGGGTTGAGGGTTTAATATATAGGGTAAAGGGTTGAGAGTTGAGTGTCAAGAGTTTAAGGGTTGAGGGTTGAGGGATTAATGGTTAAAGAGTTGATGGTTTAAAGGTTGAGGGTTGAGAGATTAGGGTTTAAGGTATATGGTTGAGGGATAAGGGTTGAGGATTTAATGTATAAGGTATAGGGTAGAGGGTAAAGGGTAAAGGGTTGAGGGTTGAGATTTTAAGGGTTGAGGATTGAGGGTTTAAGGGTTGAGGGTTTAGGGATAGGGATTAGGGTTTGGGGTTGAGCCTAGATTAGGGTTTAATAGTTAATTGAGAGTTGATGGTTTATGGTTGAGGGATTAGGGTTGAGGCTTTAGGCTTTAGGGTTTAAAGTATAGGTTTCAACAATTAGGATTGAGGGTCTAATGTATAAGGTAGAGGGTTTACAGATGAGGGTTTAAGGTTGAAGGATTAGGTTTGAGGTTTTAAGGTATAGGGTTGAGGGTTTAATATATAAGGTTCAGGGTTGAGGGTTGAGAGTTGAAGGTTTAAGGATTGTTAGTTGAGGGATTAAGGGTTTATGAGCTAAGGGTTTAAGGGTTAGGGGTTGAGGGATTAGGGTTTAAGCTATAGGATTGAGGGATTAGGGTTGAGGTTTTAATGTATAACGCACATGGTTGAGGGTTGGGGATTGAAGTTTTAAGGGTTGAGGGATTAAGGGTTTATGGTTTGAGGGTGGGTGATCCCACAATACTGGTTTACAATTTTTAGGAGATCTTGATTTTTGCTGAAATCACATATTTTTAGAAAATATAATGATTTAAGGCTTGAAAAGTTTCATTTAAAGGATTCCAATTGAAGGGAGTTTGATCAAACCACCTTAGATCAAACCCCCTTGGATAGAACTTTGCTAGTTTTAAACCATGCCTATAACAGAGTCTTCTTTACACCTATCAAAATGTTGATAAAAACCACTTTTGATTTACTTTTTCAAGGATCAAATGAATTCATTTACAATTTAATTTTTGTAAGTATGTAGTCCTTATTATAAGCTTCCCAGAAAGTATAATTTTAAATAGATTCAATTTTATTGTTATATTTATTTTTTATATCTTGTGAATGTAGGTTTTTCGTCGAAAATCAAGTTCTCTATTCTACACATGTGGAAAAATAGAAGATTATCAGAATTTTTTTTTAAATATTAGTGCACTAGATAGTGAAGTCCTTGATCCAAAAAAAGTTGAATTTTGATACATACAAAAAAATTTATGTTGTATACAGTTCACCTATGTCTAAATTGTAATTGGTTTGACTTCAAAACTTGATTAAGGAAAAAATATTAATAAAACACTATGAAACCAAATGAAAGCACTAAATATCATAGTTACAAATCTAAAAATGAAAAATATAATTTTATCCTTCATGAAAAAAAAAGTTATGTTGCATACGGTGGCATCACTCCTTAAAAATAGTGTTTATTGAAAAAAACTAGTTTTTGAAGGAGATGAAAAATGAAGTGCAATATGATTCAAAAAAATTTGAAAAAAATATATTTAGAATCTATAGACAAAATGTCACAAATCACTAGTTTGCATCATCTTCAAATTCCTCACAGTTTAGCCACTATAGGTGCCTGAAAGAGAAAATTTAGTTAAAAAAATAGTTTTGTGTCCAATTTGGCCAAAAATTGTAAACCAATATTGGGAGATCACCCGGGTTTAAGGGTTGAGGGTTGAGGGATTAGGGTTTAAGGCTTGAGGCTTGAGGGATAAGGGTTTAAGGTATTAGGTTGACAAATTATGGTTGAGAGTTTAATGTACAAGGTAGAGGGTTGAGTGTTGAGGGTTGAGGGATTAGGCTTTAAAGCTTGAGGGTTGAGGGATTAAGATTTAAGGGTTGAGGGTTGAGAGATTTGGGTTTAAGGCTTTAGGGTTTAAGGGTTGAGGGTTAAGGGATTAGGGTTTAAGGTATAGGTTTGAGAGATTATGGTTGGGGGTTTATTGTATACATTAAAGGGTTGAGGGTTTAAAGTTTGAGGTTGAGATATTATGGTTTAAGGGTTGAGGGATTAAGGTTTAAAGTATAGGGTTGAGGGATTAGGGTTAAGATTTTAATGTACAAGCTTGAGGGTCAAGGTTTTAAGGGTCAAGGGTTGACAATTTAGGGATATGGATTGAGGTTGAGGGATTAGGGTTTAAGAGGTGAGGGTTTAAGGGTTGAGGGTTTAGGGATTAGGGTTTAAGGAATATGGTTAAGGGATTAGAGTTGATGGTTTAATGTATAGGATAGATGGTTGAAGGTTGAGGGTTGAGGGTTTAAGAGTTTAGGGTTTAAGGGCTGAGGCTTGAGGGTTGAGGGTTTAGGGATAAAGATTAGGGTTGAGGATTGAGGGACTAGGGTTTAAGGATTGAAGGTTGAAGGATTAAGGTTTAAGGTATATGGTTGAGGGATTAGGGTTAAGGGTTTAATGTATAGGGTAGAGGGTTTAAGGGTTTAGGTTTTAAGGGTTGAGGATTTAAGAGTTGAGGGTTTAAGGTTTAAGGATTTAGCAATTATGGTTTAAGGGTTGAGGGTTGAAGGATTAAGGTTTAAGGTATAAGATTGAGGGATTAGGGTTGAGAGTTTAATGTATAGGGTAGATGGTTTAAGGTTTAGGGTTGAGGGATGTAAGGTTTAAAGGTTTAGGGTTTAAGAGTTGAGGCTTGAGGATTAAGGGTTAAAGGATAGTGATTATGGTTGAGGGTTGATGGATTAGGGTTTAATGGTTGAGGATTAAGGGATTAAGGTTTAAGTTATAGGGTTGATGGATTAGGGTTTGGGGTTTAATGTATAGGGTAGAGGGTTTAAGGGTTGGGGGTTTAAGGTTTGAGGTTTTAAGGGTTGAAGATTCAAGGATTAGGGTTTAAGGGTTAAGGTTTGAGGGATTAAGATTTAAGGTATAGAGTTGATGGATTAGGGTTGATGGCTTAATGTATAGGGTATAGGGTTGAGAGTTGAGAGTTGATGAGGGTTGAGGGTTGTGGGATTGAGGGTTTAAGGGTTGAGGGTTAGCAAATTAGGGTGTAGAGTATAGGGTTGAGGGTTTAGGTATTAGGTTTGAGGATTGAGGGATTAGGGTTGATGTTTTAATGTATAGGGTAGAGAGCTTAAGGGTTTAAGGTTTATGGGTTGAGGGACTAGGGTTGAGGGTTGAGGGTTGAGGTATTAGGTTTGAGGATTGAGGGATTAGGGTTGATGTTTTAATGTATAGGGTAGAGAGCTTAAGGGTTTAAGGTTTATGGGTTGAGGGTTTAATTTTTTAGGGTTTAAAGGTTGAGGGATTAGGGATTAAGGTTTAAGATATAGTGTTGAGGTATTAAGGTTTAAGGCTTGAGGGATTAGGGTTTAAGGGTTGAGAGTTAAGGGATTAAGGTTTAATGTATTGGGTTGATGGATTGGGGTTAAGGGTTTAATGTATAGGGTAGAGGGTTTAAGGATTAAGGGTTTATAGTTTACGGTTTTAGGGTTTAGGGGTTGAGGGTTGAGGGTTGAGGGATTAAGGTTTAAGGATTAAGATTTGAGGGATTAATATTTAAGGTATAGGGTTGAGGGTTTAATGTATAGGGTAGAGGGTTGAGAGTTGAGGGTATGGTTGAGGGTGTTGGGATTAAGAGTTTAAGGTTTGAGGTTTTAAGGATTGGGGTTGAGGGATTAGGGTTTAAGGTATAGGGTTGAGGGTTGAAGGATTAGGGTTGAGCATTGAGGGACTATGGTTAAGGGTTTAACGTATAGGGTAGAGTATTTAAGGGTTGAGGATTTAAGTTTTTCAGGGTTTAAGGGTTGAGGGTTAAGGGATTAAGGTGTAAGTGTTCAGGGTTGAGGGATTAAGATTTAAGGTACATGGTTGAGGGATTAAAGTTGAGGGCTTAATGGATAGGGTAGAGGGTTTAAGGTTTGAGGGATTAAGGGTTGAGGGATTAGGGTTTAAGGGTTGAGGGTTTAAGGCTTGAGAGTTGAGGGATTAGGGTTTAAGGGTTTAGGATTAAGGGATTAAGGTTTAAGGTATAGGATTGGGGGTTTAATGTATAGGGTTGAGGGTTTAGGGTTTAAGGTTTGAGAGTTGAGGGTTTAAGGGTTGAGAGTTGAGGGTTGTGGGTTTAAGGGCTAAGGGTTGAGGGATTAGGGTTTAAGGTATAAGGTTGAGGGATTAGTGTTGGGAGTTTAATATATAGGGTAGAGGGTTTAAGGGTTAAGGGTTGAGGGACTAAGGGTTTAAGGTTTGATGGTTTAAGGGTTGAGGGTTGAGAGAACCTTAAGGGTTGAGTGGTTAAGGGATTAAAGTTTAAGGGTTGAGGGTTTAGGGTTTAAGGTTTGGGAGTTGAGGGTTTAAGGGTTGAGAGTTGAGGGTTGAGGGATTAAGGTTTAAGGTATAAGGTTGAGGGATTAGTGTTGAAGGTTTAATGTATAGGGTAGAGGGTTTAAGGGTTAAGGGTTGAGGGATTAGGGTTTAGGGGTTGAGGGTTGAGAGATTGGGGTTTAAGGTTTGAGGGTTGAGAGTTGAGGGATTACAATTTAAGGTATAGGGTTGAGGGTAGAGGGTTGAGGATTGAGGGATTAGGGTTTAAGTGTTGAGGGATTAAAGTTAAAGGTATAGAGTTGAGGGTTGAGGGATTAAGGTTAAAGGTATAGGGTTGAGGGTTTAATGTATAGGGTAGAGGGTTTAAAGTTTGAGGGTTGAGGGATTAGAGTTGAGAGTTGAAGGGTTGAGGGCTTATGGATTTGGATTATGGTTGATGTTTGAGGGATTAGGGTTTAAGGGTTGAGAGTTAAGGGATTAGGTTTTAAAGCATAGGGTAGAGGGATTAGGGTTGAGGGTTTAATGTATAGGGTAGAAGGTTGAGGGTTGAAGGGTTGAGGGTTGAGGTTTGAGGGTTTAAGAATTCAGACTTGAGGTATTAAGATTTAATGGGTTAGGATTTAATGTATAGGGTAGAGGGTTGAGGGTTGAGAGTTAAGGGTTGAAGGCCTGAGAGTATAATCCTTCTCTACATCTTCATCCCTCCTTAGCCATCTCTACATCTGTCCATCCATCCCTTGCTACTCCACTATGTCTCTCCCAATCTTCTCTCTCCCATCTATAGGTCTCCATGTAGGGTCAAGGATTTGAAAATTACAAATTCTCTATATAGCGCATTTGGTGCTTGCCAAAGTGCGAAGCTTCCAAACATAACATTTGGTACTCACCAAATTGAAAGGTGTCACATCCCTCCTAATGCGTCTAAGGTGGATTAAAGAAACAATAAAAACATAAAGCAAAGTGTAAAGTAAATGCATTCTATTTAATAAGGCATGGGTATGCTGGTGGGCATTAATCGTGAGAGGACGAGAGGGAGTCACCAGATTGACTAATAGGTCACGCCATTAATAAGCATGGCATGGATGAAACAAAATCAGTATTCATGCCATTAATGAGTATGGAATTCTCGTCTATGGATATTGAAATTGAGCAGGTTGCATTTAAATGAGAGGCCTTTCTAGAATATTTTAAGCCCCCACGACCCATTTCTATAGATTCAGCATCTATTTTGGAGGTTAAAAAGATGTGAGAAAAGAGAGGAGAGAGTTCGGAGGGAGAAGGCAGAAAAAAAAGGCGAAGCTGTTCAGAGGTCCGAAGGAGGGAGAATGGTGAATACTTGAGAGATTTGGACAAGAATACAGAGAGAGGTTAGAGGAGCATGAAGAGAGGGAGGCATAGAAGAATGGATGGAATTGCAAGTGCAAAGAAGAGAATGGTATGAGTGCACCAAATAACGCACAGGAGAGAGGGCAGAGTGGGAAAATGCGTGGGTGAAGGTCGACAGAAAATGGCATGGAAAGGAGTCGCACGTGAATGGAAGGGAAGCAAGTTGCAGAGGTGAGGGAGAGGCTTGAAATCCTTCTAAGAAACATGGAGATATGTAATGCAATGGTTGCAAGATACGCACAAAATGGATTCATCAAAAAGTCTTTAGGAACCAGCGAGCAAATGCAACTGGGGTGTGAAGTGTGGAGGGTTGCAAGCTGAAAAGAAGAAAAAAAAGTCAGAGAAAGGATGCAGACAGAAGCCAAAGGGAATGCATGGGCACGCGAAATATGGGAGGGGTACGAGGTCTTTCAAGGGATGCACAAATTGCCGGAATCTCACAAGAAGAGGCTCTCCATAATTTTACTCAGCATATTCAAGTGGGTGCAAAGATTGGACGATAAGGAAGGCAATTTTTTCTGCTTGCTCGAGAAATACCTTAGAGATGAGTATAATCCTTTGTCACTACTTTTCTAAAATAGTGTTTAGCTTAAGACTTAGCCACACCCGCTGTTGAAAACAATTATTTCAGGTGAATTAATTGCTTGTGTGTTGTTATCTACCATTCTTGAGACTTTTATTAAACAGTTCATGGGTTTTATGTCTGCCTTCACTATCCTTAAGAAAAACTCGTTAGACAGTTCATGTTCTCGTGCATGACTTCCATTTTGAATTATGCATACTTGGGCAATTTTGTTGCTGGAAGAGTTGGATTAAGTTATCTCTCTAGACACTTAGGGTAACCCATATGCAAACTGTGAAGGCTTAGACATGTAAATTGTTTGAAAAATTGGTTGACACAATGTGGCTTAAGGAAATGTCTGGGTAGTTGGTTATGTTCACATTGGGTTTGTTGGAAAGGCTTTAAAAACCTTCAATTAAAATTCAAACATTATTTTACATGCCTACAGTTAAATTAAAGAATGGAAGAGAAGATGCCTATCGAAGAATAATCTAAATATATGTATTTATGTTGGATGTAATTGTAAATACCACCTTGTATTTTCATAGCCTTAACGAAACTTATGCCCATAAATTAATAAAGAAGTTAGCCACAAACTCTCTCTTGAATGATATCAAATTATGATTAATTTTACTTTTTAGATTATATTTGGAATAGGCTTGAAGATCCTTGTAGTTTTGTAACGTCTCGTGAGAAGGAGAAAGTGTGGCTTTAGTAGATTACAAATAGATTTAATTAGGCTCATGTGTTTTATTTGACTGTCCATAAAATCCATTCACACGATTGTAAATTGTTATTAATGAAGATAAAAATTCTATTTTCATGGAAAGCATTGGAAACCTACATATAACACGTACAAAATATATATAGTAACTAAAACCAAAGACCTAATAATGATCATGGTATGAGGGCACAACTCATCTAAAAAAATTGGATCCACTAATAGTCGAGACTAATAACTTATGTCTTAGAAATCAAATGGTCTGAATGGGACATATTGTCATTGGTTTTGTGGTGACGTTCCTATTGTCAAATGTCCTTTAGATTGTGATTGATAGTGAGGTGAAGATTAAATTTAAGATAATTTAGCCTTGGAATTATGCATAGACTTATACGTTTGTAAGGGAAAGCTAATGGATTGCGATAAGGGTTGGTTAACCACAATGTAAGCTATCAATTATTGTCATGAGAATTTTGATATATGAATGTTGCTAAAGTTTACTATTAATTTAGTACATGTAAGCTATCAATATGGTCATTTTTATTATTTTCTGGTTTATTGTAAACTTCAGCAACATTGAGGAGGAGCTGTGTAAAAGGGTAGTGTCCGCTGTGGCAAAAGAAATAGAAAAGACAAAATCTTTGGATGTTGCAAAACATCCAGTGGGACTTGATGACATTGTAGAAAATTTTGAAAGGCATTGCACACAGAAGAGAGAGGAGAAAGAAAATATCATTGGCATCTTTGGTATGGGGGGCTCTGGCAAGACCACTCTGGCCATAGAAATATTCAATCGCAAGCGTTTAGAGTACCACGGATCATGTTTTCTGTTTGATGTAAGAGAAGCTTCTAACAAAAGCGAATTGCCTTCTTTATAGGCTAAGCTCCTCAGAGATCTGGTCCAAGAAAAATACCAGACATTTCAGAGTGTAGAGGAAGGAACCAATGCACTCACACATAATCTAAGAAGAGGTGACTCTTTTTGCTTTCTAATTATTTTAGATAATATTGATCACATGGACCAGTGAAATGCTCTATTGGTGGGAGATGTGCTGAATTCTAATAGCTTGGTAATTGTCACAACTCGTGATGAGAGGGTGCTAATAAAAGCAGGAATTAGTCAGCGTTATAAGATTTAGGAAATGAATATAGATCATAGCAAGCAACTCTTCTGTTGGCATGCATTCAATAAATCATGTCCCTCAAGTGGATACGAGCATTTGGTTGACAGCTTTGTGAAAGCATGTGCAGGTTCACCCTTATCTCTTAAGGTGTTGGGAGGACATTTATTTGGCAGTACTGACGAAAAGTATTGGCAGCTACAACTGCAAAAGGTTTGTACAACCTTAGATAAGGATGTAAAATACAGGCTTAAAATTAGCTAGATGCACTCGACAGTGGTCAAGATTCAACAACAGATCTTTATGGACATTGCATGTTTCTTCATCGGTGAAGAACAGAGCATGGCTATTAGAATATGGGAGGCATCCGGATGGAATGCTCTGCAAGCAATTCAAACGCTGAAAGATAAATGTCTCATTGAAATTGTTGAAGGTGACATGCTGCCTGCATTCAAGGTTTGGAAGGGCGATGATTACCAACCCGATGTTGTTTTTAGAATGCATGATCACCTCCGGGATCTGGGAAGAGAAATGCCAGAGAAACAGGGGCCAGATCAACTGAATCCTCCTCTTCGCTTATGGCATCCCAACCATCTTAGATCTTTGGTGCGCTTATGTCTACTTTCAATATCTTCAAAATAATTTTGAACATGCAACATTTTGTTTGTAGATCGATTCAGTTTGCTCTAACAAAAGCACAAATTTGACCATGATTTGAGTTCAGGAATCAAGGGGATTCCAAAAGATTCTCACCGCAAGCAAGGGCCATAGCTTGAGGTGTTTCCATACTTTTTTAGACTCCTCCATGGGTTTTAATATTTCATATTTCTTAGGGAATTCAAATGATTGTCTTGGGCAAGTAGCCTTGCAAAGATAGTGATTAAACAAGGAAAGCGTTTATCCAAGATCTCAATTTGTGGAGACTACTATCCCGGGCTTAAATCTCTTCACATCCTTGAGATGCCATCTCTGAAGGAAGTGGATTTAACGCAATTAACATCACTGGTTTGCTTTGAGTTGAAATACTGTTACGATCTGGAAGAGTTTTCTTGTCATTCACATTTGAGTTGTCAGGAGAGGATTACCGTTGATGGATGTTGGGAGCTTGAAGAGTTGTCATTTGCAAATCTCAGTTGCCTGGAGAATATTGCGATTAATGGATGTTGGATGCTGCGGAATGTAACAGATTATGAAGGGTTGGATCAGCTGAGCCTGAAATATTTGCAACTTTCAGCAATATACAATGGAGGCATCATACTGAATTGCATTCAAAGATTTCAGGTATTTCGTAATTGTGCCCCAAATTCCCAATAGAATATACATTTTATCATTTTAGCACGAGACCAAACTTGCCCAATTAGTCGCCTTGAGCTAATTCAAGCAAAAAGAAATGAATTGTTTTCTGGAACTGTCCTAAGTTGGTGTTTTCCAAATTTTCACACTAGGTAAAATTTTAAGCGGTATGCTCTAGAACTGTCATTAATTAGTCTTTCAAAGGAAAGATGTACATGAGACCCGGTGGAAACAAGAGAGCCTTTTCATTGACTGTACTTAGTTCAATTATTTCTTTTTTGAAATTGAGGTAAAAGAGGGTGTTTTTGAAAGAACCCAACCCTATTATAACATTAATCAGGAAAACGAACAAAAATGGCTTCGCAACTGCAGGCTACAACCTAACAGTATAAGTACAGCCTAAAGGCAACATAACTACAAAACAAAACATCTAAAAACAACATCAGATTAGACCGTAACATAGAGAAGCAGACAGTAGACCACACGTCTGAACACCATTCAAATTAATTGCGGCCTCCCTGTTTCCACTCGTCCTGAAGTGCCTGGAAATGAGAATTAATATCCCTCTGTGCTCACAGTAATCTCAACCTTTTTGCCACCTCTGGTGGTAGCTAAAGGGCCCTTAAGAAAACTACCTTTGATAGTTATTGACTTCTTGACATTTTCATTGAGGGCCTTTAGGTTGTTCAAGGAATTAATGATGTTCTTCTCATGTTTCCTTTGATTTCCTCCATGTCCTTCTCCAGCTGCCCAGTCTTTCATCCTTCGAAATCAGCTCCTTATTCATAAGGAGCTCCTCTCAATTATCCCTTTCTTCAAAGAGGGTGCTCTGTATCCTATTTCTTATAGGCCCTTCCCAGTAATATACTAATCATTTTTCTTGAAAGAAAGATATCTATTAATTAGAAGAAAAAGGCTGCCTTTTGCCACAAACCCCTTCACTATGGCAATAGATTGTGAGTTTTTTTAATTTGATGGTCAAAAGAGGTTTACCATTTGATTAACAAATAACTCGCTGTTTGTTAAAGGGTTAAAGCTATTTCAAAAAGGTATTAATAGAAAACTAAATTTAAAAGTATAGTGAAATTTAAGAATTTTATTGTCTAATATTTTTTATTATCTATATTTGAAATCATATTTTATAATCCATCATCATGATAAATTAGAATCAGAAAAGAAAATCACAATTAACTCAGAGATACAAGGAGCACCCGAGAATAGAAGCAAGGAGCATTTGAGAGCATAGAAGCAAAGAAAGTGTTGAGTTTAAAGTGCAGATAAAATATCAATTAACCAAGGTTACCCCAAGTTTCCGGGACGGGGACGGCAGGGGACGGCGTGATGAGTCCCCAAGTTTCTGATTTTTGAGGCCAAAATTAGGGACGGCAGGGGACGGCTATATAAAAATATAGGGAAAATTTAAAAAAATAGGGAAATTTTAAATATTCAATAGATAACATGAATAAGGCATGCATAATACATATTATAGAACATTAACATATAACATTTGTGTTCAACATTATGCCAATACTCAATAGAGTCAATAGTCAAACTCAATACGCATTCAAAATTAACATACAGTTACACGAATCATGAAACAACCTCCAAGTTATAATTTATAAACTTATATCAAAATGCCCAAAGGCTACATTGCTGCCATATAGTTTTAAAGTTTGAGTTTGCTATGAAAATCAAAATACAATATCGTATGTCAATAGTGAATACAAATTTACAAAATAAACAAAGAGCACTGCTGCCCCAAATCATCTCTCATAACTGCATCAAAATTAGAGTCATCCTTTGAGTCACTGCCACCGTAATGCTCCTCTTCAGCCAATGGGACCCCAACCAAGCCCTCAGCTGTCTCCTCCTCATCTATCTGAGCCGTGTCCTCGGGATCAATATCCCACCGTAGAGCAGAGTCTGTCGATACTCTGGAGTCTGTTGATCTTGAAGCCGAAGAGCACTATGAATGGCCACTAGCTTCTCTGCTCGTCTAGAGGTAAATCTATTCTTCTTGACAGAGTGGATAAAGCTATACGTGGACCAATTCCTCTCTGCAGCAGAGGAACTAGCAACCTATGCAAGAAGGCGAGTGGCAAGTATCTTCAACTGTGGTGTATCTCTCCCATGATAGGTCCACCATCCAATAGGGTTCCCTTGAGCTAATATAGCTCTATCCAACCTCGCCTGTGGTTTGCTCAAGTTTGGGCCATTAAGATTAGCAAAGTCTAGAAATTGTTACTGAAGTAGTGAAGCTTGCTCGGTTGGATAAATCTTAGGCACCCTACCATCCTTTGGTGCATACCATTTTGGATTTAGAGCAAAGGCAGCCATATGAAGCGGGGTGTTCATTGTATTCCACCTCCGCGTCTCAATGGGCCTAATGTGTTGCTCATATAAATCCAAAGTGGGGTCCTTTGCCAAAATAACTTGCCTGATCTTCCCAAGCATAGTGTCAAATGTCTCATATATCTCTCCAAGACTAGGAGAGTCTGTATCAGCATATCTAATGACATCTGCAATGGGCGAGATAAAGGAGCAAATATATCTGCAAAATGCAAACAAAAAGTTCAAAATAATTAGTTGACAAGTTATTTGACATGTTAGAAACTTCAAAAGTTGGAACATTGGACAATAAAATTAAAATATTAAAATCAGAAATTTAATATGAAAATCAGCCATTTAATATGTCTTACCTCACATTGGCCCACCAATCATCATCGAGGATCTTTTGTTTGATGCTCTTTCCTTGAGTAGAACTTGCATTAGGCCATCTAGTCCACTTAGCATTGACCATCATTAGTTGTAGAGGCTCATGCACCTCAACCATCCTCTCCAATAGGATGAAGTATGTGGCATATTTACATTCATTAATTCAATGATTCATTAAAAAATAAAAATTTAAAACAAAATCAGATTATGAATACAAAATGAAAGTGAAACAAAATGAAGTAAATGGCATACCTTGTATCAACAGGTTTGAGAAACTCCTTTTTCTAAAAATGTCCTGAAAAGAGCAAGTGAGGTGTGGTGGTTGCAAATGAACATCTGAATTTCTCTAGCTTCTGCCACCGTTTTCTTCACCCAATCCATCTTCCCTATGTCTTTCAATGCATTGTTTAATGCATGAACACAACATGGGGTCCAAAATATGTGCTTGTAAGTACCCTCCACCATCAACCCAGCTGATTTGCACACACATGTTGAATCAGTGATCACCTGCACCACATTTGCAGCCCCAACCTCCTCTATGGCATCTCTCAAAATGGAAAATTGGAAGTCAACATCCTTACGTCTCCCTGAACAATCTACGACTCTAAGAAAATAAGAACCAGCAGGGCATGTGACTATGACATTGATGAGTGGCCGACGTCTACAATCAGTCCACCCATCCATCACTATAGAGCACCCTGTCCTCATCCATGTTTGCCTCATCTCCTCCATTAACACATTAACTTTGGAGTACTCTTTGTCTAGGAGGGTGGTGCATAGCTTATGATCTCCAGGGGGTACAAATGAAGGACCAACAGCAACTAAGTCTTTCACCATTTGTTTGAAATAAGAGGAATGGGCCACATGAAATGGAAAGGCATGGGCAAAAAAAGAATTTGGCAATGGAGGATTCAGAGGTTTCTCGTGCTTGGTTTTGAAACATGGACTCAACTGAGGCTGCCTTATCACTACCAATCACCTTCCTCTTTCCTCTTAAGATAACACTACTACCAACCGTGGAAGGACTAGGAGTAGGAGTAGGCATAGATGATTGTGAACTTGGGAAAGAAGGAGACCCAGTTTGAACCCCACCATCACACTCCATTTGAATTGTTTGGCACTCTATAAATAGTGCATCTGTCAATGTAGGACGCGTTCTAACTCCATGGCCCACCTCACCCAAAAAATGAGACCCAACTCTAGTGTAGCTGCCCCTAAACTCCTTTTCACAAATATGGCACAACCAAACCCTACTCCCGCCTGAATTTTTTTGTCTTTCACCCATGGCAGTCACAAATTGAAGGAATGGTTTTTTTTTGTCTATTGGGTGTTTTGCAGTCCTTCATAGCTTCGGTATTGGTTGATGAATGATGGTGTTGGGTAGGGGTTATTTGCTCTCTAGTTTGCCTTCTAACTTGCATTTCAACTTCACTATCACTCCCACCCTCACTGTTGCTCATGTTTTTTGTTTTTAGAATGCAAGTTTTGACTGAAAATGAAAAAAATAAAAAAAATCAGACTATGTATACTTCATATTTTGCAAAAAAATGAAAAAATAAGAATAGTGAAAGAAAATGCATACCTTTATTGATGGATTTGCACTCCCAACAACACTATTTCAACCTCCTCTCCTCCTTCAAACAGCTGCTCCTTCTCCTTCAATGGCTGCAATTTTTTTTCTTCTCAAACCCTTGGCTCCTTGCACAAACAAAATGAAAATAATGAACTTTTAGAGGCCTCCTTTCATTCATAAGAGAGTGCAACCTAGTAGGGCCCACACATGCCACATAGGCATGGCGTTTTTTTTTTTTAAATTTTTCCCTTTTTTTTAATGTCGAAGCGCTTTAAAACGCTGGGGACGGCCGGCTGTCCCCGGGACATTCGAGGGACGGCTCAGCCGTCCCCCTGCCATCCCTGGGACTGTCAGCCGTCCCTCTTTGGGGATAAGCCATCCCCTCGTCCCCGGGACGTTTCCTGAGTTTTCGCCAAAAAGGGGGACAGTCCCCCCTGTCCCCTTGCCGTCCCTTGGTACCCGGGACGTCCCCCGGAACCGGGACGGGGGATATTTTTTTGTGGGAGGGGGGGGGACGCGTCCCCGGGTAACCCTGCAATTAACTAATGAAAATAGAACATCAATTAAATGCACAAAACAAAGATAAAGAACAGCGACACCAATTTATGTGGTTTGCCAAAGAATGGCAAGTCCACAGGAAAAGCAGTTCAGCAGTAAGAATACAATGTCTTCATCTATCACCAAAGCAAAAAAATATATAATGTTATCCTCAGAACAAATGAAGAGTCATGAGAAGAGGAAGACAAAGGGGCAACAGTTAGACTTCACAATCAACAATCTCCCACTTGAAGTCCAAACCATGCTGCGATTTACAGAACTATCCCCCTACTTTCCAAGCTCATTGTTACTTAATTACCAGACCAAAAGAAGCTCTGCTAAACTCCAGTTTCTCTTGTGACACAGATTTTGTAAAAACACCTGCCACATGCTTCATATATTTTTCCAAACCTTCAATGTTTTTGTGTAGCTCTAGATAACCACTTGCAAGAAAATTATTCTTTCATCCAGTGATCCATCAACTCGAGACTATTTAGGATACTCGTATCTCAAACATAAAGCCTGTAGCTCGATCCATGCACTCCAGTTCCACGGATAAGCATCAACAGGTTTTACAAGAACATCACGAGCTGATGAGTCCTTTCCACGTTCATGTAGCACAATCCCATACAAATACATTCTAAACGCATCAAGAGTGCCATTATTCTAATTACTAGATAACTCTTGTTCTAGTCCAGCCAACTCACTGTTGAGGACATCACTCTTCCCTAGAGGACCACCAAGTTCTATTGCCTCATCTTCTTTTCCATAGTCTTTTTTGGTGGTAAATGCAGTGCTGTTCTCAAGTAGATTATCTCATGCCCTCTCACTCAAAATGTAGCGAATGGGAAACTTCAAAACGTCTAGAGCCATATTAAACACCACACTGTAGAGCCAAATAACTCCTGCCCATCCCCAACCACAACCTTTGATATCTGTAAAGCTCCAGTTGGCATAAACTGCAATTACTGTTGCAACTCTGAGCGATTATAAAAGTACTCATGAGCATAAGCCCAGGCCGCTCTGCATACGACCAGCTTTGCGATCGTGACGAAAATAAGAGCCTGGTTCACAATGCTGACTCGTAAGTATAATTCAGCCATTTCTTTATTTCGACTGTTCCTAATTGACCGAACACCTAATTTGTCCGAGAAAAAATCAGTCTCGTGCATTGCCCATAAAAATATCACTGCAAGGTATGTACCCAAAATAACCCAAGTTGCGAAAATTTCCTTCAATTCCCAGCTGTCAGGCATAGGAGAAGGCTTGATCCTTAGAAATTGTCATAATTGTATCATCATTGAATTTTGCATTCATGAACCCATCAATCCCTGTTTTTTCAATCTTTAGTGTCTCTCCGATGGTGTTGAATTCCACCTCCTCACGAGACGGACTGGGAGTAATCTTCCAAATACAATTCTTCAGCTTTCTTCTCAATTTCTGCCGTTTGAGCTTGCGAATTCCACCTCCTCACGAGACGGATTGGGAGTAATCTTCCAAATACAATTCTTCGGCTTTCTTCTCAATTTCTGCCGTTTGAGCCTGTGATACTCAGCAAAATCGAGCCCTTTCAGTTCCCCGCATTCCTCTCCAACAACGCCTGGCGATTCCCGGCGGGCTTGTAGTGGGACTCCCTCTGCGATCATAATTAGGGCTTGGATTGTAATGATCAAATTTGAGCTGTCTCCATGTAAAGGACTGGGAGCGCTGTTGCCATTTTGGGAAGGGAGGTGGCGTTCACACCTGCCACGAGCTGGGCCTGGGCTAGGGGCATGTCTTTTGCTATCAGTGTCATGTCTGTTTTCCTGTATCATGCCATCTCTTCATCATTCACCGTGTGCAATTCAGGCTTGGTCTCTTCACTGATCAGATTCTGTGTTTCTAATGTAACTAGCACACAGTTCATGTCAAGGACAGACCATGGATCTGACTTGAGTTCTTCAGTGAAAGCCCCCTGTGATTCAAGCTCCTGGATCTGATCAATCTGAAAGTCAGACTTTTTCTCTTGGTTTTCTTTATCTTCAAAATTCTGCTCAGATTTTTGTTCTATCGTAATTGCGAGATCTTTTTGAATCAGCAGTGCTTCCATTTGCAATTTCTACATGTCAAAGTTTTGGTTCGAAAACTTTTCAATTTTGCCTTCATCCCTTTTCAATTGCCACAGTTGTGATATCAGTTGTTGAGTTTAAAGTGCAGATAAAATATCAATTAACTAAGGAAAACAGACCAACAATTAAATGCACAAAACAGAGATAAAGAACAACGACATCAATTTATGTGGTTCGTCAAAGCATGGCTACGGGAAAAGCAGGATAAATAGCTCTTACTACTTTCAGCAGTAAGAAACATGTCTTCATCTATCCCCAAAGAAAAAATATATAACTTTCTCTTCAGAACAAATGAAGAGTTATGAAAAGAGGAAGACAAAGGGCCAGCGGTTGGACTTCACAATAAACATAGAGCACCAAAAGAAAATGCGATTTCTACAACTGATAGCAAGATCATATACTAAGAAAAAGTAAACTAGAGGATATAACATAGAAAAAAGAGCTGTATATGAGGACCTTCCAGTTCATTCTTAATTGAAGGGTCCCTTGTAGCTTCCTCAGCATTGTTTTGAACATCATCGTTCATGTATACAACAGCTCCAGACTGAATTCTTGGGCCTTGCACTAGGTTTAAAGAGGCAGCACAGAGCTTCAGTTTACTGAATGTAGTCTTTCATGAAATTGGAGGCCATATTCTTGTCTCTTAGGGCAGTCTCTTACCAGCAGCAACAGCTTGCCGCATAGTTCATAGCATCCTGGAATTGTCTTGTGGTCTTTGCGAGCCTCAATCCTGTTTGAAAGGTTTCAATGGTTATAAGTCAAAAAGTTTACGCAATCCACCAGCTTGTCGTTGCTCTTTTGGGGGTTGTTGATATAGTCAGATCCCTAATGCTGGCATTAACAAACGGTTTATTCAGACTAGCATGCAAATCCTTATCTTAAGGTTAATCATCTAAGGTCTTGGCTATTTGGAGTATGGCCGAATTAGCATTTGCTAGTACCATTTGAAGTTGTTCTTTAAGGTGAGATTTTGACAACCATCTGAATGCAAAAAAATCCTCATTGCTGCCCCCTTGCAATCCCAATCAATTATTCAAACCCTAGTTTTAGTGGTAATAATTATCAGAAGAAATTGTCCTACTAACTTTTCCATATTTTCTAGAATTTTTTTTGCTCAGTATCTAGATTGCTGCATTGCTGCCTACACATAAGAATTGTTGACTCACTAACACCTATTTTCTTTTTTTCTTGACATTCAGAGGCTTCCATCAGAGTCTACAATTATAAGTGGACATGCATTGGAAGGAGCCGAGTCAATTTTGAACGCAAATCTTTTTTCGGTGAGATTGACGCTGATGCAGTAAATGAAATTGATAGGAATGAACTGGGTGTGTTTGAGGTATCACTAAACACGACATACTCTTTGGGTGCAATCATTGTATGCAGTGTGGTTCACACCCATGTTGGCGATCAAATACCAATAACTCTTTACTCTGCCAAATCAATAGTAACTACTATTGGCACAGGAACATCAATAATTACAGTTGTGATTACTGACCAAAACGAGCTATGCCATGCACCACATTATCTTGCTCAATCCTACTGGATGTCGGATATGACTTTCCATTCGTCTAAGTTTGGTGCTCCTCAAATAAAGAAACAGCGTGTATTGTCAGTAAAGAAAGGCTGAGAAGGGAAAACTACCCTCCTATTGAATAGAATTGGCCTACTAGGGGAGATATACCAGTAGTCGCCAAGGCTAACTTTGTGCATTCGCGCAGAGTGGAAAATAGGTCAGATTTCAATTTTTTTTTTTTTGGGCTTCTTAGTAAGCGAGTTAGGACCTTAAAAAGAAAAAAATGGCTTCTGGGTATTTAAAATCCACTTGGTGGAACCCGTAAAGCAAAAGGTGCTCAAAAAGGGTGTTTTTAAACCTCCGTCCCCTACATCTTTACCACTTCGCCACTATCCATTCATTAGACAACCAATAAAAACTTATAAAAATTCAAGGTGTTTTCAATAGTTTTCAATGTGTTTTATTTTTTTGGTCAACTACACATTCAGTAGTGAACATATATTGGTGTAATTTGTAAATTTTTATTGGCATAATTAAAACAATGTAATGACTAAAATATAAACAGTTATTGGGGGGTCAGGTGAACAAGGAGTAAACAACAATTGGATCATGGGCGGCAATTGGGTCTTTTCCCCTATACAAGTAAAGAAGAATACTACAAAATAATTGCCATGGTTTGTACAAAAGGCTGTTTTTTTTGCAACCAAGGCCACTTTTGGTAGCTATTCCTCCGAAGAAATTGAATGTTGATTGTTTTCCATCTAATCTCATTTTAATTTTAATGACATTGTTATGCTAATTGGAAAGGGCTCCCTACATTTAATAGTATTAATTTAGTATATTGAAATAATCTCATTTTATTTCAATTGTTTTGTGGTTTAATGTTAATGAAGAGAATGGGTAAAAATAGTATTAATTAATTATGCTAAAAAAATCTCATTTGATATCAAAAGCTTTTTGGTTTAATATTAAAGAAGAGAATGGGTAGAAACGAGGAAACTAAATTTATATGATGGCATAAATCTTAATCCTAATAAATATTCTGTGAAACACACCATCTAAATGGTTTAATGCTAAAAAAGAGCATGTGGAAAAACAAGGAACTCAAATTCATAAGATGATATAAACCTCAACCCTAAGAAACATATTGCGAAACACACCATCTAATGATATGATGTCTCTTATTTTCAAATCTTGAGAGTGAGAGAGGGGGGGATGGGTTCTTCTATATTATGGATTGAATGTGTTTTTTGTAGTTTTGTTTATAAGTTATAGATATTGTTAATTTTTGTAGTGTCGAAAATTGCACCCTAGGTCAATTCACACTTACGCATGGCGCCTAGTGCATTTATGAAAAAATCCAAAATCAAGATTTCACAATTGAGATTTCATGGATGGCAATGATGAAGCATTTGTAGCTTGTGGTTTAAATTTTAAAGGAAATTGGGTGGACTACAACACAATGCAAAGACATCTTCATAGTGTGCAAACATCTCGCTAAAATTTGAGATTCAAACAGGAATTTCCATATAGATCATTTATGACGCATTTCCCAACACCCAAACATGACTGTTATAGTTATTCTCACCTAGTCTATGAACAACACTCTCTTCTCTCTCTCATTTTCAAACAAGTTTTCAAGTTCTCACAACTTCTACATAACTTCTTGATCATCTTCTTCTTGGAGCTCTCCAATTTTAGTGAAAATCTATCAAAATTCACTCATAATAGCAAGGAATCCTCTTGCACATGAGCTCATCATGTCTATCATCTCAAGAGAAGGGGCCACAACTACAGGTAATGTGATCTTGCTTGTCTTTTATTGATCTCATCTATTATCATACTTAATTTAATCTCATCTAGCATCTTTTAAATCATGATAGGGATTCTCCTCCACAACGGGGTTTGTTTCTATTACATACATTTACTTTATTTTATGCATTTCCTTCTTGCCTAATTGTCTATGGAGGTGGAAACACCAAAGTGGGGGTTTGACTAAGACAAACTCTTATGATTCAGAGTGGTCTTCATTTGCCATAGCACCTTCCCATCTTAGTTTCCCATTGCACGGATCACAACTGTCCATCACCTTGGCCAATTTTGCAAAATTAGCCATTGGAGAATGAGGCCTTCCTCACTCTTGATCCCCAATCACAGATTCACCTTCATTGCATCTATGTTTCTATTAGTTCCCATTCAAGAATTCATTACCCATCCCCCCTATTCATAATTCCTGGGACATCTCCAATAGGCAACTCTGAACAAATCTTTTTTTTTTCTAGTTGTTGGAAACTCATCGACAACACTATAATTCCCTCCCACCCAGAATCTTCACTAGACTCCACAACCCCATTTTTTTTTCTCCATTTCCATGTGTGCAGGTGTTGGATAGCTTGGATTAATAAAGAACCTCACTCTAGAAGTTTTTGGGCTTGATTTGGATAGAGGACAACACAGGTGCGCAGATGTCCTCATGATGAGCTAACATCCAAGGCCGAGGATTTTCCTGGCTAATATTACACTCTGTATTTTTTGTACTTTTCATTCCTATAGATTAAATATTTTTATTGTTATGTATATGGAAGTTGAGAAATTTTGTTATACTCATTGTCAAACTTAGCTTAGATTTCAATTTTAAAGCATTTCTATTTTCAATTAACTTGAACCGAGTCAATTGAGGTAGTTGAGAGATAAATTTTCTCCTTGAGATCCCATCATCTTGAGGGTAGAAAATTCTCTCCTCTACATTTTGGTGAACCTGACATGAAACTTCCATGTCAAATCTTTTCATTCAACATTTCAATGCATTTTACAATGCCTTCTCAAATAGGATTTTGATATGTTACACAATGCATTTATCTCTCAATTGAGGTAGTTGAGAGTAGAAAATTTATCTCTCAATTGAGGTAGTTGAGAGATAAATTTTCTCCTTGAGATACCATCATCTTGAGGGTAGAAAATTCTCTCTACATTTTGGTGAACCTAACATGAAACTTCCATGTCAAATCTTTTCATTCAACATTTCAATACATTTGACAATGCCTTCTCAAATAGGATTTTGATATGTTACACAATGCCCTAGATATTTCCTAGAGGCATATCAACTTGTTTGAAGACCAGTTAAATACACAATTCACCCTTAGAATCTCCTTCCTCGTGGGATAAGAAGTTCATAAATGTGATTTTAGTCTATTGCCCCTGAAAGGCCTGAGAGACCAATCATTTATGTGACTCCAACTATTCTTTCTTCAAAGAGAGTCTATTCTATTTGTGGTGTTCCATTCAATAGTGATTTTGTGGATCTTTATGTAAAGTTTACACAATGGGTGATCCCACATAAGTGGGTTACAATTACATTGACGAACAAAAATTGCTTGGGTGCTCAAAAAAAAATTCCCATTTAAAGCTTTCTTCTTATAATGTAGGAGCACATACTTATAATACTAGAAGGAATAAACAAAATGTTGACCAAATTGCTTCCGTACCACCTTCTCAACTAGATCTTCCTCAAGTACCTAAACTTCCAGTCAAGTAACAAAGTGAATATGATCTTATTGAGCAACTTCATGTTACTCATGTGCACAGGTGAGCTTGGGGATTTTCTTAAAACTAACCTAGTTTAGCAATGTATGCTTAAGAAGCTCTTCAAAAGATTCTTTTACCTTTTTCTATTAGGCTGATGGATGTGAATGCATTGGTAGATCACATTCAAGTAGATTAACTGAATATTATGTTTTATCTACATGAACTCCCACCTTTGAAAGTACAAACAAAAGAAGATCTATTAATGATAATCATTTATGTTAATAATGTTGATATTAGGCGAACTCTCATTGATACCGGTTTAACGCTAAATGTTTGTAGTATCGATCTATTACCTAAAGTTAAATTTTATTCAAGTTCTCTAGCTGGATCTTCTTTGTTTATTCATAGTTTTAATTATACTGATAACAAATCTTTGGGCACCATTATTTCCCCCCTAAAGATAGGTCCAAACACCATTCCTACCCTAGTGTATGTTATGCTAGGACCTTTACTATATAATCTCCTCTTGGGTAGACCTTGAACTCACACTTTAGGAACAATCACTTCTACCCTTCATGGTTCTATTAATTTTGTTGTTAATAATCAGGTAGTTACAATCAAGGTTCACCCCGATGCTATGCATCTATGTCAAATGGTAACAACTGGTCATGCCTTCATTACACCTACCTTTCATAATTACATTCCTTTGTTATCTTCCAATGTGTCGACATCTACTCTTGTGGTGTCTCTTGTGAAGGATACCCTTGAGAAGAATTTCACTAAAGAAGATTATCCTAAAGAAGAATAAAGTCCTAATTCTACTCCTAATTCTCCTAAATTGAATGCATGTCTAGGTGACAATTGGGGATCTTTGGACTTCATCAAGTCTTACATCAAGGAGTACAAAGTAAATCCAATCCATCTAGATACTATAAAAAATCATATTCACAGGTCTGCTAAGAAGCATGATTATGCTTTTGTAAAAAAGGGTGTTACATATAGTATGGATTATGCTCTTTATATTAATCCTCTTTCTCAGGAATTGCAATCATGTATAGACTAAGATTTAGCATCTTCTCTAAGTTTGGTTATAGAGGTAAAAGTTGTGGGTGTGATGAAAAAGGTATTAAAGTCCCTCTAGAGGCTAATCCACATGACTCGAAGACTGAACATGGATACCACCCCACAACATCTAAGGCAAAGCCGTGGTTAAATGTCAACATGGCTTTTTTCTGATTTTTTTCCTCTAAACTTGTCCATCTGAAATATATTGAAAGCAAAGTAGAATCTAATGAAGTTCCTCTAGACATTTTCTTTTCAAAGGAATCTCTAGAAGAATTATTGGGTGTCTATTATGAGCTCCCTTCTTATCACCATAAGCTTCGATTCATGTATCTCTTGAATTCTTGAGCATACTTTGGAGAATTTTTTTTTAGTGTTGATGAGAACACTTATTCATCTTATGATGGTGAAATACATCTTGTAACATACCCAAAGTTTACCCTACTATTTTTATTGAAGTTTTTAACTCAAAATGTGAATAGTTCAAGTTCTCAAAACAAAGAAATAAAATTTTCCTTTTCAACAACACATTTGCACATTGAAATGAACCATTTCATATTACATTGCATGAATGAAATAACATTACATAATCTAAAGTTATGAATTCATTTTTCAAATACAATTTACAAGTAGATTCAAGATCATATTTACAAATCATTGCTTACAAGAGCTTCATGGTACAAGAGCACAATGGTTAAGATGTCTACATCTAGAACACACATATTCATCTTCTTTTGTTTCACAAGTCTCGGCTACTAACTACATGAGGGAGAGCATCACCCAAGTTATTTTCCTCCAACCATAGACTTAAGCTTCCTAACTGATAAGATGGCTCTACTCTTCAATGAAGATTTTGGTATGGAAAGCCTCTAGAATAATGCCTAAATGAGCATGGTGTTGTGTCCTACATAACTAGTGCTGACATACACTAGATACCTGCAAAACATGCATGACACTCCCTACTAGCTATGCAATCTTGGTTCACAGTGACTTGACAAAGTGTACATAGTGGCTTCTACACTTACTCTAGCCAAAGTTTTCCTATATATATATAAAATAAATCCACTTTCTATGAAGCGATGTTTTATGTTCACCCACCCCCTCTCTCGACTTGGAAATTCTATTGACTTGTGAAAACTCGTCTTGGTTTTCCCTTAAGATTTAAATAACATAAACAAGATTTCATACTGTAGTAATGGAAAAAGTATCCCTTTTCTTTAGTTAGGGAATAATTAACATTAAAATGAATGCAATGTTGCCTTGATTTAGTGTTGTAATGTGTTTTACACATTCACATTAAGTTTAGGGCCCTTTTAGACTAAATGGACTTAGTGGTGCCTTATTTTTGGTGTTGTAAAGTGTATCTTTACACTTACACATTAATCTAGGGCTTTATTAATTAATTGAGGTTAATTTTCCTTTATTGGCCCTTTTAATTTAAATACAAGCCTAATTAATTACATATTCTGAGGGATAAACCCTGACATTATTAAATGATATTACACCACTTAATTTTACAAGGTATGTGTCCTAGTTAGTGACCTAGGACCCATTCACCGCCTGGCAAATGGGTCCTCACTAGGTCCTAGGGCCCTATTTCCACATATCATTTCACAATCCCCAAAGTGTGTCTTAGTTAAGTGTGTTAGGGTGCATTCGCGACATGGTGAATGAGTCCTCACTTAACTCTAGGACCCCCCCTTGGGATATGTTTTTGGTGGTATTTTAATAATTTCAAATCCTAGATTTGATGTCGACTTGTGTTATTTGAATTTCGAGAATTAAGAGTAAGATAAGTATAAATACAAGGCTATTTCACCTAGTTTCATCGAAGAATTTTTATGCAAGCATCCTAATAGAAAGTTTATGAGATCAAAAGCATTCACTAGAAAATTTCTATGGCATTCAAGGGAAAATTTGAAGTTCATTGCAACATTGGTGATGCCAAATTCATGCATGTTGTTGAGCTAATGTGATGTTGCAACATTGGTGATCAATTTCAAGTGTTAAAAGCCATTATCTTGTACGTCAAATTAATGATCAAGATCTACACTCATTGAGGCTATTTCATGCTAAGTTTCAGATTTTCAATCCAAGGTTTCAACAAGGTTTGGTGAGTTGTTATATATTGTTGTTCATTCATCATTCCTTTATTCATTATTTCATTTCAAGGTTTAATTACCAAAATGGGGTTTGACCAAGGAAAACCTCTATTCCCTGAAAGAATGACATTTTTATTCTTTTTTAATGTGTGATTGTAGGTTTTAGGTTGAAGATCAATTTTAGAGAAAAAGTTGTCAAAGTCGCAAAGTTGTCAAAGTTGCCATCTTTCTTGCAAAATCACAAAAAGTCTTATACAAAATTATTTCTGACTTTAGGGGGCTGAACATTTGGATTTTGGAGTTATAAACATTGAAGAAAAAAACCTAGAAATTGATTTTCCAGAACCCTAGCCAGGGCCCATTTACCACTAGGTGAATGATCCTCAGTGAGGTCCAAAAAAAACACTTTTGCAACAGGGACCCAACATTTGACCCTCTTAAAACTTTCCTTTTGATATGTATATTAGTTAGGTTTAATTTTTGATACTCATTTACACATTATAACCCTCATATTGAATGAAACACTAATGTAATTAGGTTCATCTCATTGTTCCCTTTGGGGTTCAAACCTATTTTTCTTTGTTTCACATACAAAAGTGATAACACACTTATATTGATCTAACTGACCACTTAGGTTTACCCAACCTCTTGAATATTTTGTTACATATTTGTAACATTCTTGGGATAGGCAATTTCCTCTTATTCAAGTTCTTTCTTTTATCATGGGAGTAATGACTCCTAGTTCATACATAATTAATTAATACCAATGACATTATGTCACCAACTGGACACATCTGGTCTCAATTTAAAGCACTGTCAATGTGTATAATAATTCAAAAGTAAACTTGATTTGAAGATTTCTTCCTCATATTGGGTTTCAAACTATTTTTTGTCATATCTAATTTGGCTCCATCCTTCTAGGATGCCCTAACCAATCTGGTTATCCTTGACATTAAATTTCATATAAAACTATATGTTCATAGCAATGTATAATAATAGTAAATTAGCATAATGAGCTATTTAAGCTCTAGTAAATTCAACTAAGAACCTTTTGACTAGTCTCGAATTTCTTCATGGTTCTTTCCAAGTTATCCTTTGCATCATTATACAAGGTTCCTATGTTTGTTTATACACATACATTCATATATATCTTTTCCCTCAATATGGTTCACATATATTCACATGTTTAAAATGTATGTTAAGTTCATATCTAATTTGGAGGACATTTTTAGTTTGAGAGGATTTTATGCTTCTATAGCTTAAAGTCTCCTCACATTATAGGTTTGGGTTGCTGAGATGTAAAGTCCTCTTCTTTAAGGTTAGAATACCATGAATAGGAATAGAGTCTTGGTCAAGTATAAGATAATATCATTTAAAAAAGTAATTAGAACACATAAATCTCTAGTATCTTTTTCATCACTATTGTTGAATATCAATATAATCACATCCAGGTGTATACACTAACCTTAGGGAATAAACTAATCTCCTACTTTCAAGGGTTATAAACAATTGAGAACATAAGTTCTCCACCCATGGTTAAAACTATCACATAGATGTTCATAACATCATACCCTAGTAAATAATGCCATATTACTTACATGATGATATCAATCCTTTTCATTTCTAACAACATAACTTATGCAAGCATTATATGTATCATACTATATCCTAGATATTATCATAATACCTTCTAGATAGCTTCACTTTACTACATCAATAAAACATTAAAATCATGGTAGCTATATATCTTGATAATAAGGTTCCTTAAGCTCACTTGTATATATTCTAGATATGAATAAACACCATTTAAAGCCTGCAATAAGCAAACAACGATTGAACAAACACTTGTAAAACATAGTATCAAATTGGAATGAGTAAGAGTTAAGAATATTTCAAGCATGCTTTAAAAATATAGCTCCCAAAAAAAACTTGCAACTCAATGCTCAATGCAAAAAGACTTAGCTTGCTGCCTCCTCTAAACTCAACTTATTCCGACTCTAATCAAGTATTATATTCTCTCAAACTTCACAAACAATTTTCTCTCAACTCACAATGTAATCTATTGTCAATTCTCTAAAAGAATACAAATGAACAACTCAAATACACTCAAGAATGAACAAGAAATGAACACAACACAATGAACAACCAAACATAAAACTATAGCCCTCTATTTATATAGATTTGGAGAGTAGTTTCCAACTGAAGGTAGCTAATTTTTACAGCACCTTTCTTCCCTTTGCCAATCGTGGGCTTTGCTTGTTAAAATGGTTGCAAATTTAATGTCTCACAAAAACTCACATTCCTCCTATAATTGCCATGAGCTAGCTGACATTTTCCTGCCAATGATTTGTTGTATTATAACCTAGTAAACATATCCCATTTCATTGTGCATATGGAGTCCAAGACTTACTCATTTTGTTCCTCAGCCAAGTCGTGGGCTTTGCTGGTTGAAATGGTTGCAAATTCAATATCTCACAAAAACTCTCACATTCCTCCTATAATTTCCACGACACAACTAACATTTTACTACCTATGATTTGTTGTATTATAACCTAGTAAAAAACTCCCATTTCATAGTGCATATGGATTCCAAGACTTACTCGGTTTTTCCCTCAACAAATTCATGGTTTTCTTAGCATTACACAAGTTATTTTGCTCAGTCAAAACTCTCTTTTTGGAGCTATGCCTGGGCGTACATACTCCTATTTTCATTCTTATTCTTATTGTGGCTTCTATTGCCTTCTAACTCTCATAATCTAGCACCTATACTGGTGGTTTCTTGCTCCATAACAGTTACCTTTTAAATGCTTTCAAAGCAATATCAAAATTCTTACAACAGCTTTTCATATATATGGTAGTTGACTCATTCCAACACATGGTTATTTGGCTACCTTTGCACACTTGATAACAGTAATATCATGTTTAGAATCTACTTGCAAACAACTATTAAAATCTACTACAATATTTGTCACTTATACCATGTGATGGCATTTATAATCTTTTACCCATGTGTGGTAATTCACCTCCTTCAAATGCATACAACATGCTATTTGCATTTACTTGTATCACCTTACTTACACTAGCAATATTATGCACATAACATCCTCAATATATATATATATACTGCCTAGGTTAGACAAGCCTTGTCAAGTTAGTTTGAGCTATGTGTTGACAAGTGTTAAACCTTGGTGATAGTTTTTTAAGTTGGTAGGAATGTTTAGGTGATTGTCTTTGATTGTCTTTGATTGTTTAGTTGATTTGAGTCATATTGTTAAAATCCTTTTATTGAGCATGAGATATTTATATATTAAGTATTGGATATATATATGGATAAGTATAAATATGTATTGGATATATATGTGTGTGTGTGTGTGTGTGTGTGTGTGTGTGTGTGTGTGTGATGACACATACATATGAGCATATGTACATATGAGCATGCGTAGATAGAAATGTCTATGTACACTCATATGTAGAAATGACATACGTATGTGAACATTCATATACATAAATATGCATGTATTTTATATACATATAATGGTGTGTATATGTATATAAAATACATGCATATATGAGCTTATGTACATATGAGCATGCATAGATAGAAATGTCTATGTACACCCATATGTAGAAATGACATACGTATGTGAACATTCATATACATAAATATGCATGTATTTTATATACATATAATGGTGTGTATATGTATATAAAATACATGCATTTTTATGTATATGAATGTTCACATACGTATGTCATTTCTACATATGGGTGTACATAGACATTTCTATCTATGCATGCTCATATGTACATACGCTCATATGTATGTGTCATCACACACAGACACACACACACACACACACACACACACACACACACACACACACATATATATATATATATATCCAATACATATTTATACTTATCCATATATATATCCAATACTTAATATATAATTATCTCATGCTCAATAAAAGGATTTTAACAATATGACTCAAATCAACTAAACAATCAAAGAGAATCAAAGACAATCACCTAAACATTCCTACCAACTTAAAAAACTATCACCAAGGTTTAACACTTGTCAACACATAGCTCAAACTAACTTGACAAGGCTTGTCTAACCTAGGCAGTGAGTGTGTGTATTTACTCAAGTAGGTACACTAGTGATTTCCATACCAACTTTCTCTCCTAGGCAATACTCTCCTCATCATTGAAGGGTTCAAATCTTGCCTGCATCCAACTTAGTGCATCATGAACAAAGTTAGTCGTTAACATGAAAATCATATTCATCATATATCATTTACATCTTTAAAGCATTAAAAAAGCGGTCACATCATAATACATATTCAAATATTTCATTCATCCATTGAACATATTAAAGTCATAATCTTGCATTAAAAACATATTTACTCATAAAAGTAAAAGTAATTCAGTAACTTAGAAACAGGGTGTAACACATCTACACCACACCCTGAAGACCATAGTACTCTCCTTAAAGGATATACTTCCGATATCCTCATGGATCCAAAATCTTTTGAAAAGGTAATTAAGATTGGAAGAGTCTTTCTTTGGAAGAGTCTTGATCACATTCTAATCTTTTGCATCATTATTTTGATATCTTTGCTTGGTCCTATGAGGACATGCTTGGTATAGATGCATCCATTTTGGTTCATAATATAATCCTTTATCCCATTGCCAAGCTCGTCAAGCAAAAAAATCATAAAATGAATCCCAAGGTTTCTTTGCTAGTCAAGATTGAGATAGAAAAGTTGGTTTTATCTATCCCATTAACTATTCACTTTGGATTTCAAATATTGTAGCTATTAGTAAACCTAATGGTCTTATTCATGTTTGCATTGACTTTCATGATCTTAATAAGGCTTCTTTTAAAGATGATTTTCCATTAACAAATATTGACATGATTATAGATTCGTCTATAGTCCATGACCTGCTTTCTTTTATAAATGAATTCTCAAGATATAATGAAAACCTTATTAATACGGAAGATCAACACAAGACAACCTTTACAACCCCTTGGGGTACCTTCTACTATGTAGTCGTGTCGTTTGGGTTGAAGAATGTTGGAGGAACCTATCAACGCGTAATGACTTTGATCTTTCATGATTTCATTCATAAGATCTTAGAAGATTACATTGATGACATCTTCTCTAAGTTTGTAAATCATCAATATCACATTAAAAAAATCATCTTATCTTTGAAAGGCTTCAACTCTATAAGATGAGATTAAATCCTCTTAAGTGTATTGCTGGTGTAGATTCCTACAAACTACTAGGATCTATTGTCTCTCATTATGGAATTGAAGGTGATACAACTAAGTTCGATATGATTTTTAACATGCCTCCACCTATGAACATCTCTCAAATTTTTAGTTTGCAAGGGAAGATTCATGCAATTAGTAGATTTATATCTCAATTGGCTGATCATACCCTTCCATTCATGTGCTTGTTGAAGACATATGTATACTTTTGGTGGGATGATAAGTGTCAAGAGGCTTTTGAGTCCATCAAAAACTACTTGGATAATCCTCCCATCTTAATACCAAATATGCAAGATAGACCCTTTCTATTGAGTATTTCATCATTGCCTCATGCTTTAACATCTTTACTAGCTTAGCATAACAACAATAGTAAGGAAAGAGTAGCCTATTACATTACCCATGTTCTAATGGAATATGAAACTTGTTACTTAATTGCGACCAAAGTCATAGTGTGAACTAAATACACTTGATCCAAATAAATTTAAAGCCTATTTAATCCCCTAAGCAATGATCCCAATAACATATTCAAAATTCCAAAGAACAAGAAACCATTAAACTAACATAATATAAACATGAAAATGTAATAGAAATCCATTTTAAGACCTCAAATCTTATCCTATTGGGGGAGTGGTATTGCATTGATGTGGAATGTCAATCCTTTCCCTATCCCTTGGATAATATGAGCTTGTTTCAATCAGTTTTATTGAAGAAAAATGATGAAACCAATGAGATATGAATGAAACATAATATAAAACTAGTTTAACTTTGTGAGATGATTGTTAAATGCTTGAATGCTTGATCAAATGGATGCAATCTATGCTAGATGTAAACAAAGTTCAAAGATGCAAGCCATAGATTCAAAATATGCTAAAATGGATGCAAGCTAAGTTACCATGGAAGCCATTAATGGATGCTTAAGCTAAATGGATGAATATTTAATCTAAAAATGTTGTCAAACATGAAATATGGATGCAAGTGAATATGAATTTCAACAACATAAATTTTCTATCAAAAGATGGATCCATTTTTCTCCAAATAGTGATGTATTTATAGGAAAGCAAATGAAAAATCAAGGGATTATATTGATTTGATCTATCAATGGTCAATAATGAGAGAAGAATGAAACATGGATCAAGGATTCTCATCAATGGATGAGAATCAATGTTCACATAGATCAAGGAAAGACCAATGGATAAGAATGATTTAAACAAACACACTTTGCAACAACTTTGAAAGTTTGTTACAAAGTTTATTAGTAAGAAATCATTCTATTTTGGAGCCAAATAGGATAATATTCCTTTGGAATATTCCCTATGCAAGTGGATGGAGGAAATTTAGCAATTTAGTCAATTAAAACTAAATTTGAATGTGCAAGATGGGGAATAATGTGATTTTCATTAAATTATTGATTTAATTAATTAAAAGGGGATACAAATATGATATTTAATCCAATATCTTAGGGGATACAAATATGATATTTAATTAAATGGTTGCATTGATATTTGGTGTGATTGCCCCAGACTAACGGGGCAGAGGAATCAGTTTGGGTTGGAGGCTTGCATAGCAGGGTATGATTTAGAGGATTATTATGTATGCATGGGGGCCAGTTTGTTGGATGAACATTATATCACGATATGCATCAGGTAGTCTACTGCCATGGGAGGAGCATCAAAGCTAGTAGTGTCACACTTCTCCACATATGGGCCTATGAGCATATAGCTATGTTGAGACCTCTTGTTGTTTTGGCTAATGTTCATGAGGATGAGCCCATTGTTTATTGATACAAAGTTGCCATGACTTTGTACCACATTAGGCCCATAGGGATTTCATACTAGCACAAGGTCATAGATGATATGACCATTTTCAGGTGGAGACCATGGTTAGAGGTTCCTACTTGGTATGATGACTAGTAGCAACTATTCTTCGTCAGGTAGACCCACTATATCCAAGGGTGGGAGCATACGATGATTGAGCGCTACCTACCTAACTAGGTAACATGACAGTTTAGGGAGACCCATGATGTTGCCCTAAACAATTACATAGTAATATTTGATAGATCCCAGAGAGAGGTAGAATGGGGACAAAAGATTGATCTCAGAGTGGTGATCAATGAGTTCAGACAGTTGGTTGCTCACCCATGGGCCTACGATTAGGGACTGCCAAATGCAAGAACTACCCCAGGATATGATGCATGGTGGAGAACACCCACATAGTTGACAAACCTAGTGGGAGGATACCCCTATGGGAGAGGTAGGGGTCATGACAGAGGTAGGGGCACAGGTCGACAACAACTTGACTAACAACCCAAGCAACAAAGGGTATAGGTTTCAGGGCACCAATAGGAACAACAAGATTCGGGTCATTAAGACCTAGGGCACTAGCAAGCCAACCAACCTCAATAGCCTGATTAATAATAGTAGCTAGATTCAAGGGATGGGTAGATTCTTTCCCTAACTATAGAGAGAGACTAGTTGTGGCAACAACTACAGGATATGACGGTAGAGAGAGATAGAGAGGTTCAATTACGATAGCAACTAGACCCACCACTGGCCTAGGAGATTGGGAGATGCCAACATCATGAGGTTGTCACGATTGCAGCAAAGGGATAGGTGGTGCCCACTCAATTGTATAGGGAGGCAGTTACAAAGGCTACCTACTACATGATGCATTATCACAGAGATGTTGCCCAGGAGATACGACAACCAGATTACTCCTGGAGGAGTGGGGTAGCACCGAGGGGTTCTGATAGGTAGCCTTTAGTTAGACAGCTTGGAGAGTCGAGCAACAAAGGCTAGCCTCCACATATACACTTTTTTTATGTATAGCTGGGTAAAAACACAAACGTGTGTCACACACTTTATAAAAGAATCGGCCAATAGCAAAAAAAATTCTGAACTTCGACCACATAAAAGTGGTCTTTATGTTTTGAATTTCAAAATGGTGTAAACTAATAAAATGTAGAACTTTTGGTGTAGTTTATTCCTGTAATTTTTAAAATTTAAAAAAAAAATGTTTTTATTATGTTTTTATCAATTTAAGGACAAATTTTGGAATGCTGAAAATTTCATAAAAAAGTGACTTCACGGGCCGTCAACAAACAAAATGAAAAAAACTTCATTTCTCCCTTTTTTTTTCCAAATAGGTAATTTTAATATCTTGTGCATGGAAAAAAAAATCACATTTTGATATATATTTTTCTCGTAATAATGTTTTAAAGTCGAACATGTCAGAATTTGACAGTTTTCACGGGCCGTCAACTAATTTCAATTTTTTCAATCATTTTCAAAAAACAAAATATACTCTTTTGAAGTAGACTCTCTCCTCTTATGCCTCATATAATATTTAAAACATTTTAATAAACTTTACTATCATTTTTTTAATATCAAATCAACCTCTTTTTTTATTTTTAAAACCTACTTGCATTATTTTAAAAATAAAAGATATCAAAACTAATCAAAATATTATAAAAATTCTATATTTGGATTCTACACTTCAAGCTCTAGAAAAGGGTATTTTTATTTTTTGAAAAAAAATCAATCTAACTAGAGAAATACTTTTCCAAAAATGAATGTTTCAGAAAATTCTAAAAAATGATGAGTAAGCTGCCATGTAGAATGCCAACTAGATGTTTTCGGCCGATCAAGTTTCGGCCGACACCCTATCGGTCGGGAATGAATCGGCCGAAAATTAATCGATCGGAACTTTATCGGCCGATAATTACTTGGCCGAAAATGGATGAAATAAAATAAAGTTATTTTCTTTCAAATTTATCAAATTAAAAAAATTCGAAAATAACAAATATTTCAAAATTTTCTCGACTATTTTCGATTAAAGAAGATTTATTTCAACATTTTGGAAGGTTTATCATTTCTAAAATTTACAAGACGTATTTCGACAAAAAAAAAGGCATTTGGAGAAGAGGAGAGATATTTTTAAGGTGTATTGATCTTTAATTTATTTAATTGATTATGTTTTTTATTGAAAATGCATTTGAAGTTTGTTTTCACTTTTTTTTATTAAAATATTAACATCAAAGAAATATGTGTAGAAATATATTCATTATTCAATTAAAAATATTTTATGTTTTGCATGTTTATGTTTATTAAAAACTTTTGTTTAAATATTTTATGTTTATGTTTTGCATCTAGTTACAAGTTTTTTAAAATATTTATGCTATATTACATGTACATGTTTCATGGAAAGCTTATGTGTGTACAAATTTCTATGTAGGCAATCATTCAAATTTGAGTGTAATTTGTGATGGCAAATCGAAGGACTAGATCGAGGAAGTATGAATGAACACGAGTAAGACAAAGAAAGAGAAAAGCGGATGAAGGAACATCTACTGAACAACAACCCATGGAAAATATTGATGATCAAGGTGACGTACAGGTACAAGAACAAATTGAACCTAGTACTAATATAAATGTTTTGGACTATGGTATGGAAAATTTGATGGAGATGGATGAAGATTCTCTTTTCAATAATATTTCATCTGAAGATATGTTATCTGAAAGCACATTAAAATTACACTCTAAAAAAATATGGGATGAATTTTTTGAAGAGAAATCTCTAATTGGAAGAGCACAGTTAATTGCAAAGTTATTTAGACGAAAAGAAATGACCCCTATTTTGGAGTTGTTAGGGGTTGATAATAGGAAAAGGTCATCAGATTTAAAACAAACAATTGTTGAAAACCTGCAAGAAGCATTAGAATGTATTGAAAAGAAGAGTCGATCTAGTGATTTAAGTGTTGCACGTAGAGCGTTGATGACTGTAATTTCTAGTAAGAAATTATCATATAGAAGACAAGTTCAAGCAATTTCTGAATTACTAAATGTTTCTAGGAGAATTGTTCAAAGATATATTGAAAAGAGAGATGAAATAGATGGAAAAATTGAGAAAAATTGGGTAAATATTTGTAGGGTTCCTCGAAAAGATAGAATTTCAGAAGATGTAAAGAAACAAGTTGTTGAATATTGGACCACCCACTCTCATGTTTCTTCCAATAGAAGGGATACTATACAAATAATAGGTGATGATGGTACAAAAATTTCTCATCCAAAACATTTTATAGATACAACACAAAGTGAACTTTTTGAAGCATTTAAACAAGAATTTTTAAATGTGAAGATTTGTCAAAGGATGTTTGAAACACTATGACCATCATTTGTACGTATAAATAAAGTACGTGAAACTTGTTGTTGTCGAAATCATGTTGAATTTGATCTACACCTACAATCATATAGAAAAGTTATGGAAACAATTGATTGAAATTTAGCCATCCCTGGAAGCACAACACAATTTGTGAAGTCTCTCCTATGTGAAAAATCAGAAAATTCGGATGAATTCAACGTTCAGTGTATAAAAAATATATGTAATGATTGTGGAGATTGGAAGAATCTTTTACATGTTGACAATAATGAAATGCAAGTTACTTGGAAGAGATTTGAATATGAGACATACTTAACGAAGTCAAGAGTTGAAGCCAAAAAAATTGTTCTCAAAGAGAGTGGATTGCCTTACAATGAATTCATGAGTAAATTTCACAATATCATATATCCACATATCCAACATTGTCATGGTGCAAGATGGCAATCTAAGCAATTTCGTTATTCAAAGAATTGTTTTCCACCATGTTGTATTCTCTCTATTGTAGATTTCTCTGATAACTATACATTTAGTCCTCAAACTAAGATTCAAAGTCAATATTATCATTTAGAGCAAGCTGCAATCTTCGTGCAAGTTTGCTACAGGCATGCAGAGTTAGCGGTCGATGGAATACAAAGTAGCAAAGATAGAATTATCATCAAAGAGGTTCACTTTTATATCAGTGATGATACGAATCATGATAGAAGTTATGTAGCTCATTGTTTCAAAATGTTTTTTGAAGACTTAAGACGACGTGGCATAAATCAAGAACAACACTGGATATGGTCTGATGGATGTGCTGGTAAGTACATTAGTTTTTAAATTATTTTTAATTAATTTATATTTACTTTGAAAACTTTGAGACTTAAATTGTTTTTTGAAGATAATTTGGTTTTCAAGTGTTTAATTATTTGTAACTTCACAGGACAATTTAAGTCTGCAAAAGCCTTTGTTTGGTTAAGCAGTCAACATGCTAGACGCAACACCAAATTTTTGTGCAATTTTTATGAGTGGACATGGAAAAGGAGAGCACGATGGAGCAGGAGCATGTGTGAAGCGTGCACTTCGTCAACATGAACTTGTTGGTATGTCCAATTTAGCTTCATACTTTTAAAAAGATTATATATATATATATATAATTTAACTAAATTAAATTCTTTTAAGTTCTTTAAAAGTAATAGGTGACAAATTGTGCCAACTTGTGTGTAACTTGTAGGTAATGCCATACAAAATGCAAACGAAATTGTTGAATGGTGTAAAAGTCATTTTTTTGCTCGCGACTCAACATACAACACAGTATTTTTTGGAAGTTACAGGTATGTATGTCTAGTCAAAATTTGTTAAAAATTTGAATTTCAAAGTTCAAGTACATACATGATTTCAAATTGAATTTTCAAGTTTGAATTTAAACAGATATTGATCGATCAAATCCTTATAATTGTCAAGCAATTCATGGTATTAGAAATCTACATCAAATCATGACAACGGGGAGTAGTAGGCCTTATGCAATGAATGTGAGAGAAAAATCATGTTTTTGTATTGATTGCATTGAGGACAATGCAAATATTGATCAATGTGAGAATATTAGAGATGGGTATGTTTCACAATGGGAAATGAAACAATTAATATCAATGCCTCCTTTTGTTGAAGATGACAATGTTGATGTCTATGATCCACTATATTCAGCTGATTACGAACGTGTATCTGATTTAGTTGTTATAGGTATGTCCAAATTGATTAATTTAGTTAAAATCAAGATTTAAATTTATATATATATATATATATTCTATGTTTAAGTAAGTTTCAAATATAAAATATAAATTTTTACAACTTTTAAATGTATAATTTACTTAAATATGTAAATATGTGGTGTGTGTACAGGAGATATTTTTGTTGTAGTTGCAGATCCTGAAAATGTGGAAGGTGTAGATTACTATCTACTAAGATGTACACAACCAAAAAGCAAATTGTTCGAATCGATGACAGATGGTGATGGACAAGAGTATCCCATTGGATCAGTCGTTATTGAAGGCACATATTATCAGCAAATAAAGATAGATAAAAATGGTATTATATTTGTTGATTATAGGCCAGGACAAAAGGTTCTACATTACAGTCACTTAGTTTTGGCAAGAAAAATAAATTTAGAAACTTTACCTAAAAGAGGACGTGCCAAACAAAAGTGGAGGTTGCCTATTGAAGATCATGAGAAGATTTTAGAGATAATTAAAGATAGAGAGGATCCAATTTTATGTACCAGGAGCTTTAAGTTGTTTTTTGGATACATGTGTACACATTTATGACTCCAAATCTAGATAATTTATATATTTGTATTGATTGGACATGTGACATGATTTAGAATGGTTTTTTTTTTAGAATGTGACATGTATGTTAGATCATATATATGCTTGATCTACAAAACCCAGTGACTTTAAAAATGTTTTAATTTACATTTTGCCTAAATTCCTTTAAATCATCTAAATTTCCAATTGCATTTTTACATGTTGGACATGGTTCATTCTTTTAAACCTTCACTCTTGAGAATCTCTAGAAATTCCTTTATATCATCTCTCTAGATTCCTTGATTGTAAATTTTTATGTTTGACACATGGAATTGTTAAACTTTCACTTTCAAATCTTTGAATTTAAATATTTGTTCAACTCCACCTATATACATGAGCTAGATTGAATATATATATATATATATATATACGTGCAACAATATGTACAAAACCTAGTCTATGTTCCAATTTTGCATTTAAATTTATTTATCTTCCATGGAATTCTTAAGTTCACATTCAAATCTTTCATTTCATTTGAACATTCAACTCCACAAACTTGTATAAAATTATCTAGTTGATTTGGTGTTTTCAAGTGGTGAAGAATGTAGACATAAATGTTGTCTCTAGTTTTCTTTATTTTTTATACATTACTAATGTACGACATTCAATAATTTTAAATGATCATTTGGATTTTCATGTATCCTAATCATCACATCCTAATTTTATTAAATTTTCATTAGGTAAGCATCCCTCATCCTAGAATCATTTAAAAATTATCCATCTAGATCCATCTCAACCGTACATCCATTCTCCATCCTTAATAATAAAAAAGTATCACTTAAACATCAAAATTTGGTTACTTGGTCTCAATCTAGTCCATACATCATATTGTCCTTTCGTCATCACCCAAAGTTTTCAACATCTAGGGACCTTATCCTTAATCTAGACTATCATCCATTTCAAATCCAATCTCCTAATAAAAAATCACTTGACCTTATAATTTGATTTCATCTTTAAAATCCAAATTTGCTTAAGAATATTAGCTCCTATCTTTTAAGTATAGAACTAAATTATTTATCCATTTTGTTAATGTTAGATTGTATCCAGGTTCTCTTGGTTTGGCCTTTCTTGTTCACCTTAAGGTGCATTGGAATATATGAACATTGTAGTGAATCATAGTGATGGTGTTTGGGGTGCTTGAGATAGCTACATTTTGGCATCAATTTAGCTTTGTTTACCATGTATAGCTTGAGACCATGTATGTAATTTGGTCCATCTTTCCAGTACAATTAAATATGGATTGATCAATTTTTAATTTATATATAGAATTGTCATCCAAGAAGATCTAGATCTACTTGATCAATTTTTAATTTATATAGAATTGTCATCAATTTTTAATTTAATATTAAATGTGCATGTCTTTCAAGATTTAAATATATATATATCAATTTCTAATTACATATATATAAATGTTCCACATGGAATTCTTAAACTTTCAAGACTAGAAATTTGATTTCATTTACATTCACTCCACTTATAGCTTGCATGCTTTATTTGAATTATATGGTTCATTCTTAAGTGAACACTTTCAAACATATATATATATGATTTCATTTACATTCAACTTGACACAAGTTTAGCTCATCATCTAGTTCAAGAATTCTTTGCATGCACATTCAAATGAACATGTGTATTAGATTATATGGAATTAGAAATTAGGTTAATGTAGAGCATGATATATGCACAATTTAAATGTATTTAACTTTTACTGACTTTAAAAATGAACATTTAGAGCTTTAAAGAATTCAATCTAACTATCATCTATTTCCAATTGCATTTTTATGTTCTACTTTAAAATGTATAGCATTAATCTCAAGCATATTTGCATTCAATTTTTTCTATTTCTTGACCTATTTATTAAAGACAAATTCATTTGAACTATTTATTTAAATTATTTACATGTACATGTCCATCTTTTTAAATTTACAAATAGCAACCATTAGATAGTGGAGTCCAACATTTTGATTTCACAATGTAAAGTTATCTATATGTACAACAAATGCATTTGAACAAGTTACCATAATTTAAATTTAAATAAAGGTACTTGTTCCTTGCTAAATAAATAAAACCATAAACTAATTTAATGCATGATGTATTTATAGATGTAATGTAAGTGAGTTCATCAAACCATAATAATGCACGTATATAACAAACCTCTAAGATTTCAAACCATAAAACATAACTGTATGAATGTGACATGTAAATTATAACAAGTATATATATGTGTACCATAAAACATAAGTATGTAACACATCCAAATGTTCAATACATAAATCATAAAAAGTGTCTCCAACATGAAATAAAATGATCTCAAACATGTAATACTATAAAACAAATCTCAAAGAGAGGGATGTCTGGTATGAATAGAATCATCAGATCTATGGCTCGATCTCTCCCTCAACCTCTCCCTCGATACATGGCTCGACCTCTCCCTCGATCCATGGACCGATCGCTCTGCTGATCCAAGATGTGTGGATCCATGTCCCGATCCAATATCTCCCGATCTGTGTCCTGAGCCTCGTCCCAACCCCTGCATGTGTTCAAGTACACATATATATGTAAAATTATCTAAATTTTTTACAATGTACTTGAGTTCAATGTGTTCAAACTTAAACATCAAGTAATTAGTTTTTTAAAATTATATTTAAATGTACCTCATCTGCATACTGCATGGGATCACCATCATGCTCCAAATTTCCAAAGTCTGGGAAATCACCATATTGCTTAAAATTTTCAAGTACCCAATTTCAATCAGGAGTTAAACCCCTAGAAGTTTTTAAAATGCATTACATAAATTTTTAGAACACAATTTTAAAAATATATACATGTATTTAAATTATAAATTGAAAGTACCTGTTGTGCTTGCTTGATGGCTCTACCAATGTCACTAAGATCACGAGAATGTAAAGACATCGTAGGGGGCTCTGTAGCATGTACAGTATCATTAGCAAAAATAAGTCGACTATATGTCCCATGAACAGGATCAGGTGTCGCAGTAGCCTCAACATGACTTGTAACATCCTGACGACCACCTGGACAAGCTAAAGGATCAACAAAAATATGATGTGCATGGGATTCAGTAGGCTGATGTGGAATATCCTGAGCTGCATTTGCCACCTTGTGGCTCATATGTGTATGAGGATATCGTTGTCTAATAAAGTTTGGTACCCTGTCAAGAGCAATCCCATGGTCCTCACTGATAACCTGATATGTTGCTAGTAAATCCAAAATTGAGAGTCTACACGTATTACGCAGAGTCGTGTGGGTCATATGCTCGACATCTGCAAGAGTAGGTAGATCTGCACTAATAAATGGATCATACGATGCAAATGTAGCCTCAGTGGGAGGAAGGTTGATCCATGGGCGTAATAAATATCTACCAACTCGATCAGATGAAATTTGATCAATTTGTGTCATAATAGAGGCAATGTTTTCAAAAATATGACTTTGAGTGGACCCTGTTGTTGCCTCCCCTGTTGCTGCCAATTCAAAACGTTTTGGTAAAACCAAAAGGTTTGGGCCAACTAATGCCCTCTTGTCCACAGGCGGTGGAAAATTTGAAGGTCTAAACTATGGTTTGTCAGAAAAACGGCCTTTACCTTGGCTAGCATGCTCAGGATAAGATGTGTAGTCCACCTCTATATGTAAATGAAATTCTGCATATAACTGTTTGACAAAATACAATGGCAGCTCATCATTGTGAGGCCATCTATGATGTGTTGCCAACCATGTAGGGTATATGAATGGCGCAACAAGAGGATCTTCACACCTCGTAACCACATATCCTCTAATTTTATTTTTTCCTCTATAAAATGGGAACATGGATAACACATTTTCACCTGAAATTAATTTGGCAACTTCTCTATGTTTCACTGTGCCAATAACACTCCTGGCAAGAGAAAAATAAAACTGTTCAATGTTGATTTCATCATAAGGATTGCATGATCGAATTGTCTCAATCATCTTAATATTCTCTTGTCTAATAGTGACTAATCTATCTCGATTAGCCAAATTGGGGGAGTTGTGAATTGTTTGCTCTAAACATTTTAGAGCATTGTCCAATCTAGCAATACTATCCTGAAATATATTTGATCTAGTTTGAGCTTCTTGCTCAGAACGAGGGGAATGATGAGATCCCTCATCGCCATGATATATATAAATAGATAGAGATCTGCATATCATTAAAACAAAATTACATAATGAACTAAACAAATTTAAATTGAAATTTTTTTCAAAACTAAAAATATATATATTTAAATTAAAGGTAAAATTTTCAAGTTTCAAAACTAGAAAACATTTTTGAATTTAAATGTATCTAATGAGATCTAGTTCAAACTTTATATCTATCGAGCTATGTGAACCTATTAAATCATAGACATGCATGTAATATTCAACCAAGAGTAAATATGGAAAAAAAATATTTATCCTTTCAACCACTCTATACTAAAATTTTGATCAAAATAAAAAAATACTCTTCATTACAATTGGTCACATATGATCTAGCCTTTCTTTGTAATCAATTATTTTTTAAATCAAACACTAGAAATTATAAAAAGGTTAACATTTCCTTAATTTTTCGATCTAACTTAAAACATATTAAAGTAATAAAGTTAAAATTCTTTGAAATAAATTCCTTAGGAATAAAATATAAACATATAGATACATGTGCATATATCTGTATGTACACATGTATGTATGTGGGAGTGCATGTGTGTACGTGCATGTATATATATATATATATATCTGTGTGTGTGTGTATGTACATGCATATATATATGTGTGTGTGTATGTGTATGTATGTATGTATATACATATATATGCATGCACACATATATATGTGTATGTGTATGTATGTACACAGTATTATATATGGGCGTGTATGTGCATGCAGATATATATGTGTGTGTATGTGTATGCACACATGTATGCTACTCTCAAGTGCCACACATACATACACACACATATATACATGCGTGTACACAGCATACATGTACATACACATATATATGCATATACATACGCACATACACATACACATATATATAATACATACATACATACACACATACACATATATGTGCATGTACATACATATATATATGCATATACATGCATACATACACACATGCACACATATGTACATATAATACATGTACATACATGCATACATACATACACACATACATATATATATATATATATATATATGCATAGACATACATACATGTATATATATATATATATATATATATACATACACACATGGCACACATGGCTACATACACACATACACATACACATATATATACATGTATGTACACATATATACATACACATGTACACATATACATATATAATACATGTACATACATACATATGTCACATGTATATATAATACACACATATATATACACATACACATGTACACATATGTATATATAATACATGTATGCATATGCACATGTATATATGTGCATGTACACATATACATACATGTACATACATATATATATGCATATATACATACATACATACATACACACATGTACACATATGTATATATAATACATACATACACACATACATACATACATGTATAAGAATATATAAATCATTCTCATTGGTCTGGGTCATGCTAAGGTTTAGAAAACCACTCCTGGGTGGAAGATTAGGATCCTAATTGACTTGTGGTACAACCAAAATACATCAAAATAAAGATTAAAAATATACTTTCAAATTGGAAAAATTAGAAATACTAGTGACATGATATTTGAAAATGAAACACTAGTGGACTGGCTAAGGTTAGTTAAGGTGTATAAAGAGATTTCACAACAAATACCTAAAAAATAGAGCTCCTATTTTCTTATACAATATTCTATGAAGTTGATGCCTTTTATATGATTGAAATTAAAGTGTTGAAATACCCTTAAATCTAATACCTAAAAGATCGGAGCTACACTATTCAATGAAGTTGATGACTTTTATAAGATTGAAATTAAACTATTGAAATAGTAAAAGCTGATATATAATATTCTATAAAGTTGATATCTTTTATATGATTGAAATTAAATTGTTGAAATAGTAAATGCTGTCATTTCATATTGATAACCTTATATATGAATGATATGTGATAGCAAAATTTTAGGAAGTATGTGATGAAATTTTTTGACCCCATCTCAAATACATCTCCTTAAATCTAATACCTAAAAATCAGAGCTCCTATTTTCTTATACAATAATATGAAGTTGACGTCTTTTATATGATTGAAAAATAGGAGCTATAGTATTCTAATACCTTTAAATCTAATACCTAAAAAATAGGAGCTATAGTATTCTATGAAGTTGACACATTTTATATGATTGAAATTGAAGTGTTGAACTACCCTTAAATCTAACACCTAAAAAATAGGAGCTACAGTATTCTATGAAGTTGACACATTTTATATGATTGAAATTAAAGTTGTTAAAATACCCTTAAATCTCATACATAAAAAATGGGAGCTCATATTTTCTTATACAATAACTATGAAGTTGATGTCTATTATATGATTGAAATTAAAGTGGTGAAATAGTAAAAGCTATCATTTCATATTGATAAGCTTATGTATGAATGATATGTGATAGCAAAATTTTAAGAAATATGTGAATGAAACTTTTAACCCCATCTCAAATACATCCTCTTAAATCTAATACCTAGGAAATCAGAACTCCTATTTTATGAAGTTGACACCTTTTATATCATTGAAATTAAATTGTTGGAATACCTAAAAAAAATTGGAGAACCTATGAGGCTGAAGCAACGTGCAATCAACCATTTTATTTTCAACTTTGAGAGAGAAAAGTCATCTATTTGTAAACGAACATAACGTAGTTGCTATTTTTCCATGGTAGATACTCCAAAAGTCCAAAATCTATAATAGCCAAGGGATCATATCAGCCATTCAAAATTGGAAGATAAGTTCACCATAATGAAGAAAAGGACTCTTATAAACATGCTATTTTCCATTCATAGAAAAAAGTGTTTTTCAATTGAAAAGATGTTATTATAGATTTTGGAAACTTGATGCTTTTAAGACGTTTTGATTTTTAATTTTCCCAACTTTCCCACCTGAAAGAACCCACCATTGAAGTTACATTTGATGGAAGTTCTCTACATTGGATTGCATGACAGGCTTCACCATAACCCCACAAGAATATTATTAATATTAGATAAAAAAATTTGTGGGTTGTATTATGCCTTTGGCTTCCACTATGCTTGGATAGAAGTCCTCTATTCACCATCATAAGCTTCTCAGCAAAGCATACCCACCATGAATTAGTTGTGATGATACTGGAGAAAGGTATTGTCGTTTTTACATAAATATCTCACAGTTAACCTCTGCTTTTATTCTACGTGGTGTAAAAACATAGAGATACACACTGTGCTCAGAAAAATTTGTCCTCTCCATTGAGAGCTTTAAAGTACGGATGCACATGGAATAGCATATTTCACTTTGAAGATAAAAAATGCAAATACAGATCAAGAAATAAGCATATACAGATTATGATAAAAAATGCAAAGCTTTATCTGATTTCTAAAAGAATGTTTTATATAGTGATTGGGTAAACCAATGTATAGAGAGGAATGAGAAAACATGTGAGATAGTGGTTGGAAGAAAAAATTCTAGCCAAGAAGCCATGGATTTAGAAAAAACATCACAAGGGATGAAGTAAGAATGGCTATTAGGACAATGAAGGATGATAACTGCTCCAGAGGTTCTGTAAAATTCCACAAAGGGAGAAGAACTATGCATAGCTTTTTCTTCTAGAGGACCTATTTGAACCTCATAAACAATATATGGAAGGGCATTGCAACAACAATTGCTGATCTTGAATACATATATTTTATGAATCTGTATGCCTATGGATGCTGGCAACTAAATTTGACTTATAATGAGTTAAATATCACAGCTTTTCTATTCTTCTATAAAATCATATTAGACTAACTTCTATACAACATTACTTTTTGCAGGTAGGGCAGATGATTCAAGTTGAATCAGATCCACAAAAACGAGATGAGTATCTTCAGAGGTTAATGGAACTTCCAAATCAGGTTCTTTCATTATCAGTGGTCTAGTTATTGTTCAACAATCACTCTGGCAGACAGGGCTTAAATTTGATGGTCGACCTTTCCTTTCAACAAATTTTTTAATGACGGTTATCTATTCAAAGGTGCCCTTAAAACATTATGATATACCTTAGTGTAAGTAAAATTATATATAAATCAAATATATATATCATTATAATTCTATATAAATTTTGATAGTCAATCCAAAATCTCTCCTTTCATCTGATACAATCTTCATAAAATTTTGATTGTTTTTTGCGGCAAAAACATCTAAATACGGTCATACGGCCATCAAATTTAAGCCCTGCTGGAAGAAATGTTCAATGGTCTACTCTGGTAGAAATGTTCTCTGTTTTTAGGAATATAAATTTTTATTTTCTCTCTACGAGTAACCTTTTTTCTCTATTCTTATCCGTTTCTCTTGTTTTACAGGCACGAGAGCCTAAAAGTTTGAACTCTTCAAATTTGGAGGAGTAACACACATTTCACCCAATTTTATATGTTTCCTTAAACTTTATCACAAATATCACAACATTCACTACCTTTCGGCCAATATCCATCACAAAAATTGATTTTTGCATTTCAATCAAACCCTAACCAAGAATACAGCCAACAAATTTCTAAAACTAGACACAAACGAGATAAGCCAAATCAAACAATCCAGTGAATGCCCCGAATGGAACCTGGCAAAATATAGTCGTTGTTGCTGGTGACCTCGGCCGACAAGCTCTCGCCCTCAATCCTTTCGCCCGAGCGTTCCAAATAGTGGGCCTGGTTTTTTTTTCGATTTTATTGTCGTCTTTTCGGTCGATACCCTTACGGTCAATAGGGTTTCAACCGAAATATAGTCGATCGAACAGGTCTATCTATATGGGCGCCATGCTGACATCTTTTCAGCCGATAAAGTTTCAGCCGAAAGTAACTCGCCCGAAAAGTTCGAGCCACGTAGGTGCCATGTGGCTGCCCCGTGGATTCGGCCGAAAGATGGTAGGTTGAAAGTAATCCGGTAGAATGACTTCATTTGACCGAAAGTGTGACACAGGTTTGTGCTTTCACCTAGCTTGAGTTATTTATACAGATACACATTCATAGGCTCAGTTTTGATAGCCTCTTGTATATTGTATATTTGGTGACAGTTACACTTTGATTCTGATATTGTATCATGACATTCATTTTTTGATATATATATGAGATGTGACCTCAATGTGAATTTATGATGTGATATGTTAATATGCAATTTTATGTGATATTATATTTATTTCATGTTATGATTATGATATGAATGCAATGAATGCAAATGTATATGTTATGGATACATTGCTTTATTTATGTTTATGTGATATGGGATGATCTATGATGTGATATATATGCAATGTAATGAGATGGATGTGTTTTTATTTCCATGTTTCTCACATGATAATGTCATTCTCTATGATATGTAGATGATGTGATATGCTTATGCAGGATGTATGTATGGATGCATTTCTTTTTGTGTATTTTTTCACATGTGATATGATGACATCATGATGTATGTATGTATATGGATGATTATGGATAATGCATATGTTCATGGTTATGATATGGATTTGATGGATGATCATATAATGGATTAAGATGCTTAGAATAACAAATCTATATTATCCTAAACAACTTAAATGATAATGCAAATGTAGTGGATTATGTTTCTTATTATAATGGTATTCTATGATGATGCAAGATGTGTGCACACTGATGATTTTTGGATGTAGGATGGATGTAATATGATATTTTTGTTGACTATTATGATACTGGGTTAGCACACAAAGGAGATAGAAGAATAAGATGAATGAATTGATCATTGAATTTGAGATTGATTCAGAAGTCCAACAAGTCCATGATGCATTAAGACTTTATTAGATGAGAGTGATGATTTTATTCATATTTGGGATTGGGACTCTCTGTCATTCCTTATTGTTTGATATAACACATAGACATGATGCATTATGGTATTGATAACTAGGATGATGTTGTATCTAGTGTGATGGACTTTGACTCTACAAATAGATATGATAGTTCTTGTTCACATCTTGACATATGGAAACCTTTTTAGAATGTAGTTTAGGAGTTTTAGTATATACCGTACCAAAGCATACGCAATAGTCAACAATCTACTCCAAACGACCTCCCTACACACACCAAAGTAATTATGCACCAAGATTATTTTAAAAGAATAGCCACAAACATAGAAAATGAAAGATAACGATCGATTCTTCATTCCTTCCTCTCTAAATCATTGAGACATCATCAAGAGGTCCTCAGAGTAGGTCAATAACATAAATCATAAGAAAAGATCAACAAGAAACATTCAATGTTATTTAGATCTCTTGCCAATGTAACATAGCTAAGGTTATTTCTAATATTGATGCCCATTGTAGGAAGGATACATCCTAAGACATGTTTATTAGATGTTTTAACTAAGACTAAGTGTTTGATATGATGTTTTTGATTAAGGAAAAAATAGGTTTTGAAGGGACTCGAAACCCTTTACAAACCCAAAAAAACAAAGCTACAAAAAAGGCAGCCTATAGCCAACCAAAAAACCAGTTCCCAAGCAAGGCCCATCAAGATTTACAATTAGAACTTCTCTTGTGGGAGCGAAGAGTCATGTCAAAAGAAGGCCCAGAGAATTTTGCTTTCATGCCCATAACACTAATCTAGCCTTCTTCCACTTGCGCTACCTTATCTTGCCAAGCCATCACACTTTTTTCCTGAAGATGAATGCTTGTAGCCACAATCTTAGTGATTTCAACATTATTCTTCCATGTGGGCACAAACATATCAGAAAAGCCACCAAAAATGATAGCTGAAGCACTATCACCTAAAATGGTAGCCTGAGACCCAATCTCTTGCACTTTAGGGGTTTCAACAAGATGAATTTTTATAGCTTCAACAACCCCACCATTTGAGACATTTGAGGGGGATTCCCCAAGACCTTGTGGCTTCGACACAACCACATCATAAAAAATCATGTGTTGTTCAATTTTCTTCTCTACCGTATAATACTGTAGAGAGAAACCTCTCCACCATGTAGCCTTCATTATTTTTTGTCAACACCGCATTGAGTAGCAACACGACTTGTTTTAAAACATCTTTTGTAATGGAAGGGAATCCCTTCATAATCCAAATATTGGACCCAATAACCCTTAGGAGATTTAAGTAAAATCTCAGCAGACAATCCTTTTGAAATATCCATTTCAACCAATATGTGAGCAAAGGTGGAATGAAATTTTTTAGAGGATTCATCATCCACCAACAAAAAATTCAAAGGGCATAACCCGCTTCTTCCAAGAGAGGGTCATTCTATAAATGGAGGGGGAGATTTGGCAACCGAACCCAAATCGAGATCTTATTGAAAGTTTTAGAGACCGGATTGAAATCAAAATACTAGGGCTTAATCATTAGTAGAAATTTGTCCTCCCAACTGAAAAAATTGTCACATAAAATTTTGTTTCTATCTTGAGCATTGTCAAACTTGGCAACAAAGAATCCCTTAGCCATGGGGAAAATATGAACTTTACCAAAAAATTAGCAACTCCCATTTGTTGGAAATCTAGGAGTGCAGTTGAGGGAGGCTTGGCCAAAAGCCCTCGAACTGATAGATCACCCCACGAATTGAGAGCTCAGAAACAATCTCATCTATTTCCTCTATTGTCTCAGATTTCAGATCAACAAATATGGTATTAGCAATAGGTATAAACCCTCTATTCGACATATTCCAAGACCGAAAACTTGAAGCATTCTGCGACACCCTCACAACATAGCCATTGTGTATTGAACATTTCTCTGCAATATTCATTTTGATATGATGATATAAACACCATTGACTCATTTTCCTATGATCTAGACTTAGATTTTGACTTCTAGGTTCTCACTTTATGACTTGAAATCCTTGTTTTCTGTACTTGCTTTACAAAAGTTTGAAGACAATGAATGATTTATTATGGATGAATGTTTATTGTGGGTGAAAGAAAAATGGGGTAGATGATTTTGTACTTTTTGGAATATTTTAATGTTTTTTATGTGTTTAAAAAATGTTTTGATGTTGTTTTTGGTCTTTTTGAATGTTTATGTGAATGTTTAGGGTTTTCCAATGCTTTCCAATGTTTAGGAGTTTTTAATTTTCAAATATTTTTGTATTTTCTTATTTTTCAAATGTTTTGGGGTTTTCTAAGATTTGACCAAGAACCTAACCTTAAAAACTATTCTAGGGGCCTCAAGGGCTTATCAAAGATGATCCTTGCTTATGTTATACACGCAGAGACCATGTAGTTTGTCTATCTGGACTTATTGTTGATGAGAAATGAATAGTTGATGGATTGTTAGTTTATTATGATAGACTACTAACCTAAAGTGTCTCAGGGGCACATCAATGATGGACTTGTCTATGTTCAAGCTCAGAGACAATGTAGTTCGACATGGTTCTATGTTTGGATTTTTGATATTTTGACCTTTTTAGGGATTTGATGTGTTTTGGATGTTTTGGGATTTCGAGTTTACAAAATTTCAAATGTTTTTGGATTTGGTTGAGATTTTATGAATGTTTTTGGGATTTTTAATGATATTTCCAATAACCTTAAGATATACAAGAACCCAACGCAATATAAGCATAACAAATTTCCCCCAATGTGATGTGATAGACTACCTTGATATAGGTAGGAAAAAATAACCTTTGGAATATGCCAAGTAGTACTAAGGGGAATATGATACTTTACAATACCAAGCTATGACATGGACACAAATGGGTGATTAAATAAATAGGATAAATGATGTGATGGATGAATTTAATGCAAAGAATGATAGGATAAAAATCCAAAGATAAATGGAGGTGATTTATTTATGCAAGGCGACTGTTTGCTAGGATTCCACCAAGGTACTTGCCCAAAGCACCACTGAAGTTATTTTCACTAGAGGACAATTTTTTTCATTACAATTTTCAATCCTTTTTCTTATTTTTTTAGATTTTTATCACTTTTTGATTTTTGAGATTTACACCCTTTTAGCCTAGACATAAAACTTTTTGAGATGTGTATTGTTGATTGGCTCCTGAAAGGGTTCACCTTCAGGCATTGATAGTTGATACGCTCCTAATACATAACTTGTTGTGACAACAAATAGGCCTAGCCAATTAGGCTCAAACTTTCCTTTACTATCCTAGTTTGAAACATTCTTTTGATTCTATTTTAGGGCAAGATCCCCTTCTTGGAAAGATCGACTCTTGATGTTCTTGTTATAGCTCCATTTCATTAGGTTTTGATATGCTTGCAAATGATTTAGGGCATCAAGATGATGCTCATCTAGGAATTCTATCTCATTCAGCCAAGATACCCTATACTCTTCATCAATGATTAGATTTTGTAGTGACACTCGTAGTGAAAGAATCTTGACCTCAATAGGTAGGATGGCTTCTAATCCATAAACCAAGGAGAAAGGGGTTGCACCTATAGGTGTACAAATACTGGTTTGATAGACCCCTAAAGCAAGATTTAACTACAGATGTCAATCATGGCCAACTTCATTGACTATTTTCTTTAGGATCTTCAAAATGGTCTTGTTTGTAGCCTCATCTTGACTATTTCCCTGGGGATAATACGGGGTAGAGAATCGATGTTGGATGTTAAATTTTTGTCATAACTCTCTTACATCTTGATTCATGAAGGGTGTTCCATTATCTAAGATAAGGGCTTGCAGAACACCATAATGAAAGATAAGGTAATTTAGGATAAACTTGGAGATTTGCTTCCTTGTTATGGAATTCATAGGAATGACTTTGACCTAATTGGTAAAGTAATCAATGGTTGTTATGATGAACTTGTGGCCATTCAATGAGGTGGGAGTAATCTTTCCTATGAGGTCAAACCCCCACTATGAGAAAATCTAAGGTGTGACCATTGGTTGTAACTCCCGAGCTGGATCATGGATAAGATCTCCATGTTGTTGACACTAGGCACACTTTTGTACATATTGATGAGATTCTCTTTCCATGGTTGGCCAGTAGTACCTTGTCTTCAACAGTTTCTTAGATAAGGGTATTCCACTAGAATAGGAACCATAAATGCCCTCATAAATAATAATGTCCCCTTGATGCTTCTATGACATAAGGCATCACCTAAGATCATGAATCGAGATGCTTTTTTAACAAAGGTCTTCTTAAGGTTGGAGGTGATATTAGATGGGAGGGTACCTCTACTAAGGTAGGTGAATATATCATGATACCATGGGGAAGTAGGACCAACAATTACACACACAAATTTAGATTTAGGAATTTCAAAATCTGGTACGAGAAGTTGCTCTACCAAGAATTCACATTGAAGGATATTTTGTGGTGTGTTTAATAATGATCCAATTTTTTCCATGACATCTGCTACTTGATTGTTCATGCAAGGTATTTGCTTAGAGGTAATATCAATGAAAAAGTCTTTAATAATTTCTACCATCTTCTTATAAGGAGTGAGTTTATCATCCTCTGTTTGGTAGTTGTCATTGAATTGGTTGACAATCAACTATGAGTCCCCATAGACTTTTAACTCTTGTATCTTCTATTGAATTGCTATCCTTAGACCCATTATTAGAGCTTCATACTCAACAATATTATTGATACGTGGAAATGCTAGCCGATATGACTTTGGAATACATTCACCTTGAGGGGTGATAAAGAGAATGCCAGCCCTTGATCCATGTTGGGAATATGATCCATCAAAGTAAAATTTCCATTAATTTGCTACATTGAGGAGAAACGTTGATTCATTGGGAAATTCAAATACCAAAGAATTCTCTTCATAAATGGGTGTTTCAGCTAGTTGGTTTGCAATAACTTGTCCTTTGATAGCCTTGCGCTCCACATACTCTATGTCAGATTTAGTCAAGATCATTACCCATTTAGCCACTCGCCCAGTGACAGTTGCTTTAGATAGAAAATATTTTAATGCATCGATCTTAGCAATAAGCTTGATTTGGTGTGCAAGCATGTAATGTCTGAACTTTTGTGACACAAAGACCACTACTAAGCATGCCTTTTGAATGGATGAATAATTCATTTCATACCCTACCAAGGTCCTGCTAATGTAATAGATGTCTCTTTCCTTTCCCATTTCATCATGTTGGTCTAGGAGAGCCCACATTGTTGTTGATGTCATTGGAATGTATAAGATTAATATATTGTTTGGTATTAGCAACATGAGAACTAGAGGTGACAATATGTAGTCCTTGATCTGTTAGAAGGATTTATCACATTTCTTGTCCAACTTATAAGTTATTCCTTTATGGAGAAGATGCAAGAAAGGGTGAATTTTGTTTGATAATTGCGCTATGAATCTTCTAATGGATTGCAACCTTCCTTGTAACCTTCTCATCTATTTCAATGTTTGTATTGGTTCCATGTCTAGGATTTCTTTCGATTTTGTTGGATCTATCTCTATCCCTCTTTGTGACACTATATAACTAAGAAGCTTCCTTGATGTAACCTCGAATAAACACTTTTTCAAGTTCAATTGTACCTTATACTCTTCAATTTTGTCAAAGATGGGTCCTAATACCTCTATGTGCTCATTCCTTTTCTTTGACTTGGCAAAAATATAATCAACATAATCCTCAACTATTTTATGGATCATATCATAAAAGATTAAGGTCAACACCCTTTGATAAGTTGCTCCAACATTTTTTTATCCCAAATGAAATCATGTTCCAACAAAATGTTCCCCATGGACAAATGAATGCAATTTTATGTTGATCCTCTTTGGCAATCATGATTGGTTATATCAAAAAAATTGATCTAGGAGTGATAGAATTTCATGACCCCTAGTTAGATTGACAATGATGTCAATTTTGGGAAGAGGGAAATCATCCTTTGGACATGATTTTTTCAAGTACTTGAAATCTTTGCATATTCTGATGCCCCAATGGGTTTGAAGACTGGTACTAGGTTGGAAAGCCAGTCAGGATAGTCAATTGGTCAGATAAATTCGACATCAAGGAGTTTTTGTAACTCTAGTTTAACTAGTAACAAAATTTGAGGGTGCATTTTTCTCAGTTTCTATCCAACTGGTTTGGCTTCAGGATATACTGCTAAATGATGCACAAATACTTCTGTATCAATCCCTGACATATATGTGTATGGCCATGCAATGTTTTCTCTTCTTTATTTCAGGAACACTACTAGGTTTTTTTGTTCTTATAACAAGGATTCAACATAAAGAGATATCTTAGGTGCCTTCTCTATTCCAACATTTACTAGGGTAGCCTTTTCTACTAGTATTTTTGATTTTTTTGGATGTAGTGCACTAAGGGGGAGATTGAATCCCTCATCCTTGGGCACCTTAGAGAGGTTTTCACCTTCAGATGTGTCCTTTATTTTTACTATTTTAGGATCTGAAACTGCCATGGTGTGGTTTTCACTTAAATATCTACATATTATTCTTATGTCATCAATTTTGTTACTGAAGGATTCAATCATCTCCCCATAGTATGCTCATGTGTCTAGCTCTATATCAAATCGTGCTTTGTAATTTCCACATGGTAAGTTGTCATGGAGTCCCATGAATTTTGAGATTGCTTCATCATTTTTAAATATATCTAGAATTAGTGGTCTTCATTGGTCCTAGTCGATGAGTTGAGGGTTTACTAATGTTAATTCAATGTTTTGGCCGCTTGGGGTAAAAGATGTTGATATCATAAAAAGAGTTATTCTCAAATAGGTCAAAAACATCCAGGGGGAAGTCATCTAGGGTAGTAGCATGCAATGTTGGTAACCAAGAGGAATCCTCGGTGCGTTTAGTAGAAGTACCTTTGCCAAAAGGGTAACCAAGTGGTAGTAGTACATCCTAATCCAAGATTCTTTGGATGTCCCTTAGGAATGGCAAGTTCTAGCAAGCCATTGCCATTTTTTCCCAACTTTTAGATCTTGTTGTACTCCCATCTCTTCATTAGTTGTTAGCCCTTATTGTCATCTTCCATGGGAAGAACAAGCATGGGTCGGTTGTGTTGATAGAGAAATTTAGATGCATCTTCTTCATTGACATCTTCTTTGTTCAAATCCCCCCATTTGGTGAAGGTGGTAGATGCAAGCTTTAAAATTTCATTCACTTTAATTATAGGTGTGGGTTTCCCATGAAATTTGGGGAAAGAGGTAATTCACCCAACACAAAAGTTTCCTTTAGATTGTAATCTCCACAACCATTTTCCTTGATAACTATTTTGATATCGAGTATAGTTTGTACAATGGGAATTTTAGATTCCTAGGTGGATGCAAGAGAAGATGGATCAACAAATGACGTTGAGGATGTAGGGCCTTCATTTTTTCATGTCGGGGGGATCTTGTAGAATTTAGCCTTAAGGTTCTTGCAATAGTAGAAAGGATTAGGATCTCCATAGATAGTAACTTATTTGTCCTCAAATGGAAACCTAATCCAGTGGTGGTATGTGGAAGCTACTGCTTTCATGGCATGAATCCATGGTCAATCAAGTAGGATATTGTAGGGGAGATCAAGGTCTAGTACCTGGCATGTAGTCTTAGCAATGACGGGTCCCACTTGGATAGGTAGAGTGATGATGCCTTATGACACTCTTTCTTGATCATCATATGCCCTTATGGTTGTACTCTTTGATTTCTCAGTAGCACCCTCTGAAAATCCCAAGTTCTTGACCAACTGAAGGGTGCAAATGTTGGGACTAGCACCTCCATCCACTAAGACCCTTTCAACCTTATTCTTATGAACAATGACCTTAAGATGTAAGGTGTTATTGTGAGATGGTTGTGTGGGTAGGTCTTGTTCCAAGAAGGTAAGAAGATGAGGGGTAGTGATATGTCCTATCATAGCTCTACACTACTCTGTATCAATATTCTCAAGGACGAAGGATGTGGATAAATCCTTTTCTAATATCTCCCTATGTGTAGGGAATAGTCTCAATAGTTCCAAGATAGAGATTTGTGTGGGGATCTTCTTTAGCTGATCTAGGAGACTATAGTTACTAGGGTTAGAACTTGGCAATGTAGGTTGTGCCCTAGGTTGAGATGAAGCTCCTTGGATGGTGACCTTTCCATGTCATGTGGTGACTCCACACTCTGTGCTAGGTCCTTTGATGGTAACGACTGTTACAACATTCTCACAAGAGGTGACTACATTGGAATAAACATGTTGCACATTATTGTAAGACTTCCCTTTCCATTGCCATTCCCTTTACTATGATCTGGCATAGGGTTCTTATATATCTTGAGGTCCTGGTTATTGCTCGGTACGTCAACAGATATGTCTCCATTGTCGATAAGATCTTGGATAACATTCTTTAGTTTCATGTAGTTTGATGTTTTGTGTCCATTGATTTTGTGAAAGTCACAAAGATCCTTTTCATTGTACCAAGGTGGTTTATCTTGTGGTTCTTGGTAGTATTGGAAATTGGGAAGCGTAATCAAGTTTGAATCTACCAATTTCTACATGATATTTTCAATAGGTTTCACCAATGGTGGGTATTTGCGTTTTGGGTAGTTATTCCTATTGGAAGTTTGTTTATGTTGAGTTTCGGTGTTGCTGACTTGATTATTCTATGGTGGTGATGGTGTTTGTTGTATAGTTTATGTGATGGATGGTTGGTTGGTGTTTGTCCTAGGAGTACTTATGACAACTTTAGCATCCACCATGCCATTATTTGTCATGTTCTTGTTCTTAGTCTAGACATGGGGCTTGTCATTTGAATTGGTTGATGGGTGGTTGTCTCTATAGGATTGCATGTTTCCTTGTGAGATTAGGGCTATCTCGATATTGAGGGTCCTAGGGATGAGCTCATCATAAGTGGTGACACATTGCATCTTTAAGGGGAAGGATAGATCTGGATCAACATTTTCTATGATAATCCCCACTTGTTCATCTAGAATGGACCACTTGCTCTTACTAGGCCGTTGTCTCCATCTTCACAATAAATTAGCGAAGGACTCTCCTTTTTTTATTGAGTGTGTATAACTCCTCTAAGCTAACATCCATATCAAGATTGAATGAGAAGTGATCTATGAATCTATCAATGATTTCTTGGAACGTTTTTATGCCTAGAGGTAACTGTGAAAACCAATCAATGACGGGGCTGGTCAAACTCTATGGAAAGAGACACATTAAGTAGGAACCATTGTAGGCCACCTCCATACATATGACATTGAATTCTTTGTAGTGATCCATGGGATTTCCTCTCCCTTTGTATTTGTCAAATTTAGGGACCTCAAAATTGGGAGGGAAAGGTACCATTACGATGTTTTTATCAAATGGGTATGGACACAAGTTTTGTTGTGTATGGGGTTTCTTCATTTTTCCCATTTGAATATCCCACATATATTGTGTTAGAGCCTTAAGTTGTGATGCCATATCATCTTGTGGGTTTGGTAAAGGAGCATAAGTTGTGTATTGTGGGATGGCAGATGAATTGTAAGTGGGATTTTGATATGATGAGATTTTGTATGATGTCTAGGGTGGAGTTTGATACTATGAAGGTGATAGTAGTAGTCATATATGCTCCTAACATGTTTTGATTAACGATGTTTTGTTGAGGATTATAGTATAAACCTATTTGTTGTTATTTTTGTTGCACAAGCACTTTTTTTTCTGGGGTGAACTATTGGGCTAGCAATGCTTTTTGTTGTTGATGAGCTTCTTGTTGTTGTTGGGCTTATTGTTGTTATTAGGATTCTATGGCTTGTTGTTGTTGTGCAGCTAAAGCTTCTTGTTGGGCTTGCTATTGTTGTGTGGCTAAGGCTGATTGTTGCGATTGTTGTTGTTTTGTGGCTAAGGATGCCTGTTGGGCTTGTTGATAAGCCTATTGTGCTTGTTGCAAAGCTAGAGCATGTTCTTGCAATGTAGGATCATTTTGTTGTTGGGACATCTGTGATGGGTTTTGGGTGTTTATGGTTTGAGTAGGTTGTGGGTTGATGGCGAGAGGTTGGGGGTTGCCTTGGTTTAAGATTCCTTGTAAAATGGTGGATTGGGATGAAGGAATGTAAGTTTGAGGTCCCATTTGATTTTGCATGACATGGGGGACCATTGGTAAAGATGATGATGGCACCATTTGGTATTGTGATAGCAATGCAACATTAGGACCTTGAATCAATTGATTGAAAGGATTCTCTTGACTGATATGTTGAGGATTCCCTTGTTGTATTTGAGGTGGGACCAAGGTATTACCTTGGTTGATGGGGTTTTTGACCAAGGCGTTACTTTGATTTGGGTTAGTGATGGATGGTATGGATGTGTTTTGTGCAACCAATGGAATTGATGAACTAATGGGGTGGTTGGATGAAGATGTCCCTTGTTGCATTAAGGGCTGATTTTGCGTAAGGGTGTTAACTTTCCCTTCTTGGTCAATTTGAGACGCTTGGTTCACACTACATTGCATAACATTAGGCACATTTGTGGTACTTGTGGAGATGAATGAAGATGGTTGCGCTCGAAATGTCGAGGTCATCGTGGTATCATGGAATATAAGAGGTTTGTGTGGATGTAGATGGTGTTCTAGAATAGTGGTGGAAGATTAAGGTGGGGCACCAAATGTTGGTTTCCAAGTGGTTTTTTTGGGGAGGATTGGTGTTTAGACTACCCACAAGTGTGCTTCTTTCCAAAGGAAGGGTGTGACCAAAGTCCTTAGCAATAATAGTTGCAAGAATAGGAGTTTGTGTTTGACTTGGCCCTAGTGATGAAGTTGGTGAAATCATGGATGGAGTCAATCCTTGTGCCAAGGTTTTTGTGGAAAAAGATGGGGGAATTGAAGCCACTTTCTCTAAGGCTTGAAATTCTTGTTTATACTCAAGGAGTTCTTCCTTAGTAAGCTCAAATGGATTTTTTGTGACGTCTTCTACCTCATATGGTTCCAATGGATTTTGGGGTTGTTGTGAGGGGGTAGAATGACTCTTTGGATTAAATTATCATGGATTGGTATCACTTGTGGTGGATGTGACTCTTACTTTTTCCATGATTTTCTTGTGTTGTGATCTTGTTGTTACCATAAATTTTAGGTCACCTATGGGAGAGTTATGTTGGGATTTGCAATGTTTAAACTCTCTAGTTGGCTCAAATTTTCGTAAAAGGGCCACTATAAGTTGTTTTGGACCAATAATGTGAATAGGAGATGAAATTGGTGAATGATATGTGGAGAGTGATCTTTGGAAAATTTTGGGAAAACACTTTAGACAAAGAGATTTGATGTTTTGATGAAAGATGTTAATGAACCTGTAAATCTTGAAGGTAGAATTTGACTTTCAAGATAAATCTTTCCATAAAATGTGATAACCAACTCAACTAAGTGCATGGAAAAGGATCCATTTCACACACAACATAGCTAAGTTAGGGGATTGGTTTGATGATGTCTAAGTCAAAAGTGAATTGGTGTGTCCAAAAGTTTATAAAGTTTAGTGAAATGAAATGTGAAAGATGATAAAGGGTGGATGAAATGTTTTGAACCAATAATGCTAACCTAGAGTGAACCTTTGTGTTGCAAGACCAAGGTAGTGAGAAAAATGATGTACCCTATGAGTAGCTCAAAACCAAAAGATTGATGTTGATTTAAATGCTAGGCTCATATTGGATATGTAAGTTTGGTTTGTTTCTTAAAGGGAATAGATAAAAAATCCTTATCAATATGTCTTGGTTGTGGTAATTTTTCAAGATGTTTTTTTGGATAGATCTTGAACTGCAATGTCTATTTTTGAAAAAAAAAAATGTGGATATTCACTTAAGGATTTTGGTCTTGCAAGAGATCATGAAGACAAGCACATGTGTGGGGTTCAATTGTGATTTAATCTTGATTAGTGACTTCCTTTTACAACATCCACTTGTCTTGCTTAAGTTTCAAACTAAATGTCTATATCTAAGCAACCTTTATTCCAAAAATTCCACTATGTGAAAATCAAGAAGCGAAGGCCATAGTTTTCCTAAGTTGACTTTGAAGAGTGTGGATTGAGATATGAGTTCAAATATTTAGAATCCTCTAGGGATAAAGTCCTTAGGGACAAGAATTAATATCAAACTCTTCAAAGGTATTCACACTTTTTAAAGGGTTTGAATTTTGTTGATTGTTCAATGTTTGTTTCAATGTTGTGGAACCAAGCAATATGTTAAATTGAATCACAAACAATAACATTACTAGCTCAAGTGGTATGTTTTTCTTAGTAGGCTTTCCTCATGCTCTTCATAGTAGAAGAGACAATTTTACATGCAATTGAGTAAAGTGTGTAGGGGTATGTTAAGAATGAAGTCTTAACCTCTACACTTTAACCAAAATGAGACATGACAAGTAACTTCTTGGAAATAAATTCCAATGCACTACTTTGATAAACTCTTTGGATGGACAAGTTGGCCACTACAAACAAGGTTCTTAATGACAATGTTTTCGGGATAAAATGGTGTTATACATGCAACAATTCACTCATTTAAGAGGCCTCCCAAGCCTTAGAAATATCTAAGGTTTTTTTACGTATCTCATGAATAATAAGGGAGTCTTTCGTTGGTATAAAACATCCAAACCAGTTGGTTGATGACTTTCGTCACACTAATTATTTATAGTAGACCAAAATGAAAGTAGTACTTGGGTTGTTCCCTCTCAAAAATCGGGAGGCAGGCCCTCTAAAGGTAAAACATGGTGCAAAACTCAAGATGTACTTTGAGTATACACAAGCAACAAAAAGAAAAAGTATACTTGAGTGTTTCTCTCAACCCTAAAAGATTACACGAAGTGCAAGGGAAGTGGATACACACTACAAGTACAATCAAGAAAAGAAATAACTCATTCATTTTAACCTTGAAAAGAATAATGAGTTCATTTTAAGCACCAAATGGAAGTGTTTGATTGTCTTGTTCAATTTAAAATTGATATTGCAAAATGAGGATATGTGGGTCCAATTTTAACCAACTTTTAAAGTTAATTTTATACCCAATGGAAGTTTATTGGTCCTAAAATATAAAGTAAAGCAGCATATAATGGGTTATAATTGATCCATAAGTGTAAAAACACTAGTTACAATGTATGGTCAAATGATAGTATGCTCCTTCACTTCTAGTTTTATTGTTCAAATCTGCAAAACCTAGTTAGCTTGAAAAAAAACAAAAACTAGATGTCAGTGACATGTTAGAGAGCACATGAAATAAAAAACTTAAAGTACATGTAAAAATTAGGTCTTTGTTTTGTTTTACAAGTAAAAGTGTTTTTGAAATCAATTGAATCATTGAAATCAATTTCATTGCTAAATTTTGTCAAGTGCGTCACCATATCCGAAGTGAATTTCTCTAGTGAAAATTATGTGTGTCACTCTGTAGTAAAATAGTGACATGAATTGTGTCGCTAGAATGAAATGTATGCAATTTATAAAAATCATGTTAGCATCACTATTTAAAATATGTGGTGACAAAGTTAAATCGTGTTTTTCTAAATTAATTATGCATTGTATTTAAACCAAAGTGTGTCGCTGTATAGTGACAGGTATCAGATGCATCTCCGAATCTACAAACACAAGAACGTAGGAATCTAAAGAGAAATTCATTAGATTTGGTTATTATAGCCCTCCTTCTAGTGCCAAAATGTGACCAAATCCATAATGCAAACTAAATATGCTAGATCCAAATGAATTTAAAGTCTATTTAATCCCCTAAGCAATGATCCCAATAACATATTTGAAATTCCAAAGAAAAAAAAAACCATTAAACTAACATAATATAAACATGAAAACATAATAGAAATCTATTCTAAGACCTCAAATATTATCCTATTGTGGGAGTGGTGTGACATTGATGTGGAATTGCAACCCTTTCCCAATCCCTTGGATAATATGAACTTGTTTCAATTAGTTTTATTGAAAAAATTGTTGAAGCCAATGAGATATAAATGAAACATGATATAAAACTAGTTTAACTTTGAGATGATTGCTAAATTCTTGAATACTTGATAAAATGGATGCAATCTATGCTAGATGTAAACAAAGTTTAATGATTCAAGCCATTGATTCAAAATATGCTAAAATGGGTGCAAGCTAAGTTACCATGTGTTGACTACGATGTCACTCGCAACAACAGTGTGGATAAAGTCCTCACAGGAAAAACGCGAAGAACCTATCTTCTTGAAAGACTTAACTAGGGCAACCTCGAGGTATCTGTGATATAGGAAAAGGTTTACTCAGTTCAATCGCAAGTCTTTGGTAGTCAAGTCTTGATCATACTAGGTTCACTCTAGCCCGTATGATGTGATATTGTTGTTAATCTCGAGGGGAATATGATTATCTTTAATTTCGCTAAGAATATCTCTGGTTTTATTAAGAATTATAAGCATCATATACAAGATTTCCAGTTTAATCATTAAATAATCTCATAAAATCAAAAGATATGCAATAATATTTAATGAACATCAACAATTGTTTTGCTATCACTTAAGTATATTTAGCTCTAAGCATTCAACAATTTCATAAGAAATGAAAGAATTTCAATGAATTTCATCTCATTCATCTATTTTTTGGAAATTTTTTTAAAATTTAAACATCTAATCTAAAATAAAGCATAAAAATACTGAAAATATAAAAT
>VDFB02047230.1:386953218-387082418 GCA_007258455.2 Sequoia sempervirens
TGATACTCTCACCGAAGATTTATCCAAGGATACTGGATGTGTACCATAGGTACCTAGAACTGCATTCCTAATTTCCGGGAACCTCAATAACTCGAATGCTGAAAGATTTACCTTTAATTTCTTAAACTCCTCAGTGACATACAAAGCCATTTAATCCTCACTCAGATTAGTAGGGACTTCCCTGGAAGATTCCTCCGCCTTATCTTTACTTGCTTGAACAACTTTTTCCTTTTGTGGGTCAGTTTGAGCTTGTCCTTCCTTTGAAAGGTACTGCCTGGAAACTTGTGGAAAGAACGGATTATTACTAGCATTAGGGTCTAGAGGGATATTGAAATTATTAGGAGGAATGGAGGTGGTGAAAGGACCCCCAGCCTCTGGGCGTCTATGGGGCATATCTCTTAAACCCTGTCTCTGGAACATCTGCACTTCTTCGACATAAGCTTCTTCCCTATCCAGGGGGCCATTATCATTTATTGCCTCTTCATTGAACAACCGAGCAACCTCATCTCCATTGCAGATTTGGTCTGCCTTCTCTTCCTGGGAATCAGATTCCTCTTCTGGAACATTTTCTTCACCTGCTGGAAAAGGGGCATGATTTAATACCAACACAGGAGAGTCATAGGGGTTTGAGGGAACAATCTCCTAACCATTTGCATTATTCTCCACCTCATACTGGAAAATAGAAGCTGCAGTTTGGAACTCTGGACATTATAACTCCAAATGCTGACCTATCTTATGGAGCCTACACCATCCTGACAGGGCAACTTCAGCCAGATATACACCACTGGGAGGCTTGTCTTGACTGACTAGCTAATTTTTAGATTGGTTGACAAGTTGATTAACTGGTTGATCCAATGGGGTGGGGACTCCTCCATTGTTGGGTCTTGTATTCCATGTCCTATTCTATCCCTGTGATTGCCTCCTATCAAATCCTGGTCCACTACCTTGTCCTCTATTGAAATTCTGTCTTCTATCATTATTGAATCCTCTCTCATTGTTGTAACCCCTATCCTGATTATATCCCTTATCACTATTGAATCCTCTCTCATTACGCTATCCTCTGTCAAAATTTTTCCCCTGTGGATATTCTCTATTCTGATTGGATTGTATATTTTTCTGTACAACTTGTAATTGGCTGTTTTGATTCCTTAGGTAAGTCACCTTTAGGTTTATCTTCTTTATCTGCTCAGCCATTTTGTCAATCCTATCCTTATTTGGATCTCCATAAGGAGTCTGGCTTGGATTACTCTAAGGAGGAACAAACATTGTAGCAGATCCCATAGACTAATGCAACACTTCAAAATTCTGCAGGTAGGTAGGGAAACCAGTTGGCTACTACTGATACAGGGGTTGGTTAACCTGCTGTTAGGGGAAGTTCATCATAGGAGAGACTTGGCTCGTGGGGGGACCAGGGTGCGGAACCAAAGGTAACTGAGGTACTAGATTCATGATTGGAGTATGATTGGCGAGTGCTTGATTCATTGCCTGCACCTGGTTTGGATGTGCAACTAGTTCTAAAGAAGGCAACGATCCAATCAAATGTTACCTTAAATCTGTGCTAAGCTTGACAGCTTTTGTATAGGCATCAGTTAGGCTAGCTAGAGGGTTGGGTCTCCATTTCAGAAAGGTTGCTGTAAGGCTGTCCAAAGCTTCATAATAGACTCCTAAGGCTGTAGCATTGTCTAAGACATAAGGATCTTGAAGTCTGGTGTACACACGGTGAAATCTATTATTGAAACTGGATATTGGTTCATTAACCTCTCTCTTGACTCTAGTAAATTGCAGATACAATTCATTGGCACTAATAGGTATTCTGAACTTCTACAAAAAGGAAGTTTCAAGATCACTCCAGTTAAGAATTGAACCAGATGGGAGGTGATTGTACCAGTAAAAAGCCTCTTCTCCTAGTGAATAAGGAAACAAACTATAGGAAACATCCTCATGAGCAATTCCTTTGTCTTTGAGATAGGTTTGGAAGATCCTAATATGCTCTTCTGTAGTCCTGTTTGGGTCATTAATATGAAATTTTGAACAGAAATGCTCAGGGTTTTTGGGAATAACATTGTAGGCGTTCAAAAACAAGGGAGATAGATTATTAGCAAGGAAAGCCATTGGAAAAAGTGGGGGTCGTGGTTGTGATTGATTAATGATAGGATGGGGTTGCTGAATAGGAGCTGCCTCAGGGATGGGTATGGCCTCAAATTCTAGAAGTGAAGATGCAGACGATACAGGTGAAGGGATGGGTGATGATGATTCTCCCCTTTCTCGAGTCCTCCTTGACCTAGTGGGGAACTATAATTCCTGTAAATCTTCTTCTCCTGGGGTAGATCTGGTACTTCTCCTATATCTCTCAGGAGAGATGGCATTTAAGAAATGATCCAGTGAGCTCATTCAGGCCCTCCTTCTAGTGCCAATCTATTGATGGTGTTTTCTGCACACAACTCAGACAGAAAATAATATTCTATCTCTCTTGAAAGGTGAAGTCTCAACAACAAGTGCTAAAATCACCCCAAGGTCTCTTGGGTGTTAGGTCATGACGATGCATAAACAACTCAGATAATATGTGAAAATGTTGGTAATCACAATCGGACCTTACTACAAGCAAACTCAGATTCTTCTAATTTATCACCCTACAATATGATGATCTAAATCCTAAATCTAACTGTGATGATAAAGAAATAGCAAAAGATGAGGAGGTAAGAAGTATGATGAAATCTAAACTATTTCTAAGATGACAATGCAAATGATAAATGCTACCCTGAATGGACCAATCTCAAATAACCAATTCCTGCTTAACCCACAATGCAATATCACAAGAACGGTGCAATCTTCTAAGGAATATAGATTTTCAAATCATAGACATTCATCCACAATCGAACTAAGCACAAATAGATGTATGGTCCAAGTTGACTTCACCAGACTACTACAATCAGATAGTTATTGGGAGTATAGACCAGAGATTGCTACAAATATTCCAAGCATGAAATCATAAACATTATTCACCAAAATAATCTAATTCTAAATCTAACATTAATCTAATTTCTTCAAGCAATTTCAAAAGAAGGAACAACAAGAACCATGCAAGATAAACTAACACAAAAGAATTCACCAGAGAAACCACAATGCCTTCAATTGTACTAGATCACCAAAATATAGCAACAATTCCACTATTCTGTGTTACAGCACCTGATCAAAAGAACTAACTACTATCTCTACTACAAAATGCTCTAGCTCTTTTCTTAGTCTAGCTTGTCTAATTCTCTACTATCTGTTCAACCCTTACAAATGAGGCAAGAATTCCAATTTAAAGAGAACCCTCAAAACATGTCGGCCCAGCCAGACATTTACAAAATAAAAATAGCCAAAACAAGTCAGCCTCAAGAAATTCAAAATAAGGCATACATTAAATGTCGGTACATCATCGAGGTTGGCCACAACACATTCCTCAATGCAAATCAGATCAATACATGCCCTATAATAATAGGGAAGCACAAATCATGAAGTAGCATGGTATTAACTACCACCTCCCTTATCCTTGTTCTAATCCAGCAATTCATGAACTTTCAAGAGTACCCTATCCAACTCAGCAACAGGTGGCAAGGGTAGGATTCTGAGCTGACATTCGATTGAGTCAATCTCTTCCTTTGACTACTTAACCATTTTATCCCAATCATTCTTATATGCAAGGTACTTATCCATCACAGCCAGATAAGTAGCCACATCATCCAGTTGGTGCCCTGTCACAGAATCCTCAATGTTTGGGGCATAGATATCATGCCACCATTTCTTCAATTGTTCGAAACTCAAGTACTTAGGGGTGATCTTCCTCCTACCAATCATTATCTCAAAAAAGGTTATGCATCCATCATAAGCATTAGTTAAATTGCCATCAATTTGCTTCCTTTGTTTATAGATCTTCTTGATGACCTTCTGCCAGATTTGTAGGGCTTCAAACCACTCCCAAGGGTCATTAACCCTAGATGAGGAGAGAATTCCATCAAACACCAGTTGATCCCTACCATATTCCATGATTGTTTTTGTTTTTTGTAGTAAGAGATCAGTGTCCTCCTTATCTTGAGATAAAACATAATCTAATGAATCCTCAGCCCTTATTGCATCCTTTTCAGTTGAAAGGATCTCCTTTATTGCATCATCTCCCTTAGCTTGTACCTCCTTCAACTAATTTATTGTAGCTAAAGTAGAAGCTTTCATCTTTTCTATTTTAGAGATGGTCTCCTGTGGCAAGAAACCAGCAGTAGCAGAAGAGGATGGGTGAAAAGATTGTAAAGGCTTCATCAAATCTTCTAGACATTTCCTAAGACTTTCATTCTCTTTCTTTAGTTCATGATTAGACTGTGTTTCCTTCATCAATCTTCCAATGATCACTACGCTGGACCCCTCATATTCTTTAATATCTTGCTCCATAGAAGTAGGCCCAAAATTGATAGTCTGTATATCATAATCCTTCTCGGTGACCTTATCTTTACTTTTATTAGTAGCAGGGGTAGCAATATGAATAACCCTATTACTAGCTTCATATCTTTCGATCTTGGAAACCACCTTGGCTACCTTCTTCCTCTTACCCTTTCCAATCTTAGCCAACATTTCATCCTAGTTGAGAGGAGTGTCCTTAACAATGACCTATTTCCTTCTAATCTCTTTGTTTAGCTAATCTGGAATAGCAGGATCCACCTGAGTTTCATCCTCCTTAACCTCTTCATGCTTATCTACCATCTCATCCCTTTCCTTTTCAAGAGATTGATCACCTTTGTTTTACAACTCTAGCTCCTCTTCTTGTAGGGGTGATGGAGTCTTAACAAGAACATCCTCCTTCTTAGGGGATTTATTATCTTTACTACTTGCAGGAGAATCCTCATACTATACCAATGGAGAAGAATGTATTTCCACATCTCCTACCTCAAACTCAGTAGCTGCGCCATAAAGTTCCCCATCCTTAAACGGTTCCACTTCCTCACTGGTCTCATGCTCTTCATGAGTTGTATGCTCAGGTATACCCAATGAAGGAGAGGTATCTTTCTGTTGTTCCACAGTGGATGCCATTGGAAGAGGATCTGCCTTTTGCATAATCTCCTTGGGAGATGGAGTTCTTGACCTTCTTGAATAAACCCAGGGTTTCTCTCCTGAGTTCTCCACATCAACCACAAGAGGGTTTGCCTCATCCTTAGAAGTTTCTTGATCTTTCTTCTTTGAAGCCCTAGTTGTCCTTGTCCTTTTTGGCTATGGAGGAGTGTCTTCTTTCTCTGCTTTCTCAAGTTCCTCCTCTTCGGTAAACTTACCTATTTTCAAAGTATGACTCCTCTTCTTTCCTTTGGGTTTTCTTTTCTATTCAGGTTCACCCTCCTTAGGGCCTCTGATTTTAATCTTAAAAGGTGAGCCTACCTTAGTTTTTTCCTATAGAATCATCCTCACTGGACTCCTTTGAGGTGGAATGAGCATTCAAATTTCCCATCAGATTGAAGGTGCAAGGTACCTTCTCACTTTCCAATTCCCATACTTTATGTTTCAGCCATGACTTGGTAGATTTCATAATAGGAGCCATTAATTCCTCCAGCTCAGTTATCTCACTTTCTGACCAGTTTACCTCTCCAATGGGTCTGTCCTTCATAGATTCAAATGCATGATCCTCGACTAAATTACCATCATCCTCCAACTGATCAGGAATCAACTTGACATTGTACATTCTGATTACATCAACTAGAAGCCTAGAATATCTTTTCTTTCTCACGTCAAAGTCATCCTTGTTGTTCGCCCAGTAGTCTTCTAGATCATCTTTGTGGTGATATTATTTAGTAGCCTTCTTTTGTGCTTCGCCAGTGATGTCAAAAATTACCCTCTTACAATGGAAAGAGAAACCAAAAGTACTCAACTCCTCCCCTGATGCTTGAGCTGATTGGATTGAAGGGAAAACCTCCCTTATACCAATTTTCAAAGGAAAGTCCCCACCAAACCCTGTCTTGTGCTTCACGTTTTTAATAATAGCATCGAAATCACATATCTGCTGGGTAACCTCCAAGAGTATGATATGGTCATTGGGATATCTTGGAAATCTGTATGGAGCAGTCAGACATCCATCAATTCTGATATAGGAAAAGGTGGGGAATTGTATAAACCAGGCTCCATATATTTTAATCAGTTCCTTGGCTCCATCATAAATTCTCACATGCTCTGCATTCTAAAGCAACCTAGTAATATGCATAGTGAATGCATCATTTTCTCTTCTATAATTCAGATTCTGTAGGTGCAGCTTAGGGTAGACCTCATAGATGACATCTTGCCCAAATGTTCCTTTTGGACTCAATCCCCTGTATGGATAAAATCTGGCAAGTACATATACCACATAAGATGTCATGGTGAATTTCTTGGTCTCTAGCACATCTCTCATTTGCCTGTCAATCATTACATTGATAATCCATTCCCAACAATAATTGATGCCTTGCTCAATCCTATTAATGACATGCACCATCCAATTCTCCAATGCCCCAACACTTTTCAAGCCTGCCACCCTGCTTAACAGTGTGATTGCATCATATATATCTTGTCAGAAATTGACCCTGTGTAACTATTTAGGCAGCTTGGAGAAATGAGATTTTGGATTTTCTAGCCAAGAATTGATCATCTACTGGGCTTTGTTAGGTTCATCCTCATAATAAGTCCTAGCCAAGTCCATGTCCAAGGCAAACACACATGATAAGTCTGGCATATCAAATGCCTGGGCAATGGAAACTGGATTAAAGTTTGCCAATACTCTCCCATCAGTGGTGGCAATCCTTTTCATATCAAAGTCATAGTGCCAGGTACACTCCAATATCAATTCATAGCATTGAACCATAGGAGGAAATCCTGCCACATGAGCCTGTCTGGATTTCACCACTCCCTTGGTAAGGACCGATAAATCCCTCTGAGCTAACCTTCCTTTGAACTCTTCATACCTCCAAGCTCCTACATTGGTATCCAAGACCTCTGACCAAACTGAAGCCACCTTACTGTCTGGAAACTGATTCTTCACATCCAACCTTGTTCTTTCAGCATATGTAACTGAGGATCCCTCTATATCTCCCTTGGATTTTCCTGTCGCTGCCTAACTCGATTCAGCCTGCATTCATAAAAGAGCCTCATGAAAATCCAATTATAATCCATATTTTAATCAAAAGGTCATCCTCGAAACCACATGAAATCATTAAGATAAATCATTAATTATCAATCTTGAAAATCTGGGAAAATTGGGTAATCTAGGAAAATTCAATCGGGGTAGAATTTTAGAGAAATCCGACCCAGATGGACTCACCCTACCAAGACATCATTCATCAAATAAATCATCAATATAGACAAAAGAAATGCATGATTATCATAAGATTCACCCACTAAACAACAAGAAATCATTATTCAACATTCGATTCATTACCCCAATTTCGAAAATCAAAATCAAGTGGAACTAGGCAGAAAACCGAAAAAATCTGGATAGTTCAAATTTCCGCGGACAGCTTGAAATTCTGGGAACTCATCATACTCAGGGGAAAAGGAAAAATCCAGGAAAATCCGGGTGCACAGAAATTCTGTGGACACCTCGGAAACCCGACGATCGTTCGACGCGCAGACCGTTAATCGAGTGATCATACAAACCCCCTATCGGAATCCAACAAACATGAACTCAACTCCAATAAGCCAAATCTCGATTGTACCTGAATTAAAATTCCCAAAACTCTCAAATGGTTGATCCCTGCGACGAAATAATGATGCCCTAAAGTTAACAGCCAAACCTCCGCCATGAGAGTTAGAGCAAGCTCAAAATTTAGGCACTCTCCCTCAGAATGATTAAACTAGGGCACACCAGGGTCTCAGATGTTACGAGCAAGGTCGAGCTAGACGCAGGGTGCAAGGGTCACAATGACTCCACTGAACTTAACAACCTTGGGTAGACATACCGAAACCCTAATTTCACGAATTATACCAGATTACGCACCAACAAGGCAACGCCCTAACAAGAATGCCCAGTCACAGGGGTATACCCAACATTCAATCAATAAATAAAGGGATGCACAGTGCAGGCGTTAAAACCTATGGAAAGGTGAGTTCAAACCCTAATTCGATAAATATGTAACCATGAAAACAAGTAGGGTTGACCCAAATAATCATCAACAACAACCTGAAAGATTCAATCACAAGTGTAAAAAAATAGGAGAAGTCAACAACGACTTACCATGGATTAAATCCCAATGAACCTCGAACCCAAGGCGATCACTGTGAATCAGGGTGCCCCAGCGGCGATAATATCAACACAAACGCCCAAGGAATCCACACACGAGTAGACCAAATCCAACGACCAAAGCTCAAAAAGAACAAACTTAAGCGCAAGAGCAAATAGAAAATGAATAATGGAATCAGGAAGAGCGCCAAAAGACCTTAAATTCACCCACACTCAATGCTTAGAGAAGACATACCTCAAGCATTAATGACCGACAAGACACTGAAACTGAAACCCGAGGTCGAATGGAATTTCAAAGAATCCCAGCCAGCCGACTATTCCTCAGGAGCATGAATTCATGGACGACGACTCTCCTGTGACTTCAACTAAGTCCTAAAAATCCACATGAGTTGGAAAATCCTTGATTCAACCGTAAAACCCGACGCATCAAAACCAAGTTTGATCAATTCAACCTTTAGGGTAAGACCAAGGTAAGCAAGACCAACATCTCGAGATCTTGAAAGGTTAAATACAATAAAAACCAAAGGTCCAAGAGACATCCAAAATAAAAATAGGAGGGTCCCTACTCCGGGTATGCAAAAGTAAAATTGCACAATAGTTGCTATAATGAACTTGTGGCCATCCAATGAGGTGTGGGCTTAATATTTCCTACATGAGGTCAAGCCCCCACTATGAGAAAGTCTAAGGTGTGACCACTAGTTGTAACTTGAGCTGGAACATGGAGATCTCCATATTGTTGACACCGACACACTTTTGTCCATATTGATGAGATTCCTTTCCATGGTTGGCCAAGAGGCACTGGCCCTCAACAGCTTCTTAGATAAGGGTATTCCACTAGAATAGGAACCACAAATGCCCCTCATGTATAATAATGTCCTCTTGATGTTTCTATGACATAAGGCATCACCTAATATTGTGAATCGATGCCTTCTTAACAAAGGTTTTCTTAAGGTTGGATATGATATCAGATGGGAGGGTACCTCTACTAAGATAGGTGAATATATCAGGATATCATGGGGAACCAGGACCAATGATTACACACATGAATTCAAATTTAGGAATTTTGAAAGCTGGTATGAGAAGTTGTTCTACCAAGAATTCACATTGAAGGACATTGTGTGGCATGTATAACAATGATCTAATTTTTGCCATGGCATTTGCTACTTGATTTTTCACACGAGCTATTTGATCAAAGGTTATATCAATGAAAATTTCCTTAATACTTTCTACCATCTTCTTATAAGGAGTGAGTTTATCATCCTTGGTTTGGTAGTAATCATTGACTTGGTTGACAATCAACTATGAGTCCCCATAGACTTTTAACTCTTGTATCTACCATTGGATAGCTATCCTTAGACCTATTATTAGGGATTCATACTCATCAATAGTATTGGTACATGGAAATGCTAGCTGATATGACTTTGGAATACGGCCACCTTGAGGGGTGATAAAGAGAATGCCCACCCTTGATCCATGTTGGGTATATGATCCATCAAAGTACAATTTCCATTGATCTACTACATTGAGGAGAAACGTTGATTCATTGGGAAATTCAAATACCAAAGAATTCTCTTCATAAATGGGTGTTTCAGCTAGTTGGTTTGCAATAACTTGTCCTTTGATAGCCTTGCGCTCCACATACTCTATGTCAGATTTAGTCAAGATCATTACCCATTTAGCCACTCGCCCAGTGACAGTTGCTTTAGATAGAAAATATTTTAATGCATCGATCTTAGCAATAAGCTTGATTTGGTGTGCAAGCATGTAATGTCTGAACTTTTGTGACACAAAGACCACTACTAAGCATGCCTTTTGAATGGATGAATAATTCATTTCATACCCTACCAAGGTCCTGCTAATGTAATAGATGTCTCTTTCCTTTCCCATTTCATCATGTTGGTCTAGGAGAGCCCACATTGTTGTTGATGTCATTGGAATGTATAAGATTAATATATTGTTTGGTATTAGCAACATGAGAACTAGAGGTGACAATATGTAGTCCTTGATCTGTTAGAAGGATTTATCACATTTCTTGTCCAACTTATAAGTTATTCCTTTATGGAGAAGATGCAAGAAAGGGTGAATTTTGTTTGATAATTGCGCTATGAATCTTCTAATGGATTGCAACCTTCCTTGTAACCTTCTCATCTATTTCAATGTTTGTATTGGTTCCATGTCTAGGATTTCTTTCGATTTTGTTGGATCTATCTCTATCCCTCTTTGTGACACTATATAACTAAGAAGCTTCCTTGATGTAACCTCGAATAAACACTTTTTCAAGTTCAATTGTACCTTATACTCTTCAATTTTGTCAAAGATGGGTCCTAATACCTCTATGTGCTCATTCCTTTTCTTTGACTTGGCAAAAATATAATCAACATAATCCTCAACTATTTTATGGATCATATCATAAAAGATTAAGGTCAACACCCTTTGATAAGTTGCTCCAACATTTTTTTATCCCAAATGAAATCATGTTCCAACAAAATGTTCCCCATGGACAAATGAATGCAATTTTATGTTGATCCTCTTTGGCAATCATGATTGGTTATATCAAAAAAATTGATCTAGGAGTGATAGAATTTCATGACCCCTAGTTAGATTGACAATGATGTCAATTTTGGGAAGAGGGAAATCATCCTTTGGACATGATTTTTTCAAGTACTTGAAATCTTTGCATATTCTGATGCCCCAATGGGTTTGAAGACTGGTACTAGGTTGGAAAGCCAGTCAGGATAGTCAATTGGTCAGATAAATTCGACATCAAGGAGTTTTTGTAACTCTAGTTTAACTAGTAACAAAATTTGAGGGTGCATTTTTCTCAGTTTCTATCCAACTGGTTTGGCTTCAGGATATACTGCTAAATGATGCACAAATACTTCTGTATCAATCCCTGACATATATGTGTATGGCCATGCAATGTTTTCTCTTCTTTATTTCAGGAACACTACTAGGTTTTTTTGTTCTTATAACAAGGATTCAACATAAAGAGATATCTTAGGTGCCTTCTCTATTCCAACATTTACTAGGGTAGCCTTTTCTACTAGTATTTTTGATTTTTTTGGATGTAGTGCACTAAGGGGGAGATTGAATCCCTCATCCTTGGGCACCTTAGAGAGGTTTTCACCTTCAGATGTGTCCTTTATTTTTACTATTTTAGGATCTGAAACTGCCATGGTGTGGTTTTCACTTAAATATCTACATATTATTCTTATGTCATCAATTTTGTTACTGAAGGATTCAATCATCTCCCCATAGTATGCTCATGTGTCTAGCTCTATATCAAATCGTGCTTTGTAATTTCCACATGGTAAGTTGTCATGGAGTCCCATGAATTTTGAGATTGCTTCATCATTTTTAAATATATCTAGAATTAGTGGTCTTCATTGGTCCTAGTCGATGAGTTGAGGGTTTACTAATGTTAATTCAATGTTTTGGCCGCTTGGGGTAAAAGATGTTGATATCATAAAAAGAGTTATTCTCAAATAGGTCAAAAACATCCAGGGGGAAGTCATCTAGGGTAGTAGCATGCAATGTTGGTAACCAAGAGGAATCCTCGGTGCGTTTAGTAGAAGTACCTTTGCCAAAAGGGTAACCAAGTGGTAGTAGTACATCCTAATCCAAGATTCTTTGGATGTCCCTTAGGAATGGCAAGTTCTAGCAAGCCATTGCCATTTTTTCCCAACTTTTAGATCTTGTTGTACTCCCATCTCTTCATTAGTTGTTAGCCCTTATTGTCATCTTCCATGGGAAGAACAAGCATGGGTCGGTTGTGTTGATAGAGAAATTTAGATGCATCTTCTTCATTGACATCTTCTTTGTTCAAATCCCCCCATTTGGTGAAGGTGGTAGATGCAAGCTTTAAAATTTCATTCACTTTAATTATAGGTGTGGGTTTCCCATGAAATTTGGGGAAAGAGGTAATTCACCCAACACAAAAGTTTCCTTTAGATTGTAATCTCCACAACCATTTTCCTTGATAACTATTTTGATATCGAGTATAGTTTGTACAATGGGAATTTTAGATTCCTAGGTGGATGCAAGAGAAGATGGATCAACAAATGACGTTGAGGATGTAGGGCCTTCATTTTTTCATGTCGGGGGGATCTTGTAGAATTTAGCCTTAAGGTTCTTGCAATAGTAGAAAGGATTAGGATCTCCATAGATAGTAACTTATTTGTCCTCAAATGGAAACCTAATCCAGTGGTGGTATGTGGAAGCTACTGCTTTCATGGCATGAATCCATGGTCAATCAAGTAGGATATTGTAGGGGAGATCAAGGTCTAGTACCTGGCATGTAGTCTTAGCAATGACGGGTCCCACTTGGATAGGTAGAGTGATGATGCCTTATGACACTCTTTCTTGATCATCATATGCCCTTATGGTTGTACTCTTTGATTTCTCAGTAGCACCCTCTGAAAATCCCAAGTTCTTGACCAACTGAAGGGTGCAAATGTTGGGACTAGCACCTCCATCCACTAAGACCCTTTCAACCTTATTCTTATGAACAATGACCTTAAGATGTAAGGTGTTATTGTGAGATGGTTGTGTGGGTAGGTCTTGTTCCAAGAAGGTAAGAAGATGAGGGGTAGTGATATGTCCTATCATAGCTCTACACTACTCTGTATCAATATTCTCAAGGACGAAGGATGTGGATAAATCCTTTTCTAATATCTCCCTATGTGTAGGGAATAGTCTCAATAGTTCCAAGATAGAGATTTGTGTGGGGATCTTCTTTAGCTGATCTAGGAGACTATAGTTACTAGGGTTAGAACTTGGCAATGTAGGTTGTGCCCTAGGTTGAGATGAAGCTCCTTGGATGGTGACCTTTCCATGTCATGTGGTGACTCCACACTCTGTGCTAGGTCCTTTGATGGTAACGACTGTTACAACATTCTCACAAGAGGTGACTACATTGGAATAAACATGTTGCACATTATTGTAAGACTTCCCTTTCCATTGCCATTCCCTTTACTATGATCTGGCATAGGGTTCTTATATATCTTGAGGTCCTGGTTATTGCTCGGTACGTCAACAGATATGTCTCCATTGTCGATAAGATCTTGGATAACATTCTTTAGTTTCATGTAGTTTGATGTTTTGTGTCCATTGATTTTGTGAAAGTCACAAAGATCCTTTTCATTGTACCAAGGTGGTTTATCTTGTGGTTCTTGGTAGTATTGGAAATTGGGAAGCGTAATCAAGTTTGAATCTACCAATTTCTACATGATATTTTCAATAGGTTTCACCAATGGTGGGTATTTGCGTTTTGGGTAGTTATTCCTATTGGAAGTTTGTTTATGTTGAGTTTCGGTGTTGCTGACTTGATTATTCTATGGTGGTGATGGTGTTTGTTGTATAGTTTATGTGATGGATGGTTGGTTGGTGTTTGTCCTAGGAGTACTTATGACAACTTTAGCATCCACCATGCCATTATTTGTCATGTTCTTGTTCTTAGTCTAGACATGGGGCTTGTCATTTGAATTGGTTGATGGGTGGTTGTCTCTATAGGATTGCATGTTTCCTTGTGAGATTAGGGCTATCTCGATATTGAGGGTCCTAGGGATGAGCTCATCATAAGTGGTGACACATTGCATCTTTAAGGGGAAGGATAGATCTGGATCAACATTTTCTATGATAATCCCCACTTGTTCATCTAGAATGGACCACTTGCTCTTACTAGGCCGTTGTCTCCATCTTCACAATAAATTAGCGAAGGACTCTCCTTTTTTTATTGAGTGTGTATAACTCCTCTAAGCTAACATCCATATCAAGATTGAATGAGAAGTGATCTATGAATCTATCAATGATTTCTTGGAACGTTTTTATGCCTAGAGGTAACTGTGAAAACCAATCAATGACGGGGCTGGTCAAACTCTATGGAAAGAGACACATTAAGTAGGAACCATTGTAGGCCACCTCCATACATATGACATTGAATTCTTTGTAGTGATCCATGGGATTTCCTCTCCCTTTGTATTTGTCAAATTTAGGGACCTCAAAATTGGGAGGGAAAGGTACCATTACGATGTTTTTATCAAATGGGTATGGACACAAGTTTTGTTGTGTATGGGGTTTCTTCATTTTTCCCATTTGAATATCCCACATATATTGTGTTAGAGCCTTAAGTTGTGATGCCATATCATCTTGTGGGTTTGGTAAAGGAGCATAAGTTGTGTATTGTGGGATGGCAGATGAATTGTAAGTGGGATTTTGATATGATGAGATTTTGTATGATGTCTAGGGTGGAGTTTGATACTATGAAGGTGATAGTAGTAGTCATATATGCTCCTAACATGTTTTGATTAACGATGTTTTGTTGAGGATTATAGTATAAACCTATTTGTTGTTATTTTTGTTGCACAAGCACTTTTTTTTCTGGGGTGAACTATTGGGCTAGCAATGCTTTTTGTTGTTGATGAGCTTCTTGTTGTTGTTGGGCTTATTGTTGTTATTAGGATTCTATGGCTTGTTGTTGTTGTGCAGCTAAAGCTTCTTGTTGGGCTTGCTATTGTTGTGTGGCTAAGGCTGATTGTTGCGATTGTTGTTGTTTTGTGGCTAAGGATGCCTGTTGGGCTTGTTGATAAGCCTATTGTGCTTGTTGCAAAGCTAGAGCATGTTCTTGCAATGTAGGATCATTTTGTTGTTGGGACATCTGTGATGGGTTTTGGGTGTTTATGGTTTGAGTAGGTTGTGGGTTGATGGCGAGAGGTTGGGGGTTGCCTTGGTTTAAGATTCCTTGTAAAATGGTGGATTGGGATGAAGGAATGTAAGTTTGAGGTCCCATTTGATTTTGCATGACATGGGGGACCATTGGTAAAGATGATGATGGCACCATTTGGTATTGTGATAGCAATGCAACATTAGGACCTTGAATCAATTGATTGAAAGGATTCTCTTGACTGATATGTTGAGGATTCCCTTGTTGTATTTGAGGTGGGACCAAGGTATTACCTTGGTTGATGGGGTTTTTGACCAAGGCGTTACTTTGATTTGGGTTAGTGATGGATGGTATGGATGTGTTTTGTGCAACCAATGGAATTGATGAACTAATGGGGTGGTTGGATGAAGATGTCCCTTGTTGCATTAAGGGCTGATTTTGCGTAAGGGTGTTAACTTTCCCTTCTTGGTCAATTTGAGACGCTTGGTTCACACTACATTGCATAACATTAGGCACATTTGTGGTACTTGTGGAGATGAATGAAGATGGTTGCGCTCGAAATGTCGAGGTCATCGTGGTATCATGGAATATAAGAGGTTTGTGTGGATGTAGATGGTGTTCTAGAATAGTGGTGGAAGATTAAGGTGGGGCACCAAATGTTGGTTTCCAAGTGGTTTTTTTGGGGAGGATTGGTGTTTAGACTACCCACAAGTGTGCTTCTTTCCAAAGGAAGGGTGTGACCAAAGTCCTTAGCAATAATAGTTGCAAGAATAGGAGTTTGTGTTTGACTTGGCCCTAGTGATGAAGTTGGTGAAATCATGGATGGAGTCAATCCTTGTGCCAAGGTTTTTGTGGAAAAAGATGGGGGAATTGAAGCCACTTTCTCTAAGGCTTGAAATTCTTGTTTATACTCAAGGAGTTCTTCCTTAGTAAGCTCAAATGGATTTTTTGTGACGTCTTCTACCTCATATGGTTCCAATGGATTTTGGGGTTGTTGTGAGGGGGTAGAATGACTCTTTGGATTAAATTATCATGGATTGGTATCACTTGTGGTGGATGTGACTCTTACTTTTTCCATGATTTTCTTGTGTTGTGATCTTGTTGTTACCATAAATTTTAGGTCACCTATGGGAGAGTTATGTTGGGATTTGCAATGTTTAAACTCTCTAGTTGGCTCAAATTTTCGTAAAAGGGCCACTATAAGTTGTTTTGGACCAATAATGTGAATAGGAGATGAAATTGGTGAATGATATGTGGAGAGTGATCTTTGGAAAATTTTGGGAAAACACTTTAGACAAAGAGATTTGATGTTTTGATGAAAGATGTTAATGAACCTGTAAATCTTGAAGGTAGAATTTGACTTTCAAGATAAATCTTTCCATAAAATGTGATAACCAACTCAACTAAGTGCATGGAAAAGGATCCATTTCACACACAACATAGCTAAGTTAGGGGATTGGTTTGATGATGTCTAAGTCAAAAGTGAATTGGTGTGTCCAAAAGTTTATAAAGTTTAGTGAAATGAAATGTGAAAGATGATAAAGGGTGGATGAAATGTTTTGAACCAATAATGCTAACCTAGAGTGAACCTTTGTGTTGCAAGACCAAGGTAGTGAGAAAAATGATGTACCCTATGAGTAGCTCAAAACCAAAAGATTGATGTTGATTTAAATGCTAGGCTCATATTGGATATGTAAGTTTGGTTTGTTTCTTAAAGGGAATAGATAAAAAATCCTTATCAATATGTCTTGGTTGTGGTAATTTTTCAAGATGTTTTTTTGGATAGATCTTGAACTGCAATGTCTATTTTTGAAAAAAAAAAATGTGGATATTCACTTAAGGATTTTGGTCTTGCAAGAGATCATGAAGACAAGCACATGTGTGGGGTTCAATTGTGATTTAATCTTGATTAGTGACTTCCTTTTACAACATCCACTTGTCTTGCTTAAGTTTCAAACTAAATGTCTATATCTAAGCAACCTTTATTCCAAAAATTCCACTATGTGAAAATCAAGAAGCGAAGGCCATAGTTTTCCTAAGTTGACTTTGAAGAGTGTGGATTGAGATATGAGTTCAAATATTTAGAATCCTCTAGGGATAAAGTCCTTAGGGACAAGAATTAATATCAAACTCTTCAAAGGTATTCACACTTTTTAAAGGGTTTGAATTTTGTTGATTGTTCAATGTTTGTTTCAATGTTGTGGAACCAAGCAATATGTTAAATTGAATCACAAACAATAACATTACTAGCTCAAGTGGTATGTTTTTCTTAGTAGGCTTTCCTCATGCTCTTCATAGTAGAAGAGACAATTTTACATGCAATTGAGTAAAGTGTGTAGGGGTATGTTAAGAATGAAGTCTTAACCTCTACACTTTAACCAAAATGAGACATGACAAGTAACTTCTTGGAAATAAATTCCAATGCACTACTTTGATAAACTCTTTGGATGGACAAGTTGGCCACTACAAACAAGGTTCTTAATGACAATGTTTTCGGGATAAAATGGTGTTATACATGCAACAATTCACTCATTTAAGAGGCCTCCCAAGCCTTAGAAATATCTAAGGTTTTTTTACGTATCTCATGAATAATAAGGGAGTCTTTCGTTGGTATAAAACATCCAAACCAGTTGGTTGATGACTTTCGTCACACTAATTATTTATAGTAGACCAAAATGAAAGTAGTACTTGGGTTGTTCCCTCTCAAAAATCGGGAGGCAGGCCCTCTAAAGGTAAAACATGGTGCAAAACTCAAGATGTACTTTGAGTATACACAAGCAACAAAAAGAAAAAGTATACTTGAGTGTTTCTCTCAACCCTAAAAGATTACACGAAGTGCAAGGGAAGTGGATACACACTACAAGTACAATCAAGAAAAGAAATAACTCATTCATTTTAACCTTGAAAAGAATAATGAGTTCATTTTAAGCACCAAATGGAAGTGTTTGATTGTCTTGTTCAATTTAAAATTGATATTGCAAAATGAGGATATGTGGGTCCAATTTTAACCAACTTTTAAAGTTAATTTTATACCCAATGGAAGTTTATTGGTCCTAAAATATAAAGTAAAGCAGCATATAATGGGTTATAATTGATCCATAAGTGTAAAAACACTAGTTACAATGTATGGTCAAATGATAGTATGCTCCTTCACTTCTAGTTTTATTGTTCAAATCTGCAAAACCTAGTTAGCTTGAAAAAAAACAAAAACTAGATGTCAGTGACATGTTAGAGAGCACATGAAATAAAAAACTTAAAGTACATGTAAAAATTAGGTCTTTGTTTTGTTTTACAAGTAAAAGTGTTTTTGAAATCAATTGAATCATTGAAATCAATTTCATTGCTAAATTTTGTCAAGTGCGTCACCATATCCGAAGTGAATTTCTCTAGTGAAAATTATGTGTGTCACTCTGTAGTAAAATAGTGACATGAATTGTGTCGCTAGAATGAAATGTATGCAATTTATAAAAATCATGTTAGCATCACTATTTAAAATATGTGGTGACAAAGTTAAATCGTGTTTTTCTAAATTAATTATGCATTGTATTTAAACCAAAGTGTGTCGCTGTATAGTGACAGGTATCAGATGCATCTCCGAATCTACAAACACAAGAACGTAGGAATCTAAAGAGAAATTCATTAGATTTGGTTATTATAGCCCTCCTTCTAGTGCCAAAATGTGACCAAATCCATAATGCAAACTAAATATGCTAGATCCAAATGAATTTAAAGTCTATTTAATCCCCTAAGCAATGATCCCAATAACATATTTGAAATTCCAAAGAAAAAAAAAACCATTAAACTAACATAATATAAACATGAAAACATAATAGAAATCTATTCTAAGACCTCAAATATTATCCTATTGTGGGAGTGGTGTGACATTGATGTGGAATTGCAACCCTTTCCCAATCCCTTGGATAATATGAACTTGTTTCAATTAGTTTTATTGAAAAAATTGTTGAAGCCAATGAGATATAAATGAAACATGATATAAAACTAGTTTAACTTTGAGATGATTGCTAAATTCTTGAATACTTGATAAAATGGATGCAATCTATGCTAGATGTAAACAAAGTTTAATGATTCAAGCCATTGATTCAAAATATGCTAAAATGGGTGCAAGCTAAGTTACCATGTGTTGACTACGATGTCACTCGCAACAACAGTGTGGATAAAGTCCTCACAGGAAAAACGCGAAGAACCTATCTTCTTGAAAGACTTAACTAGGGCAACCTCGAGGTATCTGTGATATAGGAAAAGGTTTACTCAGTTCAATCGCAAGTCTTTGGTAGTCAAGTCTTGATCATACTAGGTTCACTCTAGCCCGTATGATGTGATATTGTTGTTAATCTCGAGGGGAATATGATTATCTTTAATTTCGCTAAGAATATCTCTGGTTTTATTAAGAATTATAAGCATCATATACAAGATTTCCAGTTTAATCATTAAATAATCTCATAAAATCAAAAGATATGCAATAATATTTAATGAACATCAACAATTGTTTTGCTATCACTTAAGTATATTTAGCTCTAAGCATTCAACAATTTCATAAGAAATGAAAGAATTTCAATGAATTTCATCTCATTCATCTATTTTTTGGAAATTTTTTTAAAATTTAAACATCTAATCTAAAATAAAGCATAAAAATACTGAAAATATAAAATTTCTCCCGGTTCTTCTCCACACATGGCCCAAAGAGTTAATCAAATCAAAGCAAACCACTTTATACTTCATCAGATTGTTTCACAACTACATACAAAACAATGTGACCTTTTAAAGAAGGGGTTTTAGTTTGGACACCGAGTATGTTCTGTATGTACCCTTAAACAACACAACATATAGTCTTGTTTAGTTGAACTAACAAAACTTGCTATAAAGATTCATGAGATAGGTTGCTATCAAATCGGCTTTGATATTGATTAAATTCTATGTGCATACAAGTTTTTAGTTTGGAATGATTCAAAAAATAGGAAAAAAAACAAAATTTAAAGATGTTTTGGCTCTTCCGACATCCACAAATTTTGAACTTAACTTAAAAAGTAGTATCCCCTGGCCTTTTATAGGAATAAGACACCTATAGGATAAGAAAAATACATGAAAGGAAACCCAAGGGATGAATCAAATCAAGGCATGTGGAATATGGTGACTAGTAAGAGAATTTTAATTGAAGTAAATGAAGGTCAAGCTCAATCTACATGTTGAAGCACTTCAGGTTTTTCATCTTTTTATTATTATGGTTCCTTCTTGGAACCAAACAAATCCACTCAAATTAAATGTAGGAAATTCCCATACATTCAGAATGATCAGGTGGAATTTTTATTCCTATATTCAGGTTCATCCTCGGTTTGAACATTTTGAGAATGAGCAATCCCCGGAATGAATACACTTCTTTGCTGCATGCTTAAACTCTAGAGTTTTAGTTTCCTGGTATTTAGTGTATCTTCACAATGAACTCTATCCCAACATGAGCTTCTAAAGTGTATTGTTGAACATGGTAACACCATCAGATCTTCCTACAACTTTAGTTTGTTTTTACCTTTTACACATTGTCTTAAGTTTAACTTAGGATTTAATATTTGCATAGTGGAGCATTTAATAATGCTCATGCATTTAATATTTGTCTCAGGTAGTTTCACCCATGATTCATCTTGCATTTAATATTTTTATGTCAGTGAGTCTATTCACGACCTATCCTTGCCTTTTTAATAGGCTTCTATGTACATTATTCATTATCTTATCTCAACTTTTAGTAAAGCTTATCACATATTTGGTGATTATTATTTTCTCGGTTGTGAGGGTTGAGTTGCAGGTTGTTCCTAGGTGATTTGGAGCTTTTCTCCAACATGGTATCAGAGCAGACCTCCTACCCTTCCTTTTGCTAAGGATTTTTTTCTTGTTGGTGAGCTTGAGAGTTGATGTCACGAGTGTTTTGGAAAACCTTCGTGTGGCTAGCCTACACCTTTATTGAGATTTCTATAGTGCGTATTTTATGTGATTAAATCCGATCTCTTTTAAGGGACGTAGAAGGTTTATCACACATTTTCCTTTGTAGATCTATCATTTCATTCGAAAAAACTTGACGTTTGGAATTTATATTAAGTTCCCATTTTTCTTATGTTATTACAATTTATTTCCATCATTGGTTTGTTGGTTTGTATTTGGAAGACTGATTTGATTCTCTAAGCAGATCTGATTTGTTGATTGGCCTCTTCTCAACTTGCATCGACATCATCATTGTTTATGGCCCAATCAAATAAAGGGCCTGATCGCTGTCATTAAAGTATTTTTCTGGGTCCACAGTCAAATCCCTCATGGATCGATATTCATTTCACTGATCATAGTATTCAAAGATCTGACATCACATCCATCGGTTGTCAAATGGCCTAATCAAATGAAGGGTCACAATGAGCCTAGTTTTTGGTCTAGTTTTGGGTAGAATATATAGTTTATTTACTATTTGATGTCATGAACTTTGATGATTAAATGTTGGTATTTGTAGAATGTTTCCCTCAAACCATTGACATTTGACATTATCTTATCTCTGTAAGTTTTAATGACAATTGGCATATTATGTCGGTTAACTATATTGATTTTGTATGTGATTAATGAATGATTCTTAGAGTGGTTATAGATGCTTAGTTATTATGTGTACTGACCTTACCATGCGGATTTAATACGCCAAGTTGAGGAAGACACCGCCAGTTGGGAATGCACCATAATGTCCAACTAAGGAATCACTCCAAGTCAAAGGTAGCTGACGGAAAAATATTCTTCATGCAACTGAATGTAACCACCTCATAGTGGACCTTAATGATTGAGCATGCATGGGCATTACTATTGTGTCAAATTTGTGTCTAGACTTTCATGCTTGACCAGAGTCCATGCATGTGTAATTACCATCACTCCACTTTTCCCTATTTTCCCTAAATGGTGTCCTCCCAGTCATGGAGTTGACTACCTTGTTTAGTTGTAGTATAAATAATGATTTGATGCTCCTTTAGAGTTGTACAATTTGATATTGTACTCTCATTCTCCAGTTTCAGTGATACAAATACATTACTCTCTTGTATACATGATTTATAGTGAATAAAATAAAGTTTCGAGTTCAAGCACTTGAGTTCTTATTAGTTTAAAAGATACTTATCCAAAGGGGTCCACTTGGTGAGTAATCCGTCTTATTAGTTTAGCATTGGTTTAATATTACAAGTTTGTTGTTTAGTACTTAGTTAGAAATCTAGGATTCACTGTTCTTGCAGCCACTAAAATTCCATTCTATGATTGTTTCTGTAGCCAAAGTAGACAGAGTAGTGTCCTATTCATTGCTCATATTTTTATTCCTGTTATGCATCTCAACTTAGCATAATCGTTGATTGGTATTTAACATTTGTCTCTTTCCATTTCAAGCAATTTACTTTCAGTATTGTGTTTCTTAGCTGTAGAATGCAATGACTACTTTTAGTTCCTGATGCACATACTGTGCTGACCCATTTCAAGTTCATGTCCCTGGGTTGACAAGTTAAATGCACCTTCATGATGATTGAGATAGCTATTCAAGTTAGATGTCCAATCTCAGAGTCATGGCTGTAAAGGCTTAGTTATTAAAATCACTGTAGGAGGCCAACATTTTTGGTGCCATTGTCGGGGATTGTGTCAAGCTAGGGAGCCTTTTGGAGTCATTGGTAGTTTTCCTTGCTATAGTGTTTTTAGAAGTTGTTCTTAGTATGTCCTCGTTTATGAAATAATGAACCCCCTATTCTTTACCAATTTTTTGTGTGAGTTGACTGATAGTGAGTGATACCACATGCATAGAGGAAGGAGAAGGGATGCTTATGGGAGATTCCTTCCTAACAATCCTAATCCACTCTAGTTAGCTGAATATCAGAACCTACTAAAAGAAGAAGAAGAAGAAGAATATCCATGGCCCTTTGTTGATGCATATCCTAATCTAACTAATTATGAAGTCTCCTTTGAAGATCAAAATCAGCTTAAGAACCCTTTTTCTTTGGAACAACATCAAGCAGGCATGGGTGGTGCAAATAGGAACAAACCTAACCAACCAGCTTTTCCTTTCCCCATTGCCCATCATAATGAAGTTGCAAACATCAAGAACATTCTTGCCTCAGCACTCCCAAAGTTTTATGGACTTGTTACAAAAGATCCTGATACCTTCTTATTTGAGATGACATACTCAGCAAGAGATATGATTATACTACTGATGCCCATATGCTTAAGCTATTTCCTAGCACTCTGAAAGAGGCTACATTATGATGGTTCATGAGCATAGGAAAAGATACTATGGAAACTTGGGAAGACATGAAGACAAAATTCCTTGAAAAATACAAGGAATATTGCAGGGGCGGTGGCATGAGAGGAGGTGACATTTTCAGGATGTAGCAAAAGGAAAATGAGAGCTTGGAAGATTACATTGCAAGGTCCTTGTTTTACCTGCAAAAGTCTCCACACTATGCACTTAATGAGGAATCACAAAAAATTCTTTTCAGGAGAGAAATCAATGACAACTGCAATAATGCCTTGGACCTTGTGGAAGGAGTAGATATCTCTCAAGTTCCTTGGGAGGATATCAAGAAAATATGTTAGAATTACTCTAGGAAAGTTTCAAAGAAAGGGAGAGCTTATCAATCTTACATGGGTAAGTCAACTACTAGTGGAGTTTAAAAAATGAATATCACTCATTTGTTGGCAGACTTCAAGCAGGACATTATCAACAATCTAGCTACACAACTAGATACACTTCAGGCTAAGAAGCAAGAGAAGGCAGAGGCAATGTTAACATAGAATTTTTGTAAGGCCTCTCCCTCTATATCATAGCCACAACCCTTTTTATTATAAACTTATGCTACTCTACTATTCAGATTAAGTTTACGTGATTGGGTTGATACCCAATTTAATTGTGATCAAGTGCAACCATACTTTTAGTCATTTGAATCCAAGAGTAGATTCACTAAATTATCATGTGGATGCTCCCATTAAGATATATGACTAAGCTACATTGATTGATACCATAATTTGTCATGCTTTATAGTGTTTATAAAGGTCCACATGTAGTAACGTTTGTTCTTATCCTTTGACTCAGGTTGAGTTTGAATGTCTCCTATAGTCCTTGCTTGATGATCCTCATAGCAAGAATTATGTCTATATTTACTAGAGAAGTCTAGAGGTTTTTGTAAGAAGTGACCACATATAAGACATATTAGATACCTATAGCACTTCTAACTTAGTGAGAATAATACATAAAGTAAATAAGGAATGATGAGGAGTTTTAGAGTTCTTATTACTATTGAGTTGTGTCATATCGAACTGAATTATGATATACACATAAATTAGAACATCATACCATTAAACTATCACATTATATTCCTTTCTAAAAGAAGAAAAAAATAAACAACTAAAATTAATAATAAGATAAATGACATTAAAAAAGAAAAGAAATATAAATATCATAATTAAAGATCTTATGATACATATCTAATAAGAGAAGCCCTTCTTTATTTATTTATTTAATTTTAGTTTAAGGAAAATACCAAAATAAATAAATTAAAGCTTAATCTTTTTAAGGAAAGGATACTAAGAAAAACACACGATTCCTTTCTCTTTCTTTTATAAAAAAAAAAAGTAGAAGCATAAGAACTCTAAAAAGAAGGAGGTTTATTAAATGTGCATAACTATTCAAGTGTGACTTATCAGTTTTTTTTTTAAATTGCAAGAGCACAGGGATTTGATGCTTATTATGGCTTTAGTTTTCAAGCAAGCCAACTACCAATACACCCATACAATATAACGGTTGGAAATTAATTGTCATGTCAGATCAGCGTATTTAATAATCCCAGGAATATGCGTATATTACGGTGAGTAGTTAATATATATATGTTCACCATGATTGCTACGGAGGAAAGACTTATTCATTCATAAATTAGACCTATCCCTAAATGTAATAAACTTCTATCAACTATGGGATTTATTTTTTTGGGACGGTTTTTAAATAGAGAGTTTGAATTCAAGGGAGGGCAGCAATATTAAAAGATATATTAATGCCAACCATCATTCTAGTGTTCAAACAAGAGAGTCTAATATATAATAATATTGGCAGTAGATGAAAATACTAGAGAGTAAGTGTCCATTGCTGGGGTAGCGCCCAAACTAATGTCAGGCTGCTAGAACAGTGCACCATAATAACAAATTAATTGACTCCAAAAGTTGGGAACTGATATGGCATTCATTAACGTCATCATTGGTTTTCATCTTCTTATTAAATGACTGGAGGAAAATTGACCAAAATCAGGTATTGAAACATATCAAAAATATTAATATTTATTCTATAGTAGAGGTTATTATACTCACTTCAACTATAATAGCTTGTTTTAATGTATTATCATTGCTGTTAAAAAAATTAGTACACTGTGTTGAAAGGATAATCCCAGCTACTTTATGTACTTTCCAACGCTAAACTGTCTCAAGATACTCCCTACCAACAATGGATTTTTTTAAGTGCCAAGCATTAAAGGAAAATCTTGAAGAAAGATTTTGGAAAAAACTTGCAAGAGATTTTCGCATTAACTCTTAGCTGCAAGTTTCACACATTGTCTAGGTTACGTGATTGTCAGTTTTCTTCTTGGAAATCAATATGCATAGCTTGCTGCCAAAGGGGGATTTACACTGCTATAGACGAAAAAGGCAGAGGGATTACATGAAAAAAGGGAAACATGGCAAAGAGAAGAAGATACTGGATTTCTGTTCGTATGTGGCGAATGATCATGCTATACTATATAGCCCATGGTATACTATACACTCTGGCCCCTATTCTTGAAAAAGGGAAAAAAATCAACGAAAAAGGAAAAATCTGATTTTGTAGAACCCTGAAATTTGGAAGCTTCTAAGCTTGTTAAAAAGGGGTTCGGGTGGGTATTACAGTATGATGAAAAATGCGATTATTCGCAAGATTGTAATAGGTTTTACATTGGATAATAAAAGTATTGGATGGCTGTAGTTTGGTGGATGTAGCCTGGATTGGGTGAACCACGTTAAATTATGTGTGTTATGATTTATTCTCTGTGTGTTTTAGTCTCTCAGTTTATTAATTAAATCTGTATTTAATTGTTAGATATCTGCCATTTCTAACCCTAACAATTTCCTTGTGACCTCTCCCTCTCTCCCAGGCATGCTGGGCAAGCCGCCACAACCACAAGAAGAGCATTCACTGGAAACCAACCCATCCCCCTGTCTTGTTGCTATAAATTCTAGTCTATTAAGGAATGACGACATATGCAATGGCTACTAGTGCCCATCTCAGCAAATCAATAATTTAGGTGTGGAAATCAACTCTCTTGCTCAATGTTCAAACTATTTTGCATTATGATCACCTAAGTGAAACTCAATATTACTGGTAGTAACAAGGTTTTGTACTTGATAAATGGATAAACCTTTAAAATGGATCAATTGCCATTGTTGAATGTTTCTATTTATGGAGGGACTTATATGCTTCAAATCATTTTGCTGCTCATTTTGAGGGTTTGCATTTTTCCAAGAGTGATGATTGATTTTAAATTTTTTTTTTTTTACCACATTTGTCTTTTTCCCTTGTCTGCTCATCAAACGAGTTACATAAACACAAGTATAGTTACACCAAACATAGCTAAATTAGAGTATGTAATTTAGTACATGTAAATCTCCAGTCCCTTTTCGACAGTTCTAAAGATTGAAACCAAAAAAAAAAAAAACTCTTGATTCTGTTTTCTATAATGTTACATAATCGGGCATCTTATTTTGCTTGATTTCTCACCTAAGTTCCTGCCTTGTCTTTGTTCTATTATTTTAATCATTTACCGAATGATCAACATACAGTGCTATTATTTTTAATCATTTAACAGATGATCAACATACAGTTTAAGCTTGGCAGTTGGTTAAGATCAAGGAGTTGACTTTTACTATTAGATATCTTGTCTATGCTTGCTAGTTTGGGTTGCATTTTTCGTTATTTCATCTTACTTGCTATCAATGATCAACCACAGTTATGCACCTACCCTCATGGAGATATTTTTGTCACCCTCAATCTATTTCTAAGTGATACATAAAATGACTTCTTGACTGTTTAAAGAAAAATAGAGCATATATTAAGAAGACTTGGCATCCTAAATACTTGGTGCAGGTTGAAATATGCTATCATAATTGCATGAGAATTTTTAAAATATTCATGATCAAATCCATTTATTTTTGATACTATAATGCTGGCATCCATAAGTCTGAGCAGTCTTTTCCACATACCCATTTTACATACCATGCAAATCTCTACAATCTGTAATCCCATAAGATATTTAATATGACTGATTATCAGTACTTCTGGATGTAATTATTTGTTTCTATATTTGTTTTGTGCATAACTTAAATTTATTACAGACCTTGAGACCTCCATTGAATTCTTGACTCTTCTAGTTCGCTCTTTGGAGCAATGGGTCACATCGACCTTTCCAAATTCTCTTTTCCAGTTTAAGAATGTCATCCTTTAGAGTACTCTGCTATCATTCCTATAAGTAGAGCCTGCCTTTAACTATGGAGTTTTTTCTTTTTCTGGCATTTATCTAAACTATTGGTCTTTGACACTATTAAAACTTATTTATCATTTATCTATACAACTGTAGCACTATTAAATTCCTTTATGGTTCATGCTTTTCAACTGACCTTAAAATGGTTGAGAACTTGATAATTTAGATGCTAACTATAAAATTCTCTCATGTTAGTATTTCAATTTAACTTTAGAGGAGATGAATGTGTGCTAGTATATTGATATAAGAATATAATGTACCCATAAAAGATATTGAGGTTTATGTTTCTATGCTTATGTGGATGTAAAGTATTTAGAAAATAATTAAACTTTTAAACAATGGTAATCTTACCTAGCTGCTTGATGGTAGTATATATATAAGTGTACATAAACATTCATATACTATTACATATATATATATATGGATTTGATACTCCTTAGTATTAAGCGATTAGTGATAAAAATCAATTTAATAATATTTCCTTTACTAATTCATGCAAGCAAGCTTGGATTCAAGTATTGATTACCCATTCAGTTCTCTATCACCCTAATAGATTCATCTCAAAGGCTAACTAGGAGATATTATGATAATACATTTTTTCGGAATTTATTCTATAGTTAATGGACATGATACATAGATTGTATAGCATTGGATCATAAGCATATCTTTTTGGTTGATTCTGTTATGATACACATAGAGGGTGTTAGTAATAGGAGAAAATTCCTCTATCAACCTATTGTATCACTTCACTAAATAGTGAGAATCCTCATAGTCTAATCATTAATATGTATTCATTATATGTATTTAAGTATTGAGAAACCATTTGTGAGTTAAACCAGGATGGTAACATGAGTTGGAAAAAACGTTCAAGCTGTAAATCTTAAAGTTCTTGAGAAATCCATTGTGTGGGTCTAGTCCCAATCCTTGACCTTGAACTGTTGTTTCCCTTTTATTTTCGTGAGAAGAGGTGTTATTGGTTTTGATTGAAGTTGATGTTAACATCTTTTTAACCTGGTGTTTATACCCATTTTCTATCCAACCATGTGTGAGATGGTTGAAACCCAATTGTCGAACTACGGTTCCTTTGCGAATTATATACGTAGGCAAGGCCATCAAAGACGAGCCCCTGAGGAATTAGGTTTGGCCCCTAGGCTTGTTCTGTCACTATTACTATTGATATATATATTGTATTTGCATATCTTGTGACTTGAATTAAGTTTGTGATTATCGATGTGTTAGTAGAACTAATCAAGTCTACCTTGGTGACGTGGATTCCATATCTCCATTTGAAACTTAACCTTGATTTCCTTAACAATTTTGTCAATGGGTGAGTCCTTATAATTTATTCCAGTCAAATGTTTGTTATGAATTCATGAAATGCGTGTATAGAAAGTTGTCTTTGGGAATTATGCTAGTGTTTACAGTCAAAATTTGGAATTTCTATTTTGTCCTAAATTGTATTTTGGTTGGAAATTTGTGGGAATTACATTTGGTATCAGAGCCCAGGTTGACACACTGGGTACTCTGGGATTAATATGGGTCTTATAGTTTTGTATATTGTGAGTGTTGTCAACATGTTAATCAATCGACTTTTGAATTGAACCTAATTACTAAATTTTGTGGGTTGAATGTGGAAATCAAATTACAATAAGCTACATCATTTAGGTTTTGTATATATATAAAGTTTGACCATAGAAGATATTTGGCTAATATTAATTTTCTTGAAGAAAGACAATTTTGTGAAGACCAAACCAATAGGATCATTGTGTTTTTGTAGATGATGTAAATGTCAAGAAAAGTTAATAGTTTAATTAATGACTATTATCAAGTCAAGTTTATATCTATTTATTATTCTTGTTCTCGATCTCAAAAGGTAGGTGATGTTAAATATGGTTGTTGGGAGTTTATTAAGATAGTGGGGAAAATATGAAGCATCTTAACTTAAGTGTAAACCTAAATATATCACCTTGCACATCCATAGACTTGAAAGGATATTGGTATCTTTTATAGATTTTGATCTACCAATTTTTATGGATAGTGTAGCACAGACTTGACAAATTAAATAAAATTATTGTTGATCACACAATTAAATTTGGCAAGATTAATCATCTCCTTTAACTGTAGTAGGCATAATGAATTTTTGTAGAAGATTAATTAAAGATTGAACCTACTAAGCCTTATGCAAAGTTATCTTAAAATAAATGGTTAAAGTTTACTCTATTAAAGAAGAAATAATTTGAATGATTAGATTAGAAATAACATAGTTAATCAAGCAATCCCTATTTATAATTGGAGTTTGATGGAAAGAAAATCAAGGATGCCACCTATGGAGTGATTAAGCCTTGCTCCATTTAGAGATAATTACGTGCAACTTAAGATCATGATTTAGTTTATGAAGGAGTCTTCTTATTAAGTGCTTGAAAAACAAAAAAAAAAATACTTTTTGTTTGTAAGTAAAATTACATGATCACTATAATTCATGACCTTGTTTTGAGTAGAAAATCTCATTTAGATAAATGAATGGATTTGTATCTTATCTTAAAGTAAATGGTGTAACTATAAACTTGCTTAAGTATCTTCCTAAGTAAACACTAGTTTAGTGGGTTTAAGAGGGCTATGTGTTGAGCACTTTTATTTTGATGTATTTGATTATGTCACTATTAGGTATATATATATATATATATATGAGGAATATTTAATAGACATTAATTGATGTTGATTTATATCTTATGTATATATATATTTGCATGCGTTATGATTACGATGTATATGTGATTCTACCCAACCTATATGCTCTATTGTTTAAAAACTAACGTAACAAGCAAAAGGACATGATCGTCTAGATTCAACTCAAAGGTGAAAATGTATGGAACACCATAACTAAGATATGAGAGTTGAAGGCTAGCTAATGTGGTGTTAAATGAGTCCCTTGCTAGTTAGTTAAATTTTAGACATTTTTGGAAGGACCTTGTTAAATGCGGATTAGTAATTAAAATACTATCTATATGGAAAGTTATTCATCTTTCTTTTCCTACACATTGCCAAGGACTAGAGACTTGATAGTGCAAGAATAAGAAAACTTAGATGTTAGAAAGAAATTAGTAGTGTAAGCAAGTGGGAGTTGTACTTAAAATTTGTAGATTTCTCTCGCGTTGGTTAATTAATTGTTAGTTTTGTTTTTAGTCAAGTAATGAATTGTGTGTGAGTATGGTGAATTATGTGAATGGTGGATTAAATCATATAAATAGGAAGCATTAAAATAGGCAAGTAAAATTTCTATTATTGTTGTGTGTTAATATCCCTAGCTTGTATTCACCTAAAAGAACATATACACATGAGTATACGCAAGGAAAATTGAAGACAATTAAATTTATAGTACTTTCTACTTCTTGGTTTGCCTTTGTGTCTTATAAAGTTGGAGGGAATTGGGACCATGAAAATGAAGAATATAGCAAGCGTTAGATGATACAATCTTAGGATATAAAGTGAAAAATTGTAAAGATATATGGAGGCTAATGTGTTACAATAAGTTGTTAAATAAATTATCACGTCTCTTATGCACTAATGGTAATATTTCTTTCTGATGCAATGTTCCAAAATTTGATGGTTGTCAAATTACTTTATAACTAGAAAACCTCATTGCAACATGTTGTGTAAGCTAGAATGAAAATTCCCCTTATCTCGACTCACTAGTACACATAACAACTCGAGTCGAACAAAATTAGAAACAAAGCTAGTTCCAAACATGGAGATTTAGCTTGGCTAGATGTGAAAACGTAGGTACCAATTTATAAGAGAAGAGTGTGATGCACCATGTATATTCCCAATTCTATGAAATCAGAGTAATATCTATGTTATAGTTATGTATCATTTGAAAGATTCTTTTATTTTGAGTAGATTTAACAAAATGGGTAGACAAAGTGATCATGTTGTAAAGTAACTAGAGTGTGTGTGGGTGTAACAACATTTGTGTTATGTTGTGTTATGGTGTGGTGATCTACATAAAGTGTATTGTGTTGTGACATGTCAAGTGGAAACCTTGTAAATGTGTGGTTCCCAAGTATGTGATACAGGATATCTGACTTGAGATAAGGGTGGTGGACGTCTAGTATGATCCCCTATGTGTACCCTTTGTGATGGCCTTTATGTGAGCTAGCTAGTTGTGAGTTTATGTAAATGTGTTAAGTGTGTACATGGCTTAATTACATGAAATGTGATGTATTCCTCTGTGTTAGTCTTATTTTTATGTTAAATGTGTACCCCTAGTGTATGGTTCCCCCCTTATGGGAGTGCGATGCTAGCTAGTGTAAATAGGGGTTGAGAGGCACATGTTCTCCCATTAGGAAATTACTCACTCAGGGTGTTGTCCCTAATCCTAATAAAGGATCCATGTCGAGTCATTGTAATCTTTCCATGGACATTGATCGTGGCCTACTCCCCCATATATGAGAGCCACACTTGTTGGTTCATAGTGAAAACCTATTCCTTGATGGTATAACCCATGGGTAAAGGATGGAGTTATAGGGACCACCAGTGATTCATATTTATGTGGTCGGGGACCACTAGCTATTCATATTCATGTGGTAGGGGACCACCAATGATTTATATTTATGTGGTCGAGGACCACCAATGATTCATATTTATGTGGTCAGGGACCACCAGTTACTTATCTTTATGTAGTCAGGGACCACCAGTTATTCATATTTATGTGGTCAGGGACCACTAGTTATTACATGCTATTATACTTATGTGGTTAGAGAACCACCATTCCCCTTCTCCCCTTAGGTGGCTTGTCAAGTCACATGGTGCTCGTGATGTGCAGATTGTATTGTTGAAATATGAATTGTTCATAATTCTTAATTGATGTTTTATTTTATTATGCGCCAACAATGTGGAATTTTACAACTATTTTATTAGGCTATTTAGCCCTTTGAAGGTTATTGTAGTCCGAATTGCCTCAAAGAATTGTTTAATTTTGTCTTTGAATTAAGATTGGAATATTGCAATGTAGCTACAATCGATCTTTATTTTGTTTTTTTTTTTCTTTTGAATTTATAGTTCCCCTTTGGGAGTTTAATTGAAACTTTGGTTTACGATCTTATGTTACTCGATTTGAGGCTTTCTTCTTTTTTTGTAGATTGTTGGTATATGTGGTGTAATGTGACATTTGTAAACTACCATATCCTGGGGGTTCCCTGGCAGGTCGTATAGGGGAGTAGATACGTTGGGGAATTATTTTGAAAAAGGGTTGTAAATGGGACTGGTGTGGGACGGTCATTGATCCATTCTTCCCTTCGATCTATGATTGTTCTTATTTGCATGGAGGAGTCCTTAGAGAAGGGCCTCAAGACTATCTTTATAAATTTGCTATGGTATCCATGAATATCCATCCTTGTAAACCCCATTGTATGAGCCTTATGATGTAAATTATGTGATTGTATGAGAACAGGCGCACCCGTTGGGAAGAGCATCCTTTGTATGAGGACATGCACACCCATTTGGAAGAGCATCCTTGCTATTGTTTTGTGTACATGTGAAATTGCAAGTAAATGTGATGTGGCATACCTGTGAACTATGTGTGAAAGTATCAAAAAGATGCAAGTTAGTATTGATTGAGACATGGTATGAGTTCCATGATTATAAGGTAAACTACTCCCTTAAGAACATATTCAGACAAAAATGTGAAGTTGATAACTCTTGAGACATGTTTGGGATATTTGAGAAAAAGGCATATTCTAACATCATGAGTGCTATTCATGGAAATTAGGATTTTGAGATGTATCAAAGGATGATTATTTGTTGATACACTATTGTAACTTAGTTAAAGATGGTTGCTTGGGTATTAATTTATGGCTACATGAATGGTTGTAATTGTGTATTTTGTTTATCTATTGTGAATATATGGGGATAAAAGTTCCATTTTTAACAATTAGATGCTAAATTCAAGAAATTAATGTCTCTTATGTGTCCTTTTTAGTCTACTCTTGTGGTCAATTCTATGAAACAATTATTGTATATTTGATACTTTGTATAGTTGCTATTGTTAGTTGCAAGTGCCTACACTTTGTGGGATTCCCCCTGGCTAACTGTTTCAACAATTGTTCATCATGGTGACTGTTGTTCTATAATTTATGTTGATGTATAGAGTTGTTGTGGGAATTTGTGTAAGTTTTTCTTTGATCCAATACGAACCAAAAATGCATGTTCCTAATTTAATGTTTTGATTGCCTCCATCATGGAAATAGAAGAATTAGTATGGTGAATCAATTATTGTATGCTGCTATAATATTGTTAAGTTCTAACCCCAAAAGACTTCTAGGAGGAAGTCTATATAAGGGGGGGAGGATGTAAGGCCTCTCCCTCTATATCATAGCTACAACCCTTTTTATTATAAACTTATGCTACTCTACTATTCAGATTAAGTTTACGTGATTGGGTTGATATCCAATTTAGTTGTGATCAATTGCAACCATACTTTTAGTCATTTGAATCCAAGAGTAGATTCACTAAATTATCATGTGGATGCTCCCATTAAGATATATGACTAAGCTACATTGATTGATACCATAATTTGTCATGCTTTATAGTGTTTATAAAGGTCCACATGTAGTAACGTTTGTTCTTATCCTTTGACTCAGGTTGAGTTTGAATGTCTCCTATAGTCCTTGCTTGATGATCCTCATAGCAAGAATTATGTCTATATTTACTAGAGAAGTCTAGAGGTTTTTGTAAGAAGTGACCACATATAAGACATATTAGATACCTATAGCACTTCTAACTTAGTGAGAATAATACATAAAGTAAATAAGGAATGATGAGGAGTTTTAGAGTTCTTATTACTATTGAGTTGTGTCATATCGAATTGAATTATGATATACACATAAATTAGAACATCATACCATTAAACTATCGCATTATATTCTTTTCTAAAAGAAGAAAAAAATAAAAAACTAAAATTAATAATAAAATAAATGACATTAAAAAAGAAAAGAAATATAAATATCATAATTAAAGATCTTATGATACATATCTAATAAGAGAAGCCCTTCTTTATTTATTTACTTAATTTTAGTTTAACTAAAATACCAAAATAAATAAATTAAAGCCTAATCTTTTTAAGGAAAGGATACTAAGAAAAACACACGATTCCTTTCTCTTTCTTTTATAAAAAAAAATAGAAGCATGAGAACTTTTAAAAGAAGGAGGTTTATTAAATGTGCAAAACTATTCAAGTGTGACTTATCAGTTTTTTTTAAATTGCAAGAGCACAGGGATTTGATGCTTATTATGGCTTTAGTTTTCAAGCAAGCCAATTACCGATACACCCATACAATATAACAGTTGGAAATTAATTATCATGTCAGATCACCGTATTTAATAATCCCAGGACTATGCGTATATTACGGTGAGTAGTTAATATATATATGTTCACCATGATTGCTACGGAGGAAAGACTTATGTGATCAAGTTGTTGTTGTATGCGGATGATCTTACTTTAATGGCAAATTATGAAAATAGTCTTCAAGAGCACCTAAAAGCTTTGGAACTTTTCTGTCAAGATGTGGGGATGCAGGTCAACATCAGCAAGACCAAGGTCATGATATTTACGTTGAAAAGAGCCAAAAAACAAATAAATTTTGAGTTTGAGGGAAACACTTTGCAGGTGGTGAATGAATACAAATATTTGGGACTAGATTTTTGTAACAATCTCAATTGGGAGGCGTGTAGGACGAAAAGAATTCAAGGGGGTTGGAAAGCTCTTTACCTACTCCAAAATAGATGTAGGTCAGCTGAGCTATGGGATTGGAGCACAAAAAAGAAGCTTTTTGGGCTGCTTGTTACCCCGGTGGTTCTTTATGGTTGCGAAGTTTGGGGCAGCAGCACGTCAGCTGTAAAATGGAAACAAATAGAAAGACTTCAAAAACACTTAATCACAAGTAATTTCAAAATAAAAAATACGGTCCCTTATGAGATTGTTTTAGCTGAAGCTGGGGCCTTTCCAATGGAAATGGCAGCGTTAATTCGCTTATTAGGCTATTTGCAAAGAATAGAGAATATGGAAGAGCATCGTTGGCCCAAAATTGTGGTGGAAGAAGAATTAACTAGAAGGAAGAACACGTGGATGAAACAAAATGTCAAGTGGATGGGAAAATGGGGGATCAACATACAAGAGTGTCCAAGCAAAAAAGTCGAGATGAAAAGGTATGTAAAAGAGAAAGTCAAAAACACCATGTGGTTGAAGCAACTTGGCCGGAAGAGTGAGCACTATGTTCTGCATTTTAATCCTACTTGTGATCATGAACAAAAATTTTACATAGGGGCAGATATAAAATGGAAGGCTAAAATGTTGATAGCTCAATTGAGAACTAGCTCGCATCGTTTGAGATGCGAAACAGGCAGATGGAAAATACCCAAAGAGGGGTGGTCGGATAGAATCTGTTGTTTCTGCACTTCGGGTTTAGTGGAGACAGAGTGGCACTACGTTATGGAGTGCCAAGCTTATGAGGACATCCGATATTGTTACTCAGATTTGTTAAAAGTCAAATCATTAGCGGCTTTGTTTGAAGAGGAAAAGATTGATAAAACAGCAAGTTACTTGACCAAAATTCACAGTAGAAGAAACAAAATCAGCAAAGAGATTGAAAACAACAGCAGGTAGTTTGGTGCAGCGGTTTTGTTGTTTTGGCAAAGGCGGTTTTCCGGTTTTTATCTCTTGGGTCCCATAGACTGGCTGGTCTCGCGGACGTAATTAAAATCATTCATTCATTCATTCATAAATTAGACCTATCCCTAAATGTAATAAACTTCTACCAAATATGGGATTTATTTTTTTGGGACGGTTCTTAAATAGAGAGTTTGAATTCAAGGGAGGGCAGCAATATTAAAAGATATTTTAATGCCAACCATCATTCTAGTGTTCAAACAGGAGAGTCTAATATATAATAATATTGGCAGTAGATGAAAATACTAGAGAGTAAGTGTCCATTTTTGGGGTAGCGCCCAAACTAATGTCAGGCTGCCAAAAGAATGCACCATAATAACATATTAATTGACTCCAAAAGTTGGGAACTGATATGGCATTCATTAATGTCATCATTGGTTTTCATCTTCTTATTAAATGACTGGAGGAAAATTGACCAAAATCAGGTATTGAAACATATCAAAAATATTATTATTTATTCTATAGTAGAGGTTATTATACTCACTTCAACTGTAATAGCTTGTTTTAATATATTATCATTGCTGTAAAAAAAATTAGTACACTGTGTTGAAAGGATAATCCCAGCTAATTTATGTACTTTCCAATGCTCAACCGTCTCAAGATACTTCCTACCAACAATGGATTTTTTTAAGTGCCAAGCATTAAAGGCAATTCTTGAAGAAAGATTTTGGAGAAGACTTGCAAGAGATTTTCGCATTAACTCTTAGCTGCAAGTTTCACACATTGTCTAGGTTACGTGATTGTCAGTTTTCTTCTTGGAAATCAATATGCATAGCTTGTTGCCAAAGGGGGATTTACACTGCTATAGAGGAAAAAGGCAGAGGGATTACATGAAAAAGGGGAAACAGGGCAAAGAGAAGAAGATACCGGATTTCCTCGTGACCTCTCCCTCTCTCGCAGGAATGCCTGGCAAGCCGCCACAGCCACAAGAAGAGCATTCACTGGAAACCAACCCATCGCCCTGTCTTCTTGCTGTAAATTCTAGTCTGTTAAGGAATGACGACATATGCAATGGCTACTAGCGCCCATCTCAGCAAATCAATAATTTAGGTGTGGAAATCAACTCTCTTGCTCAATGTTCAAACTATTTTGCATTATGATCACCTAAGTGAAACTCAATATTACTGGTAGTAACAAGGTTTTGTACTTGATAAATGGATAAACCTTTAAAATGGATTGATTGCCATTGTTAATGTTTTTATTTCTGGAGGGACTTATATGCTTCAAACCATTTTGTTGCTTATTTTGAGGTTCTGCATTTTTCCAAGAGTGATGATTGATTTATTATTTTTTTTTTTACCACATTTGTCTTTTTCCCTTGTCTGCTCATCAAACGAGTTACATAAACACAAGTATAGTTATACCAAACATATCTAAATTAGGGTATGTAATTTAGTACATGTAAATCTCCAGTCCCTTTTCGACAGTTCTAAAGATTGAAACAAAAAATAAAAAATAAACTATTGATTCTGTTTTCTATAATGTTACATAATCGGGTATCTTATTTTGCTTGATTTCGCACCTAAGTTCCTACCTTGTCTTTGTTCTATTATTTTAATCATTTACCGAATGATCAAAATACAATGCTATTATTTTTAATCATTTAACAGATGATCAACATACAGTTTAAGCTTGGCAGTTGGTTAAGATCAAGGAGATGACTTTTCCTATTAGATATCTTGTCTATGCTTGCTAGTTTGGGTTGCATTTTTCGTTATTCCATCTTACTTGCTATCAATGATCAACCACAGTTATGCACCTACCCTCATGGAGATATTTTTGTCACCCTCAATCTATTTCTAAGTGATACATAAAATGACTTCTTGACTGTTTAAAGAAAAATAGAGCATATATTAAGAAGACTTGGCATCCTAAATACTTGGTGTGGGTTGAAATATGCTATCATAATTGCATGAGAATTTTTAAAATATTCATGATCAAATCCATTTATTTTGGATACTATAATGCTGGCATCCATAAGTCTGAGCAGTCCTTTCCACATACCCGTTTTACATCATAATCCCATAAGATATTTAATATGGCTGATTATCAGTACTTCTGGATGTAATTATTTGTTTCTATATTCGTTTTGTGCATAACTTGAATTTATTACAGACCTTGAGACCTCCATTGAATTCCTGACTCTTCTAGTTCTCTCTTTGGAGCAGTGGTTCACATTGATGTTTCCAAATTTTATTTTCCAGTTTAAGAATGTCATCCTTTAGAGTACTCTGCTATCATTCCTATAAGTAGAGCCTGCCTTTAACTATGGAGCTTTTTCTTTTGTGGCATTTATCTAAACTATTGGTCTTTAACACTATTAAAACTTATTTATCATTTATCTATACAACTGTAGCACTATTAAATTCCTTTATGGTTCATGCTTTTCAACTGACCTTAAAATGGTTGAGAACTTGATAATTTAGATGCTAACTATAAAATTCTCTCATGTTAGTATTTCAATTTAACTTTAGAGGAGATGAATGTTTGCTAGTATATTGATATAAGAATATAATGTACCCATAAAAGATATTGAGGTTTATGTTTCTATGCTTATGTGGATGTAAAGTATTTAGAAAATAATTAAACTTTTAAACAACGGTAATCCTACCTAACTACTTGATGGTAGTATATATATAAGTATACATAAACATTCATATACTATTTTATATATATATATATGGATTTGATACTCCTTAGTATTAAGCAATTAGTGATAAAAATCAATTTAATAATATTTCCTTTACTAATTCAAGCTGGTAAGCTTGGATTCAAGTATTGGTTACCCATTTAGTTCTCTGTCACCCTAATAGATTCATCTTGAAGGCTAACTAGGAGATATTATGATAATACTTTTTTTTGGAATTTATTCTATAGTTAATGGACATGATACATAGATTGTATAGCATTGGATCATAAGCATATCTTTTTGGTTGATTTCATTATGATACACATAGAGGGTGTTAGTAATAGGAGAAAATTCCTCTATCAACCTATTGTATCACTTCACTAAATAGTGAGAATCCTCATAGTCTAATCATTAATGTGTATTCATTATATGTATTTAAGTATTGAGAAACCATTTGTGAGTTAAACCAAGATGGTAACATGGGTTGGAAAAAATGTTTAAGCTGTAAATCTTAAAGTTCTTGAGAAATCCATTGTGTGGGTCTAGTGCCAATCCTTGACCTTGAACTGTTGTTTCCCTTTTATTTTCGTGAGAAGAGGTGTTAGTGGTTTTGATTGAAGTTGATGTTAACATCTCTTTAACTTGGCGTTTATACCCATTTTCTATCCAACCATGTGTGAGATGGTTGAATCCCAATTGTTGAACTACGGTTCCTCTACAAATTATATACGTAGGCAAAGTCGTCAAAGACGAGCCCCCGAGGAATTAGGTTTGGCCCCTAGGCTTGTTCCATCACTATTACTATTGATATATATATTCTATTTGCATATCTTGTGACTTGAATTAAGTTTGTGATTATCGATGTGTTAGTAGAACTAATCAAGCCTACCTTGGTGATGTGGATTCCATATCTCCATTTGAAACTTAACCTTGATTTCCTTAACAATTTTGTAGATGGGTGAGTCCTTATAATTTATTCCAGTCAAATGTTTGTTATGCATTCATGAAGTGCATGTATAGAATGTTGTCTTTGGGAATTATGCTAGTGTTTACAGTCAAAATTTGAATTTTGTGTTTTGTCCTTAATTGTATTTTGGTTGGAAATTTTTGGGCATTACAATTTCCTACACTATAGACAAAAGAAGGACTACAAATGTAAGATGGTAGCTAATCTTGAAAGAAAGCAGGTTTCACTTGAGTTTAGGCCAATTTAGATTGAGGAAAACCAAGTCTACTATGTCGCACAAAGGAAGCCTTAGGCTCTAAGACAAGGTATTCCACCAGATCTACTATCCTATGCTGAACCATATTTTAACTCCTATTCATCTGACAACCAATGGCAACCCCCATATCCACCCATTTATGGAGGATATCCACCAAAACCTTGGAGTAACCCTCCAAATGCTTGTCCCAATCATCAAAGTTCTCCACCCCAGTGACAACAACCTTAAGGGATTGGCGGTAATTTCAATGGCACTAGAGACTGCCTCTAGAAAATTGGCAACAAACAAATCAATGGAGAGGACAACAATGACTACTCAGACAACCTGTTACATGCAACCACCTTCTTAGCTCCAACAACCTTCTCTAATGCCTCCACTTGCTAATCCAAGCTCAAATGCACCTAAACCTACTTAGCTACCAACTTAACCCATACCCAATCCAATTAACAAACCACAACAAAAGCTTGTATATTCTGCTGATTCAAATCAATTCCCTGCATATGTTGTGAGTGTGACTTCCACCTACATTCAGGAACCACTCTACCAGCCCCTTCCAAGCCCATCATTACTAAGCTTCCTGTGGAAGAGGAGGAGGAGCCTTTAAATGATCTTATTCAGCCAAATGCACCTTAAAATCCTGAATCAGTCCAAGCTAAGCAGACCAAGAAAGAACCACGATTTCCCCAGAGATTGGAAGTTTCCAAGAAGAAAGAAGAAAAAGAGGATACCACCTTTGATATCTTGGATCAACTGAAGCATATATGTGTTCCGATACCCCTATTTCAGGTCATAAAGGATGTTCCAATCTATGAAAAGGCAATTGAAGAAACCTATCTCAAGAAGCCAAGTAGGAAAAAGAAAGACCCAACTACAGTTCATATGGTTGCCCAACTAGCTAATGGGAAAAGTGACTATTCCCAAATATAATGACCCAGACAGTCCTTTGGTAGCAGTTGTCATAAATGAGATCCAAGTGAAGAATGCTTTGATTGATTTAGGGTCAAAAATCAATGTAATGACCAAAGATATCCTGCAACAACTAAACATTGCAAGTATGTGATTTACTACTATCCTGTAGCTTGTTGATAGCTTTATTGTTAAGCTTGATGGTGTAGTGGAGGATCTTGTGGTAGTTCTAGACTTTTGAGAATACTCAAAAGATTTTATGATTCTTTCTCCTAAGGCTACACTAGGCAAGTATCCCATCATTCTTGGAAGGCCTTGGTTAGCAACTACAAATGCATACATTGAATTTCGGTTAGGTGACATGACCATTTCAGATGGGAGGAACATTAAAAAGTTTGTTCTTTATCCACCTGCTCAACCATCTTGTGATGGTAATCCCATATAGCCACAAGTTGGTGAAGAGGTAGAGGAAGTTAATTCTGTGGCACAACTTATGATGCTAGGAAAAATCTCTTTCATGCAGCTCCAAGATGAGGATAAAGTGTTGGATAACATCATTCAAAACCATTATCAAGTGGAGGAAGCATTATCTTCTACTTCGGTCAGACCAATTTTGCTTGCTCTTTTTGCAACCATTATTGTTGTAGATGATCTTCCTACAACCACTCTTCTTGCAGTCACTGTTCTTGTAGATAGACTTCCTGCAGCAACAGGTATGTTCCATACATTACTGCCATATGAACTAAAGGTACCATGTATTAATGAAGCAACAATGATAGAGTTAACTACATAAGTCTAGGTGTTGGAGGGAAGATATTTGAATGTTAATAGTAAATTGAATGAACAAAAATTGTTATTAATGATCCTATTAAGGTCCCATCACATGCATTTGCATGGGATTATCATGATATGAAGGGACTGGATCCTAAAATTTGTATATAGAATTTATATGAAAGATGATTGCATTCTAGTAAGACAATCACAAAGAAGAATTAACCCTACACTATGAGAGATTGTGAAAGAAGAATTGCAAAAATTAGTAGATGTAGGATTTATTTACCCCATTTCAGATAGTAAGTGGGTTTCTCCATTAGTAATTGTGCCTAAGAAAGGAGGGAAATGGCGATTTTGTGTTGATTATAGGGAACTTAATGCTGCCACCAAGAATGATCACTTTCCTTTACCCTTCATTGATCAAGTTTTAGACACACTTGCAGGAAAGCAATACTTCTCTTTTCTAGATGGATTCAATGGCTACAACCAGATCCAAATTACACCAGAAGACTAGGAGAAGACCCCATTTATTTTTCCATGGGGGACCTATGCCTATTTGATACTCCCATTTGGCTTATGCAATGCACCTACAACTTTCCAGAGGGCAGTCATTAGCATATTCTTAGACATTTCACATGATTGCACGAAAATCTATATGGATGACTTCACCACTTATGGTGTTGATTTTGATCAAGCATTAGAAAATCTCAAGAGATTCCTACAGAGATGTGAAGGTCCAAACTTGTCCTTAAATAGTGAAAAGTGTTTCATGATGATGCAAGAGGGTGTAGTTCTTGGCCACTACATCTCCCACAAGGGAATTCAAGTACATCCTGCAAAAATTGAGGTAATCACAAATCTTCCTACACCTATAAAATAGAAGGATGTTAGGAGTTTATTGGGTTATACAGGATAGTATAGGCATTTTACCAAGGATTTCAGCAAGGTAACAACACCATTGTATACCCTTCTCACTGAGGATGTTGAATTTCAGTGGACTGAAGCTTGTGACAGGACATTTCTGACTTGAAGACAACTTTGACTCATGCTCCTATACTCAAGGGACCTAATTGGGATCTTCTATTCCACATCCACAATGATGCATCATATTATGCCATAGGAGCAGTCTTAAGATAGAAAGAGGGAACTGTTGAAAATGCTATTTACTTTGTCAACAAAAATTTACAAGGAGCTGAATTCAATTATACAATGACAGAGAAAGAGATGTTGGTAGTAATCTAAGCACTGAAAAAATTTAGACATTACATAATAGGCTACCAAATCTCTATCCACACTGATCATGCAGCGATTAAATATCTCATGAATAAACTTTTGATCATAGGAAAATTGGAAAGATGGTTATTGTTGATGCAGAAATTTGGTATAACCATTGTGGATGAGTTAGGGAAGGCCAATGTTGCAGATTTTCTTTCAAGACTAACTACATTAGAAGACAATCAACCCATACATGACTCTTTTCCTAATGAGCATCTATTATTCCTTAGTGTACAAACACCCTAGTATATTGACATAGCCAATTACTTGGTCACATGTGGAGTTCATTCTCACTTCTCCCCAAAAGAGAAAATGACATTGAAAAATATTTTCCTTTCTTTTGGATCACTAGATGTTTTTTTTATACTAGACCTGACCATGTCATTAAGAGATTTGTGAGAGAACATGAGACATATGACATCTTGCATGCATGTGACAAAGAACCATGTGGAAGAAACTTTGCAGCCAAAAGGACAATAATGAAGATTTTGAACATAGGGTATTACTGACCAACACTCCACAAGGATGCATGAAGGTATACCAAAAAATGTGATAGATGTCAAATGATGGGAAAACCAACCAAATTCGATGAAATGCCACTTTTCCCTTAGGTAGTAATCACACCCTTTGACAAGTGGGGATTGGATTTTGTGGGACCAATTGACCCTCCATCAAATAGTAAGTTTTATATATTGGTATGCATTGATTATGTGACAAAATGGGTAGAAGTTAAGACTATGAAGCATGCAAGAGATAACAAGGTCGCAAAATTTCTTTATTAAGAGAGTTTCACAAGATATGGAGTCCTAAGAGAAATAATGACTGATCAAGGGCCACAATTCACATCAACTCTTGTTGCAGCACATGAAGTCTACTCCTTATCACCCCCAGGCTAATGGCCAAGTTGAGGTGACCAATAGAGAAATTGAAGCCATTCTAACTAAAGATAGTAGTTGTCCATAGAAAGGATTGGACAAACAAATTACCAAAATTTGTTTGGGCCTATAGGACAACCTGAAAAACAACAACAGACTTCACACCATTTGAGTTGCTATATGGAAAGACAACCATGATGCTAGTTGAATTTGAACATAAGACTCTACGAACTGTAGTAGATTTGGGGATGAATATTTTTGAGGCATAGATGGAAAGAATCATGAAACTAAATGCTTTGGATGAGATAAGAGGAGAAACCCTGCAACATACAAAAGTAGTGCATAATCAGAGGATCAAGTGGCATGACAAATTTATCAAGGACAAAAAATTCAAACTAGGAGATTAGGCCTTGCTCTATGACTCAAGATACTAGGCCAATGTAAGAAAATTGCAGACAAGGTGGCTAGGACCATACGAAGTTGCTAAGGTCTTTCCTAATGGAACTACTCAACTTAATAGAATTGACCCTGTCAAATTCAAATTAATTGTCAATAGTCATCACCTTAGATTATACCACAAGTCAACTTCCAAAGAAGAGTTCCTACAACAATTCATCCAACATTTAACACCAGAGCTTCCTGCAGCCGAAGGAAGTGGACCTAGTGTCCCTCCTAGCTAATTAAGGTATGTATTTTTCATAATAAAGACTTTCACTTATGTTGAAGTCCATTTCTTCATCCATCCGTCCATCCACCCATCGATTACCACCTTTCTCTCGCTTTCATCACTTCATTCCACCTCACCTCATTTCAATTCATTTATTGTTGAATTTATTCTCCAAAAAAGGTGAACGTTACTTTATTCACGATCTTCGCAACAAATCTTCCACACAGTCAGGTATGTGCACATTAATTTCTATTTTTAATCATCTTTTAAGTGTATTCATTTAATCACTATACGTTAGTATAAATATTCACATAAATTCCATTATTATCTGTGAATCGTCACTCCCATCTCACATGTGTGGACACATGCCCAAATTTAGGTTGGGGGAGGGGAAATAAAAAGAAGCAATTTTTTTGTGAAATTATTGCCCATGTATCAAATCATATTAGGCTGCGTCAAAATTTTTAAAATGTGCTGATTTGAAATTTGAGTGAGAGGACAACTTGCATGTGTGAAGTAATCACTCCTATCATAATTTCCCTTTATCACTCATTTTCTTGCCATTATTTCCCTATCATAATATTGAGTTGAAAATAAGAAGGAAAAAAAAGAAAGGAAATTCAGTCGACACTGACACTAGAAATTTAGCAGGTTGGTACTAGAATTTAATAGATATTGTAGGAATGTGCATTTTATTTTCATATGAGAATTGCAGGAAAGGAGTTGCAGAGCATTTGTTTGATTGCATACAATGGGAGGTGGATTAACTCAAAATGAACCCACGGTGCATGATATTTTACTGTTGGATGCACATTGCCTAGCATAATTTAGAAACTATGGATGGTTAGATTACTTCTTGAAGCTAGATGGCTTTGATGAAAGAATTTCCCTTGAATTTTCTCGGATATTTTCAAAAGGAAAAGCCATAATAAAAGGGTTGGAAGTTGTGGCAACAAAGGAAAGAATTGTAGAGGTCACAAGATTACCAGCTGATGGTGAAAACTACCTTGCTTCCAGAGATGCCAAATCAACTAGGGACAAGTTTACAGAGCCAAATGACCCCCCATTGAGCATAGACAAATAGGGTGAAAAGAGAATGTCTCTACTTGAGCCATGAAAGAAAATAGCTATGTATGTTATCAAATACATCACTTGTGAGGATCACTAGTCAAACTTGCATTCTATCCACTTCAAGCTTTTGAATCACATCAGGCATGGAAGGAGGATGAATGTGCCCAATGTGTTGTACAATCTTCTCTCAACTATGGCGGCCGAGACACAAAATGGTAGGGATAATGTTGTTTCCCACCATTGCTTGATTAAATTGTTTGTTGAAAAGTCTCTACATGATATATTTGGGATGACTTGGGAAGAGTTTATAAATGTTGATCAAATTAGATCTAAGCACTTTCAACCTAGGGCTTTGCCTCAATCTTGTAGGTCTAGCAGAAGAGTAAGCACGATTGAAGCCATTCTTAGCGCTTCAACCTCTAGTGCTAACTCTAGCATGAATCATCCTGCAACAGAAGAAACAATATAAATTAGTTCTTCTAGAACAAAGCACTCAGAAAAAGAAAGCTCTTCCTCAAATTCTAATGATGACATCACACTTAAAACCTTGATGAAAACTAGGGCACAATAGAGAGAGTAAGAAACAAGAAAAGGGAAGGTTAAGAAATATCCTATAGAAAGAAAAGTGCCAAGTTCTAAGAAGAGGAAGGTTGATACTATTCATCTTGTAGCCAAAGGAAAACGTGAGATACCTCCCAAGAAATCAAGCCTAGCTAGGATTGCGATTGGTATGCCTCCACAGGAAAGCCCTAAACCTAGTGAGACCTCACATGAAGGCCTTGAAGCTCCAATCAAGCAGGAGAATGTTGAAGAAGAAGAAGACATATTTAGGAGAGCAACAAATATAACACTGGCCGATCTTGCTAACATTGTAAAAGAATTGGAGGAAAATTAGGAGGTCTTGTAGTATGACCAAGATGTCCTACAGTAAGAATTCTTGCAACAACAGCTAGAACTAGAGTAGGAGTTCCTATAGCCACAACAAGAACAAGAGTCCCTATAGCAAAAGGAAGAAGAAACAACACCCTTGCAACTAGAGATAACTGGACAGTTTGAGTCCATGAAAATAGTGCCTTATGAGGAGCTTCCCTCAAAAAAAAGACTGGTAGGAATTCATAATCCTCATAGTTTTATAGTATATGCAAAAATTTTGAATTTATGGAAAGAAATACAAAGAAGGGAGGAAGAATGGAAAAAGGAAAAACAAAAATTGAAGGAGGAAATTCAAAAGGAGGATGACGAGATTGAGGATAAAAATGAAGAAATTTCCGCCTTGAAGCAGAGGGTGGATGATATGGCAGCTTTGGCACCAAAAACTCTAGAATGTAGGACCCCTCCAAGGGTCTATGCTCTGCTCTTGAAAGAGAAGTATCTCTCTTTTAAGATGTCAAGAATTTCCTCATATTTGAATCACTCCAAGTCAAAGGCAGCCAACGATAAAAGATTCTTCATGCAACTGAACATAAATGCCTTGTAGTGGACCTTAATGATTGAGCATACATAGGAATTACTACTATGTTGGATCTGCATCTGGACTTGCATGTCTGACCAAATTCCATGCATGTGTAACTGCCATCGCTCCACTTTCCCTTGTTTTCCCTAAATGATGTCCTCCCAGTTGTGGAGTTGACTACCTTGTTTAGTTGTATAAATAATGATTTGATGTTCCTTCTTCAAAGTTGCGCTATTTGATATTGTACTCTCATTCTCCAGTTTCAATGATACAAATACATTACTCTCTTATATGCATTATTTAAAGTGAATAAAATAAATTTATGAGTTGAAGGACTTGAGTTCTTATTAGTTTAGAGGATATTTATCCAAGGGGGTGCACTTGGTGAGTAACCTGTCTTATTAGTTTAGCATTAGTTTAGTATTACTTACTGTTTAGTACTTAGTTAGAAATCTGACATTGATCACTCCTGCAACCACTAGAATTCCATTCTGTGATTGTTTCTATAGCAAAAACACACAAAGTAGCGTCCTATTTGTTTCTCAGATTTTTATTCCTATTATGCATTTCAGCTTAGCATAATCATTGATTGGTATTCAACATTTGTCTCTTTCCCTTTCAAGCAATTTACTTTTAGTATTGTGATTCTTAGTTGTAGAATGTAATGGCTACTTTAAATTTCTAGTGCACATACTATGCTGACCCATTTCAAAATCACATCCTTGGGTTGACAAGTTAAAAGCACTTTCATGATGATTGAGATAACTATTTAGGTATGTCCAATCTTTGAGTCATGGCTGTAAAGAATTAGTTATTAAAATCATTGCAGGAGGCAAATAGGTTCCTTCACTAGTAAAATCAACATTTATTTGCTTGGCCATCCCATCATCCAAGTGGTTGCAGTTATTTGTAGAATGCATATCACATCTACGGGAGTTTATTACTTGTAGGTTGGTTGACCTTCCACTGACATTCATTAGATGACATCCCATCCTATTGGCCTATTTATCTGATGTTTGCACCAGTCAACATATCAATTGAATATTTTTTATCCCATCCGTAGATCCTGTCCTCTCCACCATTGGGTACAAAGATCTTTTATTAGTCAAAGGTACCTTCATTGGTGGTCGAGTCCATTTATTTAAGCAATCACATCGACTTGCTAATTTTCATCGATGATGGAGGGTACACAGTCCAACTGCGTATAAAGAGATCTGAACACTAGTTTAGTCATGGGGCTTAGAGACCAAGCATTATTTTTTATTTTCAAATTCTAAATCCATGGTCATATGGCAGTCCACACTTTTAGCCCCAGGTTCCAAAAATTTGCACCCATTTAGTCTTAATAGGCCTAACTTTGTTCCCCAAGTGCCCTTTCATGGGCCTTCTTTTCATTTTCTCATAACTTTGGCTAATGGAGGCAATTTTTTTCAAACAAAATATCATCGAAAAGCTGAAGATCTCAATTTTCTAGTGGTGTAGTTGGTTTTTCAAAGTTTACAATTTGGTGCATTTTCTTGCTTATTGAAGTCACATCTTCATCTTTAGCTTTTGAGCACATAACTCTTTGCCACGATCTCTATTTTTCATGATTGAAGCAGCATTGCAAAGCTATTTTTTCCTCTACATAGATCTAAGGTCATTTTTCATCATGGAGGCAGATGTGAACATTAATTAATGCATGCACTATTTTCTCATTTGTGTGCATTAGGTTTGCATTATTTGATCTTTGAACTTCAATTTAGTTCCAGATCATCTTTCAATCACCTATTGCTTCATAGATTCTAGAGATGTGCCAGTTTGTGATTTTTCTAGTGTTCCTTGGCATCGGGTTTGTTGTTTCTTTTCATGAGTCTGACTTAAGTCATTGAGTGACTCTAATATGATTTATAGCAAACAAAAGTACCTTTCCTTGATTACCAAATTCAGGATTTTAGTGTTACTCCACAGTGTACTTCCAATGCTTCTTCTTGTAGCAGGTTATCTCATTATGGGGGGGTTGTATAATCTCTCTTATCATCCTTTGTATGGATAAAGATTGATTAGATTTGTGATGGATATAATTATTGTATTTTATCTCTCTTTTGGGGAGGAGTTTTGACCCACTAGGTTTTCTCCTTTTTTTTCGGTTGTGAGAAATTGCATTCTATTGCATATGTACATGAGTACCTAATATGGCCTCTTAGCCGAGACTCATATTTGCATTTCATCTAGCATTATAATCTCCCTAAGTTTTCACTTAAGGGGGTGTGTTGGTGTAAATAGGTTTTTATCTTTTACACATTGTCTTAAGTTAGAATTTAATATTTGCGTAGTGGAGCATCTAATAATGTTCCCACATTTAATTTGTATCTCGGGTAGTTTCACTCGTGATTCATCTTGTATTTAATAATTTTATGTTGGTGAGTCTATTCATCACCTTTCCTTGCCTAATTAATAGGCTTCTATGTACATTATTCATTATCTTATCTTAGTTTTTAATAAAGCTTATCACATATTTGGTGATTAATATTTTCTCAGCTGTGAGGGTTGAGTTGCAAGTTGTTCTTGGGTGATTTGGAGCTTTGCTCCAACACAATCTGCATGTTGAAACACTTTGGGTTTATTTTATCTTTTTATTATCAGGGTTCCTTCTTGGAACCAAACAAATCCACTCAAATAAAATGTAGAAAATTTCCATACATTCACAATGATCAGGTGGAATTTTCATTCCTACATTCAGGTTCATCCTTGGTTTGAACATTCTAGGAATGAGCAATCCTTGGAATGAATACACTTCTTTGTTGTATGCTTAAACTCAAGAGTTCTGATTTCTTGGTATTCAGTTTATCTTTGAAACAAACTCTATCCCAGCATGAGCTTCTAAAGTGTATTGTTGAACCTGGTAACACCATTAGATCTACCTACAACTTTAGTTTTCCTGATCATCCATACCCAAACTCTACATCAGAATCTACTCTCTTGTAATCACAAATTCCACTCATTAAATCCCTTTAAAAAAGAACATTTATAGAACTCTCATGTAAATAAAATCATCATTAAATCATTAGCATATAAATTTCTCATAAATAACATACTTTCTAGCATATCACAAATCCTTGCATAGTTATCCTTTATATACTAGGTTACCGGACTATTGAACTTCTTATATAACCTTAAGATTTTAAAACTTCACTTTACATCGTTACTCAGTACCTAGTACCTGATACCTAGTACCCAGTATTCAGCTTTACCCATGAATTTCCCCGAACTTTGATTTTACCAGAATTTCCATCTTACCAGATCTCAATTATCAGACTGGAACACTTTGATCAACATTTGCATTTCCTTTTGCCTTTCTAACATCCTTGGTTCTTGGTATCTGGTATCTGAAACACTACATTACAAAGTACTCTTTTATTAAAGATTTCTCTTTGCTCTTCATTTCCAATGGTCTTTTCAACTATCCAGCACTTGCCATAAGCATTAGTTTTCACTTGGGTCCCTAAGTCTTACAATCTTGGGGCATGTTGTGAGACCACACAACTTACAACGAATAAAAAAAAATTGAACTAAAACTTGAGATCAAATTACTAGTTGTAAATTATAATTTATGCATATTTTAAAACAATAACTTTTACCTTTACCTAGATTCTAATATAAAAATAGTAAAATTTCTCCTGAAACATCCTTATGTGCTCTGATTAATTCTAGTTTTTTGAATTTAGTGAAAAGAATAAGTTCATTGACATTAAAGTACACAATTTGGTAATCCTCCAAAGCCAGGGAGGGATAGATGCTTTCTGCCAATCAAGCATCCATAGCCCCGACAAGGTTATCTTTGGAATTGCCCCAAACATAGCTCTACTACCATGCAGGCATCTATAGACCTGATAGAGATATTTGGATAGCCTAAAGAGTTGATTTTTTTTTTGTATCTCTTTTGATATTTCAATGATAACTCATTTTTCAACTTGCAAGCAATGAAGCCTACTATTAGGTTGGGAATTATAATAGTAGTGAAGGTTACCTTTTGATTTTTCATTCAATGCAAATCCCTTTATCAATTCACTACTTCCAAAAAACTCATTTAATAATTACTTGTTGCTATGTATTCCCAGCTAAACTTTGCCACTTTTATGTAAAATCCTAGCTAACTGTAACTCGCTATATTTAGAAAATATGTATAAACAAAAATTTAGCAGCAAACTATTTAATCACCAAATTTCAATATAATTTTAGAGAGAAGTGAAAAATTTATAGAAAGCCACGAGGAAGTTGTGGTACATAGTTTCCTCAAGTGAAGTTTTGTAAATCCTAAGCAAGGTGGCAACCGAATGAACTTCTTCAGAGTGGAATGTTAAATCAAATTAATTTTTACACAAAATTGGTGACAATTTGCTTCAAATTTAACTAGTATGAAGATTGCAAATCAAGCAAGTTAAAGATTTCAAAATTAATTGTGGTAATTTCATTTTGTTTTATTAAGCTATATTAATCATGAAGGTGCTTATGTTAAAGATTTCAAAATTAATCGTGGCTTTCTATAAATTTTTCACTTCTCTCAAAAAAATATTCACACTTTTACTTAGCTTTCTTGTTATTTTGCATTTTCTTGCTCTGGTTGTGCTTGCTCTCTTCTAGGTCATGGATACTCAAATTTTCCTGACCTTCTCTCGTCACTAGAATGTTTTCTTGGGTAGTAGCACATCGCAAAGGCTTGAAAATGTTTTCTTCATCAAAACTTCTAGTTTCGTTGTATCAAATTTGTGTTTAATCCTTAGGGAAAAATATGTAGAATCCAGTCACTACTACCAGTTCTATTCTAACTTGGCTTCTCACTTTCTAGCATCACTCCTAGATATTGGGATTTCTATTGAAGCTGTTCAATCAACTGAAAGGTGGATAGTGCAGCTTGAATACTTGGAGAATCTAGATACTATTCTGTCTGTTGCACACCCGACCATCAAAATCCCTTCCATGGATGATATTGCTTGGCTTTTGGAACATGTGGAAGTGGCTCCACTCTGGCCTTTCCTTACTAATGTCCATATTCATGACTTTGAAGTTCATTGGGAACTTTCCTACATAGGGTATTTATCCCTAATGGATGAGGCATCCTAAATTGATTGAATGGCTACTCCTATCTGCAGCTCAACTCACTCTTTTTTCCTTTTTGTTTTTTGGGATCTGTTTGCTCTTTTACAAAAAGAATTTTGATACTTTGATGTATATATGTGATATACTCATATATATATATATAGCTTTTGTAGTAGATTTTAAAGCGTGCATTTATTTCTTATGGTTTTATCATTTTAAATTTCACAACACAATGTTACACATGTTTGAATTAACTCTCATGTGTATGATAAGTTAAGTAGAATTTGAGAATGCAAAGGGCTGAATAGAAAATAAAGAAAGAAATAAAGAAAAGAGAAAACAAAACAAACCACACAAAAGCAAACTAATCCTGACTTTCTAGGCACCCATGCTCATGTGGCCCATGCCAAACTTAATATTTTACTAGTTTGACATTGTTGCAGAGAGGCAAAGATGGAACATGTTTGACAGATTGGGTGGATTCTATTGGGATCTTGATTCACACACTACAACCATTAATGTTGGATAACTCTCAATTGCAAATTTCAGAGCCTTGACCAAGCAAAAGAACAACTCTTCCCCTGTTGGAGAACCAACAAAATGTTAGGTTGGGTGGAGTGATGAGCCTAGTTTCTTGTCTAGTTTTGGGTAGAATCTAGAGCCTATTTGCTAGTTGATGTCATGAACTTTGATGATTAAATGTTGGTATTTGCATAATGTTTCCCTCAAACCATTGACATTTGACATTATCCTATCTTTGCAAGCTTTAATGAGATTTGATATATTATGTGGGTTAACTATATTGATTTTGCATGTGATTAATGAATGATTCTTAGAGTGGTTATAGATGTGTAGTTATTATGCATACTGACCTTGCCATGCAGATTTAATACATGAAGTTGAGGAGGACACCACCAACTGGGCATGCACCATAACGCCCAACTGAGGAATCGCTCCAAGTCAAAGGCAACCGACGACAAAAATTCTTCATGCAACTAAACTTAACTACCTTGTAGTAGACCTTAATGATTGAACATGCATGCACATTACTGTTGTGCTAGATCTTCATCTAGACTTGCATGTCTGACTAGATTCCATGCATGTGTAACTGCCATTGCTCCACTTTCCCCTATTTTCCCTAAATGGCATCCTCCCAGTCGTGGAGTTGACTGCCTTGTTTAACTATAGTATAAATAATGATTTGATGCTCCTTATTCGGAGTTACATGATTTGATATTGTACTCTCATTCTCTAGTTTCAGTGATACAAATACATTACTCTCTTATATGCATGATTTACAGTGACTTAAATAAAGTTTCGAGTTGAAGCACTTTAGTTCTTATTATTTTAGAGGATACTTATCCAAGGGGGCCCACTTGGTGAGTAATTCATCTTATTAGTTTAGCATTAGTTTAATATTATTTGTTGTTTAGTACTTAGAAATATGGCATTGGTTGTTCTTGTAACCAATAGAATTCCATTCTGTGACTGTTTCTACAACCAAAACAGATAGAGTAGTGTCCTGTTCATTGCTCAAATTTGTATTCCTATTATTCATTTCAGCTTAGCATAACCATTGATTGGTATTCATCATTTGTCTCTTTCCCTTTCAAACAATTTACTTTCAGTATTGTGTTTCTTAGCTGTAGAATGCAATGACTACTTTGAGTTCCTAGTGCACATACTATGCTGACCCATTTCAAAATCATGTCCCTAGGTTGACAAGTTAAATGAACCTTCATGATGATTGAGATAGCTATTCGGGTTAGATGTCCTATCTCTGAGTCATGGGTGTAAAGACTTAGTTATTAAAATCATTGTAGAAGGCCAACAGGTCCCATCTCTAGTAAAATCAGCATTTATTTGCTTAGTACTTCCATCGTCCAAGTTGCAATTATTTGTATTGTGCATATCAAATATGTGGGAGTTTATTACTTGTAGGTTGGTTGACCTTCCACCAACATTCATTGGCAGGTGTTCGATCCTATTGGCTTGTCTATCTACTGTTTACATCGATCAACATATTAGTGGAATATTCTCTGTCCCATCTACAGATCCTGTCCCCTCCACCATCAGGTACAAAGATCTTTTATTAGTTAAGGTACCTTCATCAGTGGTTGAGTTCATTTATTTGGGCAGCCACATTGACTTGCTAATTGTCATCGACATTCGAGGGTACATAGTCCAACATTGTACAAAGAGATCTGAACATTGGTTTAGTCGTGGGGCTTAGAGACCAAGCATTATTTTTTAATTTCAATTTTTAAAACCATGATCATATGGAAGACCACATTTTTAGCCATAGGTGCCAAATATTTGCACCCATTTAGTATTAATAGGCCTGATTTTGTTTCCCAAGTGCCCTTTCATGGGCCTTTTTTTCATTTTCTTATAACTTTAGCTAATGGAGGCAAATTTTTTCAAATGAAATATTGCCGAAAAGCTAAAGATCTTAATTTTCTAGTGGCACTGTTGGTTTTTCAAAATTTTGTAGTTTGGTTTCTATTTTTTCTTATTGAAGTCATATCTTCATCTTTAGCTTTTGAGCACATAACTCTTTGCCACGATCTCTATTTTTCATGATTCAAGTGGGGCATTGGAAAGCTAATTTTCTCCTATACATACTTTTGAGGTCATTTTTCATCATGGAGGTAGATGTGAACATTCATTAATACATGCACTATTTTCTTGTTTGTGTGCATTAGGTTTGCATTATTTGATCTTTCCACTTTAATTTAGTTCCAAATCATCTTTCAATCAACTGTTACTTTGGAGATTCCAAAGATGTGCCAGTTTGTGAGTTTTCCAGTGTTCCTTAACATTGGGTCTGCTGTTGCTTTTCATTGTTCTGACTTGAGTCCTTGAGTGACTCTAATATGGTTTCTAGCAAACAAAAGTATCTTTCCTTGATTTCCAGATTCAGGATTCTAGTGTTACTCCATAGTGTACTTCCAGTGCTTCTTCTTGTACCAGGTTATCTCATTATGGGGGGGTTGTATGACCTCTCTTATCATCCTCTCTATGGATAAAGATTGATTAGATTTGTGATGGATATCATTATTGTATTTTATCTCTCTTTTGGGGAAGAGTTTTGACCCACTAGGTTTTCTCCTTTTATTCTAGTTGTGAGAGACTGCATTGTATTGCATATGTACATGAGTAACTAATATGGCCTTGTAGCCAAGACTCATATTTTCATTCCATCTAGCATAATAATCTCCCTAAGTTTGTACTTAAACGGGGGTGTTGCTGTAAATAGGTTTTTACCTTTTACACATTATCTTAAGTTTAACTTAGAATTTAATATTTGCATACTGGAGCATTTAATAATGCTCCCTCATTTAATATGTATCTCAAGTACTTTCACCCATGATTCATCTTGTATTTAATAATTTTATGTCGGTGACTCTATTCACCTCCTTTCCTTGCATATTTAATAGACTTCTATGTACATTATTCATTATCTTATCTTAGATTTTAATAAAACTTATCACATATTTGGTGATTATTATTTTCTCGACTGTGAGGGTTGAGTTGCAAGTTGTTCTTGGATGATTTGGAGCTTTGATCCAACACAATCTACATGTTGAAGCACTTTGGGTTTTTCATCTTTTTATTATCAGGGTTCTTTCTTGGAACCAAAAAAAATCCGCTCAAATAAAATGTAGGAAATTCCCATACATTCAGAATGATCAGTTGGAATTTCCATTCCTTCATTCAGGTTCATCTTTGATTTGAACATTCTAGGAATGAGAAATCCCTGGAATGAATACACTTCTTTGTTGCATGCTTAAACTCAAGAGTTCTTATTTCCCGGTATTTGGTGTATCTTCGTAATGAACTATATACCAACATGAGCTTCTAAAGTGTATTGTTGAACCTAGTAACACCATCAGATCTTCCTACAACTTTAGTTTTCTTGACCATCCATACTCAAAATCTGCATCGCAATCTGCTTCTCCTGCAATCACAAATTCCACTTGTATCTAAGGGTTATTTTCAGGATTAATGTATTAGCAATGAATAGATCAATAATATAAACCCAAAGAAGTTATGAAGCACAAAGGAAGAAAATAATAATGAAATGATTATACCAGATATTCATGAAGCTTCCATGAATCATCTCCATATCATCTTCTAGTTTGCAGCGTATGATTGATGCCCTTAGATCAAGTGTGTGAGCAATTTGATTATGCCATTGTCCTATGCAAATTTTGAAGGATTTAAGTAGAATTATTCCTATGCCTATGAAAATGATAAATGACTAAAATGATGAATGATAAATGACTATAATGCCTATCATAGATCAAAATGTCTCCCCATTATCAACAAAATTGTCATTTTATAGAAAACACAATTTTGAATGGATAGACAAGATTGAATTTTGACATAAACCTAAAATCAGAGGACAAGATTAAATCTAACCATCCCTAATTAGGGTTAGGGAAAAATACTTAAATGAATGATCAAAATGTCATCTGAGAAAATCATATCGGTGGTGGAGAAAAGATGAGATAATTAATTTTAAAAATAAAGATTTTCAAAATTAAGAAGATAAGATAGCCCACCTTGTGAGATTTAAAAAATCAAAAAGATAAAAGGTGGAATGTTCACTTATGAATTAAATAATGGTTTAATTCATAAATAGGGATGCGACAAAAGACAATAAATAATTGTTTTAATTATTTATTTGGTGGGATGGAAAGTGGGTTAAATAAAAAAATAAGTAGTGGGAATAATATAAATTATTTTAATTTATGGTGGAATGCTCACTTATGAATTAAATAATGGTTTAATTCATAAATGGGGATGAGATAAAAGACAATAAATAATTGTTTTAATTATTTATTTGGTGAGATGGAAAATGCGATAAATAAATAAGTTTATTTGATTCAAGGATAAATGATAATGTTATGGAGGAAATAAGGATTGATTAGTGACGTATTTAAATAAATAGACGTAATTTATTTGTTTAAATAATCATGGAGGAATGGACATGATTAGATAGTTGAATTACATGAGGGGGAAGCGTGGTCATCATAGAAAAAAATGGTTTACAAGTTGAGGCCATTTTTATGTGTCTACATTTTGCCCCTCTTTGTCATAATGTCACTTATCGCATTGTGAAAAAGAAAATAAGTCAAAGTCATGCCCCAATGAAGGTATAGATTATCAATGCCCCCTCAGGAAAATTTTCAAATTTTGGGTTGGTAGCAGAAAAATTTGGAAAGGGTCCTGATAAGTCAATTTGATGACAAGAAAAACAATGGCGCAGACGATTTTGGATTCTGACATGTTTAAGGTAACCAATAGAGTGGTCAAAGTTGGTCAAATGAGCCTCCAGTAATAACCCAGTTGACAAATGTCATTTTGACTTTATAAATAAGTTGACAAAGGGGTAAAAGTCAATTTATTTCCACTATTTACTTTGCAAATTTTGAGAGCCCTGAGCGAAAAGAACAGTGGTGACGATGGTGATTCCAGTGTCAAAGCATCGCGACGAGATCATGCGGACTTTCAGGCAGCCAGAGGGTTCAGAGCCAGTGGTATGTACGCCTATCCTCTTTTGTAATTTTTTCGTTTTGCGTGCAAAAACTAGGCTTCTAGGGTAAGGAATGAATGCGCCACGACACATATGCGTGTGGCGAGAGTAGCATTAGATGCTATTCCTGAGGTGGTCGAGGAGGGGGAGAGAGAGGGGGAGCAGCCCAGACAAGAGGGAGAGGGTGAGGAGAGATGGGAGGAGGAGGTGGAGGTGAAGAGATAGAAGGAGGATGTGGCATAGGAGGATAGGTCGAGGTAGGAGGATGTGGTTGAGGAGGAGGTCAGACAGGAGCATGTGGCTGAGGAGGTTGGATAGGAGGATGTGGCAGAGGAGGAGGTTAGTCAGGAGGATGAGGAGGACAATGCCATGGATGAGGAAGAGAGACTACTCAGATGGTGGATGGTGGAGGGAGATGAGGAGATACCCACCAGCTCAGCTCTACCCCATGATGCCACGATCGACCAAAGGGTGATAGAACTTCAGAGGAGATTGGATGAGGGTGTTGCATAGATCCAATCACTACAGTTAGAGCTAGAGGTGGCTCAGGTAGAGCGGGATCAATTGGTGATCCGCCAGCAGGAGTCAGCTCGGTGGTGAGTTGAGTTTGTAGCATTATGCATAGGGCCTATAGGGGATATTGCTCGTGAGTTAGCTAAGGTGAGCACGAGATTGGGGTAGTCTAGGAAATTGTACGAGCAAGAGGTGTCTCCTGAGTGATGAGATCCTACATTGTCATGATCCCAGACGAGGACAGGCAGTGGCCACCGATCACAGTGTGGGAGTAGCAGTAGGAGTCACATGAGTGCAGGAGGGTTTACCTCATCAGGGCACATCTTAGGGCACATGTCCCACCACTCTCATAGGCATGCCTCGAGTCATCGCTTGAGCCATAGTCATGGGTCCACTGGTTTAGTGTAGAGGTCAGGATAGGGGCAACCACCAGTGGCAGATCCTTCTACTTCTCAGAGTTATGCCATAGTGACATCACTTATGTCACCAGTGTCAGTTCCACCGGATGCACAAACAGAGGTTCCCACAGGTCCACCCTTCGCTTCAATGCCAGTTATAGGGATTCTACCGGCACAGTCTTTGCCACGAGGGGATGATGAGAGTCTACCCTAGGGGAATTTTTGTTATTATGACACATTCATGTATATAGTATTGAGCCTGCGAGCTCCATTTTTTGGATATCTATTGACTTTATCCTATGATATTGTACATTTTTGAGATGATATTATATGATGATGCAGTTTTGATATGGCCTACATATGTGTTATGTGATGTTATTTGATTTATACATTATCATATATGAGATGCGATGTATGATGCATATTGTTGATTTATGATGTATCATGAATGTCCTATGATGCTTACTGATGATTATGATGTTGTGGTGATGCAATGTTTATTTATATGTTATGTTGATTTTGTGGTGATGATGATAATGATATGCATAATGTACTTATGAAATGGATGCTATGTTGATGATTATGTTAATGCAATGTTTATAATATGTATATGATTTAATGCTATTGGTGATGTATGTATGGGCCTAATGAAATGTTTATGTGATCATGTATACTCTCATATTTTTGTATGTCACAGGATATCATCATGAGATGGATGAGTGAAGATGACTAGACCGACAAGAGAAGATGACCAGATTGACGAGAGAAGATGACCAGACCAAAGGAGATGCATGTTAGTTCCTAGACTAAATCCTTCAAAACTTTACTATAGGACTTTAATATTTATTGCTCTTAATCATCATTGGATAGATTGTTGTGATGACCAAAAAACACCATGATATGACATAAATCAAGGTGTACAAGGTCGTATCATCACCTAAGACAAGCAGTCATAGACAAGGATGATCATGATGCAAACTAAGAGCGTGATTTCCCTAGTCTTTTTGTCATAATCAACCACAAGCAGAGAGACAAGCAGGACAAATCATGAAATGTCGTTGCTTCTCTAAATCCTATTTCTAGGATATCCTTGAAAATCTAGCAATATGATTGTCAAAATACAAAAATAGAGCCCTTATCATGATATGTCACTATTTTTCTAAATCCCTAAATCAGGATCTCGCTGAGAAACTAGTAATCATGTGTGTCAAAAGTCAAGAAAAATGTCATGATACGTCACAGCTTCTCTAAATCCTGTTGTTAGGGTCTTGGTGAAAAACTAGTAACATGATAAAAATCCAAAAGGCAAGATAAGATAATCATGATACGTCTTTTCTTTTCTAAACCCCATTAACAGGATCACACTGAAAAGCTAGTACCATGATGAAAGCCAAAAGTCAAGTTCCAAGTGTTTTCCAAGTACGTCTGGATACCCATTGTTTTGATATTAAGGTGTCAGGATTTATGACAATTAAATGCTGGGGTGCTAAAGTTTTGATATTGCCAAGATGATGAAATGCCAAAGATTGCCAAATTCAGGAAGGACACATCCTAAATAATGTTGATGTTGAGAGGATTTTATCCTTAAAATTCAAAAGGACCCCTCAAAATGCTAGATGACAGATGACGATGCCTAGGAAGGACTCATCCTAAGGTGCAAGTGACCGAGATTGTTCTTTAGAAGGACACATCTGAAGACAGTGATGATGCTGAGGAAGGACACATCCTAAGGCATAAATGACAGAGTTTTTTCTTTAGAAGGACACATCTGAAGATAGTGGCGATGCCTAGGAAGGACACATCCTAAGGCATGAATGACAGAGGTTATCTTTCAGAAGGACACATCTAAAAGTGAACCAAGAGTTGATAGTTTGACTAGTTATGATAATGTGACTTGTTTTGACCAAGTTTGACCAAAGTTTGGTTGAGTTTGACTTGTGTTGACTATATGTCAATTTTTCTATGATAATATGATTGACGCGTTTGAATAAAAGATTTCCATACCCTTTTTTAAGAGTTTTCCTGTTTGGAAAATGATTTGTCTTGACTTGAAGATTTATGATGCGTGTGTCAGTGTAGTGTTATGAACCCTAATAGACTGACCTAGTGTGGCCTCAGGGGCTCATCAGTAGATGGCCTTGCCTATGTCATGCACTTAGAGACCTTGTAGTTCGACACGACCAATGACTTTGTCTTGATGACCAAAGATTGTATCATAATTTTATTTTGACAAACCTACAAGGGTTGACCTAATGTCTCGAGAACTCAAAAAAAATGAGCTTTGCCTATGTAGCAAATGTGCTGAGACAATGTAGTTCGAACAGTGCCAAAGATTGACTAAAAAGATGAACATGCAGAAATGTGACTCTATTTTTGGGATTTTATAGATATTTTGACCTTCTTGTGGTTTCTTCAGGACATTTTTTCAATTTTTAGGTCTTTCTTTAGGACATTTTGTGATGTTTTTGTCTTTTTTCAGGTCTTTTTATGATGTTTTTGTCTTTTTTCAAGACTTTTTTTGATGTTTTTTTCTTTTTTCAGGACTTTTTATGATGTTTTTGTCTCTTTCTAGGAATTTTTATGATGTTTTTGTCTTTTTTAAGGACATTTTATGATGTTTTTGTCTCTTTTCAGGACTTTTTATGATGTTTTTGTATTTTTTTAGGACTTTTTATGATGTTTTTGTCTCTTTTCAGGACTTTTTAATGATGTTTTTTATCTTTTTTCAAGACTTTTTATGATGTTTTTGTCTTTTTTTAGAAATTTTTATGATGTTGAAATTATACATGTGTGACATCCACTGCAGTTAGACGATAAAATTTGTTGCCCCCAATCATGTCCAAGACTTAGCTAATTTTAAGGGTCATGAAAGGGATTTTGTTGATGTACCAGATGGACAGTTATCAGGACTTGATGTCAACCGTTTATCAACCATGAAAGGAAGAGTATAATGTGGTAGTGATGTAAAACATATTTCATCCTACGCCATATTAGATAAAGTGATAGTAGATGGTAGAGCAATGATTGATTACGCATGGTGCCTGTTTGTTAGGTTTTCACCATTGTACTTATCCAAAGTGCCTGTTTGCCAGGTTTTCATTGTTGGAGGAATCATTTTTCTTTACTAGTTTTGTCATTTTTCAATTTTTTTGTATTTTACGATTTTTAGCTCGATCTCCTAATGCTATGCATAGAATTTTCAGAGATGTAGACTATTAATAGGCTATGTTAGTTGTTCTCCATTTGGAGTAGCCAATTGATACACTCCATAACCAAAAGAAGATATGATAACGTAAGGACCCAACCAGTTTGGTTCAAACTTTCTCGGCTTCTCTCTGTCAGCATGGTTTTTAGGGTTTCGTATGAGAACTAAGTCACCAATGTCAAATTTCCTAACGATAACCTTCTTGTTTAAACTGTGGCAGAGACAATTCTAATATGCTTGTAGATGGTTCAGAGAAATTTTCCTTCTTTCCTCTAACATTTCTAGCTCGTGCAGGCGTGACTTTCTATATTCTTCGTCATTTGTTAGACCCTTCAGGGAGACTCGTAAATAAGGAATTTTAACCTCAATGGGAAAGATAGCCTCAGCCCCAAAGACCAGGAAAAATGGAGTAGCTCCTGTAGGCATACGAATGCTTGTGTGGTAAGCCCACAGAGCAGGGTTGAGTTGGATATGCCAGTCACGACCAGCATCATTGACAGTCTTTTTGAGGATTTTGACAATGGTTTTATTTGAAACCTCAGCTTGACCATTTCCTTGTGGGTAATATGGAGATGAAAAATTATGTTGGATATGAAATCGTTCATATAACTCTCGAACATCTTGGTTTTTAAATGGACGTCCATTGTGAATGATGATGGATTATGGAAGGCCATACTGGAAAATGATGTAGTTAAGGATGAACTTGGATATTTGCTTGTTAGTTATGTATGTCAGAGATGGCGTCGATCCACTTCGTAAAATACTCAGTGGCGGTGATGATGAATTTATGGCCATTGGATGAGGTCGAGACCCCATTGAGCAAAAGTCCAAGGAGAAGTGATCGGCTGAAGTTCCTGTGCTAGAGCATGGATCAAATTGCTGTGAATCTGACATTTGTGACAAGTCATGACATATTCTATTGCATCATTTTCAACGGTCGGCCAATAGTACCCAAGTCTCGTTACTTTCTTGGCTAGAGTAGGACCACTCAAATGAGACCCACATATATCGTCATGTACTTTGTGTAAGGTTGTACATGCTTCGTTGGTCTCAAGACATCTAAGGAGGGTGTCGTCAAAACTACGGCGGTAAAGGGTGTCACTGACGATGGCATACCTTGCGGCTTTTCAAATAAAATACTTCCTTTGGTTATTAGACAGGTTCAGTGGAAGGGTTTGAGACTTAAGGTAGTCATAAATATCCTAGTACCAAGGAGAGTCAGGACCAACAAGTTCATAGACCATCTTAGACTCCACAATGTCATAGGCGGGGACCAACAATTGTTCTATTAGGAATTCCGGCTGAGGCGTGTTGCTTGGTATGTTGAGTAGGGAGCCTATTGTAGCCATTCCATCTGCTGCCTTGTTCTGCACTCTCAGAATTTGTTCAAAATTTACAATATGAAAGTACATTTAGAAACTATCCACCATCTATTTGTAGGGCATCAACTTCTCATATTTTTTGTCATAGTCATCATTAACTGGTTGATGACGAGTTGAGAATCCCCGAAGAGATGTAGTGCTCTGATTTTCCATTTTGTTGCCATTCTTAGTCTTGTAACTAGTGCCTCATATTCTGCCACATTGTTGTTGCATGGGAAGGAAATGCGGAAAGACTTAGCAATAGAATCTTCTTGAGGGGTGATGAATAGGATTCCTGCCCCCGAGCCATGATTTGTGCGTGATCCATCAAAATAGAGTCGCCAAGGTGCCTTTGGTTCTATATGGAATATCGACTCATCTGGAAAATCCAGCACTAATGAGTGATCACTTTGTAAGGGTGCATCTGCCAGCTAGTCTGCTATGACTTTTCTTTTTATTGCCTTTCTTTCTACATATTGAATGTCATATTCACTCAGAATCATGACCCATTTTTCCAGACGTCCTGTTAATGCCGCCCGACTTAACAGATATTTGAGGGGGTCAATCTTTGCTACTAGTTGTGTTTGATGACTTAACATATAATTTCTTAGCTTCTATGCTACAAATACAATGATTAGACAAGCTCGTTCAATTGGTGTGGAGTTCAATTCATATCCAACCAATGTCTGACTGATATAATATATAGCTCTTTCTTTTTCCTCGTGGTCGTTCTGTGCTAACAATGTCCCCAATGCTGAAGTAGTGGTAGAAATGTATAGGATCAATGGTTTCCTATGAATGGGCGGCATGAAGACTGGTGGTGACAATAAGTAATCTTTTATGTGCTGAAATTCTTTTTGGCATTTATCTGTCCACACAAAGGGGATACCATTGCACAGGAGATATTGGAATGGTTGACATTTATTAGCCAATTGGGCTATGAAGCATCAAATGGATTATACTTTGCCCTGTAGGGTTCTGAGCTCACTGATTCCTCTAGGCGAGGGCATGTCTATGATGGCTCTTACTTTTGCTGGATCGACCTCAATGCCTCATCGAGACACTATGTATCCCAACAATTTTTCAAATGTGACATCGAAGACACATTTCTTAGGATTTAGTTTGACCTTATATTCTTCTAGCCTCTTGAAGATTGTATCTAACACCTTTAGATGATCTTTCCTTGTTAGTGATTTGGCTAAAAGGTCATCCACATAATCTTCCATTATTTTATGCATCATGTCATGAAATATTGTGGTCATTGCTCTTTGATATGTTACACCTTCATTTTTGAGACCAAATGGCATGACATTCCAATAGTATGTTCCCCAAGGACAAGTGAATGTTGTTTTATGCTAGTCTTCAAGGGTAATGCAAATCTGATTATAGCCAGAGAAACCATCCATGAGGGACAACATCTTGTATCCTGCTGTGAGGTTAACTATGATATCAATATTTGGTAAAGGAAAGTCATCTTTTGGGCATGCCTTATTCAGGTCTCTAAAATTTGTACAAACACGAATCATTCCATTTGGCTTTGTTACTGGCACCAGGTTAGATATCCATTCTGCATAATCAATAGACCATATGAATCCTGCGTCTAGAAGTTTCTTCAACTTGGCCTTGACTAATAGAGCGACTTGAGGATGCATTTTGCGCAACTTTTGTTTGATTGCTTTAGCATTAGGCAATAATGGTAAATGGTGTAAAACCAAATCTGGATCTAGTCCTGGCATATTGACATAGGACCATGCAAAGTTGATTTTACGTTATGTAGAGAACTTATGAAATTCAGATCTCTCTTCTTCAGTCAATGAAGTAGCAAAATGAACCATTTTAGGATCTTCTGTAGTGGCTATATTGTCTTCTATAGTGTCTTCGATAAGCATAGCTGATTTCTCTTGTTGCATGGGAAAAAAGTCTAGTCCTCCATCTTTGGGCACCTCATAGAGGTTTTCACCCATAGATACGTCCTTTGTTTTTACTATTTTGTCATCAAAAGGTGCCTTTTGGTTTTCACCAAGAGACGTTTCATTTTTTATTTTATTTTTATTTTTACTTTTGCGACTAGAGGATGGAGCAGTCTCGCCAAAGTATGTCGTGCAATCTAAATAGATGGAAAATCCTGACTTGTGATCACCACTGGGTATGCCCTCATGTAATCCAATAAATTCTGCAATTACCTTATCATTCTGAAATGTATCTAGGACTAGCGGGCCTTGTTGGTTCCAATCGACTAACTAAGGATAAACTAGGGAAATGCCATCGTCATTGTTGGTGAATTGAGGGGAGGATACGGAAAGCATGCAGATAGATTTAGTGATGTTGGAAATGAGATTATCATCATCCAACTCAACATCAGACTCTATCCAATATTCCCCTTCACTAGTCTCATATTCATTGGAAAAATAAGGGTTGAAGGACTTAGAGTCCTGGTTGTCAGTGTCGTCTAGTACTTTAGATGGATTGGATTGAAGGGATTCAAATGGTGGGTCTTGTATGTCATGGGGAGTGGTAATGGGACTTTGACTATTTGGTGCCTATTCGATTTTAAATGTTTGCCAAAATCTTTGTTCAGAGGTCCGTTCTCCTACTTCGACAAACAAATCATCAAGGCAACAATCACTTAAGGATCGTTTTGAGCCAAATTCCCACTCTTGGGAGTTAGTTTCAGTGAGGGTTTCCTTAGTGGTCTTGAAACTTTTTGAAGCATGTACTCGCTCACTTGAAAGTCCAATGGTACGTCAATTATAATTATTGGGCAATCCAAACCCTAATCCAAGATACTTTAGAATTTGGAAAGGTTATATGGGTTCTCTTCATCCAACTTTATTTTTTCCTAGGCCACTAGTACCATCATAGCCTTTAGCCTTCATTATGTCATAAACCTTTCCATATTTTTGAACTAGTAATGGGGGTAGTGTGACAGTATCCTTATAGATCCATACTATTATATCAGCAAGGTCCTCGTTACTCATATCTCCCCATTTGATAAAAACTATTTTTGGTGGAACCTTGAAAGTTTCCTTGAGTCCCATTCTGAAACATGGCTGACCATATACCTTTGGAGGCTTGGGTATTGTTGTTATGTTGTATGTTGTATGTAGTTTGAACTCCCCACACCCAGGGTTCTGAATCTTGACAGTGGATTCAACCTTAGGGTTTGTGGGAGGTGGTGATGTAGTAGAAGACATGGGTGGAGTGGATGTGGAAGATGATATGAGTGTGGATGGGTCAATGTATTTGGATGACGAGGAGCCAGGTGCTTCTTGGCTAATAGGCACTCAATTTTTAGAAATACCCCTTAGGTTGGTACAATATTGGAAAGGTTTGGGGTCTCCATATATGGTTATTTCTATGCGTTCAAATGGAAACTTTAGGCATTGGTGATATGTGGATGGAACGGCTTTTAAGGCATGAATCCATGGATGACCAAGCAAGATGTTATATGGTAGTTCTAAATCTAGGACTTGGCAGGTTGTGTCCACAATGACTGGTCCCACTCTGATGGGGAGAGAGATAACGCCATGTGAAGAACATTCTTCATCATGATATGCTTTGATCACTATACTCTTTGTTGGGTCTACGCATGCATCAGAGAATCCTAGATCCTTAACCAATTTGAGGGAGCATATGTTCAATCCTGCTCCGCCATCTACTAAAACCTATCTAACTTTGTGCTTGTGGACAAAAGTTTCTATGTGCAATGCATCGTTGTGGTTGGTCTTGGGTGATGAGTAGTCTTGATCCAAGAAGGTGACATGGTGAGGTATCCCACCATGGTCTCCAATTGATTGACATCAATGTCCTTGGGGATGGACAACTCTTGTAGGGTTTCATCTAGTATATCCTTGTGCACGGGAGAGATACGAAGCAACTCAAGTATAGAGATTTGTGTGGCAGTTTTTCCCAGCTGGTCAATAAGGTTGAACTAACTTTTCGGTTGCCATTGCTTTGTGGTCGAGACAGGTTTTGGTTGTTTAGCAGATGGGCCAGGTATGGTGATTTTGGGTTGTCTAGCTGGAGGTGGACCAGCTATGGTGACCTTGCCACTACGAGTAGTAGGATTACACTAAGGTGCTCTCTTGACCATAATGGTATTAATGTATTTGTCATCAGTTCGGACATTATTTATAATAGGTCTACTAGAATGGTCATACTTGGCTTGGGCGAAATTGGCATGATTATTGTTTATCTTTGGACCTGACGTGGAAGCATTATGACAACCATGGTCCTACAATGGATTCTTGTTGATAGTATGATCTGGATTGGAGGCAAATTGTGATCCACCTACCTTAATGATGCAACTTTCGGTAAGATCTTGTATTAATTTTTTCAATTGTTGACAGTTAGAGGTTGTATGTCCTTTTGCTTGATGATACTCACAAAATGAATTATCATTCCACCATGCTGGTTTTAATTGTTCTGGGTCATATGGTTTGGGCTCTTGAAGTGTGATGACCCCATTCTGGAGGCATTTCTTGAGGACTTCTTCAATGGGTTCACCCAAAGAAGTGTATGTGTGACCCCTAGGAAATTTTTTTATCAGACAGTATTGTCCTTGATTATTCTGACCATTTTGGTTGTTTGAAGGGACATTAGTAGGGGGTGTCAATGTTGTTGTTAGTTTTTTTGGTTGTTGAACCCCTTTTAGGGCCAGTACAGGACCCATGATGTTTACAGTCTTGGCATCAACAACACCATCATTTGTAACATGTTTATCTTTTACCCAGTATTTATTCTCGTCGATGAGAGGATTTTCATTTGCATTTTTGGACCGTACCTTAGTTCTCCCTTTTTGATGAGGGCTTTCTCAATCTGGACCCATTTCTCGACTAAGTCCGTTAAGTTTGTGCAACAACATACTTGTAATGCATATCTTAGGGGCCCTTGAAGTGTTTGCACAAACATGTCAACCTTTTCCCTTTCGAGTATGTTAATATGACATCGACTAGCTAAACTTCTCCATTTTTTAAAGAATGGGACGAATGTCTCACCGACATCCTCCTGTGTGAGATTACACAAGCTAGTGATAGAGGTGTCCATGTCAATGTTGTACGCGTAATTTTTTATGAATTTTTTTTTTAGCTCATCCCATGTTTGGATATCGTTTTGAGTGGAGAACCACTCAAGGGCTGGACCTGCGAGGCTTTTAGAAAAGAGTCTCATCAAGTATGTTTGTTCATAAGCAATATTCATACAATTGGTTGCAAATTCGCAAACATGCTCAATGGGGTTTGTCTTTCCTCTATATTTTGTGAAATTGGGTGACACATATACCGGAGGAAATGGAGGCATGATTAAGCTCATGTTGAATTGGTATACATTTAGATCATATGACATGTCTGATTTGTTGCCGAATATTTGTATATTTTGTATTTTCTTCTCTAGACCCATCAATATTTTTTGGAAGTCATCCATAACAGGGTGATTTTTGGTCCTATATGTTGGATTTCTTGGTACACCATACATCCCCCTTTATTGTGCGTGAATATTGGTATATTGTGGAGGGATGAACTATTGTGACATGTATGATGTGTTTGGGTTGGCATGTTGTTGGTGTTGAAAGATTGGATTGGGTGTATGTTGGTGGGTTTGAATCTGATATGAGTACGTTGGGATGTGTCCCACAACCATTTGTGTCGTTACTTGGGGAATATGGTGACCCTGAAGATTGTGATGTACTAATGATGCCATAGGTTGTGTGATTTGGCCACCTTGTCCAAATTGTTGAGGTTGTCCAAGGGGATTGTTCATAGTTGATCCTTGGGAGGTGATTACATGTGATTGTGTTGTCGTGTTAATGTTTTGTTGTTGTCCTTGGATAAAGATACATCTTTTGCCTCCTCCCAAAGGATTTTGTGAAATACCAATGAGTGGATATGTCAAAGGTGTGCTCATGGTAATAGATGTGAATGCCAAGGGGGGATTGTTGTGACTTGATGATGCCCCCATGGCATTTACTGTCGGGGTAAAGAGAGGATTTGAATAACATGCCCACATTTCTGAGGAGCCAAAGGTGGTTCTAGCTAATTGTGACAATGTTGTAGATATTATGGGCATTGTGGTAGCTTGTCATCCTCCAATGGATGTGATGTTTAGTGTGTTGGAGTTGTTTGGAATGTTGGAGGTAGCATGCACTATCATCGTAGTGTCAAAGAATGTATTGCTCATAGTGTTTGGAGTTTGACCACTATTTGTCATGTTGTGTGAATTGTGGACATTGGGGTCAGGAGATGTTGATATCAACATGTTAATGTGAAATCCTTGAGGTAACTTAGCTCCTTGACTTAGGAGTATGGCTAAGTATCTATCTCTGTCGTATAGGACCATTTGTTCTACAAATTGAGAGGCTTCTAGATCTTGTGCTGCTACCTCTAGGTTTTCCTCAAGTATTTGACCACACTCATCCTTATGTAAGAATGGTTCAAATGGAATATTTAATGAGGATGGTATTGTTGTGAGAATTTGATTGTTTGTATTTCCGAATGGATCATCGAAAGTCCAATTGGGGTCGTACGTGGGGTTGTTGGCAGTGGAAGTGGGGTCTTGTCTAAAGTTTTCCATTTGTTTCTTTTTTTGGAGTCTAGTCTCCACCATAAAATGAGATTGCTCAAAGGAAAATGACAACTAAGGAGTACACTATGCAAGGCCTAAGTTTAAAAATGACGACTAGGATGAACAATGTGTATCTAAGGGTTATTTTTGGGATTAATAATTGTATTAAAAATGAGTTAAAAGCGTAAACCCAAAGAATAATGAAGTGGGAAGGAAATATAAATGAAAAAATGAAAAGTAGAATGATCTCACCCAATGTCTTCAATCTCCATGGCTGACCTCCATTACACCTTCTAACCTGCTGATTGTGTTGCCCTCAAATTGAGTGTGTGAGAAATCCTTGACTATGCCAATGTCCTAAACAAGCTTTGAAACATTTTAATCCTAAATGCCTATACCTATGACAATCCTAAATGACTAAAATCATAAATGGTAAATGACTATAATGCTTCTCCTAGCTCCAAAGGTCCTAAGATTCCCTTCCTTATGAGTAAGCTTGATAGTTTATAGAAAACCCAATTCTGAATGGACAGACCAGATTGAATCTTGACATAAACCTAAAATGAAAGGCCAAGATTAAATTTGACCATCCCTAATTAGGGTTAGGGAAAAATCCTTAAATGAAGGGTCAAGATGCCATATGAGAAAATCAAATCAGTGTTGGAGAAAAATGTGAGATTATCAATTTTAAAAATAAAGATTTTAAAATTAGAAAGAGAAGGTGACCCACTTTGTGAGATTAAAAAAAATTGCAAAGATAGAAAGTGGAAAGTCCACTTATGAATTACATAATGGTTTAATTCATAAGTGGGGATTAATAAATAATTGTTTTAATTATTTACTTTGGTGCAATGGGAAGTGGGATTAATAAATAATTAGTGAGAATAAATAAATAAGTTAGTGGAAATAATACAAATTATTAAATTCGTGGTGGAAATAATGCAAATTAATAAATTCATGGTGGAATGTCCACTTATGAATTAAATAATGGTTTATTCATAAGTGGAATAAATAAATAAGTTTATCCAAAATATGGATTTTGTGAGACAATAAATAATATTTTTCAAATTATTTGCCCAAAATGGACCATTAATTAAGAATGTGATGAAATGAAAATGATTTTGTATTCATCTTGTTCACCCTCTAATAATAAGGAAATAAGTAAAAATGGCGGAGCACTGGAGAAACCAGGTTTTTCGTAGGCACCATGGTTTGCAATACAAGGGAGGGCAAGTGCGTTGGCCTTTCAATAGGAGGAAGAGGGGGAGCCCTAATCATGCATAGAGGAACAATGGTTATGCTAAGGTGTGGCAGGCTCCGGGTAATCAGAAAGATAGCTCTGGGGGATTTGGTGTTTTCTCCCGCTCGTATGTGGTGGTGGCGGGTAATTGCGAAAGGTTTCGATCCACGTATTCGAAGGGGTGTGTGGATTTCAAATCATTGGAAAATAAATTTTGGCGGCCAAAGAACCAGACAAAAAAAGGAGAGCCAAGCCAGATAACAAAAAAATTCTTCACACAACAATGGCTACTCTTTTGATAGATAATAATGAATGGAATGATTCTGTGAGTATGTTTAAAGCACATGCTCTCTTTGTGCATTGGGGTGGGCATTGGTCGACACTCACAAAAGTGAAGGAGTGGTGTGAGGCAAATTGGGGTAAAGGGTGTGATGTTAAAACATTGGAGAATGGGTTTTACCTGGTAGTGTGCCAAACTGATTAGGATAAAAACTGGATTTTAAGTAGTGGTCCCTTCACAATGGATGGCAAAGGTTTGTTTATTTTAGACTGGACCCCAAACTTCGACCCGAATAAGGAAAAGATTGAGGAGCTAGATGTTTGGATTAGCTTGAAAAACCTCCTGCAAGAATATTGGGATCAGGAAACCCTAAGAAAGATTTGAAACAAACTGGGAATCTTTGTAAAATCAGAGATAGTGGTAGAAAAAGTGGATTGTAGTATGTTCCCAAGGATTTGTATTCTAAGGTAGATAATCCACCCTTTATCGAAAATGATAGAGTTGAAATCTAGTGAAGGTATGTGGTGTCAGAATCTGGTGGTGGAGGATCATAGAATGACTATTGGGTGTGGGGTAGGTGTTGGGTGTGTTGAGGTCCCGAGTTGGCAGGCTTCAAAAGGGAAAGCAGCTGTTCAAAATTTTCCTGCGAAGGAGGTGATAGCCTTCATAGAGGCTGTGGCTGATGAAGCATGGCGAGAGTCAAAGGAATGGGGCTCGTTGGAATTTCTAATGAAATGTTTAAGTCAAGAAATGGAAGAGGAATCCCTTTCATGGGATATTAGGAGAAAATAGGAAATTGTTTATATTCATGAAAATGAAAATGTTTTGAGTGATCAAAATATAGCTTGTGATGGGTTGGTTCCGAGTGAGGTTAAAAGGTTTGGTGAAGGTGTGGAAACAGAGTTAACTCTAGCAACCCCAAACATAATCACTAAGGTCTCAAACACAATGAGGAATAATGAGGTGGAGGTTTTTGCTAAAGCTCTCTCATCTCTTTATGAGGAAGAACTAGGCAAGAATCAGGATCTGATCATTTCGAATGGCATTGGTTTTGACTGTATTGAAAAACCAGACAATGAGTATCTTCAACAAGTTTCAGTTAGTGGAAGTGTGGAGCAAGTGGGTAATGCACTACAGGTTGAAGTTGATAGTCCAGTTGGTTCAGAAGGTGTAGTGTTTAAGGACATTCCAATTTCTCCTATTCAAAATTTAGATTGTGCATTTGAAGGAGTCAAAGACAGTGGGGGGTCGTTGGAAGGCTCGGCTTCTAAATCAGCATCAAATTCAAACGAGGATGGGGAAGATTTACTGGGATTTAATGATCAAATTGGGTTAGCGGAGAAGAGGACACTAGGCCAATCCTCAGCGCAGAAAAATAAGGTAAAGGTTGGTGAGAAGCGTAGGCATGGACCTAAAACTAATAAGATGTGCCTTGAAATAGCTGGGAATGCAATAGGTCAAAGCAAATTGAGATCAAGAAAAGGCTATGCCTTTTCCCGGTAGCCATGAAAATCCTATCGTGGAATGTCAAGGGATGCAATGCCCCTGACAAAATCCATTTGATCAAGCATTGTTTTGATCAAACGAGGCCGAGCATTATTTTACTTCAAGAAACGAAAATAAAGGAAAAGGATTTTGATTGCTTCCTAAAATGTTTTGGAAGGTGGAAAGGATGTCTCTCTGAGGAATTGGGGGCCTCTGGTGGCCTTGGAATTTTGTGGGAGGATGCTCTAGTTAATGTCAGAGTGGTGAGGCAAGAAAGGTGTTGGCAATGGGTTAGTGTTGCTTCAAAACAGCTAAGAGCCATCTTTGAAATCATTAATGTATATGGCTCCTCAGGTGGTGCTCAGAAGAATCAGTTATGGCAGGAGCTTTCTAACATTTTGAGTGTTGAAAATGAAAGTATCTTCCTCTTAGATGGTGACTTTAATGCCATCCTACAATCGTCAGACAAGCTTGGTGGAGTTTGCTGGGCTAGTCAAAGTCAAAAGGATTTTAGTGCCTTTGTTCTACTGAATGGGCTTTTTGAACTCCCATTTAGAAATGGGGCTTTCACGTGGACAAATAGAAGAAGTGGTTTTCTAAACATAGCAAAGAAGCTTGATTGCTTTTTTCTGGCTGGGGACTGGGCAGCGCAGCAATGGTTATGTGAAGTGGAGGTAACTCCCATAATAGGATCAGATCATTATCCGACAGGTTTGAGAATTCAAGAGGAATCAAAACCGACAAGGTGTCCTTTTAAGTTTGAGGCAATGTGGATGCGAGCTGATGGTTTCCAAGAGCTAGTGGTAGGTTGGTGGGAAAATGCCCCTAAAAGGTATGGAACCAAAGCTTATATCTTTTTTAAGAAGCTACAATTTTTAAAAGAACAATTAAAAAAGTGGAATAGGGATTGTTTTAAAAATATTTTTTCTGAGAAGTTAAGATTGGAAGAGGAGTTAAAGATTCTTCATTTGAGAATTATAGAGAAAGGTATATTTGAAGAAGATTTTGAAATGGAAAAGTCTTTGAACAAAGCTTACTCTGAAATTTTAGCTTGTGAGGAGGTTTTTTGGAAGCAGAAATCTAGAGAATGTTGGTTAAAAGCAAGGGACAGAAATACAAATTTTTTTCACAACTCTGTGAAAGTACACAGAGCTAGTAATAAGGTTATTAAAATCAAGGATAGTGATGGAGTTTTTCTTTCAGATAGTGCACTAATAGCCAAAGAAGCAGTGAAATTTTATTCAGGGCTATGCAAGGAGAACAGTAGGGAAGAAATTCAAGAATGAAAGACTTTGGAGAACATTCCTAATGTGGTTTCTGATGCACAAAATGCCATGTTAATGGAAAAAGTTTCTTTAAAAGGAGTAAAAAAGGTTTTTTTTGGGCTGGCGGGAGATAAGGCTCTTGGGCTAGATGGCTTCCTAGCCTTTTTCTTCCAGAAATTTTGGAAAATTTTAGCCCAAGATGTCTGGGAAGTGGTGGAAGAATCAAGGAGTGGGTCTGTCTTGAAGGACTTGAATAATACTTTTACTGCCTTGGTTCCAAAAAGATCCGAACTGGTGTCGTTTGAAGACTTCCGCCCTATCTCTTTGTGTAACACAATTTACAAAGTCATCTCTAAGGTGATAGCCAACAGACTTAAAAAAGTTTTACCCTTAGTGATATTGGTAGAGCAGAGTGGATTCTCTCCAAACAGGTCCATTTTTGAAGGGGTAATTGTTGTTCATGAAGTGATTCATTCGGTAAGGATGGCAAAAGTGGAGAAATTTAACGTGAAATTGGATATCAAGCGGGCTTATGATGAAGTTAATAGGAATTTTCTCTTAAAAGTCCTTGAGAAGTTTGGATTTAGCAGTGAGTGGGTGGCATGGATTCAAAGTTGTATCAACACCCCTCGGTTCTTGGTGTTGTTAAATGGGAGCCCCCAGGGTTTTTTTGAATCTGGTAAAGGGATCAGGCAAGGAGACCCCATCTCTCCTTTCCTCTTTATTATTCTAGCTGAATCTTTAGGGTGGTTGATTGTAAAGAAAAGATGTCTCTGAAGGTGGTAATGTGGGAGAAACCGAAGGATGGCTGGTAGAAGGAAAAGTTTGATGGGGTTGCAAAGGGTAACCCTGGGCCCTCAGGAGCAGGGGCTATTATTCATGACAGTAATGGAAATCTGGTTGCTTTTGGAGCTTGAAAGTTGGAAGATGGGTCAAACAATGTTGCGGAAGACAAGGCGGTCCTTCTGGCTGTAGGGTTAGCAAAATCTCTAGGGGTTAAAAATTTGCATTTAGAAGGTGACTCTCTGGTAATAATTCAAGCAATAATTAATGGTGGCACTTTGGCATGGCATCTACAAGCTTTTATTTGAGCTATCCTAGGGGTTTTAAACACGTTTGATGAAGTTGAAGTTAGTCACATATGTCATGCGGGGAATGGAGAAGCTGATTGCCTTTCCAAGTGGGTGACGTCTTTTGAAGTTATTGGGGAAACAAGGTTGGAGGACTTCCGCCAGATGGATGTGTCAGGGTTTTGGTTGTAATTTTATTTTAATTTTGTATTCCTTGGTAGTGGTACGTGTGAGTGATGTGTTTGGATGAAGGAGGACAAATTGTTAGTAGTCTGGCTTAATGAGGAGTACTACCTAAGGCAAATGGTAACTATTAAGGTAGATGGATATTCATTTATGAAGCAGGTTGGTGTGCTTTGGAAGTGACAGTCAGATTTATCTTTGCCGGTTTTCATGATGGCCGGATGAGACAATTTGAAGTGAATTTGATGGAAATAGTATTTTTTAAATGAGTTTCAGGCTCGCACAAGTGGAGTTGACATCACAGTGTTAAATGGCTTTGACAGGGGAAGGACAGGTTGGATGTATTGTCAGTTGGTCGAGATGATGGCTTTTTAATACAAGAAAGTGCAGCTTTTTGCTTTCAATTCAAATTTTTATTCTGGTGAAAATTTTGGTGCAGGTTGTGGGGAAGGCTGGTTTGCCAGATTTTTCTGCAAGCAGGGGAAATGGAATCTATGTATGGTTTCTCAACAAAACTTCAACAACAAGGGTTCTTCGGTCCAATGTTGAAGTTCAGATTGAAGTACTTGTTGAAAAATCTGCATGATGAGGTGATCGAAGCGGTGTTGGAGACATTGGGATCGCATTTTATGGATGCCACTCATAGAGGATGTCTGAACGTGGATATAGCCTCAATGTTGTTTGCGTGGGGTATGGAATTGAATAAAGAAATTGGGGTGATAAAATGGGTAATGAGATCCTTGTTTGTGGAGGAATTGCTTGGGAAAATGGAATCTTTGGTCGAATGGGCTATTCTGGGGAAATGATATGGCATTTCGGAAGGCATTGAGGATGTAGATGAAGCCACAAAAGAAGGCCTGATACCCTTCATGAGGTGGCAGAGGTGAGTGGACATAGATGTCTATAAATTGGAAATTCTAACGGCCTGGGAGAATCTAAAGCATGTGCTTTGACAGCAAGAAGATGCAGAGTGGCGGGAAGGTGTAGAGCTAAATAATAGGCTACCAAGGCAAAGGTAGTTCACAAGTAGGGGAAGAGCAAGGGGGGGAGGTCTGCTAGAAATGGAGCATAAAGTTTGTAAGGTGTTTAGTGGTAAAGACAGAATATAAATTTTTGTTTGAATGGTGGCTCGCAGTGGGTTGAAATCGTGGGGGCACGGAGGGAAAGGTGTAGGGAAAAGGGCGAGCACATGGGAAGCAGGAATGCGTGCGATGCAGGATGGTGAAGGTTTTTTGGTGTGCAGATGGCGGAGCGTCCAAAAAGTATATTGTAATTTTCGTAGCCTGTTGAAAATAGAAGTTATTTTGAACTGTTGATATAGAAAATTTTGAAAAATTGTATGAATCATGGTAAAATGGGGTTTTTTGGAGATGTTAGGGCAGAGCTCTCCATTTTACTAGATTGAGCATTAGAGGTATTATACTGAATGGCCTTGTATTTTGATCTGCACTTTTTGTGCCTTATCTCTATTATTAATAAAATACTAATATTTACTGACCAAAAAAAAGAATGTGATGACATTTTAAATAATTTCATTTATTTAAAATGAGAGGAATATTAATTCAAACAATTAAATAATTAAACATTAATTATTTAATTTAGAAGATATGGTTTAGGAATTAAATAAATCAATGAATTTATTTAATTGTGATTATTAGTGACATATTAACTAGATAAATGAAATTCATTTATTTAGTAATGAGGAAGAATTAACGAAGGAAGACTTTAGACAATTAAAGACATATTGAATAAATAAATAAAATTTATTTATTTAATAATTAAGAAGAATAAAAGTTCATGAATTAATTAAACAATAATGAATTATTTAATTAATAGTCAGACGTGGATCAAGGACATAATTAAATGTCATAATTATGCCAGGATGGAAGTGGCATAAATAGAACTCGCAGGCCTAGGACATTTTTAAGTGTCTATATTTTGCCCCTCTGTCATAATGTCACTTGTCGCATTGTGACAAAGAAAATAAGTCAAAGCCATGCCCCAGTAAAGGTATAGGGTATGAATGCCCCCTCGGGAGATTTTTCAAAATTTGGGTTGGCCGCAGAACAATGATGGCATAGTCAGTTTTGGATTCTGATATGTTTAAAGTGGCCAACAAGGTAGTCAAAGTTGGTCAAATGAGCCTTCAGTACTAACCTAGTTGACTTATGTCATTTTGACTTCTATAAATAGGTTGACAAAGGGGTAAAAGTCAATTCATTCTTACTATTCACCTTGTAAATTCCGAGAGCGTAGAGTGAAACACAGTGCAATGAGGATGGTGATTCTAGTGATAGAGCATCACGGTGAGATCATGCAAACTTTCAGGTGGCCAGAGGGCTCAGAGCCAACAGTATGTACCCCTATCCTCCTTTGTATTTTTTTTGTTTTACATGTCAATTGTAGCTTTCTAGGGGAAACAACGAATGTGCCGCGACGCATGTGAGTTCACATAAGCCGCATTCGCCTTCACATTCTCTGCATTTGATGTGTCGTGATGCAAATGACATGCTAGTTTAGGGGGACCCAAGGTTTTGCGCCGCATTTGTGAAAAACCACGATGCATTCGAATTTGCGAGTCACATTTGCATGTTTGAATGCCACAATCGTCAAGTTGTGACATAATTGTTGAATTTTGATGACGCATTTGAATGGAACAATGCAAGTTTCAAATATTGTGATGCATTCATTTTGATGCAACACATTTGTGATACCAAGTGATGCAATTACCATTTTGTGATGCATTTGCCATACGAAACGACACATTCAATATTTTGAGACACAATTGCTTCAGTGCGACGCAATTGATTTTGACTTTGACAGTGGCTGACTTTGAAGTTTGTCAAACCTTAAATGCTTTTGATACTACTGGCAGTTTGTGTAGAAGGTACTAACACCTTGTTTGGCCTTGTGCAGAGGCAGCTTGTGCTGATATACACCCGCGAGAGCAGATCGACAACCTTTAGGTTTTCAAACTAGTTGAGCCCATGATAGTGGTGATGATTGATGCGGCTCGGTCTATTTTATGTTGCCTATATGCCTGCCAATCTGGCAAATAGGGGACTACTGACTGCGCTGTGTGAGCGGTGGAATTTTGAGACCTATTCCTTTCACGTGCCGACAGATGAGGCCACTATCACACTTGAGGACGTCTATCAGATTCTTCGAGTGCCAATCCGAGGAGAGCAGATTGTCTATGACCCTCACAATGGCGAGCAGACCTTCTGAACATACTACCAAGATGAGGGTGCAGGGCTTGGCATCCAGGGATAAGAGATCCGATGGGAGTTCATGGCAGAGCACTATGCTCATTTTGATGCTTTCCTAGTGACACTTATTGGCAGTATTTTGATTCCTAACCGTCGAGGGCATGGATTTCCTATTGGTTGGGGGGATGTTCTCATTGGGATGAGACGGGATAGGACTGTTTATGCCTGGGGTCCTTGTTTGTTGGGGACACTCTACCACCAGCTATGAGAGGTTACGTACAAATGTGCAGAGAGTATCTCATGTAGTACGACCTTGATGATGATATGGGTCTGGGAGCATATTGCTATATTTCACCCTCTGATTGAGAGACCACAATTGGTGGAGGGGATGCCATATGCCTACTATTATGCTGGTACATTATAGCATACACATATGCGTGAGACCGGTTGGTGGTGGCATCAAATAGATATGATGATGTCCTTTATTTGGCGACCATACAGGGATTGTGAGCAGTGGGATCATGAGGCGGACCATCTGATCCTATGCCAACATTATTGGTACCTCATTGGCAGGACTGTTCAGACTTCATTGATCATCCAGATGTATTTTCCATAGCATGTTCTTAGTTAGTTCAGAGAGTAGCAGGGTGTACCTGTAGGGATAGCTGAGTACGCCCGATCGTCAAGAGAGCATGCTTGGGACCAACCATTCTAGTGGCCTTCATGGAGTAGGAGATTGATGGGCTAGGAGCCCAGCCATGGGGATGGAGAGGTGGGATAGCTGATGCCAGGATGATAGTGGACTATGATTTATGGTGGCAAGCACATAGACCAGTGCCATTGACGGATCCTGACGGACCAGTGCCTATAGATAGGCAGTTAGTGATACCTCGTGTGCTGAGGGCTAGGTGGGGAGGCATAGGTGGTGACAGGGGAAGAGGCTGGGGGAGGGATGGATGTAGGGATAGAGGTAGGGGAGAGATGGAGGCCAAGAGAGAGGCAGGGGTGGAGACGAAGGCAGAGATGAAGGCAGGGTTGGAGATGGAGGTGGGGGTGGAGACAGAGGCAGAGACAGAGGCAAGGGTGGAGGTGGAGGCAGAGGTGGAGATGATGGAGATGACGAAGATGATGGCCAGAGGTGGAGAGATGGTTAGAGAAAGGGTCAGAGGGTACAACAACATGTGGTGAGAGTAGCCTTAAATGTTATCCCTGAGGTGGCCGAGGAGGGGGAGAGAGAGGAGGAGCAGTTGAGATAGGAGGGAGAGGGTGAGGAGAGGTAGGAGGAGAGGGAGAGAGAGGATGATGTGGAGGTGGTGGAGGTAAGGGGGAGGATGTGGAGGTGACAGAGGCCAGAGGAGAGGATATGGAGGTGGCAGAGGCCAGAGGAGAGGATGTGGCCGAGGAGGAGGTCAAGGGAGAGGATGAGGAGGACGATGACGAGGATGATGCCATGGATGAGGCAAAGAGACTACTTCAATGGAAAATGGTGGAGGGAGAGGAGGAGATACTACCCTCCTCGGGATATCCCCAGGATGCCACGATAGATCAGAGGGTGGCTGATTTATAGCGGAGACTGGATGAGAGCATGGCCTAGGTCAGAGCATTATAGTCTGAGCTAGAGGTAGCCTGAGTAGAGTGGGATCTAGCTGTGATCCGCCAGTAGGACTCAGCTCAGTGGTGTACACAGTTTGTGGCATTATGTAGAGGGCCTTCTAGGAATTTGGCCCGTGAGCTAGCTAGGGTGAGTATGAGACTTGGTTAGTATAGGACCTTATATGAGCAGGTAGTGCCTCCCGAGTGATGAGATCCTACATTGTTGCAGTCACAGACGAGGATGGGTAGTGGACATAGGTCAGGGAGTGCCAGTGGTAGTCGGAGTCACACCAGTGTAGGAGGATCCACCTCCTCGGGACACATATCAGGGCACAAGTCTCACCACTCACATAGGCACACCCCGAGTCACCATTCAAGCCACAGTCAGGGGTCCACTGGTTTAGTGTAGAGATCAGGATAGGGGCAACCACCAGTGACAGATCCGTCCACTTCTAAGAGTCAGGGTGTAGTACCAGCACATGTGTCCATGACTGTGGAGATGATGCCATCATTGTCCACTCCAGTGGTTATGTCGACAGAGGCTGCTACAGGTCCACCCATCATTTCAGTGTCGGTCTTAGGGCCTCAACCACCACATTCTTCGTTGTGAGGGGATGATGAGAGTCTACCCTATGGGCATGTTTGTTATGATGACACATTATGTATAAATTATTGAGCCTACGAGCTACATTTTTGGGATATCTTTTGACTTTATCCTATGACATTGTACATTTTTGAGATGATGTTATATCATGATGCAGTTTTGATGTGGCCTATATGTGTGTTATGAGATATTCTTTGATTTATGCATTATGATATATGATCTTTATTGATGATGTATCATGTATGTCCTATGATGCTTACTTATGATTATGATGACGTGGTGATGTACTGCTTGTTTATATGTGATGATGATGATAATAATCTGCATGATGCATTTATGAAATGGATGCAATGTTTATGATTATGTTAATGCAATGCTTATGATTATGTTAATGCAATGTATAATGATATGTATATGATTTAATGCTATTGATGATGTATGTATAGGCCTAATGCAATGTTTATATGATCATGTATGCACTCATGTTTTTTGTATGTCACAAGATATCATCGTGAGATGGATGAGAGAGGATGACCAGACCGACAAGAGAAGATGGCCAAACGAACGAAGATGCATGTTAGTTCCTAGCTTGAATCTTTCAAAACTTTACCATAGGACTTTAATATTTATTGCTCTTAATCATCATTGGGCAGACTATTGTGATGACCAACAAACACCATGATATGACATAGATCAAGGTGTGCAAGGTCATATCATCACTTAGGACAAGCAGTCATAGAGAAGGATGATCATGACTCATAGCAAGAGTGCAATTGCCCTAGTCTTTTCGTCATGCGCAACCACAAGCATAAAAAGACAAGCAAGACAAATCACGAAACATCGTTGCTTCTCTAAATCCTATTGCTAGGACATCCTTGAGAAACTAGCAACACGACTGTAAAAGTAAAAAAATAAAGCAATGATCATGATACGTCGTTGTTTTTCTAAATGCCCCAAATCAGGATCTTGTTGAGAAACTAGTAATCATGCGTGTCAAAAGTCAAGACAAACGTTATGATACATCGCTACTTCTCTAAGTCCTATTGTTGGGATCTCGCTGAAAGACTAGTAACATGATAAAAAGCCAAAAGATAAGCGCCAAATGTTTGCCAAGTGTGTCTGGACTCCAAGTGTTCAAGATGTCAGGTTTAATGATGTTGAGATACCCAGGTGTCGTGTTTTGTCGATGCCAAAATAACGAAATGTCAAAGATTGTCAAATTTAGGAAGGACACATCTTGAATAATGTTGATGTCAAGAGGATTTTTGATCCTTAAAGGTCAAAGGGACCCCTCAAAATGCCAGATGATGGATGACTATTCCAAGGAAGGACACATCCTAAGGCATAAATGACAGAGATTGTTCTTCAGAAGGACATATTTGAAGACAGTGACGATGCCTAGGAAGGACACATCCTAAGGCATGAATGACAGAGGTTATATTTTAGGACACATCTGAAATTGAACCCAGAGTTGACAGTTTGACCAATGATAATGTGACTTGTTTTGACCAAGTCCTGACCGAAGTTTGGCCGAGTTTGACTTGTGTTGACTATATGTCAATTTTGCCATGATAATGTGATTAACGCATTTGAAAAATAGATTGCCATACCTTGTTTTAAGAGTTTTCCCATTTGGAAAATGATTTGTCTTGACTTGAAGATTTATAACGTGTGTACCAGTGTAGTGTTATGAACCCTAATGGACTAACCTTGTGCAGCCTCAGGGGCTCATTGATAGATGGCCTTGCCTATGTTATGCACTCAGAGACCTCGTAGTTCGACATGACCAATGAGTTTGTCTTGATGACCAAAGATTGCACCATGATTTTATTTTAACAAACCTACAAGGACTTACCTAATGTATCAGGGACTCAAGTATGAGTCTTACCTACATAGCAAATGCATAGAGACAACGTAGTTCAGACAATAACATGGATTGACTGACATGACTGACTTTGACTCCCTTTTTAGGATTTTGATTTTTGATTTTTTAGGCCTTTCTTTAGGACATTTTCAAAATTTTTAGGCCTTTCTTCAAGACATTTTTCAATTTTTAGGTCTTTTTTTAGGACTTTTTTAATTGGAAAGACCATGTGCGATACCCATTATAGTCCCATGATAAAATATTTCCCCTAGTCAAGCTAATGGGAAGGACATGACCCATATGGATGATAAGCAATGTGTAAGACTTCGATGTCAACCATTGTCAGCCATGGAAAGAAATGTCATGATGTCAGGGTGAAACATTGTGACAAATGTCAAAAAAATGGATGTTTCTTATGGACTAAGGTAGATAGAGTGATAGTAGATGTCAAAGCAATGACTGACTAACATGGTGCCTATTTTCCAGGTTTTCACCATGGTACTTATCCAAAGTGCCTGTTTACCAGGTTTTCACTATTGGATGAATTATTTCTCTTTACTTTTTTTTTTTGTATTTTTAATGGTTCTCGGCCATACTTTCTGATGCTATGTATAGAACTTTCATAAATGCAGACTATTATTGGCTGTGTTAATTTTTCACCATCTGGAGTAGCCAACTGATATGCACCAGAACCAAATGATGTGGTGATGATGTATGGACCCAACCAATTGGGCTCAAACTTGCCTAGTTTTTCTCTGTCATATTGATTCTTAGGATTTTGCATGAGAACCAGGTCACCAATGTCAAATTTTTGAGTCAGCACTCTTTTGTTGTAGCTTCTGCAAAGACGATTTTGATATGCTTGTAAGTGGTTCAAGGAATTATGTCTGTGTTCATCTAGCATTTCTAATTCATGCAGTTGTGACTATTTATATTCTTCATCAGTGATTAGATCTTTCATCTAGACTCACAGGGATGGAATTTTTACCTCTATGGGAAAGATGGCTTTGGATCCAAAGACAAGGGTGAGTGGAGTGGCTCCAGTGGGAGTATGGATGCTAGTGCGATATGCCCACAAAGCAGGATTGAGTTGTATGTGCCAGTCACGACCAACAGCATTGACAGTATTCTTAAGATGTTTAATGATCATTTTATTAGATGCTTGAGCTTGACCATTTCCTTGTGGGTAGTAAGGCGTGGAGAAGTGGTGTTGGATATGGAAGCATTCAAAAATTTCATGGACATCCTAATTTTTGAAGGGATGATCGTTATCTGTGATGATGGATTGTGGAATACCATATTGACAGATGATATAGTTGAGGATAAACATGGAAATTTGTTTTTCGGTAATGTAAGTAAGCAGGATGGCTTCAATCCACTTAATAAAGTACTTAGTGGTAGTAATGATGAATTTGTGACCATTGGACGAGGTAGGATGGATCTTTCCCATGAGGTCGAGTCCCTATTGTGCGAAGGGCCAAGGAGAAGTAATCGGTCGAAGGTCCTATGTTGGTGCATGAATCAAGTCACTGTGTATCTGACATTGGTGACACATTTTGACAAATTCAATTGCATCTTTCTCAATGGTTGGCCAGTAATACCCAAGTCTCATTATCTTTTTGGCTAAAGTAGGACCACTTGAATGGGATTTTCATATACCCTCATGTACCTCTCACAAGGTCATTTGTTCTTCATCAATGTCAAGACATTGAAGAAGGGAGTTATCAAAGCTATGACAATAAAGGGTGTCACTGAGGATGGTGTATATGGCGGCTTTTCAGATAAAGGACTTTTGTTGGTTATTGGATAGGTTGGGGGGAAGGGTTTGGGACTTGAGGTAGTTATAAATGTCTTGATACCATGGAGAATTGGGACCAACAAGTTCGCAAACCATCTCTAATTCTGGTATGCCATATGCAGGAACCAAAATTTGTTCTACCAAAAATTCAAATTGAGGCACATTACTAGGAATGTCAAGGAGAGAGCCAATTGTGGCCATTGCATCTGCTGCCTTATTTTGTGTTCTTGAAATTTTCTCAAAAGTCACCATGTGAAAATATATTTGGAAGCTATCAACCATTCGTTTATAAGGCATTAATTTCTCATCCTTAGTGTCATAGTCATTGTTGACTTGGTTAATGACCAACTAAGAATCTCCATAGACATGAAGTGTTGTAATTTTCCATTTGATGGTCATTCTGAGTCATGTGACAAGTGCCTCATATTCTGCCACATTATTTGTACATGGAAAAGCAATGCGGAAGGACTTAGGGATGGAGTCTCCTTGAGGGGTGATAAACAATATTCCTACCCCCGATCCATGATTAGTATGAGATCCATCAAAATATAGCATCCAAGGTGACTTAGGTTCTGTATGAAATATTGACTCATCTAGAAATTCTGCTATTAGTGGATGATTTCCCTCTATAGGTGTGTCTACCAGTTGGTCTACTATCACTTGTCCCTTTATTTCCTTTCTTTCAACATACTGAATATCATACTCACTCAAGATCATTACCCATTTTTCCAGGCGACCTATCAATGCTGCACGACTTAGGAGATATTTCATGAGATCAATCTTTGCCACTAGGTGTGTCTAGTGATTTAGTATGTAGTGCCTTAATTTCTAAGTAGCAAAGACAATTGCTAGGCAAGCACATTCAATGGTTGTGTAATTTAGCTCATATCCGATGAGTGTCCTACTGATGTAGTATATGGCCCTTTCCTTTTCTTCATGGTCATTTTGTGCCAGTAATGCCCCCAGTGCTGAAGTTGTTGTAGAAATGTATAGAATCAAAGGTTTCCCTTTGATTGGTGGCATTAAAATAGGTGGTGATAGTAAATAATCTTTCATTTGTTGGAAGGCCTCTTGACATTTATTTGTCCACACAAAAGGGATACTTTTGCATGGAAGATACTGAAATGGATGACACTTGTCTACCAATTATGCTATGAAGTGTCAGATAGATTGTAACCTGCCTTGCAATGTCCTAAGTTCACTTATTCCTTTTGGAGGGGGCATATCTAATATGGCTTTTACCTTGGAAGGATTGACTTCAATGCCTCTATGAGAAACAATGTATCCCAAAATTTTTCCTGATGCCACACCAAAGACACATTTCTTTGGATTCAAGCAGACCTTGTATTCTTCCAACCTCTTGAAAATTTTGTCTAACACCTTCAAGTGGTCTTTTCATGTCAAAGACTGTTCAAAAAGGTCATCTACATAATCTTCCATTATCAGGTGCATCATGTCATGGAATATGGTTGTCATGGCTCTCTAATATGTGGCATCTGCATTCTTAAGACCAAAAGGCATGATGTTCCAACAATATGTGCCCCAAGGACATGTGAATGTTGTTTTGTGTTGATCTTCAAGGGCAATACGAATTTGGTTATAACTAGAAAAACCATCCATGAGGGAAAACATCTCATATCCTGTCGTAAGGTCCATTATGATGTCAATTTTTGGCAAGGGGAAGTCAGATGTGGATTTATTCAGGTCCCAAAAATCTATGCAGATGTGGATTTGACTATTTGGCTTTGTGACTGGTACAAGATTTGATATCCATTTAGCATAGTCTATGGACCATATGAATCCCACATCTAACAATTTCTTAAGTTCTACTTTAACTAACAAGGCGATCCGTGGATGCATCTTTCGTAGCTTCTGTTTCATTGGCTTGGCATCTGGAAATAATGGAAAATGGTGCAAGACAAGTTCTAGATCCAACCCAGGAATATCAGCATAAGACCATGCAAACTTGACCTTACACTCTGAAAAGAATTTTTGGAACTCAGGTTTCTCTTCCTCTGTCAAAGATGTCGTGAAGAGGACCATCTTAGGAACTTCTGTTGTGGATATGTTTATTTCCATAGCATTCTCTATGAGCATGGCTGATTTTTCCTGAGTTACAAGGAGAAAGTCTTGTCCTCCATCCTTAGGTGCCTCAGAGAGGTCTTTACCTTCAGATATGTCTTTTATTTTTACTTTTTTATTGTCAGAAGGTGCCTTTTGGTTTTCACCTAAAGACGTGTCATTTTTTGCTTTATTTTTTATTTTTTATTTTGCGACTCAAGCACAGAGCAGTCTCCCCAAAGTAAGCAGCACAATCTAGGTCAATGGAAAATCTAGCCTTGTGGTCCCCACTTGGTATACCCTCACGCAGTCCCATGAATTTTGCAATGGCCTCATCATTTTGAAATATGTCCATAATTGGCAGGCCTAGTTGCTCCCAATCGATTAGTTGAGGGTAGACTAAGGAAATACCATCATTAGTATTGGTTAATGGTGGGTAGGATGCAAAAAGCATGCCGATGAACTTAGAGAGGTTAAAGATAAAATTGTCATCGTCGGGCTCTATATCAGATTCTATCCAGTACTTTGTCTCGCTTGATTCAATTCATTAGCAAAGTAAGGAACAAAGGGCATGGAGTTAGGGTCAGTAGTGTCATGTGGCAATTCAGATGAATCTGAATGATGATCATTATGTTCAACAGGGTAGACGAGTATGTCAGGATTATGGTCAATGGGAGTAGAAGAGGATCCAGACTTGGTGTTGTTTGGTGTTGTGTCAATTTTTAACATTGCCCAAAATATCTCTTCAAATGTAGGATCTCCTAGTTCACAGAACAAGTCCTCAAGGAAATAGTCACTAAGGGATCATTGGGAGCCAAATTCCCATTCGTGGGAGTTAGTTTCAAAAGGGGATCTTCAATTGTCTCGACAAAGTCTGAAGCATTTACTCTCTCGCTAGAAAGCACATTGGTACTATGATTGTTGGATTCTCGTGGTCCTAACCCTAACCCAAGATGTTTAAGCCTTCCTTTAAGTGCTAGAGGTTATCACCTTCCTGTCTTGTGCTTGTTGAGGACACTTATTCCATCATAGCATTTTTCCTTTATCATGTCATATCCTTTACCATATATTTTTACTGGCAAGGGAGTTGGATCTTCTGGTTCTCTATAAATCCAAGATAGTGCGTTGTCAATGTCCTCTTGACTCATTTTTCCCCACTTTATAAATACTATTTTTGGAGGGACTCTGAAAATTTATTTTGACTCTAACATGAAACAAGGCTTACCATAGACCTAGGGAGACTTGGGAATCCTCATTATGCAATAGGCCATATTCAACTTATACTCTCCACACCCTTGGTCCTAGATCTTAATACTTGCGTCGATGCTTGGGGTGATGGATCAAGTGTTAGATGTTATGGAGGTGGTCATGGTCACCGAAGAAGTAGAAGTGGATGTGGGAGGCTTTGCAAGTGTCGATGAGTCAAGGAATTTAGAGGATGAAGATGTCGAAGCTTCACTATTGATAGGCACTTGGCACTCTGAGACACCTCTCAAATTGGTACAATATTGAAATGGGTCAGGGTCTCCATATATGGTAATCTCAATGCCTTCAAAGGGAAACTTCAAACACTGGTGATATGTGGAAGAGACAAATTTCAAGGCGTGAATCCAAGGTCAACCAAGTAGAACATTGTATGGAAGTTCTAGATCTAGGACTTGACAAGTGGTGTCCACAATGACTGGTCCGATACGAATTAGAAGTGAAATTATGCCTTGAGAGGAATGTTCTTCATCATCATATTCCTTGATAACAATGCTCTTTGTAGTGTCTACACAAGCATCAGAAAAGCCTAAGGCCTTAACCAATTTTAAGGAGCATATGTTCAGTCCTGCTCCGCCATCTACTAACACTCGTCTGACCTTATGCTTATGGATGAAGACTTCTATGTGAAGGGCATCATTATGATTAGATTTTGATGATGAGTAGTCTTCATTTGAAAAAGTTATATGGTGGGGAGTGGTAAGATATCCCACCATGGCCTCAAATTGATTGACATCAATATCTTGGGGAATGAAAGACTCTTGTAATGTTTTGTCGAGTATAGCCTTATGCATTGGGGAAATGCATGGAAACTCAAATATATAAATATGTGCAGGTGTCTTCCCAAGTTGGTCAATAAGGTTAAAATGTCCTTTAGGTTGGGATTGTTTGGTTAATGGACGAGACTGTGATTGTTGGGTGGACGAGCCAACTATTGTTATCTTTGGTTGTTTGGGAGGAGGAGGGTTGGCTATGGTGACTTTCCCCCATAGGTAGTGACATTGCATTCAGGGACCTTTTTGACAGTAACTATGTTGACATGTTCAACAATTGTTCTAATATGATTTATGATGGGTCCCCCAGAATAGTCGTATGCAATACTAGCATGGTTGGCTTGATTATTGTTATTCGTTTTTGACATGGAAGGGTTACAAGAACCATGGTCTTGCAGTGGGTTCTTGTGTATGGTATGGTCCAAATTAGATGCAAATTGTGGTCCACTTATCTCATTGGTACTATTCTCGATAAGGTCTTGTACCAATTTTTTCAGTTGTCGATAAGAGGAGGTTTTATGTCCTTTTGCCCGATGATAATCACAAAACATGTTGTCGTCCCACCAAAGTGGTTTAAACTGCCCTGGGTCATATGGTCTTGGGTCTTCAAGTGTGATGACACCACTTTGAAGGAGTTTCTTGAGGACTTCTTCAATGGGCTCACCTAAGGGGGTGTATGTACGACTCTTGGGGAATTGTCAAGGTTGCCAGGGTTGCCTTTGATTTTGGTTATTTTGATTTGTTTGTACCACATTGGTGGCATGGGTTCCAGTGGTATTCTATGTATCTTGCAATTGAGCCCTTTTAAGGGTAAGCACAAGACCTATTGTATTGACAACCTTAGCATCTACAATGCCATCATTGCTGATACGTTTATTCTTAACCCAATATTTGTTCTTGTCAGTGGGTGGACTTGCATTTGTGTTTTTAGGAACATATTTTAATCTTCCCTCAGCAATAAGGGATTTCTCAAGTTGGATGCCTCATTCAACTAGGTCCACGAAGGTTGTACAACAATGAACTCGCAAGCCATTTCTCAATGGGTCTAGGAGTGTTTGTACAAACATGTCAACCTTCTCCTTTTCAGGTATGTCTATGTGGCAATGACTTGCTAGGCCTCTCCATCATTGGAAAAATGGGATAAAAGTTTCACCAACATCTTCTTGTGTAAGTGTGCATAAGCTAGTAATGGAGGTGTCTGTGTCAATGTTATAGGCATAATTTTTCACAAATTTTCCTACAAGTTCATTCCATGTTTTTTATCCCCTTTAATGTGGAGAACCATTCAAGTGTGGGTCCTGTTAGACTTTTGGAGAATAATCTCATCAAGTAAGTGTGTTCATATGCAATGTCCATACAGTTGGTTGTGAATTCTCGAACATGTTCAATAGGATTTGTCTTGCCCTTGTATTTGGTGAAGTTTGGGGCCACATATCCAGGAGGAAATGGTGGCATGTATAAAGTTGTGTCAAAAGGATATGGACATAGGTCATATGACATTGGTGGTGTTTTGTTGGATGTTTGCTTGTTTTCCATCTATTTTTGGAGGTCTGCCACTCTGGCTGTCAAGGCATCTATTATGGGATTATTGTTCACATCACACATGGGAGTGATGGGTATCCCTGGAGTCCCCATTGATTGTGATAGCCTACTCGAGTTTGGATGTGACATGTGCTGCTGTGAAATGTATGATATGTTTTGGTTTGGCGATTGCTGGTATTGCTAATTTTGATGAGGAATGTGTTGTGTGTGGATCTGTGATGAATATGTGGGGATGTGCAATCCAACCAATTTGTCAATATTTGGGGAATCTGGTAACCTTGACTATTTTGTTGCCCAAGGGTATTCATTTGTTGTGTCATTTGAGTGCCTTGTCCATAATGGAAGAATTTCCCATGTGGGATGTTGGTATTTTGTCCTTGGAATTGTCCAAGCGGGATGTTGGTATTTTGTCCTTGGAATTGTCCATGTGAGACGTTGGTATTTCATCCTTGTGAGGCATTGATGTTTAATTGTGACGATGTGTTAACGTTTGGTTGGGGATCTCTAATAAGAATACGTCGTTTAGTTCCTCCAAAAGGGTTGAATGAGGCTCCAACATAAGGATTTGATGATGATGTCCCTATGGTCACAGATGAAGTTCCAAATATGGGGTTTGAGGAACTTGCCCCCATTGATGTAGATCCTAGGGTAGTTATGACTATTTGTGAAGATGTCATTGACATTGTGGGCATGGATTGTGATATTGCTTTTGGCATGGTGGGTGTTCCTCCAATAGGTGTTGCATTGATTGAGTTGGAGGTGTTTTGACTTATGGTGCCACTATATGTAACATTGACGGTGTTTGTAGCAATTTGTGTGGTGACAATAGTGTTATTGTTGGAGGCATTGTTCATGTTTTGTTGATGTGTCGTGTTTCATGTCGTGTTGTCCGGAGAAGGTCTTATGGTATTAATGTCAAAGCCTCTTAGTAGTTTTTCCCCTTGGTCTAAAAGCCTAGCAAGGTATTTGTCAGCATCGTTCAAGACCAAGTCCTCTACAAATGAAACCATGTTAGGATTTTGGGCTGCAACCTCTAAATCCTCATCTAATACTTCTCCATTATGGTCTCTTTGTATGAATGGTTCAAATGGATTTCAAGAGGATGTTGGCAGGTTCATGGAAGATTGTATGTTCATGTTGCTAAATGGATCGTTAAAATTCATGTCTTGGTTCATGTCGTAAGTGTCCGTGTGGATGTTGGTGTTGAAGTCTTGTCCAAAGTTAGTCATTTTTTTTTTCTTTCTTTGAATCCTAGTTTCCACCATAAAAGAGAATTGCTCAAATGAGGATGATAATTATGACAACTAGTCTATGTTTTTGGTGTTTTTGTGATAAGGATGACAAAGCAAGGTGATTATGACATTTTTCTAAGGAAATGATTTATGTAAGATGACAAGATTTCAAAAGAAAGATGTCAAAGGTCAAGGCGACAATGATGACTAAGATGACAATGTTGATTAATGCAAGGTGAGAAAATTGACTAGGTGCACAATGAAGACTAGGGTGAACAATATTTTTGGATATTTTTGGATTTTTAGGCATAAAATATGCAAAGTATGGACTAAGATGAATGCAATTTGGAGAAAGGGTTGCCTAACCACTCTAAGCTTAATCTATGTCTTAGTTTTGTTTATCAAAGGACTTGTTAAAGGGACTAAGTGACAAGGTCAAAATGACTAGTGAGTTTTCCTAACTAGACTATTGAGTTGGAAATTCACACAAAAAGGACAATGACTGAAAAAGGAGATCGTTGATTAAGTCTCAAGATAACCTACTCTTAAAGGAAATGATTTTTCAAAGTGTGATGAGGTGGCCTAATCCAAAGTCTAAGGACAAGTCTATGTAGGAAAGGATGATTATGAAGCCTAGGAATATAACTAACATTAACAATGTTGAACCTAAGGTAAAAATGCAAGCTAATGGTTGAATGATGAAAATTTTGAGCAATTTCAGTTCTAGTTTCTAACAAAGACTTCTAGAAAAAATGTTGGATAGTAGGAAAAAAATTTGGATTCAAATTCACTTTTGTGATGTTTTGATGAAAAGTCAGAATTGTCTAAAGTTGATTATTTCGTTTCTAGATTTGTGATTGTTGTGTGTACTGTTTGAGAATCTAGAAAACACTTGACAAGCACGATGTCTTAGTGTAAGAAAACACACGTAAGAAAAGAATGATCCTAATAGGCCAATAGGCCAAGGGTTTGTATGCTTGATATAGCCCACTTATATACCCTAGATTGGTGCTAAACACCTTTCCTTCTTGAGAGCAGATAGCTTAGAAGTTTGGTGGCATTGGCTCCCCTCCACGGCTCATTAATGTCATTCAAGCACACCAAATTTGAATTCTTGGGTAATGACTTCCCAAGAACTGCTATCTCTACTCAAGGGGATTAGTAGTGAGTGTCTTCGAGCATGATACTGTACCCTACACTATACCAAGCAATGACCAAAGAACGGTTGGACACTAAAACAAGAGGTGTTTAATTCAGGCATTTCGTTCATAGGGCATGATTCATGCAATGAGAGTCCCCTTTCGGATCCATCTCGTCAGAACCATATGCGCGATTCTTGGGATTTCCCCAAGAATCCACTTTTATATAATGGCTGGAAGTCCCTCGATGTTAGGGTGCTACTGGTCTGAGTCATTCTAGGGTGAGTACTTTTTCCCACCAGAACAGGCCTAAGTTCTAGAGTTAGTAACCATTTCTCTTACACCCAGGATCGCTTGAAAGCACAAGGGGAGAGGATACTTCAATTACTAAGTCACAAAGGTAATGACATATGAAAAATGAGTCTATTTTTCTGATCACCGAGTTTTCACAGGGTGAGAGCATACTCCCCTACCATTTTGCAAAACACACTCAGACATAGTAGAAACACAAGTTCTTTTTAATTGCCCCAAAGGAAATGTGTATTATATTAAGAAAAAGATAGGCACATTGTTTTGATGTTTAGTCTTTGACGTTTGAACCTACGAGACCACACATTAGTAGTTTGAATGTTTACCTTTGACCCACGAAAAGTAACCGCCAAATGTTGTAAATCTTGATTAGTAACACAAAAATCTATGCTAGGAAGAATAAAAAAATAACCAGAACACAGAAAATAACAAGAAAATATTACCAGTCGAATGCGCTGCGATAGAGCGAATGCATCACTATGTCTGTCGAATGCGGCATGATATTGAAAATGCATCACTTAATTTGTCAAATGCGTCACAATAGATCGATTGCGGCATTTTAATGTTCAAATGCATCGTGACACATCCACCGTGTCACGGTTAAAAAAAGAAAAACAACTGCATTGTTTCATACCTGTACCTACAAAAATGACAGAACACACACCAAACAGTACAAAAAAATAACAAAAAATAGACTGGGGTTAACGTCAGGTTTAGTCTTTGACATTCAATCCGGCAAACTACAAAAAACCTCTACTAGGTGAAATGCAAGAAATGAAACCAAAACGCTAAAGGAAACAGACAGAACATAAAATTAGCAAAAAATAGGAATGGAAATCATAGCCAAAAGAATGTGCACACAAAAGCAAATGTGTCATTTGAAGAATCAGATGCAACTCAACTACGTAAATGCAGCATTTTGGATAGCGATTGTGGCATGTCATAGTGTTTGCGTCGTTTGGTGTCTCAAATGCATCGTGACGCATCATATGCATTTCAATAAATGTTGAATGCGTCACACAATACCTGTACTTGCGAAAAAAACATAGAAACCAAAACTGTACGGGATCTAAGAAAAATAATGCATTCACGTCGGGTTCACCAATGTATCTAAGGGTTATTTTCGGGATTAATAATTGTATTAACAATGAATTAAAAGCGTAAACCCAAAGAATAATTAAGTGGAAAGGAAATATAAATGAAAACAAGAAGAGTAGAACGATCTCACCCAATGTCTTGAATCTCCATGGCTGACTCCATTATACCTTCTAACTTGCTAATTGTGTTGCCCTTAGATCGAGTGTGTGAGCAATCCTTGACTATGCCAATGTCCTAAACAAGCCTTGAAACATTTTAATCCTAAATGCCTATACCTATGACAATCCTAAATGACTAAAATCATAAATGGTAAATGACTATAATGCTTCTCCTAGCTCCAAAGGTCCTAAGAATCCCTTCCTTATGAGTAAGCTTGATATTTTATAGAAAACCTAATTCTGAATGGACAGACCAGATTGAATCTTGACAGAAACCTAAAATTTTTGGCCAAGATTAAATCTGACCATCCCTAATTAGGGTTAAGGCAAAATCCTTAAATGAAGGGTCAAGATGCCATCTGAGAAAATTAGATCAGTGGTGGAGAAAAATGTGAGATAATCAATTTTAAAAATAAAGATTTTTCAAATTAAAAAGACAAGGTGACCCACTTTGTGAGATTAAAAAAAATCACAAAGATAGAAGGTGGAAAGTCCACTTATGAATTACATAATGGTTTAATTCATAAGTGGGGATTGATAAATAATTGTTTTAATTATTTACTTTGGTGGAATGGGAAGTGGGATTAATAAATATTAGTGAGAATAAATAAATAAGCTAGTGGAAATAATACAAATTATTAAATTCATGGTGGAAATAATTCAAATTAATACATTCATGGTGGAATGTCCACTTATGAATTACATAATGGTTTAATTCATAATTGTAATAAATAAATAAGTTTATCCAAAATATGGATTTTGTGAGACAATAAATAATCTTTTTCAGATTATTTACCAAAAATGGACCATTAATTAAGAATGTGATGACATTTTAAATAATTTCATTTATTTAAAATGAGAGGAATATTAATTCAAACAATTAAATAATTAAACATTAATTATTCAATTTAGAAGATATGGTTTAGGAATTAAATAAATCAATGAATTTATTTAATTGTGATTATTAGTGACATATTAACTAGATAAATGAAATTCATTTATTTAGTAATGAGGAAGAATTAACAAAGGAAGACTTTAGACAATTAAAGACGTATTGAATAAATAAATAAAATTTATTTATTTAATAATCATGAATAATAAAAGGTCATGAATTAATTAAACAATAATGAATTATTTAATTAATAGTTAGACGTGGATCAAGGACATAATTAAATGTCATAATTATGCCAGGATGAAAGTGGCATAAATAGAACTCGCAGGCTTAGGACTCATATATATATATATAGCTTTTGTAGTACTTTTTAAAGTGTGCATTTACTGTGTATGATTTTATCATTTTACATTTCACAAAACAATGTTACAAATGTTTGAATTAACTCTCATGTGTATGATAAGTTAAGCAAAATTTGATAATGCAAAGGGCTGAACAGAAAAGAAAGAAAGAAAAAAAGAAAAGAGAAAACAAAACAAACTCTATAAAAGCAAACTAACCTTAACTAATTGAAGCTCAATTCTGACAAATGACTAACCCTGATAAAAAAATTTATTCTTAATTTTCAATAACTATTTCCACTATTGTTTTGGTATGAATTACAATAGGTTTATCTTTAAATTCATTTAGATAAACTTCAAATTTCCTACTATAACAATGAATTCTTTTAAATTTCCCTCGTTTAATAAACGTAAATTCAAAGGTGTACTTACCAATGACTTGACTCATATGTATGAAAATGACCTCATTAAAGGTCGATTGTGCACACTTCTTCTAATGTGACCATACTCTACCTTCTTTCAGCCCTAGTTCATGATTCATTCCTTTACTTTGTTCAATTCCATGAATGACTATGTCCATTTCTCAACTTTATTCTCCTCCAAAAATATTCATGCCTTCGGTCTTGTATTCACTTTGAACTTTGTTAGACCAAACAATTCCACAATTTATATTGCTATCAGAGAGAAAAATTAAAAGCTTGATACTCTGCATCTTGCATAAAATCAGGAAAATTTCCTTTTTTAGCTTGTGAATTTTCAATTTGGAATGGAAAGCACGTGTGTCGTGCTCCATTTTCTCACTCATTCTCATCACTTGCATTTTCCACGTATTAAGAGAAAGATGACTCATTGATGTTGTTTCCTCATATTCGATGCAATGTTTCTAAGTCTCGACATTCCCACCTGTCTACTTATAAAACTTCAAGTTTTTCTTTATAATAATTGCAATTATCAAATTGTTTTGATGTATCAGTTAATTTTTTAACATTTTCAATTTTGCTAGGGTTATACTCTTTCATCGTTAATGATCCCTTTCTTCTAACAGTTAAAAATTCTTCTATTAACGAAACCACCTTATACATAGCCAAACTTACCCTAGTCAAAAAAAATTTCACAATCAAGTTCACCATGATCAGCTCTATCATGAATTCTACACTTGGTGACTCTACCAAAGGTGAATAAACTCAAAGGATATAATCTCAGGTTAAGATTTTTTTAGAGTTTTTCAACTTCCATTTTTGAAATACCAACTTGCACTAGAATTTTTCCTTACAAGCTCTTTTTTAAACCCGAATCCAATACAGATTCCTAAACAAAACATGAAGATAAGGAAAAATATAATGTAATGGAAGTACACAAAGAACATACAACAACCCTCCTTCTAGGGCTAGTTCTTGTTGATGACAATGTCACTCACAACAATAGTGTAGATAAATTCCTCACAGGAAAACCAAGAAGAACCTATCTTCTTGAAAGACTTAACTAGGGCAACCTTAGAGTGTCTGTGTTATAGGAAAAGGTTGACTCAGTTCAATCCCAAGTCTTTGATAGTCAGGTCTTGACCGTACTAGGTTCACTCTAAGGTATTATGTGATATTAATGTTAATCTCAAGGGGAATATTGTTATCTTTAATTTCAATAAAAATATCTCCAGTTTTATTAAGAATTATAAGCATCAGATACAAGATTTACAGTTTAATCATAAAATGATCTCATGAAATCAAATGATTTGCAATAATATTTCATGAACATCAACAATTTTTTTGCTATCAGTTAAGTAGATTTAGCTTTAAGCATTCAACAATTTCATAAGAAACAAAATATTTCCAATAAATTTCCATTCATTTATCTATTTTTTGGAACATTTCCAAAAATTTAAATTGTTAGAATTGAGATATAGCTTGTATACCATGTTAGAATTGTCTATGGCTACCAAGATTTTGAGACCAAATGGAAATCACAAAAAGAGAGAATAAAATGTGACAAGACTAAACTGTATTCAATGTCAATGATATGAGATGATTGTTTACAATGAGAGAGACTCCTTAGTTATATAGCCAAGGTGAGATGTAAGATGTCATAAGATTATGACAAGTGTCTTAATCATATGACATGAGACAACTAATCACACTTGCCTAGGTTCACATGTAGTAGTTGTCAAAAGATAAGATAACAACCAATGACAACTAACACTTTCTAGAAAGATTCCTTCCTATGACATAAGTAAACTTAATATGTGTAAATAAGTCCCCTAGTAATAAATTAACCAAGTACAAGGCTTTATTTACACCAACACCCCCCCTTAAGTGCAACTTAGGGAGTATGAAATTATTATGCAAATGACACAAAGATGCAAAGATGGGTCCCGACTACTAGGCCATGTTAGATACCCATGTACATATGTAAATGCAATCTGTCACAAATGAAGAAAAGGAAAAAGCCTAGTGGGACAAAAATCCTCTCTAAAAGAGAGATGAAATACAAAAAGGAAATATGAAATACTCTCAATGAAGAATGAGAAGGTAAAAACCCCATGTGAGGAAAAAGACCCCCCCATAAGAGAGAAGTAGAAGAGAGACAAGACTGCCCCCCCTCAATGTCGAGTCTCCTACAATGATGGTAGAAGCTCGACATTGAATACTGAAGATGATCCAATCGTGTCAAACAACGTTCCTCCCCTTAGGAAGAAAAAAAACCATGGATGCATGCAGGATGTCAAGAAGATGGATGATGGATGATATATCTAAAGCATGCTCAAGTGTCTCCATGTTGATGTTGAAAGCTGACACACTCAAAACAGGCATTCTAGGCCACACTACTGAAGAGGAAATTCCAACATCTAGTAGAGATGGATGTAGAACACAATCCAAAGACAAAGAAGCCTCTTCCAAATGCTGTCCAAAAGTATCCATAGTCATGCCAAACTGCGAAGAATGGTCATGTAGAGAATGAAGAGGGTTAGAGTGTTCCCTCACAACAACTGAAGAAGGAGCATCTTTATCAAAGAAAAGATGAATGTTATTGATAAAGTCTCCCAATTCTGCAAGATGAGACTCCATGAACAAGTCTGAAATACCTATCAAGAAACCATCCAAAGTAGCCATATCTGGAAGAATATGTATGTCCTGCTGCACTAAATCACCAGGAGCCAAAACTGTAGCAACACAAGCATTATCAACTGCAACAATAGATGGAGGAGATGAAATGAATGGCTCAATAATTGGATTTGATGTGAGAAATACCAAGTTCAAGAAGCCAAATGTCTCCTCTGAATCATGGTGTATGTGATCAATAGTCGAAGAAACAATGTCACCATTAGAAGAAAACTATTGAAATATATACAATTGAGATGAATGATCAACCACCCCAATAGCAATGATCTCTCTAGTCTCCAAGTCTCAAATGATGACATAATCAGGTGTGAACTCCACAAGCCTCCCATCTCCAACATGTGTAATCTGATATATGGAAAGAAGATTGTTTGTCAAATGAGGAACACACAAAACATCTTGAAATGTGTTCTCCCCAAAACTAATAGATCCCTTCCTAATTACACTCATGTATGTATTTTTTCCCATCAAGATAGGAGACGTAGTACAAGGATGGAATAAAGAGAAGATAGTCTATAAAGATGCCATATGATGAGATGCTCCTGAATCTAGAAGCCATCTCCCTGATCCTAGACCTAAAAGAGCACAAAGAGATTTTCATTTATATTTTGATGATGAAGCTTTACCTTTATCCTTTTTAGACTATTTTGAAGGAGAAGAAGATTCAAATATTCTAGAAGACAAATCAATGTGATTCTTTTTGAGAATATTTTTCTTGACTCATCAATATCCTTCTTATAAGAATAGTGTTCTTCATGTCCATCCTTCTTGCAATATGCACAAAAGGCCCCTCATTCTTAGATAATTCTCCTTTTGAGGATGAGGATTTTGATTCTTAGTGTGGCTTGTTCTTTTTCTTCTTTTTCTTCTTATCAAGATTCCTTGATTGTTTTTGTACCTTCAACTCATTAGCCACCAATGCTTGTGACTTGGAAGACTTGATTAGACCCATGTTGATTAACTTAGCTTCCTCTTGGATTATGAGATTTGCAAAGTCATCAAACTTAGGATCAACATATGATGCTCCCATAGAAATTCGATGGGTATGAAAGCCAAAAACAAAAATTGAATACTCAGGACCAAGCTTGGATAACACATTTAGAATCAATTGTAAATCTTCTTTTTCAATATTGCATTCTTTCAACTGTGTTCTTAGTTTCTTGATTTTGGAGATGTAATCTTGGATGTGGTCAAAAGTTTTAGGATCAAGATTCATCAAATCATTATCAATTTGATAACCCTTAATCTTATCTATTTTACTATACAATTTTTTTGAAAGTCTCCCATGCCTCTTTAGGTGTATTGCATCATTCAATATGAAATTGTAAATCAAATGAGACTAATGAACATATGCATCCAAGTTTTTTCTCATGATCAATCTCCCACCTTGTCAATTCTTTAGCATCATTAGGTTTTTCAATAGTGTCCTTTAGATGATCCATTAGACCTTTCATCATGAGATAGTTCCATACTGATTTTCTCCATAGACCAATGGTAAAGATGATGATGGTTCCATTTGGTACTACACTATTAAATGCACATTCTAACCTAGGATCAGTTGACTAGAAGAGTTCCATTGACTGATGTGTTGAAGGTTCCCTTTTTTTTGATGAGCGACGAAGGCATTACCTTGGTTTATGGGGTTTGTGATCAACATGTTTCCTTGATTTGGATTAATGCTAGATGGGTTTGATGTTGATGGTGGGATGACATGAGTAGTTTGGGTAACCACTTGTTTTGATGCATCAATGGGGTTGTTGAAACCAATTTTCAAGGTTTGACTTTGCGTGAGAGTGTTAAATTTTCCTTGTTTTCCTACTTGAGGCACTTGGTTCACAATACCTTGTGTAATGTTAGGCATAATTGGGGTATTTGTGGTGATGGATGAAGAAGGTTTCACTCAAAATGTCAAGGTTAGTGTGGTGTCATGGAATGTAAGTGTTTTTCCAAATGTTGGTGTCCAACTTGTGTTTTGGGAAAGGTTGGTAGTTAATGAAATGGTCCATTTGTGAATACCCAAAGTTGTGTTTGTTCTTAGACATGAAGTTAGACCAAGGTTAGTTCTTAGTCTAGTTGCAAGACTATATTTTTAGGGTTGACTTGGCATAAGGGATGGAGTTGGTGAATCGTAGATGGATTCAAGCCTGGTGTTAAGGTTTGTGTGACAAAAGTAGGAGCCAAATTTTCTAAGTTTTGATGATCTTGTTTATACTCAAGGTGTTTTTCCTTAGTAAGCTCAAGTGGGTTGTTTGTGACATCTTCTACCTTAATGGATTTTGTGGTTGTTGTGAGGGGGTAGATTGGATCCTTGGATCAAATTCTTGAGGGTTGGTATCACTGATGGTAGATGAGACTTTAGTTTTCTCCACGATTCTCTTGTGTTGTAATCTTGTCTTTATGATAAATTTAAGGTCACCTATGGGAGAGTTTTGTTGAGATTTGCAATGTTTTAACTCTCTAGTTGACTTAAATTTAGGTAGAAGGGACATTCTAAGTCATTTTGGAGAAATTGTGATAATGGGAGATGAAAAGGTGGATGATGTGGGAAGTGATCTTTGCAAAACTTTCAAGACAACACTTTTGACTTAGGTTTGATGTTTTGATGTTTGGATAAAGGATGTTTATGAGCTTGTGAATCTTTACGGTAGACTTGTGACCTTCAAGATAAACTAGTTCAAAGATGATAACTAACTTAACCAAATTAATGACAAAGGATTCATTTCACATACAAAGTAGCTAAGTTAGGAGTTGGTTTGATAAATGTTTAAGTCTAAAGTGTGGGTTTATTCAAAAAATTTGCAAAGTTTGGTGAAGTAAAGTATGAAATTTTATGAAGAGGTGGATGAAATGTTTGAACCAAGGTTTGACCTAGAGTGAACCTTTTGTTTTACTAGACCAAGGTAGTGAGAAACGTGCTATACCTCTAAATTGATAATACTTGAACTCAATGATTAAATTGGAAATAGGACCCAATGATTTTGGTAAAGTGAAACTAAATGATTTTGGATAATGGAACTCAATGATTTTTGACTCAATGTTTTGCAATGTTTTCCTTGTATGATAGCGAGTGTAAGGTTGGGTTGTTCAATCAAAGCGATTAGATTCCAAATGGTGATTTAGGGTTCAATTTGTCAAGTTATCTTAAATGAGTTTCCTTTTACCAAAAAACACTTGTCTTTCTTAAGTTCAAACTAAATGCTATGTCAAAAACATCATCAATTCCAAAAAGTCCATTTTGTGAAAAGGATGAAGTCAAGGGCATAGTTACCTAGGTTAAATTTTGGAAGTATGGATTGATATGTAAACCAAAATATTTAGAAGTCTCTAAGAATATATTTTTAGGAAAAGCATCAATATCAAGGTTTTGTCAAAGGGTATCCATACTTAGACCAAAGGGTTTGAAATTTTGGAAAGACTTGTTAATATTTTTTTGCAATATTTTGGGACCAAGAAAAGTATTAAACTGACTCACAAGCATTTATCATCCTAGGTTTAGAAGATACTACTTGATGAATCCCCACTTGTATTTCTCCAAATATTAAGACAATGCAAACAATTAGAGATTTGGTTACACTGGCTCCCCGTTACACGACACACACTTCTTAGGTACACCAAATCTCAAATCCTTAAGATCCACATATCCGAAGGATTTTTTTGTTGAATCTACAATGAATAGTAAAATGTGGGATGGATTTGGAATGACCATTCCTACACTAGCAAACATAAAGGTTTTTGGCTTCTAAACAATTGGTTCTTAGTAACGACTTTCATACAAGGTGGCCATACATGCAACAAGATTGATAACTCAATATTATTTCAATCAAGAGGCATCCCAGTCCCTTCCTAAGAAATAATTTTGACATGTCATGTAGACACTAGGGGTGGCACTTTTCGGTATGACACAGTTGCACCTATTGCTTATGACATTTGTCACAAACACATTTTTTATATAGCAACTTGAAAGTAGCTTGGCCTTAGCCTTGTTACCGCTTGGGTCATTCCCACCTTTCAAAGTGAGGTGGTAGGCCCTCTAAAGGTATAGAAAGGCAAGGAAGTATCTTTTTTTTTGATCTCCCATATCACACGAAGTGCAAGGAGAGAGATTCCCAACACATTTTCCTTACACTAGCATGGGGTTCATTTTAAATCCAAATCAAAAATATGAAGATGGTTATACAAAATGTAAACGAAATGCTTTTGATTCTCAAGATCATCGAGTGGCGTGAGAAAAGACCATATGCATTCAATGAAAAAAATGCAAACCACAAGACATGGAAAACGCTTGTTAATTTTAACCCTCAAAGCAAAGGTAAGTTCATTTTAAACACCAAACTAAGTGTAAGTTTTCCTTGGTCAATTTTAATCCAACAAGAAAAGTGATGTGAAGGTTCAATTTTAATCAATTTGAACATTCATTTTAAAAGCCAATTGAAAGCTAGTGTGGTCCTAAAGCGTGAAATAAAAAGCATCATAAATGGGTTATAATTGCTCCATAAGTGTAAAAACACTTGTTACAATAAGTTTTAAATGCCTTTTATTCAATTAAATGCTCCATCCTCCTCTTCGAACTTGCAAACCATGTTCCAAATGTTAGAGGAAATCAAAAGGAAAAGAAGATGTTAGGGTTAGATAAATGATTAAGGATTAAAACCCTACAACCAAGACCAAGTGGTAATGTGATTTGACTTTAGGTGCAAAAATAGAAAATTTAAATGTACCAAAATTGAAAAACACCCATACCATTGCGTAGAGCATGGAATTCTACCTCATTTAAAAAAAATATTCAAAAAAGACCTCTGTATGACCAAGATATGACCATTTTAAGATAGATTATAAGCAAAAAATCAGTAGCATCACTATAAAAATATAGTGACACCTTTGTAAATTTTGGTGATTTTTTCAATTATTGTGATGCCCTTGTAATTATTGTGACACTTTTGTCAATTGTTTTTATGCCTTTGCAATGGCATCGCTTTGGTGAAGAATAGTGTCACTCTAGTGAAAAATGGCATTGTTGTGCTTCCAAAAGTGTCGCTCTATCTTAGAAACCTACAACTCATGAAAAATGAAGAGAAATTCATCAAAAAAAGTTATTAAATCCCTCCTAGTGCCAAAATGTGACTGACATATTAGTATGGGCTGACTACACTTGATTGATGAGGATTTGAAGTGTAATCCTACCACTAAATGCCAATCTCAATAAGATCATTCAACAAAACAAAACTAATAATTCATTAAAAATTAGCATATTAAACTACAAAATCTTTAAAAATACCTATTCTAATCCATTGAAACTTATCTTATTGGGGGAGTGGTGTCACATTGATGTGGAATGGCAACCCTTTCTCAATCCCATGGATAAATGAGCTTGTTTCGATCAATTCTATTGAAGAGAATCATCAAAAATGATGATAGATGTGTGTTGAAACTTGATTTAAAGCTAAATGAACATGATGCAAGTTATTTTAACATGGTATATGCTAATATGATCAAGATGTGTGAATGCAAAGCTAATCTAAATGGATTTTAACCTAAAAAGATTGAAAACCTAATTACACAATACTAAAATGGATGGATTTATGTTATCATGGAAGCTAAGCTAATATGATGCAATTGAAATAAGCTAAAATTATGCTAAATATGAGTGCAAGTGAGAGTGATTTTAACAGAATAAGTTTGATATTAAAATATCGATCCATTTGTCTCCAAATAGTGACCTATTTATAGGAGGACAAATGAGAAATGAAGGGTTGAGATAAAAAAGGTTAATCAATGGTCAAAGATGGAGGAAAGATGAAACATGGATTATAGATTCTCATCAATGGATGAGAATCAATGATCACATGGATCAATGAAAGAATCAAGGGTTTACATTCCTTCAAACAAACACACCTTTAACTTGCACAAGAATTCTTGTACTTGTTAACTTGCACATGAAGTCATGTAAGTTTGTTATAAATGAGAATATTCCTTTGTTTCAAATGAGTGAGAAAAGAGAATATTCTTTGGAATATTCTCATGGGTGAGGGAAATAGATATTTAGCAAATTAAAACAAAGTTTTAATGTGCAAAAAGGGAAAGGAATATTCCTTTTGGATTAATGTGCAAAGGAGGAATATTCCCTTGGAATATTCTTTTGCAAGTGGGGAGGAAATTATATTTATTAGTAATTGATAATTAAAACAATGTTAATTATACTATTTTAGAAGAATTAGATGATATTCATTAAGTAAATGATTTAATGAAAAGTAGAAAAGGTGATGACATTTAATTAAATAGCTTAGGGTTATTTAATTAAATAAGAGGACTTTATGGATTAAATTAAATAATTTGATGTATTTAATTTCATAATACAAAATGTTAGCATGAGAGAAGATGAATTCATCTAATTAGATTAATTATATTAATAGATGAAAATGATGTTATTAATTAAATAGCTAGGCTAATTTAATAAATTAAGCGAAAAGATGATGGTTTTGAGGATGAAACGTTGTTAAGCATACCTAATTTGAGTGTATGATATCTTTAAGGACATTTTTTAGTGTCTATAGAAAGATCCAATATTAAAGTATAGTTGTGTGGTATATTAATGGAAGAGAAAATTTTGGGAGTGAAAATGAGGTGATGGTTGATGGAGAGGTAGTCAATAAGAGCCTAGAAGTGTGAGGGATCAATATCATTTGGCACTTGGGATTTTTGGAGGATTTAGTTTAAGGTATCCCTGAGAGTAGGGGATGTTCAAAGTAATTCAAGGATAGAAATTTAAGTTGGTGTCCAATCAATATTGTTGATTAGGTCATATTGTTTGTTATAATTGGCAAAAGGAGGCCCCTAAATATTGAATCTAATATATTGGATAGTGATAGAACATTCAAATAATTTTATTTTGATGGTTTGAACTCATTCATTAGATTGTTTTATGTGGCCAACAACATAATTGTGTTTTTTAGGTTTCTTGTAATAAATCTTGTATGTGTGGTAGTCCTTACCTTTTTTTCTCTCACTAGACCATTGAATATGGTTGGAGAATATATTTTGATATATCCCCATGTGTTTATTAGGCTATAAATTTGATTTCCCTTCAACTTTGATTTTACCTCTATAAATAAGGTTCTTGGTTGTAATGTTTTAGTTTCATACATTTTCCCATGGCATGAGGTATGAATTTTGATTCTACAATAGTCACAATATTAATTCTCCTTGCACCAAGAGGCATTGGGTTGGTTGTCATTGAATAGTCTTATGAGAGGGAAAGTGACAATGTTAGCCTTGACCAATTTATGGAAGACTACCTCAATAATTTCTCCTAATGGTAGGACTTATCTCCTCTTCTTCTCAAGTTTAGGAGGTCTTGATGGAATGGTTATGGATGAGGGATATTGAATGGTTTGAATGTGTTTTGATTTGGTGACCACATTGCTAACTACAATGTTGTTTTTATTAAATAATTTGGGTTTATCATTGGAAATTTTTAATTTATCATTTTATTATGATCCTTAGAATTAAATTTGATTACCCCATGAACAATAAGGGATTTTTTATTTGAATCCCCATCTCTAATTCATAAAAAAAAATCATGTTATACTTGTAAGTGGAATCCTAATTTTAGATTGAGATTGCTAACACACACACACACACACGCACACACACACACACACACACACACACACACACACACACACAGATATATATATATGAGTTCTTTTTTCACTATTGACCATGGGAATCTACTATCCAAAGCTATTCATTATTGGTGAAATGATGAACATATCTCCACTAAATTTTTTAAGCATTACAATGGTCTATCATTGTTTATGGTCTATTAGATTGTCAAAAGGAGGTGGTGAACCACTTAGATTAGTGCAAGAACCATTTGAGTGCTTCCCATTTAGGCTATGGTGAAAATGGCATAGTCAATACATTTTTTCATGTGTCACTTCTTTGCTAACCATGAATTTTTTTGATATATTCCCTAGGGTCACCCTTTGCTTTATATATTTGTCATATTTTGGGATTTTGAAGAAGGTAGAGAATGCAAAGGATAGGGACATATTTCCTCAAATGTGTAATATTTTTAATGGGTCCCATATTGGAGTACTTTGACCAGTTCCTTCATGGCTTGCCACTCTAGGTCAAAAAATGTGTTGGTGGTGGAGGTTGGTAGATTTGTTGATACGTGTGACATTAGGCATAGTTTCTAAAATAAGTAAAATATTGCAATGATTAAAGGGATGGGGATATAGTTCCTCAAATGTGTAGGATCTTTGATTGGTCCCATCATGGAGTCTCATCTTCAATATTTTTGTTGATTGCTAATATATATGGAGCAATAAAAAAGATAGGGACATAGTTCCTCTAACATGTAAGATTTTTGTGGGCCCCATCTTTGAGTCTTTTGATCACTTCATGTCTTACCACTCTAGTTCAAAAATTCTATTTTTGTTGATATGTGTGATGATGGATGTATTAGTTTTTAGAAGATACTAGTTTTGGTGTGTGTTTCCTTAGAAGTTAAAGTTAAGTTTGGGAGGTGGACCAAGATTGAGGATAGTCATGTTGGAAGTATAAATGTGAGGTTTTTTTTTGTTAGAGTGGGGATGGAGATATACTCTACTTGGGAGGCATGGAATCTAGCTCTAGAATGTGTGTATATACCAGAGTGGCTAGATTAGTGGATGGTGGATTTTGGGAATCATGTTTGATTGTTCATTTTCTATGTTGACTTGATTCTTCACGAGTGTCCTTTCCTTAGATAATGAGGGAGAAATTTGTTTGGAATGTAATTATGATCTAGATGAAGGTTGGTGTGATCAAGATGACTAGTTGGTTCTCCTCATGGACACAACAAGGTCTAAAGCTTTTCAAGATGCACTATGTTGTTAAGGTTGGAGATGTGATGATTGGGTGGACATTTAACTATTAATTTAGTGATTTTCCTAAGAATAACATCTTTGTTTCAATAAATATCTCCATAAGATCTCCTTAATGTTCAAAATTAAAAATATTGTGATTAATAGTATATTTGAATTGGATAGAAGTGTCATGATCACTATTAGTGATATTTTTAATGGTTAATGTTCACCAATTAGCTAATAGTTGAAATTTGAGAATCCAAATTTGGATAATAGTTCAAGTTGTAATCCGACTTGAATCACAACATTTTTACAAATTTTTATTTTAGTTTTAGAGTGGGGATGGAGATATACTCTACTTGGGAGGCATCACATCTAGCTCTAGAATGTGTGTCTATACCAAAGTGGCTAGATTAGTGGATGGCAGATTTTGGGAATCATGTTTGATTGTTCATTTTCTATGTTGACTTGATTCTTTATGAGTGTCCTTTCCTTAGATAATGAGGGAGAAATTTGTTTGGGATGTAATTATGATCTAGATGAAGGTTGGTGTGATCAAGATGACTAGTTGTTTCTCCTCATGGACACAACCATGGTCTAAAGCTTGTCAAGATGCACTATGTTGTTAAGGTTGGAGATGTGATAATTAGGTGGACATTTAACTATTAATTTAATGATTTTCCTAAGAATAACATATTTGTTTCAATAAATATCTCCATAAGATCTCCTCAATTTTCAAAATTAAAAATATTGAGATTGATAGTGTATTTGAATTGGATAGAAGTGCCATTATCACTATTAGTGATATTTTTAGTGGTTAATGTTTGCCAATAGTTGAAATTTGAGAATCCAAATTTGGCTAATAGTTCAAGTTGTAATATGACTTCAATCACAACATTTTTACAAATTTTTATTTTAGTTTTATGTGAATTTCCAAAGAATTTATTTTACTAAATTTTTTAATTCAAATATTTGCCATAGTATTCAATACATGATTCTAGACTTGGGATTTGAATGTGAGAATAGATGGTATTAAATGGTAGATGAGGTTGAGTTTAGATCAAAGGAGTCACGAAAGTAATCTCTCAACTTTATATATATATATATATATATATATATATATATATATATATATATATATATATATATATTCCAAAGAGTTGTTGAAAATACAACCCAATCAAGGCCTTAAGGGCAAGTCTCCATGTGTCTGCTTAGCTTATTTTGGCTAGCAGCCACTACTCAACATTTTATGGAGTTGATGACCCCATGGTATTTATTTTTTCTTATTATTAAACAGTCAATTTAAATTTAATTTTTCCAATTGTATAATAAATGAATAGTATTAATAATATATTGTGCAAATAAATAGTAGAGGGAAAAAATAGTGGGAAAACTTAAAGGAAAATGTAAAAAAGGAGGCAAAAAGATTTGTGGAGCCACATGACAACTTTTTAATATGCTTATTTTTTAGCCCCCTCATTTTTCCACAACCTATTTTTTATTTTTAACACCCTAACCCAATGCTGCTTAAGTCTATTTTTGCTTAAAATTAAACAATTAGATGTCCCATGCAAAATTTTATTTATGGGAATAGGATAATTTGAAATATTTTGGATGTGCTTACAAATTGAAAATAGGCTTGGAAAAATGTGGGGGCTAAAAATAAGCACCTCCTACATAAATCTCTTTGCCTCTCTTTTTACATTTGCTTCTCATTTTTCCCTCCACTTTTTACTTGCACAAATTATTATTAGCACTGTACTTCATTATATAGTTAAAAAATTAATTTTAAATTGATTGCTTAAAAATAAGCAAAAAACAAAAAAAATCAATCGGGGAACCACTAGATGCTAGTGGCTACTAGCCAAAATACACCGCATGGGGACTTGCCTTATTAGAAAAAGATTCCAAATTATCCTATTCTCATAAATAAATATTTTCATGGTACATCTAATCCTCTAGCAGCTAGATTGTTCAATAATTTTTCCCCTCATTTTTTTTCCTTCAATTTCTCCCTCCAAATTTTATCTAAAAAATTATTATTTATTAATACATGTAAATAAATAATAAATAAGCTAAACAAGGGGACTGCCCTAACTGCTTAATTTTAGGTAGAAAATAGACTTTTATGTAGCAGCATGAAAACAAGGTAAGCGCTCAATTATCTTAGTTACAATACCCATCTAGTTGCTTACGTGGCCAAACTGTCACCGTTGATTATGAACAACATGCCACGTTTTCTTTTTGTAAGATCTCCACTTGAGAAACGATTCAATTTTCTTTTAAAAGACGGGAGAGCAAAAGGCGAAGATGATAGACAAAAAAATCTGTTGCAATTGATGAAAACCGCGATTCGGTTTACGAATATTGTTAACGTTTGTTTTTGCAGGATTTGAGAAGAGAGAAACCAGGAATTTAACCGCGCGTTTACAGGCTTCTTGTTTTAAAACGCAACGTTACGAAGATTTTACTGAGCTGGCGTACTTCACGTGGCAGCCTGTGCGCGTTCCTGCTGTTCGCATACCCTGGCTTGCCAGTATAAACTCTCGTGTCGCCTTCGCTATTCCAGCGAAAGAAACCAAATTCATATTCATTCGTGTGTAGGCTGCATGTAAGCGGCTTCTGCTAGCTGCATACACGATTGTAATCGAGGCAGGTTCGGAGTTAGAATCCTTATCCTCTCTGTTCCAGGTTTTTCTTTTCATTTTTCGGGAAGAAAGAAGAAATCATGCCGTTGGGAAGATTCGCCGTCGGGAGGGCCGAGGAGGCCACTGATCGCAACACTCTCAGAGCCGCCTTAGCCGAGTTCTTTTCGACGCTTATCTTTGTCTTTGCAGGAGAAGGCGCTGTCATGGCGTTCGGTAACGAGATCTTATAATTTATTTTCAGATTAAATTATTTAGGCGTATTGTGAAGAATTTTGATTTTGATTTTATTTTTATTTTAGGGTTTCATGATGAATTTTGGGGTTTTTCTAGGTAAACTTACGGAAGGTGCAGACACAACGCCGTCTGGTCTGGTTGCCATTGCGCTGGCGCACGGCATAGCTCTGTTTGTGGCCGTTGCAGTTGCGGCCAACATTTCTGGCGGTCATGTCAACCCTGCTGTAACCTTTGGTGCGCTTGTTGGTGGAAATATAACGCTACTCAGAGCTTTTCTGTATTGGATTGCACAGCTTCTTGGAGCTGTCATTGCTTGCTTGTTGCTTCGATCCACAACGGGCGGCCTAGTAAGACTTTCTAGAATTATTTTCTTGCTATCTTTAAGCTTTACATGTGCATACATAAATACCCCTGCATCTACAAATGAAAATAATATTTAAGCTATGTGAAACTGTATATTTATGTATATATACATGTACAAAGAAGAGTATATATACAGTGAGTATATAATGACTTGTGATTCTTTAGGATATGCAGCACACAGGAGCGTTCAGAGTGTCTCATGGATTAGGCGAGTGGAATGCTGTTGTGTTCGAGATTGTAATGACATTTGGTCTGGTTTACACAGTTTATGCGACGGCCATTGATCCCAAGAGGGGTGACTTAGGCACCATAGCTCCTCTTGCCATTGGATTTATTGTGGCTGCAAACATTCTAGCAGGAGGCCCATTTTCAGGGGCTTCAATGAACCCAGCTAGAGCATTTGGCCCTGCTCTGGTTAGCTGGGCATGGAGACATCATTGGATTTACTGGGTTGGCCCTTTCGTCGGAGGCGGTCTTGCTGGGATTATTTACGAATCCTTAATGATTCGATCTGAACCTACTCACCAGCCACTGACTGCTGAGGATTACTGAGCTTCAAAAGATCAATAATGGCTTCGTTTTGTTAGGATATTATAGCAACTTTCTTTTCGTTTGGGGCTCGAACTCGTGATTACCTGGGGAAAAACTTCTGCGTTATCCTAGCTGTGTGTATGGCGGTACATATATAGTGTCCGCGTTTTGTTTATTTGTCTATATATGTGTAGTTGTTTTGCTATCTTGTTTTGCTGAAGAACTTAAGAGTAATTAATATGTATTTCCATTCAATTATAGTAAATACAGTATGATTTTAAGGATTTGTTGGAAATTTGTTTTTCTTGCATAAGTCTAGAAATCTGGCCTGTTTTGTCAGCTTTGATTTAGTAACAAATTCAATGTAAAGTTTTTAAAATGGTGCTTTGATTTAGTAACAAACTCACTGTAAAGTTTTTAAAATGGTGCTGAGTTCTATTTATGTTCCGAAACAAACTTTCCATTTTTGTTGTGAAAACAAATATTTATGTACGTGGTACCGTTGGGTCCCACCATTATTCACCTTATTTTTCGTTACCTCAAGCTTTTCAACATTCTGTAGCGTTATACAAAGTATGATTCAAATATTGACTGAAAAAGTATTATATAATTAAAACTAGCAATTGCATCTTAGTGTGCAATGGGTACGCCGAAGAGGTTTGGAAAATCAATTAGAGAACTAATTTTGGTTTCTTTGATATATGTGAGGTCAATTGGCAGGTCATTTGTGCAACAAATATCTCACTATAGAAGTGATAGTTTCAATTATATATTAATAATATATAATGTTATAATTTTTTATAAATAATATATTATATTATTATATATAATAAAAAATATTATATAACTATATATTGTAAGAATATAATATTATAGTATATACAAAAGAAAGAGAAAAATAACTTGAAAATTAAAAAACGTTATTACTGCACACCTTTATTCATTTTTTTAACAATCTATTTGATAGATCAAAATTGTATTACATCAAGATAAGGGTTGTTTGCAAATCTTAAAAATGAAACACATAAATCTTATAAATTATGTGAGCAAATATCAATTCCTAAGCACCAAATCTAAGATGAAGAGTGGCTTTAGTGGTGAATAACAAGTATAAATTGAATCAACTTCATTATGAAAATAAGTAATATATAAGGTATAAAGTAAGCATAAGCAAATCAATCTCCACAAATTTGATAGAGAGCTCTCTTAATCATATACATTAAAAAAACATAAGTGTTTCCAATGAAAAATGAGTGGAGGTTTATTTGGTAAAACATTTACTAAGTAGCTAATTAGTCAACCAAAAACTCTTTAGAATAGTGTAATAACACATGGAACATAAACTAATATAAAATCTTTGGACCACTTTTGTAAATAAAAGAGGTGTTGAATTCGACACATGACCATAAACTGAAAGATATCTATAATGAAAAATACTATGAACAAAAAAAATACATATGAAGACAATACAATCCTCTATGAATTCACGAGGATGTGTAAAAATCAAGAGTTACTTTTACAATAAATAAAATTTATCATGTATCTTTTTATTTTATATTGTTACATTTATATATTATATTAAGCTATATATAAATATATTAATATTTATCAACTTGTAAGTATATGCTCTCTAATTCTATTATATTATTATAATAGTATTATTTATATACTATTTAGTAGATCTAATATATTATTGATTATATATATATATATATAAAAGATGTATATATTATTTATTATATTTATACTTTAGGAACAAATAAAATTTACATTTTTAAAACTTTATAAAATTCATTCTCATCACAAAATTATACATGTTAGTTTAAACCAAAATATATATATTAAATGAAAAATAATTGTATATTTTATAAGCTAATATAAGAGCTTTATTTTTTTTTGAGTACTATGGAAAATACCACATGTATTTTATAAAGTGCTGTAAAAAAGTGCAGTGAACAATTAGGGTAGCAGACCAAGTAGTTGACACCCTAACTTGGCGCTTTTTAAAATCTTACATGGAAATTTCAAATATAATGTCACATTAGCGTACTTTTTGTCAAGGTGTCCAAACAGGTCCAAAAAAAGAAGTCAGACCAATACTTACATCTACATCATGTTTTATTGGGCGTTGATGTGGCATCACATGATTTGTTGCTTTTTAGATCTAAGAAATACATTTCATTCATCATCAACACTAACAACTTTAAATCGCAACTATTGATCTAATATTGTTAAAAATATTACACATTATATAAACAAATGCTACTGAAACATGCTACCTCTAGTTTTCAACATATCCTCAGTAGTGTTGCTGTTATCTAAGTCATTAAAATCTGTGCATAATTAATATTGATTTTAATTAATATTGTGTACATATTAACTATGCGTAGGAGAAAGGGCGGAGTTTGCCGGTAAAATTTTGTAACTGATGAACAGAAAACTAAAATAAACGGCGATGACGGAGAAGAAGTTGAATGGCCATCACATTTTAATTGTCTTGCACCGTCGCAAAAATGAACCGGTCTCTGTTCAAATAGCAACAACGAAACCACACTTGTGAAAAACGGTAACGAAAGAGGAACGTGGTCATCGAGAAATGTGAAAAACGGTTTTGAAAGAACAATGGTCACAATGTAAACGACCGTATTGCATCTCTTGTCCGATAATCCATGCCGTCCATGGACAAAATGAGGTCTGTCAATCTCAAATAGGATAGGCCTTCGGTGTAATTAATAATAAAAAAATATTTTATATTTTTTCTAATTTAAAAAAATCTTTATGAATTATTGTCAAAAGTATTATAAAACTAAAATTAATAAAACTACAATTTATTGTATATACTTTCCAATTTTTAAAAAAACTTTATAAATTATTACTTTTTTTATTTTTTATGCTTTTACTGTAATTTTTTTTAATAAAAAGTCTTTATAAAATATGGTTTTTAAGATATTATTACAAAATTCAATAAAAAAATGTTTAAGAATGAATATAGTTTGTAATATATTTTGTTTATTTACACTTTTTAACTTTTAAATAGTCTAATTTGAGTAACCTTCCAAATCTTTGGAAAAATAATATTGTATCCATTATCTTATACGTCAGATTCGATTATTGTCATAGACAAATAAACTATCACAAAATATTGTATTATCATTTACGCTGCGACCTTATGAAGGAAACTATTTAAAACAAGTATTTTTCCTTTGTATGGGCATGCCTATTAAAAATAAAAATTTATATTCTTTCTAAATAAAAAATACCTTTTTTTTCTTAATAAAAACTTATATTCTTTCTAGGTTATGATTTAATTAGGCTAAAATTTTGAGTTCAATTATGATTACCATCCAATTATGTTTAAAACTAAGCTTCAATTAAGGTTATGTTTTAATTAGGATTCAGAGTTAAGGTTAGAGTTCAATTAGGGTTATGAGCCTAAAATTTCATACAAATTTTAGATTCCTATGTTAAAAATTTTGATTTTAACACTCAGAAGTATAGTTCAAAAATCTACTCAAGTGGTGTAACACCCCTTCAATTTGTTATGTTTTCTCTAATAGTTCTAATACTTTGATAGATCATATCATATTTTATGTGATTGTTATTCGATCACTCACAGTGAAGCGATGATAGATCTATATTGATGTGATATTACACTATATGCATGGTGATTTGTGTGACATGCTTTATATTTGTTTAGATATTTATTTGAGATGATATTGCTATATATGCCCATTGTAGTTTAATTGATATTTTATCTCGTCAGTTGATGTCACATTGTATTGGGAGATAGTAACGAGTTAACCTAGTCAGACCTTTACCCTAGTACAGTGTGTCATTAGTCCATGTATTGGTCATATTATTTATCCATGTTTGTCTTGTTATTTTATTTATCGTGCAAAGTTTAATTGAGAGAATTAAATTATATGTTATAATTAAGTATTTAATTAATTTGTATTATTGATGTGGAGATTTATAATAGATAAATTAATTAATTTAATTTATGTTATATAGGAATTTTAATTATTAGATTAAATGTGAATTAAAATAGATAAGTTATTTAAATTTGTTTTTAAATAAATAAATTATTTAAATTTCAAATGAAGGAAAAGATCTTTGGAAATATTTGTGGTTGTTGAAGAAAAGATATTTGTTTTGTTAACTAAAAGTTAAAAGGTTTTGATTACTAATTGTTGAAAATTGATTTTCAGAGAGAATTATTGAGATTGAAAGAAGGAAGTTGTTTAAAAATGGTAGAATTGTTTGGAGGTTTGAGGAAATTGTTAATGTTAGAAGCTCTCTTGATAATTTTAGGAAACTAGTTTTGTAACAGTCTTGATTCTGGACTATTTCTATTCTATAGGATGTGACAATTCTTCTAGAGAAAGCTTTAGCAAAGTTGGAGATTAAAGGGAAGCTCAACATCACACTTCGAACCAACAATTCTTCTAGAATAGATCTTTATGGTTTTGTGAAGTTAAATTTAAAAGGTTATTTAATTATTATTATATTGCAAATTGGAAAGGTTTTATGTAGAAGAGTATTTCTTTTATTGTAAAATTTTTTTGGTTTTAAAATAATGTTTACAACCTGTGTAGAAGAGCCTCTATTCAAATTGAATTTTGGAAATGGATTTACCTGAAGGAAATTATAGTTAAATTTTAAAATCTTTGTTGAACTTAAATCAAAACTGTAGAAAACTCTTTTATGTAAAAATTGGAAATATTCCTCTATAGAAAACTTCTTCAGTGAAATTTGGAAATATAGATAAATATCATTTTTTTTTCTTTCCCCAATTTATTCTATTTATTTGGAAATTTGTTGAAATTTTTGTATGGGAATCTTTTCTAAATTCTTAGTGCCTAAAAAAAAATGAGATATAAAGATTATTGTGGGGGGCAATGGGGGTAATCACCATAGTCATCCCCATAGAGGAGGCGGTTGGGGCTTAGCTGTGAAAACAACCCCTACGTTCATTGTATTAGTAGTGTTAGGTTTGTTTTTAAAAAATGTCTTTCTTATATATAAAATATATAATTATATTATATAATTATATTATATGTTATATATAATTATATTATATATATATATGTTATATATAATATATATGTGTGTGTGTGTGTATGTATGTATTTTGATAATTGCAAATTGAAAAATATTTTTAAATAATATATTTTATGTATACATAATTATATGTATTCATACATATATAAGTATATATATTTATTTAAAAAGGATATTTATTTAAATAAATATTATGTTGTTAATTAGTGCATGCAATACACAAGTAGGTGTTTTATAATAAATTGATTCTATCATAAAAATTGAGATTTTTTATTTATATGTGTTTGTGAAATTTGAATTAAACAACTAGTTTTAATTTCTTATGGTTTGTAAATGGAATTATATTTTTAAAATAAGCATGTAAATGCATGAGCTAGTAAATCTTAAACTAAAATGACTTAAGAGAGAAAGTTGATTTATATTTAAATAGATATTGTGTTATTAAAATGTTTAATGTACAAGTAGAGTATTTTATAATGCAATGATTGTAATAGAGAAAATGATTTTATTATTACTATATGAAAATGTGGAATTGGAGTTGATTAAATAGTTCTATTTTATTTCTTTATTATCGCAAATGGAATTATATTTACTTTGAATAATTGTATGTGATGAGATGTTGATTCAACTAGATTTGGGAAATCCAAATATTAGATTATTTAAGTGCCTGTATTGTTTTAAACTATGTTATTTTATGTTCACATTTGTGGCAATTTGAGTTGGATATTATGAGTAATTGTCAAATTGAAAGTTAAACAATTGGCTTAATTCGTTGTTGATTTATTAATTGAAATTATGATTAAATGATGTATTTTAAGTAAGAGTTATTGATTTATTTGGATTTAGGAAATCCTAATGGTAGTTCATTTAATTACATGAGTTGCTTGTTTCAATCACATCTTCTTCTATAATGGTGTATTGGGGGGATATTTGTTATTGTGGAAATGAAAGTTTTCTGGAGATTGTAAATTGTGAAAGGGTTGTTGTATCTTTTGTTCACCCTTTGAGATTTCCTTGGGTAGTGCACATATTTGGGATTCAGTATTTGACATCTGTAGGGATGTGTTACCACTTGAGCTATGGTGTTTTTCTATTATCAGTTTTAGTGTGCTATCTAACCTTCGGTTGTGGAATAAGTAACTGTGTTGTCAATAGAAGAGTGGCTTTTAACAAGGGTCGTGACACAAAATGGTCCTAGGACAAGTCGTGTTAGAGTTAGTTTAATCAATAGAAATTAAATAACCTATATTAGGGATAGAGTAGCTTAATACATTTAACTAGATAATTTAGCCATGCTCGTTGGCTCAAGTGCTTGTGTTAGACTTGAGATGAGTCAGGAAGGCTTGAAATGACAAGATCATTATCTTGTCTTCTCAAAAGATAATCAATTGCGCACTAGTGTGCATGTGGGGCCAAAGTTTGTGAGAGGTTAGCAAGATAACCTAAGATGGGGGCCAAGACTAAGGAAGAATCTCCTTAGGATAAGCAATGCAACCTTTGTGATGACACTCCTATAATAACAGTTAGTTTGAATTGTAAAGTGGTTGTACTTGATTTTGTGGTTTTGGAAACAATGTAACCTTATGTTTTGTGTTTACTCGTACAATGTTATTTTGTATGTTACCTGTGTCTAGAGGTAGTAGGTTTGTCTTGGTTACCTTTTACTATCACCTAGCACAAGGGTTGGGCCTATGAGTACCACATGGCTAGGTGGTATGCACCTTACACTATTGGGCTTTCTCTTCATGTTCGTGATGGCAGGATCATCTAGTTCAAGGAGCTCGTGTGTTTTTATGGATTTTTACTTCTTTTATATTGATTGTAATAGTGGGACACTATGTATTTGTATTTCCCATTTGTAATTGAGGAGGATTCTTGTGTTGTAATTGTAATATTATGTATGATCTATTCATTATGGGACTAAATTATATATATGGTGTTATATGGTGTTGTATCTATGGAATATATTCATTACATTTCCATGTTTAATTTATTATGCAATGGGTTAATGCTTTGATGTATGTTGTTTATCATAAGTTAATTTCATATGCTATGCTTAGATTTATTTTGTAAGTTTTGGGATTCACATGTAGATGCATTGCATGGCCTAGAGGATGTATGTGTTTAGAGTAGATTACTTTACTTATCATTGTTACTCTTTTTAAGAAAAAAAACTAGTTGCACTTTCGCAATGTTGCGTCATCCTTTAGGTTGTAGGGAAGGGTTTTACACTTGGTATCAAAGCCTAGGTTTAAACATTGGGTGCTCTAGGATAATTTTGAACCCACTAGGCTGTTAGTTACGTAAGTATTATATATTGGGAAAGTCTATCAGCCCATTACGTCAACCTAGGTGTTGTACTCTTTAGTTTCTATTTTTCATTTTTGGGTTGTTCTCACTTGTCTCGTGGAATTTTATCTTTAGGAATTCTTGGTCCAATGGTGTAGAAACCACTGGAACGATAGGAGCCTCAGTGTAGTGTGTAATGCATCGATATCCTTCCTACTAGGGAATGCATTATGGACATTAGTGTAGTGTGGATTAGTTGAGATTTAAAATTTTCTTTGAGTCTTATTTTTACCCCTGATTGTGTGTAGGGATGGGAGGGTCAAATTCTAAAAGAAGAAAGGAAAGGTAGGAAAGATTACCAAAAAAGGGGTGGTTATTAAAGATAATTATACATTAGTAGCCCCACCTTGCATCTCGGGTGACGAGACCTTAGCATAGGCCCTCACACAACTCAAGGTAGAAAAAGTGAAAAAGGTAGATGAGCTAAAGCATAGAATGAAAGGGAAGAAATCCTTTGTGTTTTGAGAGTGGCCATTGGGGTGTAGACCTAACACTACCCTACTATCCAAGGAAGAGAAGGAGAGCCTTCGTGCTTAGCCTTCTACTTCCATTATTGTGGTAGTTGATTCTGATAAGGACCCAGAGGAGTGTCCTCTTTTAGGCAATGAATAGCTCAATAGTTGTTAGAGGGAAGTTGAACCTTTTCTGTTGCTTAGCTAGTTTGATACTTTATTCTATGTTATGATTATGAAACTTTGATACTGATTATATTATGTTTAACACTTTCAGACCTTATAGTTAGTTGTTTCACCATTCTAGGTGGTGTTGGATGAAATTTTATTGATCTTGATGATCATGACATTATGAATTGATGTTTATGATACGTTGGATTTATGGAATTAGTGTTGTGTTGGATAATTTTGATTATGTGCATCCCTTGGTTCATGATTACACTTGCTATGCTGATGATTAGCTATTGCCTTATGATGTGGTTTGTAACTATGTATGTTTACCTAATCTTGCAACTTCCAAGAGTAAGTCAAGTCCTAGGAGGTCGGATTTGACACCCCTCTGATGTCCTATGTTTTCTCTGACAATTTTGATACTTTGATTGATCATATTTTATGTAATTGTTATTTGATTGTTGATAGTGGAGTGATGATAGATCTATATTGATGTGATGTTACACTATATGCATGGTGATTTGTGTGACATGCTTTATGTTCTTTTAAATTTTTATTTGAGATGATATTGCTATATATTGCCATTGTAGTTTAATTGATATTTTATCTCATTAGTTGATGTGACATTGTATTGGTGAAGAGAATAATATTACATTACTTGCTTCTGAGTGCCCTATGATTTCTATGATTCTCTCTTCATGGTGTGTATGACTTATTATCTAGATATATGTACGATATATGCTTTGTTTATAGGTTTGCAGGTACAGGACAATAGCTTTACCTAGTTTCATAGGTCTAAGCATGTCCACTACCCAATAGTATTGTTGAATGGGAGATAGTAATGGGTTAACCTAGTCAAACCTTTACCCTAGTACAGTGTATCATCAGTCTAGATGTATTGGTCATATTATTTATCCATGTTTGTCTTGTTATTTTATTTATCGTGCAAAGTTTAATTGAAAGTATTAAATTATATGTTATGATATTTAATTAATTTGTATTATTGATGTAGAGACATTACAGTAGATAAATTAATTAATTTAATTTATGTTATAAAGTAATTTTAATTATTAGATTAAATGTGAATTAAAATAAATAAGTTATTTAAATTTGATTTGAAATAAATAAATTATTTAAATTTCAAATACATGTTATTGGGAAAAGATCTTTGGAAATATTTGTGGTTGTTGAAGAAAGGATATTTGTTTTATTAGCTGGAAGTTAGAAGGTTTTGATTACTAATTGTTGAAAATTTATTTTCGGAGAGAATTATTGAGATTGAAAGAAGGAAGTTACAAGTTTTCATGGTAAAAAGAGAGGACTTAAAAATGGTAGAATTGTTTGGAGGTTTGAGGAAATTGTTAATGTTAGAAGCTCTCTGATAATTTTAAGAAACTAGTTTTGTTGCATTCTTGGTTCTGGACTATTTCTAATTGTTGAAAATTTATTTTCGGAGAGAATTATTGAGATTGAAAGAAGGAAGTTGTTTTCATGGTAAAAAGATAGAGGATTTAAAAATGGTAGAATTGTTTGGAGGTTTGAGGAAATTGTTAATGTTAGAAGCTCTCTGATAATTTTAAGAAACTAGTTTTATTGCATTCTTGGTTCTGGACTATTTCTATTCTCTGGGAAGTGAGAGTTGAGGAAGCTTTGGAAAAGTTGGAGATTAAAGGGAAGCTCAACATCAAACTTTGAATCAAATTTTCTTTTGGAATAGGTTCTTTATGGTTTTGTGAAGTTAAATTTAAAAGTTTATTCAATTATTATTGTATTGAAAATTGGAAAGGTTTTCTATAGAAGAGGATTTATTTTATTGTAGAAGCTTTTTGGTTTCAAAAGATTACCCTGAATGTTTATAGCCTCTGTAGAATATATTGTAGATCCTTTGCTAAAATTGAACTTTGGAAATGAATTTACCCTGAAGGAAATTATAGTTAAATTGTAGAATCTCTGTTGAAATTAAATCAAAATTGTAGAAAACTCTTTTTTATGAAAATTGGAAATATTCCTCTGTAGAAAACTTCTTTGGTAAAAATTGGAAATATTCTCCTGTAGAAAATGTTTTAAACCTATGTTGAAATTGAAACCTCTGTGAAATTTTCTAAATACTTCCTATAGATAAATATCATTTTGTTTATATATATATATATATATATATATATATATATATATATATATATATATATATATATATATATATATATATATATATATATATATATATATTTGAATATATACATATACACATACAATTATATATATATGAATGATCTATAGAATTTATTCTGGAGAAATTTTATTGGAAATTTGTTGAAATTTGTGTACGAGAATCTTTTGTAAATTTGCACTGCTTTAAAAAAAAAATGAAATATAAATATTATTATGTGGGGTGATGGGGGTAATCCCCACAGCCATCCCCATAGGGGAGGCATTTGTGAGGGCAGGGCTGACGCTGCCTAACCGACCATGCCCCACTTGGGGTTCAACTATGAAAACAACCCTTGCATTCATTGTATTAGTAGTGTTAGGTTTGTTTTTAAAAAATGTTTTTTTATATATAAAATATATAATTATATTATATATATGTTATATAATATGTATATTATTTATAATATATATATTTTATATATTATAAATTTACATATTTATATATGTATTTTGGAAATATGAAATATATTAAAATGAATATTGGAAATGAATAATTTGATTATGTAATTAGAATATATATATAAATAAAGGATATTTATTTAAATAAATATTATGTTGTTAATTAGTGCATGCAATGCACACGTAGGTGTTTTATAATAAATTGATTCTACTAGAAAGATTGATATTTTTTATTTATATGTGTTTGTGAAATTTGAGTTAAACAACTAGTTTTAATTTATGGTTTGTAAATGGAAGTATATTTTTAAAATAAGCATGCAAATGCATGGGATAGTAAATCTTAAACTAAAATGACTTAAGAGAGAAAGTTGATTTATATTTAAATAGATATTGTGTTATTAAAATTCATATTAATGTACAAGTAGAGTATTTTATAATGCAATGATTGTAATAGAGAAATTGATTTTTATTATTATTATACGAAAAATATGGAATTGGAGTTGATTAAATAGTTTTATTTTATTTCTTTATTATTGCAATTGGAATTATACTTACTTTGAATAATTGCATGTGATGAGATGTTGATTCAATTGGATTTGGGAAATCTGAATATTATATTATTTAAGCATCCATATTGTTTTAAACTATGGTATTTTTTGTTCACATTTGCAGCAATTTGAGTTCAATATTATGAGTAATTGTCAAACTAAAAGTTAAACAATTGGTTTAATTCATTGGTGATTTATTAATTGGAATTATGTTTAAATGATGTATTTTAAATATGAGTTATTGATTTGTTTGGATTTAGGAAATCCCAATAGTAGTTCATTTAATTACATGACTTGCTTGTTTCAATTATATATACTTCTGTAATGGTGTACTGGGGGGATATTTGTTATTGTGGAAATGAAAGTTTTCTAGAGATTGTAAATTGTGAAAGGGTTGTATCTTTTGTTCACCCTTTGAGATTTCCTTGGGTAATGCACGTATTTGGGATTCAATATTTGACATATGTAGGGATGTGTTACCACTTGAGATGTGGTGATTTTCTATTATCAATTTTAGTTCACTGTCTACCCTTGGGTTGTGGAATAATTTATTGTGTTGTCAATAGGGGAGTGGCTTTCAATGAGGGTCATGATACAAATTGGTTCCAGGAAAACTCATGTGAGAGTTAGTTTAATCAATAGAAATTAAATAACCTATATTAGGAATAGAGTATTTTCATACATTTAACCATATAATTTAGCCTTGCTCATTCGCTCAAGGGCTTGTGTTAGACTTGAGATGAGTCAGAAAGGCCTGGAATGGAAAGATCATTATCTTGTCTTTGAAAGATAATTGATTACACACTAGTGTGCATGTGGGGTCAAAGTTTTTGAGAGGTTACTAGGATAACCTAAGATGGGGCTGAGACTGAGGAAGATCTCCTTAGGATAGGCAATGCAACCTTTGTGATGACACTCCTATAATAGCAGTCCATTTGGATTGTATAGTGGTTGTACTTGATTTTGTGGTTTTGGAAGCAATGTAACCTTATGTTTTGTGTTTACTAGATAGTGTTATTTTATATGTAGCCTATGTCTAGAGGGAGTAGGTTTGTCTTGGTTACCTTTTACTATCGCCTAGCATGAGGGATAGGCCTATGGGTAACACATGGTTGGGTGCCATGCACCTTATATTGTTGTGCTTTCTCTTCATGTTTGTGATGGTGAGATCATCTAGTTCAAGGAGCTCATCTATTTTTGTGGATTTTTACTTCTCTTATATTTATTGTAACAATGGGACACTATGTATTTGTATTTCTCATTTGTAATCGAGGATGATTCTTGTGTTGTAATTGTAATATTATGTATGATCTATTCATTATGGGACATAATTATATATATGGTGTTGTATCTATGGAATATGTTCATTACATTTCCATGTTTAATTTATTATGCAATGGGTTAATGCTTTGACATATGTTGTTTATCATGAGTTAATTCCATATGCTATGGTTAGATTTATTTTGTAATTTTTGGGATTCACATGTATATGCATTGTGTGGCCTAGAGGATGTGTGCACGATTAGAGCAGATTACTTTACTTATCATTGTTACTCTTTTTAAGAAAAAAATTAGTTGCACTTCCACAGTGTTGCATCATCCTCTAGGTTGTGGGGTAGGGTTTTACACTTGGTCTTAGAGCCTAGGTTTAAACACTAGGTGCTATGGGATAATGTTGAACCCACTAGTCTATTAGTTGCATAAGTATTATATATTGGGCACTATGAGCCCATTACGTTGACCTAGGTTTTGTACTCTTTAGTTTATGTTTTTCATTTTTGGGTTGTTCTCGCTTGCCTCCTAGAATTTTTTCTTTAGGAATTGTTGGTCCAATGGTGCACAAACCAATGGAAGGATAGGTGTAGTGCGCAATGCACTGATATCCTTCCTACTGGGGAATGCATTATGGACATTATTGTAATGTGGATTAGTTTTGATTTAAAATTTTCTTTGAGTCTTATGTTTACCCCTGATTGTGTGTAGGGATGGGAGTGTCAAAGTCTGTAAAGAAGAAAGGAAAGAAAGGAAAGACTTCTGAAAAGGGGTAGTTGTTAAAGAGAATTCTACATCAGTAGCCCCAGCTTGTGTCCTAGATGACGAGACCTTGGCTCAGGCTCTCACACAGCTCAAGGTAGAAAAATGGAAATAGGTTGATGAGCCAAAGCACAAAACTAAAGAGAAGAAGCCCTCCACATTCTGAGAGTGGCAATTGTGGTGCGAACCTAATGCTCCCCTACTGTCCAAGAAAGAGAAGGAGAGCCTTCATGCTCAACCTTTTGCTTCTATTATTATGGTAGTGGATTCTGATGAGGGCCCAAAGGAGTGTCCTCTTTTAGGTTGTAAGTAGCTCGATAGTTGTTAGAGGGATGTTGAACCTTCTATGTTGCTTAGCTAGTTTGATACTTTATTCTATGTTATGATTATGAAACTTTGATACTAATTATATTATGTTTTATGCTTTGAGACCTTATAGTTGGTTATTTCACCATTCTAGATGGTGTTGGATGACATTTCATTGATCTTGATGATCGTGACATTATGAATGGATGCTTATGATATGTTGGATAATTTTGATTACATGTATCCCTTGGTTCATGATTACGCTTGTTATGCTGATGAGTAGCTATTGCCTTATGATGTGGTTGATAACTATGTATCTTTACCTAATCTTGTGACTTCCAAGACTAAGTTGAGTCCTAGGGGGGAGGATGTAACACCCCTCTAATTTCCTATGTTTTCTCTGATAGTTCTAATACTTTGATAGATCATATTTTATGTGAATGTTATTCGATCGCTGATAGTGAAGCAATGATAGATCTATATTGTTGTGATGTTACACTATATGCATGGTGATTTGTGTGACATGTTTATGTTTGTTTAGATTTTTATTTGAGATGATATTGTTATACATGCCAATTGTAGTTTAACTGATCTTTATCACATTAGTTGATGTGACATTGTATTGGTGAAGAGAATGGTATTGCATCACTCTCTTGTGAGTGCCTTGCAATTTTTGCAATTCTCTCTTCATCGTGTGTATGATTTATTGTCTGGATACATGTACAACATATGCTTTGTTTGTAGGTTTGCAGGTAGAGGAAAAGGGCTTCACTTGGTTTCACAGGTCTGAGCGTGTCCACTACCCAATAGTAATGTTGATTGGGAGATAGTAACGAGTTAACCTAGTAAGACCTTTACCCTAGTACAATGTGTCTTCAGTCCATGTATTCGTCGTATTGTTTATCCACGTTTATGCAAAGTTTAATTGAGAGGATTAAATTATATGTTATGATTAAGTATTTAATTAATTTGTATTATTGATGTGGAGACTTTATAAAAGATAAATTGATTAATTTAATTTATGTTATAAAGTAATTTTAATTATTAGATTAAATGTGAATTAAAATAAATAAGTTATTTAAATTAAATTTGAAATAAATAAATTATTTAAATTTCAAATGCCATGTTATTGGGAAAATATCTTTTGAAATATCTATGGTTGTTGAAGAAAAGATATTTGTTTTGTTAACTGGAAGTTAGAAGGTTTTGATTACTAATTGTTGAAAATTGTTTCTCACAGAGAATTATTGAGATTGAAAGAAGGAAGTTGTTTTCACGAGAAAAAGAGAGAGGATTTTAAAATGGTAGAATTGTTTGGAGGTTTGGGGAAATTTTTAATATTAGAAGCTCTCTGATAATTTTAGGAAACTATTTTTGTTGCATTCTTGGTCTTGGACTATTTCTATTCTCTGGGAAGTGAAAATTCTTCTGGAGGAAGGTTTGGCAAAGTTGGAGATTAAAAGGAAGCTCGACATCAAACTTCAAATCAACAATTCTTCTTGAGCAGGTTATTTATGGTTTTGTGAAGTTAAATTGAAAAGGTTATTTAATTATTATTGTATTGTAAATTGGAAAGGTTTTTTGTAGAAGAGGATTCCTTTTATTGTAGAAGCTTTTTGGTTTTAAGAGATTGTCATGAATGTATATAGCGTTTGTAGAATATATTGTAGATCCTCTGTTAAAATTGAATTTTGGAAATGGATTTACCTTGAAGGAAATTATAGTTAAATTGTAGAATCTCTGTTGAAATTAAATCCAAACTGTAGAAAAATCTTTTATGTGAAAATTAGAAATATTCTTCTATAGAAAACTTCTTTAGTGAAAGTTTCTCTAAACTGTGAAATTTGAGTTAAACAACTAGTTTTAATTTCTTATGGTTTGTAAATGGAAGTATATTTTTAAAATAAGCATGAAAATGCATGGGCTAGTAAAACTTAAACTAAAATGACTTAAGAGAGAAAGTTGATTTATATTTAAATAGATATTGTGTTATTAAAATGTTTAATGTACAAGTAAAGTATTTTATAATGCAATGATTGTAATAGAGAAATTGAATTTATTATTATTATACGAATCTATGGAATTGGAGTTGATTAAATAGTTTTATTTTATTTCTTTGTTATTGCAAATGGAATTATACTTACTTTGAATAATTGCATGTTATGAGATGTTGATTCAATTGGATTTGGGAAATCTGAATATTAAATTGTTTAAGTGCCTGTATTGCTTTAAACCATGTTCTTTTCTATTCACATTTGTGGAAATTTGAGTTGAATATTGTGAGTAATTGTCCAACTGAAAGTTAAACAATTGGTTTAATTCAATGTTGATTTATTAATTAGAATTATGTTTAAATGATGTATTTTAAATACGAGTTATTGATTTATTTGGATTTAGGAAATCCTAATGGTAGTTCACTTAATTACCTAAGTTGCTTGTTTCAATTACGTATACTTTTGTAATGGTGTATTGGGGGGATATTTGTTATTGTGGAAATGAAAGTCTTCCAAAGATTGTAAATTGTGAAAGGGTTGTATTATTTTTCACCCTTTGATATTTCCTTGGGTAGTGCATGTATTTGGGATTCAGTATTTAACATCTGTAGGGATGTGTTACCACTTGAGATGTGGTGGTTTCTTGTTATCAATTTTAGTGCACTATCTACCCTTGGGTTTTGGAATAAGTTATTGAGTTTTCAATAGTGGAGTGGCTTTCAATGGGGGCCAGGACACAAAGTGGTTTCACAACAACTCATGTGAGAGTTAGTTTAATTAGTGGAAATTAAATAACCTATATTAGAGATAGAGTAGCTTAATACATTTAACCAAATAATTTAGCCTTACTCATTGGCTCAAGGGCTTGTGTTAGACTTGAGATTAGTTGAGAAGGCCTGGAATGGTAAGATTGTTATCTTGTCTTTTTGAAGATAATCAATTTTGCACTGGTGTGCATGTGGGGCCAAAGTTCATGAGAGGTTACCAGAATAACCCAAGATGGGGGCCAAGACCTAGGAAGATCTCCTTAGGATGACCAATCCAACCTTTGTGATGACACTCATCCTATGGCATTAGCCGGTTTGTATTGTATAGTGGTTGTACTTGATTTTTTGGTTCTGAAAGCAATGTAACCTTATGTTTTGTGTTTATTGGTATAGTGGTGTTTTGTATGTTTCCTATTTTTAGAGGTAGTAGGTTTGTCTTGGTTACCTCTTACTATCTCCTAGCACGGGGGCTGGGCCTATGAGTACCACATGGCTAGGTGGTATGCAACTTACACTGTTGGGCTTTCTCTTCATGTTCATGATGGCGGGATCTTCTAGTTCAAGGATCTCATGTGTTTCTATGGATTTTTACTTCTCTTATATTCATTGTAATAGTGGGACACTATGTATTTGTATTCCCCATTTGTAATTGAGGAGGATCCTTGTGTTGTAATTGTAACATTATGTATGATCTCTTCATTATGGGACTAAATTGTATATATGGTGCTATATAGTGTGGTATCTGTGGAAACATGTTCATTACATTTTCATGTTTAATTTATTATGCAATGGGTTAATGCTTTGATGTATGTTGTTTATCATGAGTTAATTTCATATTCTATGGTTAGATTTATTTTGTAAGTTTTGGGATTGAAATGTGGACGTGTTGCACAACCTAGAATATGTATGTGTTTAGAGCAGATTACTTTACTTGTCATTGTTACTCTTTTTAAGAAGAAAAATTAGTTGCCCTTCCATAGTATTGCATCATCCTCTAGGTTCCGACGTGGGGGTTTACAAGTGGCTCAATTTGAGAAATCTTAAAATGAAGTCAGTGCAATTTCAAGGAAAATAACTTTGCAGATGTGTTTGTCTACCATATGAGAGTACCTCTACCAAATTTTAGCTCCCTATGATCTGATTTGTGAGGGTTTCAAAAGGCCATACCAAATTTTAGCTCCCTATTATATGATTTTTGAGGATTTCAAGAGGCAAAGTTAAAGGGTTTTGCAAAGGTTTGCTATCTACACATAGTAAAATCTATTAAAATGGTCAACTTTGGAAGGCAATATTAAGTAACCAAGAGAGTTTCATCACAAACTGATTCATGCCTTTCATTATCTCCACCAAAATCTACCTCCATGTCAATTTTTAGGCATTTGTTTTTTTTTTAATTTAAATTCAAATGAATTTTACCGAGTTTGACATCTACATTTCTAGAAAATTGTCACATAGATCATCTATGGCGTTTAATATTTTGCAAAGAAGGAACATTGAAGAAAAACCCATTTGCCTACATACTCATGGAGCCTAAATAAACCAGGACTCAAAGATACAGCTTCTTCGAAGATTATGTGATATTTTTCTAGAAAGAGAAGTTGGTGGGTTCCAATTGAGTTCTAACAGGTGTAGTTTTCAAATATGAATAAGTGAGCAACTTTGGGCGTTAGCAGTTTTTAGTCCCAATGACTTCATGCTATACCTTTCTGTAGCCATACTCCCCTATCATAACACAACATGTTGGTGAATTTCCGTGGCTCCAATAGAATTTTAAATCAATTTTCCAAAGCATTCCCAATGTCTACCTAACCCATTTTAGTCACAACACAAAATGTCAAAAATAATTTTTTTGATGACTACCTAAGTTTTGAATGCATTACAAGTTTTGATGAGAGGTAAGGTGTCATGGAATTCAATTATTTTGGGTGTACTAAAAAAAATCTAATTGTTTGAGAAAGTATGTCAAGAGGGCCTAGGAGAAGGCATCTACAATTCTAATTAGATGTGGCATTTTAAGATTGTTGTCTCTTCAATTCTAGAGGATGTCCACAACTCTTATAATTATACATCAA
>VDFB02047230.1:387082518-387136421 GCA_007258455.2 Sequoia sempervirens
ATTGATCTTGATGATCATGACATTATGAATTGATGTTTATGATACGTTGGATTTATGGAATTAGTGTTGTGTTGGATAATTTTGATTATGTGCATCCCTTGGTTCATGATTACACTTGCTATGCTGATGATTAGCTATTGCCTTATGATGTGGTTTGTAACTATGTATGTTTACCTAATCTTGCAACTTCCAAGAGTAAGTCAAGTCCTAGGAGGTCGGATTTGACACCCCTCTGATGTCCTATGTTTTCTCTGACAATTTTGATACTTTGATTGATCATATTTTATGTAATTGTTATTTGATTGTTGATAGTGGAGTGATGATAGATCTATATTGATGTGATGTTACACTATATGCATGGTGATTTGTGTGACATGCTTTATGTTCTTTTAAATTTTTATTTGAGATGATATTGCTATATATTGCCATTGTAGTTTAATTGATATTTTATCTCATTAGTTGATGTGACATTGTATTGGTGAAGAGAATAATATTACATTACTTGCTTCTGAGTGCCCTATGATTTCTATGATTCTCTCTTCATGGTGTGTATGACTTATTATCTAGATATATGTACGATATATGCTTTGTTTATAGGTTTGCAGGTACAGGACAATAGCTTTACCTAGTTTCATAGGTCTAAGCATGTCCACTACCCAATAGTATTGTTGAATGGGAGATAGTAATGGGTTAACCTAGTCAAACCTTTACCCTAGTACAGTGTATCATCAGTCTAGATGTATTGGTCATATTATTTATCCATGTTTGTCTTGTTATTTTATTTATCGTGCAAAGTTTAATTGAAAGTATTAAATTATATGTTATGATATTTAATTAATTTGTATTATTGATGTAGAGACATTACAGTAGATAAATTAATTAATTTAATTTATGTTATAAAGTAATTTTAATTATTAGATTAAATGTGAATTAAAATAAATAAGTTATTTAAATTTGATTTGAAATAAATAAATTATTTAAATTTCAAATACATGTTATTGGGAAAAGATCTTTGGAAATATTTGTGGTTGTTGAAGAAAGGATATTTGTTTTATTAGCTGGAAGTTAGAAGGTTTTGATTACTAATTGTTGAAAATTTATTTTCGGAGAGAATTATTGAGATTGAAAGAAGGAAGTTACAAGTTTTCATGGTAAAAAGAGAGGACTTAAAAATGGTAGAATTGTTTGGAGGTTTGAGGAAATTGTTAATGTTAGAAGCTCTCTGATAATTTTAAGAAACTAGTTTTGTTGCATTCTTGGTTCTGGACTATTTCTAATTGTTGAAAATTTATTTTCGGAGAGAATTATTGAGATTGAAAGAAGGAAGTTGTTTTCATGGTAAAAAGATAGAGGATTTAAAAATGGTAGAATTGTTTGGAGGTTTGAGGAAATTGTTAATGTTAGAAGCTCTCTGATAATTTTAAGAAACTAGTTTTATTGCATTCTTGGTTCTGGACTATTTCTATTCTCTGGGAAGTGAGAGTTGAGGAAGCTTTGGAAAAGTTGGAGATTAAAGGGAAGCTCAACATCAAACTTTGAATCAAATTTTCTTTTGGAATAGGTTCTTTATGGTTTTGTGAAGTTAAATTTAAAAGTTTATTCAATTATTATTGTATTGAAAATTGGAAAGGTTTTCTATAGAAGAGGATTTATTTTATTGTAGAAGCTTTTTGGTTTCAAAAGATTACCCTGAATGTTTATAGCCTCTGTAGAATATATTGTAGATCCTTTGCTAAAATTGAACTTTGGAAATGAATTTACCCTGAAGGAAATTATAGTTAAATTGTAGAATCTCTGTTGAAATTAAATCAAAATTGTAGAAAACTCTTTTTTATGAAAATTGGAAATATTCCTCTGTAGAAAACTTCTTTGGTAAAAATTGGAAATATTCTCCTGTAGAAAATGTTTTAAACCTATGTTGAAATTGAAACCTCTGTGAAATTTTCTAAATACTTCCTATAGATAAATATCATTTTGTTTATATATATATATATATATATATATATATATATATATATATATATATATATATATATATATATATATATATATATATATATATATATATATTTGAATATATACATATACACATACAATTTTATATATATATATATGAACAGTCTGTAGAATTTATTTTGGAGAAATTTTATTGGAAATTTGTTGAAATCTTTGTACGGGAATCTTTTATAAATTTGCACTGCTTTAAAAATAATATGAAATATAAATATTATTGTGTGGGGCGATGGGGGTAATCCCCACAGCCATCCCCATAGGGGAGGCATTTGTGAGGGAAGGGATGACGCTGCCTACACGACCACGCCCCACTTGGGGTTCAACTATGAAAACAACCCTTGCATTCATTGTATTAGTAGTGTTAGGTTTGTTTTTAAAAAATGTTTTTTATATATAAAATATATAATTATATTATATATATGTTATATAATATGTATATTATTTATAATATATATATATTATATATTTTATATATTATAAAATTATATATTTATATATGTATTTTGGAAATATGAAATATATTAAAATGAATATTGGAAATGAATAATTTGATTATGTAATTAGAATATATGTATAAATAAAGGATATTTATTTAAATAAATATTATGTTGTTAATTAGTGCATGCAATGCACAAGTAGGTGTTTTATAATAAATTGATTCTACTAGAAAGATTGATATTTTTTATTTATATGTGTTTGTGAAATTTGAGTTAAACAACTAGTTTTAATTTATGGTTTGTAAATGGAAGTATATTTTAAAATAAGCATGCAAATGTATGGGATAGTAAATCTTAAACTAAAATGACTTAAGAGAGAAAGTTGATTTATATTTAAATAGATATTGTGTTATTAAAATGATTAATGTACAAGTAGAGTATTTTATAATGTAATGATTGTAATAGAGAAAATGATTTTATTGTTATTATACGAAAATGTGGAATTGGAGTTGATTAAATAGTTTTATTTTATTTCTTTATTATTGCAACTGGAATTATACTTACTTTGAATAATTGCATGTGATGAGATGTTGATTCAATTGGATTTGGGAAATCTGAATATTAGATTATTTAAGTGTCTATATTGTTTTAAACTATGGTATTTTCTGTTCACATTTGCAGCAATTTGAGTTCAATATTATGAGTAATTGTCAAACTAAAAGTTAAACAATTGGTTTAATTCATTGTTGATTTATTAATTGGAATTATGTTTAAATGATGTCTTTTAAATATGAGTTATTGATTTATTTGGATTTAGGAAATCCTAATGGTAATTCATTTAATTACATGACTTGCTTGTTTCAATTATGTATACTTCTGTAATGGTGTATTGGAGGGATATTTGTTATTGTAAATGAAAGTTTTCTAGAGATTGTAAATTGTGAAAGGGTTGTTGTATCTTTTGTTCACCCTTTGAAATTTCCTTGGGTAGTGCATGTATTTGGGATTCAGTATTTGACATATGTAGGGATGTGTTACCACTTGAGATGTGGTGATTTTCTATTATCAATTTTAGTGCATTGTCTACCCTTGGGTTGTGGAATAAGTTATTGAGTTGTCAATAGGGGACTGGCTTTCAATGAGGGTCATGATACAAAGTGGTTCCAGGAAAACTCATGTGAGAGTTAGTTTAATCAATAGAAATTAAATAACCTATATTAGGAATAGAGTAGCTTAATACATTTAACCTTATAATTTAGCCTTGCTCATTCACTCAAGGGCTTGTGTTAGACTTGAGATGAGTCAGAAAGGCCTGGAATGGAAAGATCATTATCTTGTCTTTGAAAGATAATTGATTGCACACTGGTGTGCATGTGGGGTCGAAGTTTATGAGAGGTTACTAGGATAACCTAAGATGGGGCCAAGACTGAGGAAGATCTCCTTAGGATAGGCAATGCAACCTTTGTGATGACACTCCTATAATAGCAATCTGTTTGGATTGTATAGTGGTTGTACTTGATTTTGTGGTTTTGGAAGCAATGTAACCTTATGTTTTGTGTTTACTGGATAGTGTTATTTAATATGTTGCCTATGTCTAAAGGGAGTAGGTTTTTCTTGGTTACCTTTTACTATCACCTAGCATGAGGGATAGGCCTATGGGTACCACATGGCTGGGTGGCATGCACCTTACACTATTGTGCTTTCTCTTCATGTTTGTGATGGTAAGATCATCTAGTTCAAGGAGCTCATGTGTTTTTTGTGGATTTTTACTTCTTTTATATTTATTGTAACAATGGGACACTATGTATTTGTATTTCTCATTTGTAATCGAGGATGATTCTTGTGTTGTAATTGTAATATTATGTATGATCTATTCATTATGGGACATAATTATATATATGGTGTTGTATTTATGGAATATGTTCATTACATTTCCATGTTTAATTTATTATGCAATGGGTTAATGCTTTGATGTATGTTGTTTATCAATTGTTAATTCCATATGCTATGGTTAGATTTATTTTGTAAGTTTTGGGATTCACATGTATATGTGTTGTGTGGCCTAGAGGATGTGTGCATGATTAGAGTAGATTACTTTACTTATCATTGTTACTCTTTTTAAGAAAAAAATTAGTTGTGCTTCCACAGTGTTGCATCGTCCTCTAGGTTGTGGGGTAGGGTTTTACACTTGGTCTTAGAGACTAGGTTTAAACACTAGGTGCTATGGGATAATGTTGAACCCACTAGTCTATTAGTTGCATAAGTATTATATATTGGGCACTATGATCCCATTACGTTGACCTAGGTTTTGTACTCTTTAGTTTATGTTTTTCATTTTTGGGTTGTTCTCGCTTGTCTCCCAGAATTTTGTCTTTAGGGATTGTTGGTCCAATGGTGCACAAACCAATGGAAGGATAGGACCCTTGGTGTAGTGCGCAATGCACCGATATCCTTCCTACTGGGGAATGCATTATGGACATTATTGTAATGTGGATTAGTTGTGATTTGAAATTTTCTTTGAGTCTTATGTTTACCCCTAATTGTGTGCAGGGATGGGAGTGTCAAAGTCTATAAAGAAGAAAGGAAAGGCATGAAAGACTTCTAAAAATGGGGTAGTTATTAAAGAGAATTCTACATCAGTAGCCCCAGCTTGTGCCCTAGATGATGAGACCTTGGCTCAGGTCCTCACACAACTCAAGGTAGAAAAAGGGAAATAGGTAGATGAGCCAAAGCACAAAACTAAAGAGAAGAAGCCTTCCACATTCTGAGAGTGGCAATTGTGGTGTGAACCTAATGCTCCCCTACTATCCAAGAAAGAGAAGGAGAGCCTTCATGCTCAACCTTTTGCTTCCGTTATTGTGGTAGTGGATTCTGATGAGGACCCAAAGGAATGTCCTCTTTTAGGTTGTAAGTAGCTCGATAGTTGTTAGAGGGATGTTGAACCTTCTATGTTGCTTAGCTAGTTTGATACTTTATTCTATGTTATGATTATGAAACTTTGATACTAATTATATTATGTTTTACGCTTTGAGACCTTATAGTTGGTTGTTTCACCATTCTAGATGGTGTTGGATGACATTTCATTGATCTTGATGATCGTGACATTATGAATGGATGCTTATGATATGTTGGATAATTTTGATTACATGTATCCCTTGGTTCATGATTACACTTGTTATGCTGATGAGTAGCTATTGCCTTATGATGTGGTTGATAACTATGTATCTTTACCTAATCTTGTGACTTCCAAGAGTAAGTCGAGTCCTAGGGGGTAAGATGTAACACCCCTCTAATTTCCTATGTTTTCTCTTATAGATCTAATACTTTGATAGATCATATTTTATGTGAATGTTATTCAATCGCTGACAGTGAAGCAATGATAGATCTATATTGTTGTGATGTTACACTATATGCATGGTGATTTGTGTGACATGTTTATGTTTGTTTATATTTTTAGTTGAGATGATATTGCTATACATGCCCATTGTAGTTTAACTAATATTTTATCACATTAGTTGATGTGACATTGTATTGGTGAAGAGAATGGTATTGCATCACTCTCTTGTGAGTGCCTTGTGATTTCTGCAATTCTATCTTCATAGTGTGTATGATTTATTTTCTGGATACATGTACAACATATGCTTTGTTTGTAGGTTTGTAGGTAGAGGAAAAGGGCTTCACCTGGTTTCATAGGTTTGAGCGTGTCCACTACTAAATAGTAATGTTGATTGGGAGATAGTAATGGGTTAACCTAGTAAGACCTTTACCCTAGTATAATGTGTCGTTAGTCCATGTATTGGTAATATTGTTTATCCACATTTGTCTTGTTATTTTATTTATTATGCAAAGTTTAATTGAGAGGATTAAATTATATGTTATGATTAAGTATTTAATTAATTTGTATTATTGATGTGGAGACTTTATAAAAGATAAATTGATTAATTTAATTTATGTTATAAACTAATTTTCATTATTAGATTAAATGTGAATTAAAATAAATAAGTTATTTAAATTTTATTTGAAATAAATAAATTATTTAAATTTCAAATGCCATGTTATTGGGAAAATATCTTTTGAAATATCTATGGTTGTTGAAGAAAAGATATTTGTTTTGTTAACTGGAAGTTAGAAAGTTTTGATTACTAATTGTTGAAAATTGATTCTCACAGAGAATTATTGAGATTGAAAGAAGGAAGTTGTTTTCACGAGAAAAAGAGAGATGATTTAAAAATGGTAGAATTGTTTGGAGGTTTGGGGAAATTTTTAATATTAGAAGCTCTCTGATAATTTTAGGAAACTATTTTTGTTGCATTCTTGGTCTTGGACTATTTCTATTCTCTGGGAAGTGAAAATTCTTCTGGAGGAAGCTTTGGCAGAGTTGGAGATTAAAGGGAAGCTCGACATCAAACTTCAAATCAACAATTCTTCTTGAGCAGGTTATTTATGGTTTTGTGAAGTTAAATTGAAAAGGTTATTTAATTATTATTGTATTGCAAATTGGAAAGGTTTTTTGTAGAAGAGGATTCCTTTTATTGTAGAAGCTTTTTGGTTTTAAAAGATTGTCATGAATGTATACAGCCTTTGTAGAATATATTGTAGATCCTCTGTTAAAATTGAATTTTGGAAATGGATTTACCTTGAAGGAAATTATAGTTAAATTGTAGAATCTCTGTTGAAATTAAATCCAAACTATAGAAAAATCTTTTCTGTGAAAATTAGAAATATTCTTCTATAGAAAACTTCTTCAGTGAAAGTTTCTCTAAACTGTGAAATTTGAGTTAAACAACTAGTTTTAATTTCTTATGGTTTGTAAATGGAAGTATATTTTTAAAATAAGCATGCAAATGCATGGGCTAGTAAAACTTAAACTAAAATGACTTAAGAGAGAAAGTTGATTTATATTTAAATAGATATTGTGTTATTAAAATGTTTAATGTACAGTAAAGTATTTTATAATGCAATGATTGTAATAGAGAAATTGATTTTATTATTATTATACGAATCTATGGAATTGGAGTTGATTAAATAGTTTTATTTTATTTCTTTGTTATTGCAAATGGAATTATACTTACTTTGAATAATTGCATGTTATGAGATGTTGATTCAATTGGATTTGGGAAATCTGAATATTAAATTGTTTAAGTGCCTGTATTGCTTTAAACCATGTTCTTTTCTATTCACATTTGTGGAAATTTGAGTTGAATATTGTGAGTAATTGTCCAACTGAAAGTTAAACAATTGGTTTAATTCAATGTTGATTTATTAATTAGAATTATGTTTAAATGATGTATTTTAAATACGAGTTATTGATTTATTTGGATTTAGGAAATCCTAATGGTAGTTCACTTAATTACCTAAGTTGCTTGTTTCAATTACGTATACTTTTGTAATGGTGTATTGGGGGGATATTTGTTATTGTGGAAATGAAAGTCTTCCAAAGATTGTAAATTGTGAAAGGGTTGTATTATTTTTCACCCTTTGATATTTCCTTGGGTAGTGCATGTATTTGGGATTCAGTATTTAACATCTGTAGGGATGTGTTACCACTTGAGATGTGGTGGTTTCTTGTTATCAATTTTAGTGCACTATCTACCCTTGGGTTTTGGAATAAGTTATTGAGTTTTCAATAGTGGAGTGGCTTTCAATGGGGGCCAGGACACAAAGTGGTTTCACAACAACTCATGTGAGAGTTAGTTTAATTAGTGGAAATTAAATAACCTATATTAGAGATAGAGTAGCTTAATACATTTAACCAAATAATTTAGCCTTACTCATTGGCTCAAGGGCTTGTGTTAGACTTGAGATTAGTTGAGAAGGCCTGGAATGGTAAGATTGTTATCTTGTCTTTTTGAAGATAATCAATTTTGCACTGGTGTGCATGTGGGGCCAAAGTTCATGAGAGGTTACCAGAATAACCCAAGATGGGGGCCAAGACCTAGGAAGATCTCCTTAGGATGACCAATCCAACCTTTGTGATGACACTCATCCTATGGCATTAGCCGGTTTGTATTGTATAGTGGTTGTACTTGATTTTTTGGTTCTGAAAGCAATGTAACCTTATGTTTTGTGTTTATTGGTATAGTGGTGTTTTGTATGTTTCCTATTTTTAGAGGTAGTAGGTTTGTCTTGGTTACCTCTTACTATCTCCTAGCACGGGGGCTGGGCCTATGAGTACCACATGGCTAGGTGGTATGCAACTTACACTGTTGGGCTTTCTCTTCATGTTCATGATGGCGGGATCTTCTAGTTCAAGGATCTCATGTGTTTCTATGGATTTTTACTTCTCTTATATTCATTGTAATAGTGGGACACTATGTATTTGTATTCCCCATTTGTAATTGAGGAGGATCCTTGTGTTGTAATTGTAACATTATGTATGATCTCTTCATTATGGGACTAAATTGTATATATGGTGCTATATAGTGTGGTATCTGTGGAAACATGTTCATTACATTTTCATGTTTAATTTATTATGCAATGGGTTAATGCTTTGATGTATGTTGTTTATCATGAGTTAATTTCATATTCTATGGTTAGATTTATTTTGTAAGTTTTGGGATTGAAATGTGGACGTGTTGCACAACCTAGAATATGTATGTGTTTAGAGCAGATTACTTTACTTGTCATTGTTACTCTTTTTAAGAAGAAAAATTAGTTGCCCTTCCATAGTATTGCATCATCCTCTAGGTTCCGACGTGGGGGTTTACAAGTGGCTCAATTTGAGAAATCTTAAAATGAAGTCAGTGCAATTTCAAGGAAAATAACTTTGCAGATGTGTTTGTCTACCATATGAGAGTACCTCTACCAAATTTTAGCTCCCTATGATCTGATTTGTGAGGGTTTCAAAAGGCCATACCAAATTTTAGCTCCCTATTATATGATTTTTGAGGATTTCAAGAGGCAAAGTTAAAGGGTTTTGCAAAGGTTTGCTATCTACACATAGTAAAATCTATTAAAATGGTCAACTTTGGAAGGCAATATTAAGTAACCAAGAGAGTTTCATCACAAACTGATTCATGCCTTTCATTATCTCCACCAAAATCTACCTCCATGTCAATTTTTAGGCATTTGTTTTTTTTTTAATTTAAATTCAAATGAATTTTACCGAGTTTGACATCTACATTTCTAGAAAATTGTCACATAGATCATCTATGGCGTTTAATATTTTGCAAAGAAGGAACATTGAAGAAAAACCCATTTGCCTACATACTCATGGAGCCTAAATAAACCAGGACTCAAAGATACAGCTTCTTCGAAGATTATGTGATATTTTTCTAGAAAGAGAAGTTGGTGGGTTCCAATTGAGTTCTAACAGGTGTAGTTTTCAAATATGAATAAGTGAGCAACTTTGGGCGTTAGCAGTTTTTAGTCCCAATGACTTCATGCTATACCTTTCTGTAGCCATACTCCCCTATCATAACACAACATGTTGGTGAATTTCCGTGGCTCCAATAGAATTTTAAATCAATTTTCCAAAGCATTCCCAATGTCTACCTAACCCATTTTAGTCACAACACAAAATGTCAAAAATAATTTTTTTGATGACTACCTAAGTTTTGAATGCATTACAAGTTTTGATGAGAGGTAAGGTGTCATGGAATTCAATTATTTTGGGTGTACTAAAAAAAATCTAATTGTTTGAGAAAGTATGTCAAGAGGGCCTAGGAGAAGGCATCTACAATTCTAATTAGATGTGGCATTTTAAGATTGTTGTCTCTTCAATTCTAGAGGATGTCCACAACTCTTATAATTATACATCAAATCTTGCTTGAAAAATAATTCAAGGAATTTCTAGAGTGTACTCCATAGAATATAGATGAATCCCACAAAAATCTAGAAGAATACAACCTACAATGGATATAAGAATATTTTATGTTCTAAAACCAATATTGAAAATCCTACAATAACCTTTCAATTTTTCTATGATGCAAGGATTATGTAAAGAAGGTTCGGTAACATGAATGAAGCATTCAATTCACATAGGGTTGACATTGTGCCCAACCTTGTCACAATTTTCTTATAAAAGACCTTGCAATGAAGGTGAGAAAGATGTGCAATAAATTTACATCTCCTGGAAAAGGATATTACGATCCAAGGAACTCAATGAAACTAAAGACATAATGTGAATTTGATGAAGAGAATCCTCCAATTAAAGATTCTGGTTTCTCTAAACTTGGAAGTTCAACTTCAAATATTCCACATAATCTAGAAGCAAATCGTTGTGCCAATGGATGTTGTTGGAGGTTTAATGAGTGAGCATTGCACTAATTTTAGAGGAAATGCTTCCACAGGAGATGTTCAGTTTAGTTCTTTTGATCATGATAAGAAAGTGGTAAATGTGAGAATGAATGATATTTCTCAGGGGAAAGAATGTTGCTTAACAAAAGTAAAGCATTCAACGATCTTTTCAACACTAGTGGTTTTTCAGTCAGAACATTTTGATGAGGTCTATGGAGGGCATGGCACATTTCGTTCTTCTTATAGTTCTATCAATGGTTATATTTTTTATGGGTGTTGATGATAGTGAATTTTTTCAAACACCTTTCTTATTTGGTATTTCCTATTGTCATATGGGCATGATTTCACTTCAATCATGTGGGCTTACCTCTAGCTATGCTGGTTGTTTCTATAATTTTAAGTGTAGGAACTACAAAACATCATGATCCTTTATATTGACCCAACTATGACCACACATTATTGCAAATGCAAATGTTCATTTGTGTGGTGTTCATGGTAGCAATAACACTTGCAACTATTGTTCATGACCGCAAGGAAATAAAGACATTTACAAAGATTCATCAATCGATCACTAGAGATATGGATGCTCTGAAGGCTTGCATGACATTAAGGCTTTAGGAGTAGGAGTTTAATACAGAGGATAGTTAAGACCAAGAATTTGAATGTAAATATCAAATGAATGATGCCAAAGTAGAACACTCTTAATTGGTGAAGCCTTCCCACATCCCCACAAGATGCAAACAAACAAGTTGTCGTAATGAGGTAACTTGACAAGCCTATTCGATGCTACAACAAAGGCTACGAAAAAGACTCATAGTTTTATGGTGGAGTGTGCAACGTAAAAGGGTATAAAATATAATGCAAAAAAAAATGCGGTGAACACTTTTACATTTGAAGAGAAAGATTCATTAAAATTGATACTTGGAATATGAGTGGTAAAAATATAAGATAATTTATTGAAAATGAAAGTTTGTGAGAGGGCGGTGAAATTGAAGACCCTTCCTACATTATCATGAATGCTCCTATGAAATAATGTGGGATAGCTATGGAAGTAAAAAATAATGAGATATAAAGTGCCTTGAGAAATAATTTATGCATGAAATATTTTTAATGTGAAGTTCAAAATATATTTGCAAGCACATAGGAAAAGATAATTGTTTTGATGAGTTTAATGTTTCACCCAAACATAAAATATCTACACATGGAGGATTAAACCAATGGGTAATTTTTTTACCCAAGGAATGCTTTTAATTACAAAGTGGATTCATTATTTCTACCCAAAGAGCATTAATTGGATGAAAAGTGAAGTTTCCAGCAAAAGAAGATTGTTATTAAATTAATTTTCATGAAGATGAAAAATGGAGAATAAAGTTAAAATATTTAATTTTCCAAAGGAAACTAATTAAATATTTTATTTTACCAAAGATAATTAAACGAAGAGCTACACTGAAAAGAAGAGTTACACCAAAAAGATGTTGTGAAGGATTGTAACCCTAAAAGAACAATATATATATGTAAGATGAAATAAAATCATCAAGAGATAAGAAGTAGTAGGTTAGGTAGTTGGATAGGTTGGTCAGTCGCCTCAATAGAACATTATGTTGTATATTGTAAAATAATTTAAAATTATATAATGGAGAAGAATGCATAAATTTGGTGATCCTGTTATGGCATTAGTTGTTTGTTGAAATAATTGGAAATATTATCTAGTTGTCTCCAAGGTTGAAATTTCCTTATTATTTAAATTGATATATCAAGGATATTTTCAATTTATCAAAGAACATTTTTTGCCCTTATGTGGTTCAGTTAACTGGCTCCTTCAAGGAAGGATTAAATTCTTTTAATTAATCAAAATAATCTGGAAAAGGTCATTTGGATCAATAAGAAGAACTTGATAATTGCATCCTTGCACGTTTATGTTAGACATAAACTCATAAAAGTGCCAAACAATTCAAATTGTATCCAAAAATAGGACACACATACCATTTACCTCTTGACTCCATTAGCCTAGCAAAAGTAGGCATTGATCAAACCAATTCCATTTTAGAATTTTATAAAATCTCATTCAAACATTCACATCTCAAATTTCAATAGGAGTTGTTATTAAGCTTTCATTTATCCCACTCCCAATTGCCATTACGAATATATTTCTCTTGAATAGGAAGCACGCAGTTTGATTCTGCCTAATTTGCATAGGTATACCCATCTAGGTCTAGTAGAGCCTAAAGAGAAGAAGGTTCAAATACAATTTGTCCTTGTTTGTTAGCCTAAAGCGTACCAAGAGCTTGGCAACCTCTTGTGGTTTTCTAACTAGTGTTTTTGAGAATTAATAGATAGGTGACTTTGCTAGGGAAAACTTGAGAAAATCTGGGAACATGTGACCTTTCATTATAGAGTCATTAATTTTTTTTGCATCCCTATCATGTCACATAATCGAGGAAAAGTGATTCCACTAGGGATAAAATCAAGAAAAAATTCATTTTTCACTTTTAAGAAAGTGAGTGGTGACTCTGGTAAAAACCTTGATGAAGAATGCATAGATAGTTTGGAACAAAATAATTTTTTGAAAGGAAATAGTTAATAAGAAAGTGTAAAGAATTAGAAAAATAACTACTACAATTGGACAAATAACTACTACAATTGGGAGTCAAATGTGTTCCCAATGCATCACAAATTTATATACCATTCTACAATAAGAATGAATACAAAAATGCAAGCAAGAATTGGACCCCACAAGTGCCACATAATATAACTAGGAATTTTGGCAATGGTTCAAGTAATGCATATCATTCACAACAAAACACTTCTTCACCACAACCATCAAAACAAATAAATGCTTATCTTGTCCCTCCTCTTCCAAGAGTAGTAAGTTACCAAAATCATCAATACAATCAATATCCTAAATATCACCCATGTCAATATCAAACTCCATATCAAAATGTGCAACACAATTTCTTCCCTCTTGGAAATGTCAATCAAAACCTATAGAAAAACACATCAGAATCAATAGTTCAAGGAGGAAAGAAATGATTGCGATCAGTTCATAGAAGATGAGTGTGTAAGTGAAAATAATTCCTATAAGAACCTACAAGAGGATGAATATATAGAGGGTCTCTCTTTCATAACAGATTGTGACAGTGCATGCTATGAGGGATCCATTGAATGTTCATATTTTGATCTACAACAAATTTATTCCTATGGTTCTTATGGAGATCATCATGAAGAAGTAGTGGAAAATGTAAGTTCATTTAATAGTAGACAAATAACACTTCTAGCTGCAATTGAATTCTATGAAGAAACGTTTGATGAAGAAGAGGTTTGTACATCTAAAAAATGGTTTTCAACTGTTTTCAAATCCATTGTTTGATGAAAAAATAGAAGAAAATCAAATGAAATTTTTCCAAGGTGTGCTAGAGCATGAATTTCATGTGTTTTCAAATCCACTTTATGATGAGGAAGAAATATTTTTAGATAACCAGGAAAATATGTCAACCTGTGGAACAAATGACTGTGTTGATAATTCACCTAATTTTTTCTATGATGATTTGGAGCTTCATTATGATGATGAACAAGAAGTGCTGTCATAATAGTGGTTTACAATTCCTGAGAGGAACGGATTTTAGCTGAAATCACATATTTTTAGAAAATATAATGATTTAAGCCTTAAAATGTTCCATTTTAAGGATTCCAATTGAAGAGGGTTTGATCAAATCACCTTAGATCAAACCACCTTGGATAGAACCTCGCTAGTTTTAAACCATACCTATAAATGTGTCTCCTTTACACCTATCAAAATGCTGATAAAAAATCACTTTTGATTTAGCTTTTGGGGGATCAAATGAATTCATTTAAAATTTATTTGAAATCATTATGGTATTCCTCATAACAAGCTATCCAATGAATATAATTTTAATATGTTTTGGTTTTGTTATGTATTTGTTTTTTAAGTTTTATTAAACATAGGTTTTCATCTAAAATGAATTTCTTTGTTCTTCACATGTGGAAAAATAAGATTATTAAAAAAATTGAAAAATATGAGTGCACCAGATATTGAAGTCCTTGATCCAACAAAAAAAAATTAAATTAAAATTTGACATATACAAAAAGTTACGCTATTGTGTTGTGTCTAAATTGTAATTGCTTGACTTTGAAACTTGATTAAGGAAAAAATATTCAATAAAAAACTATCTAACCAAGTGGAAGCACTAGATATAAAAGTTACAAATCTAAATTTGAAAGAATTAGAATTTTATCCTTCATGGAAAAAAAATTTATGCTATACTAAGGCCACTTTTAAAAATGTTGTTTTCTCAAAAAATAAATTTTCATGGGAGATGGAAAAAGAAGTGCAATTTGATTCCAAAAATTTTGAAAAAATATTTTTAGAATCTATAGACAAAATTTGATGAGACTCTAGTTTGCACCATCTTCAAATTCCTCACAGTTTAGCCGCTATAGGTGCCCGAATGTGAAGATTTAGTTAAAAATAATAATTTCAGTGTCCAGTTTGGCCAAAAATTGTAAACCACTATTATGGAATCACACCAAGGTGAAGAGTAAATCAAGAGTGAAATAGACAAAGAGTCATGTTCACTTAGTAGTGAACAAATTTTAGATTTGCTGGCAACGGAGTACCAAAAATGCACACATAAAAAAAAATTAGAGAATTTTTCCCCAACATTAGGGTATTTGCAGGATCATGGTGGGCCAAAAAGTGGCAATATGATGGGTATGTGGCTGACTACTTTTTTTTACCCAAAATTGATGAAATGAAAAGGGTTTTTAAACGAGATTCTCAACTTTCCACAAATATAAATTATGCTTTACTTTGAATTTAATAAGCAATTATTATTCATTTTCTATTCAAATTATGACTAAAGTCTTGATCGATAGATTGATTGAAAAATATTTGTAGCTTTCAAATGGTATCACATTTTTTGAATCTAAAATATGCATCACATTCTATGCTTCACATACTATAGGATTAAAAAAGGAAAAATTGAATTTCATGAAGTTTTGACCAAGTTAAGGTGGTCAGACATATGGGTTTTTTATATTTTTTAAAAATTGTAATAAAACATTCATAATTAATTATTTACTTGGAAAAAAAATTACAAAAAAATATGCATCACATTGGGACATGAGTCCTCTACTTATATCTAAACTCTTATAAAACAATATTATTATTTTATTGTGGTTAGGGTGGTCAGACATACACCTTATTTTTCCCTAAAAGTACTATTGCATTGAAATTTCAATTTTTTACCAAATAGATTTCTTTTTTAAAAAAAAAACCTAATAGTTTAGAAACTTCATTCAATTTGCTACAAATTCTATTCTTACATATTTTTGAAATAATATAGATAACTTATTCAAATTTTTAAGTCAAGTTGCCTAACTCTTATTCTTTTGATTTTTTTGCCACTTAAGGGCTTGTTTTTTCCATGATGATCCTGCACATACCCATTAGTTAGTATGAATGTCCAAAATAATGATTGTATGAATCACAAGTTTGTGTCACTACTAATTAGTGACATAAAAGTGATAGAATTTTTTTCAAATCTGATTGTCTTAGAAAATGTTGGTGTGACAGAATTTTTTGACTTACAAGAGAAGGATTTAGATAGTGCATCTTTAGCATAGCTGGGAGATCATCTAACAATACATAATAGTAAGCAAAATACTGAGAAATGTTGCATTGAATCTGAAAACACATTGTATGTTGAAGGTGCAAATTATTTATCACATGATAATGGGGATTATGAACTACATAATGGTGAAAGGAACTTGGTTTAGGCTGAACACAATGATTTTTTGAAAGTTTTCAATGGTAGCACATGTAGCAAGACAAATTGCATGAATGTTTTCAAGAGGAATATCAAAAAATCATATCAGAACAAGGTGTATGAGAGAGGAAAATAGGGGCCTTTCTTTTTGATAGCCTTGTGCCATTAGCTGTGGTATGGTTTTTCAAACAGTGATATCAGTTCATGACAAGAAAAAAGTCTGAATCTGCTACTCAATAAGTAAGAAACTTGGCCTGCTCTCCCAAAGATATGAATTCTTGATATGCCCATAGGGGGCATACATCCCCAGATGGAGCCATTGTTGGGGCCTAAAATTTCATACAAATTTTAGGTTCCCATGTTCAAAATTTTGATTTTAACACTCATAAGTATAGTTCAAAAATCTACTTAGGTGGCTCACTTTGAAAAATCACAAAATGAAGTCAGTGCAATTTCAAGAAAAATCACTTTGCAGATGTGTTCATCTACCATATGAGAGTACCTCTACCAAATTTTAGCTCCCTATGATATGATTTTCTAGGGTTTCAAAAGGCCAAGTTAAAGGGTTCTGCAAAGGTTTGTTGTCTACACAGTAAAATCTATTAAAATGGTCAACCTTTGAAGGCAATATTAAGTAACCAAGAGAGTTTCATCACAAATTCATTGGTTCCTTTGATTCTCTCCACCAAAATCTACCTCCATGTCAATTTTCAGGGGATTTGGATATCATTTGGTATTTTTTCAAATTTAAATTCAAATGAATTTTACCTAGTTTGACACCTACACTTCTAGAAAATTGTCACAGAGATCATCTTTGGAATTTAATATTTTGCAAAGGAAGATTAAAGAAAAACCCATTTTCCTATATACTCATGGAACCTAAATAAACTAGTCCTCAGAGTTATAGCTTCCCCCACTCAGATGATGTGATATTTTTCAAGAAAGATAAGTTGGTGGGTTCCAATTGAGTTCTGACAGGTGCAGTTTTCAAATATGAATAAGTGAGAAACTTTGGGCATTAGAAGTTTTTAATCTTGATGACTTCATGCCAAACCGTTTTGTAGCCATACTCCCCTATCATAATGCAACATGCCGGTGCATTTTTGTGGCTCCAGGAGAATTTTAAACTTTTTTTCCAAAGCATTCCCAATGTCTACTTGACCCATTTCAGTCACAATACAAAATGTCAGAAAGAAAATTTCTGATGACTACCCAAATTTTGAATGCATTACAGCTTTTGATGAGAGGTAAGGTGTCATGTAATTGAATTATTTTGGGTGTACTTAAAAAACCTCTAAGAAGTGTTTGATAAAGTATGTCAAGAGGGCCTAGGAGAAGGCATCTACAATTGTAATTAGATGCGACATTTTAAGATTGTTGTCTCTCCAATTTGAGAGGATGCCCATGACTCTTATAATTATACATCAAAGCTTGTTTGAAAACTAACTCAAGGCATTTCAAGAGTGTACTTCATAGAATATAGATGAATCCCACAAAAATCTAGAAGAATACAACCTACAATGGATATAAGAATATTTTAGGTTCTAAAACCAATATTGAAAATCCTACGGTAACCTTTCAATTTTTCTATGATGCAAGGATTATGTAAAGAAGGTTCGGTAACATGAATGAAGCATTCAATTAATATAGGGTTGACATTATGCCCAACCTTGTCACAATTTTCTTATAAAAGACCTTGCAGTGAAGGTGAGAAAGATGTGCAATAAATTTACATCTCTTGGAAAAGGATGTTACGATCCAAGGAAATCAATGAAACTAAATACATAATGTGATTTCGATGAAGAGAATCCTCCAATTAAAGATTTTGGTTTCTCTCAACTTGGAAGTTCAACTTCAAATATTCCACATAATCTAGAAGAAAATCATTGTGCAAGTGGATGGTGCTAGAGGTTTAATGAGTATGAGCATTCCACTGATATTGGAGGAAATTTTTCTACAGGAGATGTTCAGTTTATTTCTTTTGATTGTGATAAGAAAGTGGTAAATGTGAAAATGAATGATAAATGTCAGAGGAAAGAATGTTGCTTAACAAAAGTCAAGCATTCAACAATCTTTTAGACACTAGTGGTTTTCCAGTTAGAACATTTTGATGAGGTCTATGGAGATCATGGCACTTTTTTCTCTTATAGTTCTATCAATGGTTATATTTTTTATGGGTGTTGATGATAGTGCATTTTTTCAAATGCCTTTCTTATTTGGTATTTTCTGTTGTCATATGGGCATGATTTTGCTTCAATCATGTGGGCTTGCCTCTAGCTATGGTGGTTACTACTATAATTGTAAGTGCAGGAACTACAACATGTCATGGTCTGTTATATCGACCCATCTACAACCACACATTATTGCAAGTGAAAATGTTCATTTGTGTGGTGGTCATGGTAGCAATAACACTAGCAACTATTGTTCATGACCACAAGGAAATGGAGAATTTTACAAAGATTCATTAACCGATCATTGGAGGTATGGACACTCTAAAGGCTTGCATGACATTAAGGCTTCAAGGGTAGGAGTTTGATATAGAGGATGACTAAGACCAAGAATGTGAATGTAAAGATCAAACGAATGATGCCAAAGAAAAATTTTCTTAAGTGGTGAAGCCTTCCCACATCCCCATAGGATGTAAACAAAAAAGTTGTGGTAATGAGGTAACTTGACAAGCCTATCCCGCGTTCCCACAAAGGCTAGGGAAAAGACTCACGGTTTTATGGTGGAGTGTGCAATGCAAAAGGGTGTAAAATATATTGCAAACAAAAATATGGTGAACACTTTTACATTTGAAGAGAAAGATTGATTAAAATTGATTCTTGGAATATGAGTGGTAAAAATGGAAACTAATTTATTGAAAATGAAAGTGTGCAGGAGGGTAGCGAAATTGAAGACCCTTCCTGAATTACCGAAGATGCTCCTATGAAATAATGCGGGATAGCGATGGAAGTAAAAAGTAATTAGATATAAAGTGCCTCGAGAAATAATTTGTGCATGAAATATTTTTAATATGAAATTCAAAATATATTTGCAAGCATGTAGGAAAAGATAATTGTTTTGATGAATTTAATGTTTCACCCAAAAATAAAATATCTACACATGGAGGGTTAAACCAAAGGGTAATTGTTTTACCCAAGGAATGCTTTAAATTACAAAGTGAAACATTTTCACCAAGGGGTTACAAAGTGCATTCATTATTTCTATGCAAAGAGCATTAATTGGATGAAAAGTGAAGTTTCCAGCAAAAGAAGATTATTATTAAATTAATTTTCATGAAGATGCAAAATGGAGAAAAAAGTTAAAATATTTAATTTGTCAAAGGAAACTAATTAAATATTTTATTTTACTAAAGATAATTAAACAAAGAGCTACATCGAAAAGAAGAGTTACACTAGATAGATGATGTGAAGTGTTGTAACCCTAAAAGAACAATGTATATATGTAAAATGAAATAAAATCATCAAGAGATAAGAAGCAGTAGGTTAGATAGTTCGATAGGCTGGTTAGTCCCCTCAATAAAACATTATGTTGTATATTGTAAAATCATTTAAAATTATATAATGGAGAAGAATGCCTAAATTTGGTGGTCTTGTTATGGTGTTAGTTGTTTGTTGAAATAATTGAAAATATTATCTAGTTCTCTCCAAGGTTGAAATTTACTTATTATTTAAATTGATATATCAAGGATATTCTCAATTTATCAAAGAACATTTGTTTCTCTTATGTGGTTCAGTTAACTAGCTGCTTCAAGGAAGGATTAAATTCTTTTAATTAATCATAGTAATATGGAAAAGGTCATTTGAATCAAGAAGAAATTGATAATTGCATCCTTGCACGTTTATGCCAAGCATAAACTCATAAAAGTGCCGAACAATTTAAATTGTATCTAGAAATAGGACATACATACCATTTACCTCTTGACTCCATTAGCCCAACAAAAGTAGGCACTAGTCACACCAATTCCATTTTAGAATTTTATAAAATCTCATTCAAACATTCACATCTCAAATTTTAATAGGAGTAGTTATTAGAAAGCACACAATTTAGGTATGTCTCATTTGCATAGGTATACCTGCCTAGGTCTAGAAGAGCCTAAAGAGAAGAAGGTTCAAATACAATTTGGCCTTGTTCGTTAGCCTAAAACATACCAAGAGCTTGCTAACCTCTTGTGGTTTTTTAACCAACGTTTTTGAGAACTAACATGTTTAATAAATGGTCAATTAGAATTAGGTTTAGGACTTCATTAGGGATAGGTTACAATTACATTAGGGTTAGGGTTTAATTTGGGTTATAGTTTAATAAGGGTTAGAGTTTAATTGGGATTAAGGTTATGTTTTAATTAGGATTGAGAGTTAAGGTTAGAGTTCAATTAGGGTTATGGTTCAATAAATGGTCAATAAGAATTAGGGTTAGGGTTAGGACTTCATTGGGATAGGTTACAATTACATTAGGTTTAGGGTTTAAATTGGGTTAAAGTTTAATAAGGGTTAGAGTTTAATTGGGATAAAAATTTGGGTTCAATTACGATTACTATTCACTTGGGTTAGTGATAGGATTAGGATTGGGGATGAAAGAAGGTTAGGGTAAGTGGGTTAGGATTGAGGATCAAACAAGGATAGGGTAAGGGTAAGGATTAGAGTTTTATTTTTATTTTTATTTAAAGGGGGTAAAAACTTTATTGAAAATCAGTGCAAAGCATTACATAATAACAAAGGGCCAAAGCCCTAGGAACCAACAAAAACCACAAGAAAAGCGAAGAACAAAATCACTCTTCCCCAATAGCACTCCCATCCTCAGCAAGAATCCTCTCCAAATCCTGACATAACTCACGGGGAATCTGCTCCCACCCATCAATCTTTCCATCATCTATATTCTCTGACACCTATTTGGCTAGACAAACAGCTGTCCTATTCCATTCCCTTGGAATATGGACATAAGATACCGACTCCATCAAAGAGCTAACCTGCAATATCTGCTACACCAACATAGCCAATTGCCAGCTAACATTAGAAATCTTCTTTCCATGAAGTAAATTGACCAAGACCTGAGAATCTGACTCACAAATGACCTTACGCCACCCTAAAGCATATGCCCGTTTCAAGGCATAGAGAATAGCCAAGCCTTCCATCCTATTGATAGACTGTATCCCTTCATTAGCAGAAAAAATAAAAACCACTAATCCAAAAGAATCCCTAGCAACCCCGCCAATCCCAGCAGGTCCAGGATTTCCCCTAGATGAGCCATCTGAATTAATTTTCAAAAAGCCAGTAGGAGGGGGCAACCAACTCCCCACCCTTTGAACTTTTTGCTTCACACGCCTACCTCTCCTGACGCAAGTAGAAGCTGAAGATAACCCTTGAATACCCAGCCGATCAACCATCTCAACATCTCCTTTCTCTAACGGCAACATAATCTCACCTTTAGCTTCGACTGTCTCCTAGATCATTCCCACAATTCTAAACCAAACTTGTTGAATCCCCAAATTTTCACCTCGAAAGATTCTTCGATTCCTTTCCAACCAAACTTGCCAAAGCAGAAAGATGGGACCAACATACCAAACATCCTGCAAGAAAGAGTCCGAGGAGGGGGGCCTCCCTAGACTACTCCAAAACTCAACCAAGGAGGAGGCATGAATGCATGGGATTTTCCAAACACCCCACCAGAAATGCCAAAGCTGTAAGGTGAAGGAACAACGAAAGAATAAGTGAGGAGAGTCCTCCTCCCCACACCTGCAGAGAACACACCTAGATGGGCCTGAAAAACCTCTCTTGCGGATATTATCCCAAGTAAAACACCTATTCCAAGCCAAAGTCCAAATAAAGTAATTACACTTTGGCCAAGAGAACTTATTCCAAAATTTATTCCACCAATGAACCTCCACGCCCTCAATCTGCTAGGAAAGCAACTCCTGATACCCAGAAGAAACAGTGTAAGCACCCTTGGGGTTAGGAGACCAAGCCAACACATCCTGATCCATGAGGGAGCTACAACTTTGACGAGAAAGAATGTAATGAAGCTCAGGGTACTCCTCCTCCATACCAACAATAGGCCATTCCTCAGGGTTCTTCCATCTTGCCTCCACCAACTGCCCTTGAAAGGAAAGAGACTTAAAGTCACACACCCTCGACCATCCTGCTTCACAGAACCTCTGGCACAAAGTAAGAAAATGAGGATACTGAGAAACAATGGGAGGGTGGCCATCCCAAGCGTCATGCCAAAAATGTGACTTAGATCCACTCTTGCATATCCAGAATAAGCCACCCTTAATGAGCATAGCCCCTTTCTTGAGAGTATTCCAAATCACAGATCCCTTCCCTGTCAAGCTATAATGAGGGATATCACTTTGAGGAATCCCAGGAAAGTACTTTTGAGTCAAAATTCTGGCCCACACCCAGTCCTGTTCCACACACCAATGCCAATACAATTTAATAGCCAGAGCTATACCAGACAACAATGACTGCCTTAACCCAAGACAACCAAACTGTTTAGGGCTACAAACAACATCCCATCTAACAAGGCTCCACTTGGAAGATAATAAACTACCAGCCCATAAAAATTGTCTTGCTAAGGAATCAAGATCCCTAACAAAGCCCATTGGCACCACCTGAATCATACACCTATAAAGAGGGAGAGCCTGAACCACATATTTGAGCAACTGAACCCGACCCGCAAAAGATAGCCAGTGAAGGGTCCAATGAGTGACTTTGACACGAAATTTTTCTAGAATAGCCTACCAAGAATCCCTAGACTGCCTACCAATAGAAATAGGAATCCCAAGGTAGGTCAGCAGGAGATCCCCAATTTGAAATCTAAGAATATGAGCAATTCTCCTCTGAATAGAGTTCGGGGTATTGAAGAAAAAAATGGAAGACTTGCCCTCATTAATTGACTGGCCCGATGCAACAAGATAAATATCCAACACCTTGCACAAGTTTGAAGCCTCCCTAATAGTAGCCATGCCCATCAGAGCAGTGTCATCCATAAACTGTAAGTGAGATTGCACTGGTAAGCCACCTCCCCATTGCCATCCTTGAATGAAACCCCCCTCCACATTCCTTTTTATCAACCGTCCCAAACCTTCCACCAGAAGAAGAAACAAGTAAGGAGAGAGGGGGTCACCTTGTCATAAACCCCGTGAAGCACCAAAGAGTTCAGAGTGCTCCCCATTAATCAAAATAGAGAAAGAAACTGAATTCACACAACTCATAACCCAGCGAATCCACTCCTCAAAACCAAAGGCCCTCAGAACTTTTTGGAGGAAGGACCATCGAACTCTGTCATAAGCCTTGGCCATGTCAAGCTTGATGAACATAGCCTTATCTTTGGAGTTGGCCATAGAATGAATAGTCTCTGTAGCAATAACCACCCCATCCAAAATTTGGCGGCCCACCACAAAACCACTCTGTTCCTCAGAAATCAGCAGCGAAAGCCACTTTTTTAACCTATCAGCAATCAACTTAGAGATAATTTTATATATAACATTGCAAAGAGAAATGGGGCGAAATTGACTTAACCGATCAGCCCCATCACCCTTGGGGATTAGAGCAAGGAAGGTAGAATTTAGGGCCCGAAGCATTTGCTTATTCTTTTGAGACTCTTGAACAACTGCCAATAAATCTAGCTTGATAATCTCCCAAAATTCCTAGAAGAACTCAATCGGGAAGCCATCCAGACCAGGAGCTTTACCCTTCTTCATCTAGAAAACAGTCTTCTCCAGCTCCTCCAAAGAAATATCACTCATAAGATGCTCCTTCATCTCCCAAGAGACCAAAGAAGGAATACAAGAGAGGACCTAAGCCTCTTCAACTGAGTCCCCCTGCGAGTCCTCCCTGAATAAAGAAGCAAAATACTGCACAGCTTCATTTGAGATATCCTGAGTAGAAGAAAGAACCTCTCCCCTGTCAGTCACCAAAGCCGAGATAGAATTACCATGATGTCTGGCCTTCACCGAATTGAAGAAGAAGGCAGTATTCTTGTCTCTCTCCTGAAGCCACTCAATCCAAGCTTTTTGTTTCCAGTAGATTTCCTCCCTCAACTCCCACTCCTCTAGAGCTTTCAATGCCCTAGCTTCGTCCCGCAACAAATCCTCAGACACCCCATCCTCCCTAATCAACCTAGTAATACCATTCAGCTCAGCTTGTGCAGCAAGCTTCGCATGGTAAATGTTTCCAAAGCAATGTCGGTTCCATCGTTTAAGCTGATACTTAACATATTGAAGGAGCTTAGCAAAATTATACATTGCAGTACCATAAGCAGGTCTACCATACCTCCACCATTCAGCAACACATCCATAAAGGTCAGGGTCCCGCAACCACATTAGCTAGAATTTGAAGGTTGGCGTTCAAGGCATTCAAGCAGAAGAGATAACTAGCTTTATAGGCCAGTGATATGAACCTCTCCAGTCTAATATCTCAGAACTAGAAGACCACATTCCCCCAACCCAAAAATAGGAGACCATGAAACGATCCAGTCGTTCAGCAATGCAACTATCACCAACCCTTCTATTGTTCCAAGTAAATTGACCATTGCTAGGTTTGATATCAACAAGATTGAGAGTAGATATGTTGTCTTGAAACAACAATGCAGAAGGCTCTAGTCTTGCAATACCACCCCATTTCTCAGCTAATTCAGTAATAGCATTAAAGTCCCCTGCAATGATCCAAGGGTGATGGGGAAATAGGCTATGAACAAAATGAATATGTGTCCATAAAAGAAGTTTACCCTAGAACTCAACAGGTGCATAAACATTGGAGAAAAGAACAAACTCTCCCGACTCAGGACATGAGGCAACCATGGATAAAGATGACTTGAAGGATAACCACCACAAAGGTTGAATCTTCCGAGGGTTCTAGAGACAAGCCACACCCCCCGAGAATCCTTGAGCCCCAATACACTGGCATTGACCATTCTTCCACAACTTAGGCACTAAACCCATCATGCAGTCAACAGATAACTTGGTCTCCTGAAGAAAAAGAACATCAGGAGAATGACTTCTTACCAACTCACAAACAACTTTTAGTCTAGGGCCACTGTTCAAGCCCCTTACATTCCATGAAATAATGATCATTTCAAAGGAGTCGAAAAATGAGAATCTAGGGTCTTAACAGACCCTGACTCCACCAAAGTCTCCCCCATCATCTTAATCTTTTCCAAATCTTTCTTCCTGCCAAGTTTAACACTTTTCTATGATCCCCCCTTCTTGCCATCCTTTTGAAAAATGCCTAAATGAGGAGAAGGCTTGCTACTCTTAGCCACATCCGATCCAACATTTTGTGCAGGAACAGACGTGCTTCCATCCCCCTGCCCCAACTCAACATTTGGACCTGACTTCACCTGAGCCCCAACCTGCACATTAGTGACCATAGGTATGGCAGACTCCTCCTGTGGAGTAGGAGGATTAATGGAAGTGTGATCCTCCAGGCCAGAACCAACCACACCCAGATCCACATTTATTAACCCTGGATTAACTTCTTGTTGACCCAAATCATCCAAGACCTCAAACCTATTAAAAGTATCCTCATCTTGTGTCTCCATCAAAGTCCTCTTTTGTCCTCTATTTCGGTTACGAGCCTTAACAGGAACATAACCCTTAGCATCAGCACCCTCAACAGAAATAGGATTCTTCCCCTTATCAACATCAGAATTGTTACGAGGAGGAGGTGGAGGCTGAGGCACCACCGGCTTAGCCTTCGGGCATCTTTGCACCAAGTGACCATATTCATGGTAGAGGCGACATCGGAAAGGAAGGGTTTCATAATCCAATTGTTGTACCCAAGAATGGGGACCCACACACATATCAAAAGCATCTGGCAAAGGCCTACTCAAGTCAATTTCCACACAAATTCGAGCAAAAGTCATTACTTTCTTACCTAGGGTTTAGTGATGATAGCATATAGCTCTGAGGAAGTGTGACCTTCTTAATGAAAGTGTGTCCTTCTTGATCTATATTAGTGTCTCTTTTTTGGTGATATTGGGCTTGATGTCCTTTAAGTGTGTGAGTTTTCTTGGCATATGATGTTCCTCTTTGTGGTAATACTATCGCTAGTATTCCATAAGGTGTGATATTTTTATTCCTAGACTTGTCCTCTCTTAGTGGTGACTTCATGTGTGATGTTCCATAAGGTGTGACCTTTCATATATTGAGCAAAGCCCCTTTATTTCTTTTGTAAATCACCTTTTGTGGTGGTGTTGTTATAACATCCCTAGAGGTTTTGGCCTTATCTTTTCATGGTTTAAGTGTCTCCTTAGGTGATTTTATGCACCCCTTGAGGTGAGATTTGTTCATCCCTTGTGGCGTTAAACTTTGTGCACCCCCTGAGGTGAGTTTGTTCATCCCCCATGATGTTTAACTTTATGCACCCCCTGAGGTGAGTTTTATGTGCTCCTTGAATCAAGATTTTGCAAGATAGTTCATGAATTCAACATAATGAAGCTTGTTGGGTCATGATTCTGAGCACCCCTTTTTAACATGGCCACCTAGCATAGCACAACTTTCTTGCCAGTGGATCCATGTGTTTCATGAGTGTTTAGCATAACACAACTTGTTAGCCTTATGGAACCCATCATATTGCATGAACATATAATATAACATAACTTGCTAGCCAATAGATCCATGTGGATCATGAGTGATGTGGCATAATGCAACTTGCTCATCCTCATGGGAGCATTTCTTTACTCAATGGATGATGTTTGGTATTTGAGAAAATTTAATATTGAGGTCTCTTTTCCTTACCAACTCAAATCTATTTAGTACTAGTTCCTTGTGCTTTTGTTGTGTCTTTTTGAGTGTCTTCTTCATGGGTGATCCCACAATAGTGCTTTAACTATTTTAACTAAATCTTCACTTCAGGCACCTATAGCTAATAAACCATGAGGAATTTGAAGATGATACAAAATAGTGCTTTGTGACATTTTGTCTATAGATTCTATATATATATATATATATATTTTGGAACCAAAATGCATTTTTTTTTCATTTCCTTTGAAAACTAGTTTTTAATACAAAACACCATTTTTGAAGAGTGATGTTCACCATAAACAACATAACTTTTTTCTATGAAGGATAAATTTTTATTTTTTTTTAAATTTATCTTTATAGCTATGATATCTAGCACATTCATTTGGTTTCATAGTGTTTTATTGAATATATTTTTCTTGATTAAGTTTTCAAGTCAAACCAATTACAATTTAGACATAGGTGGACCATATACAACTTTTTTTTGTATGTATTGAAATTCTTTTTTTGTTGTTGGATCAAGGACATCAATACCTAGCATGAACATATTTTTCAGATTTTTTTTTATAATCTACTATTTTTCACATGTGCAATTTAACAAAGAGCTTGATTTTTAGTGAAAAACCTATATTTAATTAAACTAAAAAAAACACAATAAAACCAAAATATATTAAAATTATATTTGATAGATAGCTCATTTTGAGGACTACCATCATCTAGTTGGGTCTATGAAGTTTATCCCATTTTCATTTTCAACCCAAGATCAGAAAGGAAATTTTTTGTAGAAAATTGCTAGAGGATAGGGAGAAGGGCAAAAAAGGGGGGTTCAAGCAAGCCCCCTGGATCCCTTCAAGCAATAGGAGGTTCACTCAAACCCCCCTTTTTTTACAATTTTCCTTTATTTTCATTAAAAAATGTGCCAAAAAGGGGATGACATGACAAAGGGGTTCACTCAAAGGGGGGGTTTGAGCGAACCCCTTTGTAGGTTCACGCAAACCGCCCCTTCAAGTGAACCCCTAAAAAATTGAATTTTTTTTCTTTGAAACATTTTTACAATTTCTCTTCATGAAGGGAATTGTAAAATAGTATTGTGGGATCAACCTCATGTTTACATTGTGTTTGAATTGTGTTTGTGCTCATTTTGTTATCATATATATGTTATGTTGTGTGTTTTCATCGTGTATGCTTTATGTTTTTGACATATATGTTTGTGTATGTCAAGTCTTGCTACATAGCATACATGTTCATGTTCCTTTGTTATTATGTTGGTTTTCCATGGGATCTTGGATCCTAGGGGCTTGTGCATTCCCCCTAGATCCTTAGTCATCCTATCTCTTCAACATTTAGATAATTGAACCCCTCTTGGCATAAAATTTTCTACTTTAGTGTGAGTTTGAGCATAAGTTCATACTCTCACTAAAGTGGGGGCTAAATGTATTGTCGTAAATTGTCACCCTTAACAATTTCACTTTATGTTTTGTCCCCCTTAATTTATTGGACCTAATTGAGCACCTAGTTTCATAAATTATGCATTTCGAGGCCCATTTCTACCATTTTTTGAGAAATTTCAAGCATTGAACAAATGCATCCAATTGATATTTTTCCTTCAACACTTAATATCCTAAAAAATAGGGCCATGACCCATACACCCTTAGGCATATGGTTCCCACAATTTTGTCGAGGACTAATTTTGAATATGTTAGTTTCAACATTTTAACATTCAAAATTCAACTTACAAATGTTAGCTATTAGGATGTAATTTTCGTGAAATCAGAGAAATGCCTATAAATACCCAGTTATTGCATCATTTGAAATATAAATGAAATTATCTAGCAAGTTGGAGAATTTATGATCAAGCATTATTGTCAACAACAACATTTCAGAGCTTTATTACAAAAATTCAAGATCTAAGGATCATGTCAAATCCTATGTGATTCATGTGTGTTTATGTTATCATTGTTTGTGAAGGCTAATGCTTGTTGTAGGTCTCCAAGAAATTTCAAACATTCAAGAAAGAAATATCTAAGACCTTGAGGGGATATGTAGGACTTTAGTCTTTCAAGGAAGTCATTGAAGGGGTGGTGAGTTGCAACACTTTGTGATTTCATCATTCCTTCCTATCATTTATCCTTTTCATCATTGATATTGCCATTGTGGAAGTTGAAATACTTACAAGTGGCTTAACTAAGGCAAGCCCCTAAATGACACAACCCTTTCCCTCTCTTTGAATGTGAAAGTTTTAGGCTTGAATATGATTGAACGAAGTTTGAAGAGAAGTTATTCATTGTTGCAATTGAAGCCCTACACCTTGTCAACTCACAAAAACTCGCCAACAAAATCATTTGATGGTGATCTAACAACTTTGCAAGTGGAAATAGAGGTCTTAGATATGCCATTAGAGGACTGCAAAAATAAATTAGAAGAAGCCTACAAGGACCCATACACCCCTATGTGACTTTGTCCCTATATTTAGACCAACAATAAATTTTTAGGACAGGTACACATGATAGGGATGGGGTTGGATGAGGCACTCAATACCCCATGCTCTGAGTCCTTGCTCCTAAGAACTCCTAGGTGTCTCTTCCACCTTGTCCTTGTGGTCCTGCCTTAGGTTTAGGTGCCACTGCTCCTACTGACCAACCCCACTACCAACATACTTTCATTCTACCAATCCAACCTTGGTGCTTCGCCACATGCTCACCCTTGACCCTTATCCTTCCTTAAAGGTTAAATACCATCAACCTTCAGCTAGATTATTGTAGGGGTGTGAAAATGTTTTAAAAGCTTCAAAGTAACCCATTTGGAACCCTTCTTCAATCACAAGATTCCAATTTCTGGTCGCTTTCCTCAAAACCCTATTTTGGGGTTAAAAGGGCTACTAGCCAAGAGCCCCTATTAGGCCTCTTAACCCGAGAAAGGTGAAATTTACTCCAAACTCTTCCAAATGACCAGGGATATTCACTTGGGTTTTATGTTTTCCATGCCCACACCTTAAATTTTTTTGGAGTTTTGAGGCTGAACAGTCCGTACACTACCCATACACAAAATTGGTCAAAACTAGGGTTTGTAAGCCTTTTCCAGGCTGATTTCAAACTGTCAGTGACTTCTCTCACCAAATGCATTGGTGGAGCCTCCTCCTAATCGCTAGGTCTTGCCAAGACCCTCCACTAAATTCTCCAAAAGGAATTTCTCCAAAATCTGAGCACCCCTGCAAACTAAGTGACTTTCACTCCCTGTCTTCCCTAGCTGGACTCTGCCTGGCTCGCCTAGGGCAAGACATTGCTAGTAGCTCTTGCACTATCACAAGTCCTAAAACCTACCATATGTACACTCATTGAGCCTAGTCACTATTCCCAAATGGCCATACAATTTGTATGGTGGGAAAGTGCTCTAGCACTCCATTTTCTCAAGACTGCCTGATTCAGGCTAGAAAAAGAAAGAAAGCAAATTATTTACAAACAAAAGATGAAAACGAATCACAAGAATAGATGATTGGCACAAAAATCTTGTACTCTATTCACACTACATTCTACAACCAAAAATATTAGGAGGTTTATTCCATCAAGACACAATTTGGATGCAAAAGTCAAGAATTGCCTCACAAAATGCTAATTTTTCCAACTTCACAATGTGTCACAATAAAAAAAAGTGCCTCCAACCCTATTTCATGGTCGAAGCAAGTCTTAAATAGGCTCCACAAATATTTAATCCCTTTTTGTCGAACCAATGGAAGACCTAAAGATTCAAATTATCAAACCCACTGTGTTTTCTAACCTTTGACAAGGTTGGCAACCTAGACAAGTTAGAGCTTCAAAACCCATCCATGCTTTCCACCTCCCAATCCATTGATCACAACAGATCAAGTTTTATTCCTAATCCACCAAATGCTAACAAAATGGTCAACATGACCTAAATATAACACAACCAAAAATAGAACTTCATACAAAACTTCTAGAAAACCTAGTATTTTCCAGGTGCTCCTGCACCATTCCTCCCCTCTCAGCCCAAACACTAAGTAATGAGAGGAGAGAGTAGTGAATCATCAATTCCCTACTTCTTGAACTCAGCTCCATCCACCCAAGTAGCCTCAAATTCATGCTTGTTCTTCCACTTGATGAGGTGTTCCATGTACACCTTGTGTCTTGTGGCCTTCTTCACCCTTGACTCCAAGATCTTCTCTGCCTGAGGCTTGTCTTGAGTAGGTAAGGACATGTTGCTGATGTCCTTGAAGACCTCCTTACTGTCCTGATCCAAATCCTTGACTATCCCCTTATACTTGATCAAATCAACAACATTGAACACTGGTGAGATTCCTGGACCAGTAGGTAACTCCACCTTGTATGCATTCTGCCCATACTTGGCCAATATCTTGCATGGACCCACTCTCTTCATCTGCAACTTGGTTGAAATTCCTTTCTGTAATCTTGATTTGTTAAGGTGGACCATGACATAATCCCCTACTTGAAATTGCACATCTTTCCTGGAGATATCTACTTTCTCCTTCAACTTTTGTGTAGCTTCAGTGACTATCCTCTTTACCTGTTCCTGAATCTCCTTCATGGTCTGACTGAAGTCTTCTACATGTCCACTCCTTTGTTCCATAGCTCCAAGATCTTTGAGCTCACAAATTCCTCTTGGATGCATCCCATACACAACTTCAAAAGGACTCTTCCTTGTAGTTCTATTCACACTATCATTGTAAGCATACTCAACTTGTGAGATAACCATATCCCATGTCTTTCCATACTCCTTAGTTAGACACCTTAAAAGATTACCTAACACCCTGTTAACCACCTCTGTTTGACCATTAGTCTGAGGATGGTAAGCTAATCTAAAAGACGGGTTGGTACCCAATCTACTCCATAGAGTCTTCCAAAAGTGACTCATGAACTTCACATCTCTATCTAAAACAATGCTCAAAGGCAATCCATGGATTCTTACAACTTCCTTGAAGAAAAGATGAGCTATGTAGCTAGCATCATGAGTAGTTTTGCAAGGAATAAAATGACTCATCTTGCTAAATCTGTCTACCACAACATAAACACTGTCAAAACCAGTCTTGGTCTTAGGAAGGCCTACCACAAAATCCATGATCACACACTCCCATGGTCTATTAGGAATGGATAGGGGTTGGTATAAACCAACATTACTAGCTCCTCCCTTAGCTTTCATACACACTACACATTGTTCAACATACTTTCTAACATCTCTTGCCAACTTAGGCCAGTAATAAAATCTTTGCACTAGTTCTAAAGTCTTGTTGATGCCAAAATGTCCACTAAGACTGCCATTATGCTTTTCCTGAATCAGATTTTCCCTCATTGAACCTCTTGGTACACATAACTAATTTCCCTTAAACAATAACCCACTTTGCAAGGTATACTCAGAGTATTGGCTATGGAAATGGTTCTCGAAGTTAGAACATACCTTATAGACCTCTGAAAAGTCTTCATCTTCTCCATATAGATCCTTGAAACTCTCTATGCCAATGCTCTTGAGTTGTATCTCTTGTATTGTCAACAATCTTCTACTTAGTGCATCTGCTACCTTGTTTAGCTGTCCCTTCTTGTGCTTGATGGTGAAGGTAAAAGCTTGGATGTATTCCATCCATTTCAAATGTTTATTACTCAAATTCTCTTGACTGTTGATAAAATTAAGTGCCTGATTGTTAGTGAAGACTACAAACTCCTTGGGTAGAAGGTAATCCCTCCATTTCCTAAGTGACTAAACCAAAGCATAAAGTTCTAAGTCATAGGTTGAATACTTCTTCTTTTCTTCATTGAGCTTCTCACTAAAGAAGGCTATAGGCCTTCCCTCTTGACTTAGCACTCCTCCTACTACCACTCCACTTGCATCACATTCAACCGTGAATAAATTGTCAAAACTAGGTAATAAAAGAATAGGTTGAGTTGCCACTTCTTGTTTCAGTTTCTCAAACCATTTCTTAGCCTCTTGAGTCCACACAAACTTAGTTTTCAAACCACCCTTGATTGTGTCTAGAATTGGTGCACATATGCCACTAAAGTGTCTTATGAATTTCCTATAAAATTGAGCCAAACCATGGAAACTTCTTAACTCTATCCCTGTGGTTGGTGTAGGCCAGTTTAGGATGGCTTCCACCTTGCTTGGATCCATCTTCAATGATCCCTTGGACACTACAAAACCAAGATATACAAGCTCTTGCTTAAAGAACTCACACTTCTCTAGATTGATTGCCACTTCTCCTCTTGCAACCTTCTAAGAACCATCTTAACATGCTTCAGGTGTTCTTCTGCTGTCTTGCTAAAAATGAGTATATCATCAAGATACACTACCACAAATATCCCTGTAAAGTCCTTAAGCACTTCATTCATGAGTCTCATGAATGTGCTAGGGGCATTAGAGAGGCCAAATGGCATCACTCTCCACTCATATAACCCATCATTTGTCTTAAAATTTGTCTTCCACTCATCTCCATCCTTAATCTTGATCTGATGGTACCCACTCTTGAGATCCAACTTGGTGAAGTACTGTGCTCCTCCAAGACAATCCATTAAATCTTCAATTCTAGGAATAGGGAACCTATACCTAATTGTGATTCTATTTATTTCTCTAGAATCAATACAAAGTCTCCACTTACCTCCCTTCTTGGATGCCAAGACCACTGGCATTGCACATGGGTTGATGCTCTTATGAATCAATCCTTGATCCAACAATTCTTGCACTTTCCTAGCTACCTCTAGGTTCTACTCTGGTGTAAGTTTGTATGCTGCTTTGTTAGGCAATGAGGCTCTAGGTATGAAGTAAATTTGATGAATTATGGCTCTCCTTGGTGGTAGAGTTGTAGGTGTACCATCACTAACTATGCTCTTGTACTTCTCAAGTAACTTTTGGATTGCTTCGGGTAAGACTGTCTTTTCAACCTTATCTTGTTCTTGAGGTTGTATCATAACCACATATCCTTCACCCCCTTGATGTAGGTTGTTAAGGAACTCCTTCCCACTACTCAACATGTGTTGGAGTTAACACCCCAAGATCTTCAATCTGCAACGCCAAAGAACCTCCACAAGAGATAGAGAGAAGCAACAATGGAAGATGCTATTCCACCAAACAAGGATTGCAATATGATACAATATGATCAATGCAATACTATACAATGCTATATGCCATCTATTAACAAATATGCTAGAGATGCCTTGCTTATAAAGGCAAGGATGAGAGATAGGATAAGACAAGATCATGACAAGTGTCTTAATCCTATCACATGAGACAACTAACTCATAACTACCTAGGAAAGTGGAAATTCTAGATAAGATAACTAATACTTATCTAGATATGACAACTAATATCCTAAGTAAACTTAACATGTGAATTAAGTCCCCTAAGTCCCTAGTAAAGGAATAAACTAGGTACAAGACTTATTCACACCAACACCCCCCCTTAAGTGCAACTTAGGGAGGTACAAACTAATGCATAATGCAAAAGATGGGTCCTGGCAACTAGGCCTGATGAGGTACCCATGTACAAAACAAAAAACTCTCACAAGCGGAGAAAAGGAGAAAAACCCTGTGGGAGAAAACTCCTCTCCAAAAGAGAGAAATAAACAAAGAAAAAACTAATGAAGGAAGGAGGACTCCTCAATACCCCCCAAGGACAACTTCCTTCACCCCAAGCATCGATCATAGCCCGAAGATTAGCAGTGACGTAAAAGATTTAGTGAAGATATGCGGCTTCTAACGTCGGCGGCAAATACTCAGGCGAGAACACCATCGGATGGCTGCGATGAAGTGCATGTGGATCTCAATATGCCGACCGTGATGCTCGGGTTTAGTGAAATATGAATGGCACTGATTGTCACACCAAAGAGTAGTGGTGGGAAGAGGAATCGAACTTCGATCATAATATTGTCCAACCACAAAACCTCCTGACTAGCCAACATAGCACCTCGATACTCAGCCTCTGTCGATGATAATGCAATAGCTGTCTGCTTCTTGCATGACCATGCAATCGGACCAGAACCAAGGCAAAAGACAAAGCCAGAAGTAGACTTCCGATCATTGACATCACCAGCCCAATCTGAGTCAGTGAAGCCCACAATCTGAGATGCACTTGAAGTATAGTGAATGCCAAAATGAGTAGTGCCCTAAATGTATCTCAAGATATGCTTGGTGGCCATCCAATGACTCTCATGAGGCTCTTGTGAGAAGCGAGAGACAAGTCCAACCGCAAAGGAAATATCAGGACGACTATGTGTCAAGTACAAAAGACTGCCAACCAACTGCCGATACAAGGTAGGATCAACTGTAGGAGTAGTGCAATTGGAAGACAGTACAACACCTGACTGGAATGGAGTAGGGGCAGGTTTGCAATCAGCCATGCCAAATCTCTGAAGCAAATCAAGAGCATACTTCTGCTGGAAAATGAAAGTCCCCTCAAAAAGTCGATGAATCGAAGACCAAAGGAAGTAATACAAAAAGGCGAGAATTAGGTCATATCAAATCGCTCCATCAATACTCGTTGTGTACTCTAAATCATGGAAGTAGAACTCCCTATGAGAATCAAATCATCCACATAGAGCACAAGTATAAGTAGATCCTCTCCATGTCTCTGTGTATAAACTGTGGGATCGAAATGGCAGCGAGTGTAGCCGGAAGCAAGCAAGAAACTATCCATCTTCTCATACCAAGCCCTAGGGGCTTGTTTGAGACCATACAATGAACGTCGAAGCCTGCAAACAAGTGAAGAGTCTTGCACAAAACCTGGTGGCTGCTCCATATAGATCTCCTCATGAAGATCCCCATGCAAGAAAGCACTCTTCACATCCATCTGATATACTGACCATCCCTGTGATGCAGCTATAGCAAGGACAAGGCGAATAGAATCCATCTTGGCAACAGGAGCAAAGGTCTCAGAATAGTCAATCCCTTCAACCTGAGAAAACCCCTTTGCAACAAGATGAGCCTTGTACTTGTCAATGGAACCATCGGCTGCATACTTGGTACGATACACCCACTTGCATCGAACCAACTTTCTTCCCTTAGGAAGAGGCACAAGATCCCAAGTATGATTCTTCATCAAAGAAGAATACTCATCATCCATAGCACTATCCCACTCTGGAATACCTGAAGCATCTGAAAACTTCTGAGGATCATCTGAAACTGCATGACTCAAAAGACTGATTCCAAAAGTCTGAGAACGAGTGCGGCGAGTGTCTGTGGGATCACCAACAAGAGGACCAACCTCCTCAAGAGTAACTCGAGCCCATCGTGGCCTAGTGGGTGAGTGAGGAGGAGGTTCATCAAGACCATCATCAAAATCTTCCTCAAGTAGCAAAGTAGAATCAACTGAAGAAGACTGAGTAGGTTGTGATGAAGAAGAAGTCAAAGGAGGATCTAGCTGGGTGAAGGTCTCAGAAAACTGAACATCACGTCGGAAATGAACCGCTCGTGTGTTAGGATCAAATAATCTGTATGCCTTCACATCCTCACAATAGCCAACAAAAATGTAACGCTGACTCTTCTTCTCCATGGATTTACGCCGACCATTCGGAATGAATGCCCAAGCCTCACTACCGAATACTATGAAGAAGGAAACATTTGGCTTGCGATGAGACCAAGCCTCCTCAGGGGTCATATTTCGCACTGCCTTGTGGGGCATACGATTCTGAATATAGTTAGCACAATTGATAGCTTCGGCCCAAAAAGTAGGAGCCATGGACCTAGACTGAATCATACAATTGGCCATTTCCCTAAGAGTCCTGTTCTTTCTCTCCGCCACACCATTCTGCTGAGGAGTGTAAGGAACTGTGTGCTGATGAAGAATACCATTCGCACTGCAAAAATCCTGAAATGCCTGGTTGACATACTCCCCCCCATTATCTGTGCGTATCTGTCGAAGAGAAAAACCTGACTGCTTCTCCACAAATAGTTTGAAGGTCTTGAAATTGGTGAGGACTTCACTCTTGAGCTTCAAAAAATATACCCAAGTCCGGCGGGAAAAATCATCAATGAATGTTAGCACATACTTGGCCCCTGAAAAAGAAGGAGTTGGGAATGACATAAGATCACTATGGAACCAACTCAAGGGGTGTGGTTGCACGTGTAGCTTGACCCTTAGGAAAAGGATCTTGATGTTGCTTGCCAAGAACACATCCTTGACAAACACCATCTGTGCAAGTGATCTTTGGAAGACCAACCACTAAGTTGTGTGCTTTCATTTGCTGAAGATATCTATAATTCAAGTGCCCAAATCTCTCATGCCAAAGCTTGCTCATTGAATCAACATGAGCAACAAAACATGAACCTGATGTAGACTCAAATCCATCAAATCTATACAAATGATTCTCATGATCAACTACTCCTGTTGCGACAACCTTCTCAAGATCTTGTAACTGTCTAATAGTCACATTTTGTGGAGAAAACTCAACTAACTTCCCATCTCCAGAATGACAAATCTGATATATGGAAAGAAGATTCGCTGAAATATCAGGAACAAGTAAAACATCCTCAATGCACCCATCTAGCATTTGAACGGAGCCTGTCCCCAAAACTGGAATCTGTGAAGAGTTCCCAACTGCAATCTGAGAAGTAGAAGTATGAACTATGGAATCAAGTAGATCTCGTGAATTTGTCATGTGATGTGAGGCACCTGAATCAAGAATCCAACTATCTGAAGGTGAATGCATAGCTCGTGCAGAAAGAGCTTGCCCTTTGCCCATGGAAGAAGGTTTAGCCACTGAAATATTGTGCTTCTTCATAGCTTCCTCTAAGGCCTCTAATCTCTTAAAGCAATGAGATGCATCATGTCCAGTTTTGCCACAAAATGAACAAGGATCTCCGTTCTTTTTCTTGGACTTGGAGGAAGAATCTCCAGAGGTAGAAGAAGAAGGAGATTGAGTGGACTTCTGATTGTTCTTCGGCTTCGGTTTGGAGGGATTCTCACTACCAGAAGATGATTCTGCTTTGGGCTTCTTCTTGTTCTTTCCTTTACCCTTGGATGTTTGAGCCATTAGAGCATGATTCTTAGAATTAGGTAAGGCATCCAACTGAATTAACTTGGCCTCCTCCCTAGTAAGACGCTCACAAAACAACTCAAATGTAGGCATTTTGTAATCTTTCCCATTGCATCCATAGTTGAATAGAAAGTAGAAGAAAACACTTGATAAGGGCCCTTTAACTTAGACAGAATCAAGAAGATACATTCATCACTAGATACATCATGTCCACATCCTTTCAACTGTGACAAAATCATCTTGAATTGAGCAAGAAAATCTTGCATTGAAGGAAATGCATCTGGAGAGAGGGATTGAAGTTCTGCTTGAAGTTGCAAGGTTCTGAAATGATTTACTTTACCATACAATTCTTCAAGTTTGTCCCAAACATTCTTAGGTGTTTTGCACTCCGAAATATGAAACAACAGATTATCAGATACATGTAAGCCAATGAGCCCTTTTGCTTCATCCATTTTACATCTATGGACAAACTTTTCATAATCCCTTGTAAATTCAGGGTGTTCTGCATCTAACATTGGCCATAGACCCTTAGATTGTAACAACTGAGTCATTTTTAGCTTCCATGTATGATAATTATGTGGAGTGAGTGGTTCAATTTGCCTTAGATCCGCCATGATTCACCAAAAGAAAAGGACAATGTGGCACTTAAATTGTGCCTTTCACCCCCCCAGAATGTATTAAAAAACTGATTTTGCAACCCCCCCAGCAAATTACAATGAACAAATTCTTGCAATTTTACAAGTGACAAGCTCAAATCAACCGTTTATAACACACGGTGATTTTTACAATTTTTAGAAAAACGAGCTTGTCCAATCTGAAAACAGAGGTTACAAACAGATTCCTTTCGATTTTCTGATCAATTTCAAAAAAAAGTTTGCCAAATTTCGACTTCGTTGGCAAAAGTTACATCAAGAACAAGCAATAAATGCTCTTGTACCTTCAAGCTGAAAAATCTGGAAAAAAATGACAGAATCTGGAAAAATAACCTGCACCACTGCGAAGTTCGTCGAACCAGCTTTCCGACGATATCTCGTTTGCAGAAATCCGACTTCGTGGCGAAAAGTTATGCAAAAAAGAAAAAAAGGCCTATTTTAGGCACTTTGAAGGCTAACTGGGAGCAAAATTTGAGCCCTCGGGGGCTGGCGTTCGGTCACCCACGTGACCGCGGGCTGGGTGGCTGCAAAAAATTCAGCCGTGATTGGGAAGCCGAGGCGGTTCTTGACCGCTCCCTCTGGCGGTTAGTGATGTGAACTTCATTTCTTGCTTGGCCGGTGGAAACCCATTGCTGGCGGCTCGATGGTGTCGGCGGGCCCGGCAATGGCCCGGTTCTATCAGCCGGACTAGCGGCTGCGCATCTCTTAAGCAGCGGGTAAAAGCAAGCTCCCTGCGTACGTGGTTAACCGGTATGGGCACAAAAATCATGAACTTTAAAATTACCTTTGGCTCGCCGGCGGCGCTTACAAATATTTTATTTTTGAAATTTTCAAAAATAAAATACCAGAAAAATAAATTAAAATATAATAAATTTTTTGAAAAATTTTTTGACAGCGTCATTACCTACCTTGATGCAGTACCTCTGCTAAAAAATTTTTGCCCCGAAGACAACTTTTGCCGAATATAGGCAAATTATATATCAAAAAAATTGGAAACAGCCACCCGGATGCAATGGCAGACTTAATTTTGGCTCAAAGTGCTCCTGTAAAATGTTGTTCACCAGATCTGAGCTCGAAACCCTTCTTTGCCAAAGCTGCAAATGGTGACGAAATCAAGTGAAACAAAAGCCAGATCTGACTTTTTCGAGCCTCCTGGACGCAATGGGACAGCCTAAAATACTGCCACTATAGCCAAAAGCGCTGCAATCACTAGATCTCACCAAAAATGCAAGCATGCAATATAGGATACAAGAACTCAAAAAATGACAATAGAAATTGATGGAAACTCTCTAATAAAGAAATGGAAGGGGTTTGCCAGATTCAAAGCTCTGATACCATGTTGGAGTTGACACCCCAAGATCTTCAATCTGCAACGCCAAAGAACCTCCACAAGAGATAGAGAATAATGATAGGAAGATGCTATTCCTGAAACAAGGATTGCCAATGATACAATATGATCCAGTACAGTACCTTACAATGCCTGTACGCCATCTATTAACAATGTCTTAGAAGTGCCTTGCTTATAAAGGCAAGGATGAGAGATAGGATAAGACAAGATCATGACAAGTGTCTTAATCCTATCGCATGAGACAAGTAACTCATAACTACCTAGGAAAGTGGAAATTCTAGATAAGACAACTAATACTTATCTAGATATGACAACTAATATCCTAAGTAAACTTAACATGTGAATTAAGTCCCCTAAGTCCCTAGTAAAGGAATAAACTAGGTACAAGACTTATTCACACCAACAACATGATGCTTGGTGCCTTTGACTAGCCTTCTTCTTCCTCTGATAGTGACTGCAACTTGTAGGTTTTCCCATCCTTCCTAAATGAGATGGTGTTCTCTTTCCCATCATAAATGGAACTTCTATCATATTGCCATGGTTTTCCTAGTAGTAGATGGCATGCATCCATGGGAAACACATCAAAAACCAACTTGTCTTTGAATCCTCCAATAGAGAACTCCATCGTTACTTTCTCATTTACTAAAACACTCTGCCCTTTGTTCAGCCATGTGACATTGTAGGGGTTAGTGTGGGGCACCTTCTCCAATTTCAGTTTTGCTACTGCCTCCTCTGAGATTATATTGTCTATTGAACCTGAGTCCACTATTACTTTGCATACTTTACCAAGTATCTTGCACCTTACTCTAAATAGAACTCTCCTTTGTTTAGGTTCCTCCTTGACTGGCTATCTGATCAGAACTCTGTTAAACATCAGATTCTCTCCTACCTCAGATTCTATATGACTGACCTCAGATGCCTTAGGACTCATGGTGTCCTCTTGTGCATAAGCCACTCTCTTCTCATTGCTTGATGAAGATGCTTTCTTCGGGAACCTATAAGCAGGGTGACCTACTTGTCCACAATGGTAACACTTCATGTTTGCAAAATAAGAATTAATCCTACCTGGTCCCCTTCCTCTATTTGAACTTCCTTGAGGTCCTCTACCTCTGTTATATCCTCCTCTTGAAGATGTTTCTCCCCCATGCTCAGTGAGTTTGGATTCTCCTTAGTTTCTTTGGTCATTGCCTCTACCTAGGTAGCCACCTCGCTGTCCTCTTTGATCTCTTTGATCTCTGCCCTTGCCTCTGCCCTTAGAAGCCTGATCTTGCTTCCTTTTGTTTCTTTCCTCAATTTTGATAGCTAATTGGTAACATTGATGAACTATCTTAGGACTTAAAAGAGCCATCTCCTCTTGAATGTTCCACTTCAAGCCATTAAGATATCCTCTGTCACATTAGACCTCATACAAAGCTTTTGAAACTCTTCAGTATAAGTGTTCACATCTTGGTCTTCTGCCTTAGGCTTTTCCTCTTCTTGTGTAATTGAATCTCATGGTCATCTGGCATGTAGGCTTCTTTCACCTTGGCAACCATTCCTTTCCAAGTTGATATGGGTTGTTTGCCTTCTTTTTCCCTCTCTGTCTAAATGAACTTCCACCATGTCAAGGCAAAACCTCTTAGTCTTGATTTGGCCACCTTTACCTTCTATGCTTCAGTGACTCCATCACACTCAAAAAGATTTTCCATGCCTTCTATCCAATCCATGACTAGATCAGCTTCCATTTTCCCACTAAACAGTGGTATTCCTTCAAGTCCTTTTCCACTCAAGGCCTTCAATGCCTTCAATAAAGGCTCCTCTTCCAAGATAGGGTCAGGTTTAGGGATCTTGTCTTCCTCTGCAACCTCTTCCTTCTTGGGTTTTCTTCCTTCCAATTGCACATTACTCAATGCTTGCTCAAGTTGGTCTATCCTCTCCTTCAATTGCCTATTTTCTTCCTCCTGCCTTTCAACCATCTTGTCCAACTGTGCATTTTTCACCATGATGGAGGAATCACTAGACTCAACCTCTGACATATATTGTTCTATCCAAAATCTTTAACTTGCTCTGATACTAATCTGATAGGGATGGGGTTGGATGAGGCACTCACTGCCCCATGCTCTAAGTCCTTGCTCCTAAGAACTCCTAGGTGTCTCTTCCACCTTTTCCTTGTGGTCTTGCCTCATGTTTAGGTGCCACTACTCCTACTGACCAACCCCACTACCAACATAATTTCATTCTACCAAGCCAACCTTGGTGCTTCGCCACATGCTCACCCTTGACCCTTATCCTTCCTTAAAGGTCAAATACCCTCAACCTTTAGCTAGATTATTGCAGGGGTGTGAAAATGTTTTAAAAGCTTCAAAGTATAACCCATTTGGAACCCTTCTTCAATCACAAGATTCCAATTTCTGGTCGCTTTCCTCAAAACCCTATTTTGGGGTTAAAAGCGCTACTAGCCAAGAGCCCCTATTAGGCCTCTTAACCCGAGAAAGGTGCAATTTAATCCAAACTCTTCCAAATGACTAGGGTTCTTCACTTGGGGTTTGTGTTTGCCATGCCCACACCTTAAAATTTTTTGGAGTTTTGAGCCTGAACAGTCCGTACACTTCCCATACACAAAATTGGTCAAAACTAGGGTTTGTAAGCCTTTTCCAGGTTGATTTCAAACTGTCAGTGACTTCTCTCACCAAATGGATTGGTGGAGCCTCCTCCTGATCACTACGTCTTGCCAAGACCCTCCACTAAATTCTCCAAAAGGAATTTCTCCAAAATCTGAGTACCCCTGCAAACTAAATGACTTTCACTCCCTATCTTCCCTAGCCAGACTCTGCTTGGCTCGCCTAGGGAAAGACATTGCTAGCAGCTCTTGCACTCTCACAAGTCCTAAAACCTACCATATTTACACTCATGGAGCCTAGTCACTATTTCCAAAGGGTCGTACAATTTTTATGGTGGGAAAGTGCTCTAGCACTCCATTTTCTCAAGACTGCCTGATTCAGGCCAGAAAAAGAAAGAAAGCAAATTATTTACAAACAAAATATGAAAACAAATCACAAGAATAGATGATTGGCACAAAAATCTTGTAATTTATTCACACTACATTCTACAAACAAAAATAACAGGAGGTTTATTCCATCAAGACACAATTTGGATGCAAAAATCAGGAATTGCCTCATAGAATGTTTTTTCCAACTTCACAATGTGTCACAATAACAAAAGTGCCTCCAACCCTATTTCATGGTCGAAGCAAGTCTTAAATAGGCTCCACAAATAGTTAAGCCCTTTTTTTTGAACCAATAGAAGACCTACTGATGCAAATTATAAAACCCACTGTGTTTTCTAACCTTTGACAAGGTTGGCAACCTAGACAAGTTAGAGCTTCAAAACCCATCCATGCTTTCCACCTCCCAATCCATTGATCACAATAGATCAAGTTTTATTCCTAATCCACCAAATGCTAACAAAATGGTCAACATGGCCTAAAGATAACACAGCCAAAAATAGAACTTCATACAAAATTTCTAGAAAACCTAGTATTTTCCAGGTGCTCTTGCACCAACACATTCCCTTTCCTTTCCCAGATCTACCTGGAATTATTTGTTTTAGTTTTTTAATTATCATGATCTTGTATTTTGCATATTAGGGCACATAGTCTAATTAGGTTAATCAAAACAAATCAATTCCAATCCATTCCAATCCTCAATAGGATGGAAATCTAGGTCTAATTGGCTCACCTTCATGGTTGAAAGTCAATCTATACACTTTGTTGATCTCCATCTTAATGAAACCTTATAGAAAGGTCTTGAATCCTATTGGTCTAAGCATTTAAGCTTTAGAAACACCTTTTTTTATGTTTCACCATGTAGGTGTTGTCCTCTCTCTCTCTCTCTCATATGTTCATCATGGTGGATTCATCCCATGAGTAGTTAGTCTTCCACTATTATCACCTTGCTTATTCAATGGTGAGGTTTTCTTCTCATCATTGGTATTGTGTGTCACATGACACTTACATGTGTAGTTTTTGTACAAGTGCGACATGTTGTTTTGCATTAATAATGATGCCATTATTTCAAAACAAGGTTATTCCTCAAGTTTTGTTTTGAGTGTGGCAACCTGGGGCATTACACTAGTGACAACTATTGCACACATTACACTTCCTAGTACGCTAGTATATGACACATTAGGCATATCCTCTACATCATCTTCATTCTTGGGACACATATCTAATTAAATAATAGTGCAAATTGATAAGGGGATTCTAATTAGTTTACAACCTTGCATACTAAATCTATTTAAAATAGTATTAACATATTTACTATGTGATATAAAAAAAATTCTATTTACCTCATATCTTATAATATCGGTTCCCAATTGTAGACATGCAAAATATATTGATTGACATTGTGCACTTGATCCGATTAACTAACATTGTTTCATCCTAAATCACCTCTTCAGCTTATCATCACTATTCATCCCTTAATTAAATAAATAATCATTTATCTAATTAAGTCATCATCTCTTGTTAATTAAATAAATCAATTTTATTTAATTGATTTTGTAATCCCCCCTTTAATTAAATAATAGATTTTATTTAATTAAATCTCTAAGTCATTCTATTTAATTAAATCAATCTTTATCCAACATCATCACTCTTTAGTTAAATAAATCAAAATATTTATTTAATTAAATCTAAATCATTATTCCTCTCTTTTTTATTTAAATTAATCCAAAAATCTAAGTCAAAAGTCAAAATCAGCTAATCTCCTCTAAATTAATCAAATCTTGATTAATTTAATCCTAATCACTCAAATCCTCTAGATTTTGCAACTTTCACATAAAAATCAATTTAATTGATTTATAAATCATCTATTTTCATTCAAGAAGGCATCCAAGATGGAATATTCCTCAAATTTGAAATCTCCCCCCAAAAGGACTTGTCCCTTTCAACAAAGCAATAATTTTATATTACATGTCCTTTGCCTTGAGCCAAGTGACATTTATTATATTCCCTTCCCTCTCACATGTCATCTCATCAAATTCAAATTTCAAATTGATCAAAATGTGCTCAAGCTTCCTCCATTCACATGTTGACAAGTGGCATCATGCCATTGGATGAAAATTAATCCCACATTGCTCTATTTTGAACATTCATCCATCTTAGCATTCTATAAATGAAGAGCTCATCCTTCATTTTATTCATCCACAATTTGAGTAAACTTACTCTACTCAAATCCATAGCAATTTATCATCAATTCCATCCAAGCATAGTTAGGTTTTATGTAGGTTTTCATCTTGGAGCATACATCAAGCATCAACAAAGTGGATCACTCTTCATCACATATCAACTTTGCATCATTGGAGTTGGGAAAGGGCCAATTTTCACATCAAATTGGCACCAATTCCCTCAAGAGATTAGGAGTTTGTTGGCTTTAGAATAGATTTTGATATGCTTTCAAGTTTCATTGTGTTCTTCCTTTCATTTTCTATCTCTTTTGCTATTCAAATTAATTTATTGAGGAATCCTTATTCTTGCTTGCATTTGATCTCTTAATGTATTCATTTGTTGTGTTTTGTAGGTATTTGGATTAGGGTTCACATTTTGGTGCTAGAAGGAGGGCAATAATTACAAATCTAACACGTTTTTTTTATAAAATTTCACTGTTTTTTGACAGTACTATTCATTAATCCCCATTTTTTAGCGCATATGATCACTGTTTTAGCGCTTTTAGAGTTAATTTTAAAATGACCATATCTTGGTCATATGAAGGTCTTTTTTGATACTTTTTTTTTTGAAATGGGGTAGAATTTCATAAGCTATCCAATGGTGTAGGTGTTTATTAACTATTAATGAGTTAAAAATTTTAAATTTGCATCTAAAGTCAAAACACATGATAACTTGGCCTAAGTTTTAGGGTGTTTTGGTTAATGATTCATCTAACCCCTATATTATTTTGTTTCTTGATCTCATCTAACATTTTTATCACTTTTGTAGGTTAGGAAATCAAAAATGGGAGGAGAAAAAGGAAAAAAAAGAGGCAAAGCTTCTTATTACATCATTTCTGTATTGTATCAAGTGTCTTTAGACACTCTTGGAAGCAATTATAATTCCAAGTTTAAAGGATTGTATCATTTCAAGCTTTTAGGATTCAATAGATTTCAATTTGGGCTCTAAAAAGAACAATGCAAAAGGCTTAAAATGAACATTAGAACTACAACTTACTAGATTTTCTTTCTTGGATTAACAAATTGAACAAATGTCTTTCACTTGTGATTTGGTGCTCTAAAAAGAACTCACATATTGCTTTGAGGATTTAAAAAGAACAAGTGCAACTTTGTTTGTTGTGAGAGCTTACTTCAACTAAGGGCATTGAAAAAGGACGTATGCACTTCTCTTGCGCTTTATAGCGATCTTGAGAATCAAAAGGTTTTTTTCATGACTTTAGGGTGAGATAAAGCAATCACCTCCACACTTCGATTTGGGTCTAAAATTGAACAAAATCTTGTGCGAGTGTGAGTTAGGTATATTGCGTATGTTCTCTCTTTGTTTCTAAACAAAGGTCGATCGAACCACGAATGTGCTTGCTTGCTATTGTTTACCTTTAGAGGGGTCTGCCTAAGAGACACATCTGAAAGGAGAACTCGAAGGCAAATCCAACCAGTTTTTCATTCAGGCTAGTATATAAATGGATAAGACTAAACTGTCAAGTCCTCATGGTATGTAGGCCTTAGTCGTACAGTGTCTTTTGAGAACGGGGTGCTACCGTAAAACATATAAGAGCCCCTAGTAGGATTGATTAAAGCCTTTAGTGGCTTGCTGGATGCTCGCAAGGTGTCATGTCCCCAATGTTGTGTCATTAAGAACCTTGTTTTTAGAAGCCCACTAGTCCATCCAACGAGTTTATCAAAGTGGTGCATTGAAACTTAGATTTCAAGAAGTTACTTACCATGTCCGATCTTGGTTAAAATATAGAGGTTAAGACTTCATTCTTAACATACCTTTATATTTTGTCCTTGGTTGCATGTAAAGTCATCTCTTCTACTATGAAGGGAATGAGGCAAGCCCACCAAGAAAAACGTACCAATTGAGCTAGGGTGTTATATTGCTTGTGAGTCATAAACACATTACTTGTTCGAAAAAACCTTGAAAACAAACACTTAACACTATCCAAATTTCAAACTCTTTTGGAGACAAATACAATTGACTCAATCCATATGTTATTACTTTCCCTTGGGATTCACGTCCTTAGAGGTTTCTAAACATTGGATTATATCTCGATTTGTCTCCTTAAGTCAACAATAGGAAAACCCTTGCCTTAAGTTCATTAAATTCCCACATAACATATCTTGTGGGGTTTGAAGAAATTAAGACATTGGACATCTTAGTTTGAAAACCTAATTGAAGAAAGTGTTTTTGGTAAAATAAAGACATTAAGCAAAGCTAAGAAAACTAAAATTTCATATGTGTTGAGGACTCATACACCCAAAATCATTGATTGGAAATCCAAAAATGAATGTTCAAATGAAATCTTGTCTTGGTTACAAAAGTCATTAGGAAGCATTTGCATGCTCTTCAATACCTAGGTCTAAGTAAAAAAAGTGTACCTTTTTGGGTTCTTCTTAGGATCAAAACATATCAAAATCTCTTTTTCATCCATCTTCCAAAACATTAAAACAATTTCCATCTCATCATCACCTTTTGGAAAAATATTGAAATTGTCCTTGATACTAGGCTTTATGGCAAAATCAAAATCATCAATATCCTTGAGACAAAATCCTTGAAAACATTAGCAAAAACATCTTTGGCTAGGTATGTGTAGATGCATCCTTTTGTGTATACTTAGTCAAAGTTATCAAAATCATCTTGTCTAGCTTAGTATATGTAGATGAATTCTTCTTCATATGCTTAGTGAAACAATCATCTTGTTTGAATATGTGTGGGTAGATGCATCCTTCTCCTCACACATATTCAAATTATCATCCTTTATCCCTTAGATCATCATCCAACATCTTAGGGTCATTTTGCCCAAAATCCAAATCAAAAAACCAAATCAAAAATCAAGGACAAAATCTCAAAATCTCAAAAATCAAGAATCCAAAGTCCTAAAAGCCTAGTGTCTCATTCAAAATTTATCAAAAGCTGAAACATCCATATCATCCATCCCTAAAACATCATTATCATAACTTTTGATCCTCAAAAGCATCCTAAGACTTTATACTTTGGGACATAAAATAACAATTGATCCGAGGAATCAAGAGATTCATCTCCCATATTCTCGAAGGTTGATCCTTGTTTTATGGTTCAAACTAGATCCCAATACAAGAAGAGTATGGAAGCCAGCAAAGAAACACCCGCTTCAAGTTATCTTAGCCAAACAAACGCAGAAATGAATCCAGCTGAATCAAGCAATCCATTGATCCTCTCATCATCCCAAAATCCGCAAGAAGAAGACCAAGGAGAGGACCTCACTTTTGGAATGTCTCATGAAGAAATGACATAAATGCTCCAAAATTCAGACAACCATAGAAGCATCAACATCATGATGAGACTTAACCCTTCATTGTACATGCTTGAACTAGCAAAACAAGGGGCCAAGTTGCCTTCTGATTTTGACGTGAGCACTATAGTAGAGACATCTTTTCATCCACCAATCTCATCCACCATCCCCATTTCATTTACACCCCCATCTCAAAACATCACGCAGAACATCCCGCAACTCACAACATCATTTGCTCCAACTCAACCCAACGTTAACAAGGGAAACACATTCCTCAATGCTCTCCAATCACATCCCCTTGTTAGTAACCAAAACTTGGATGCAAACACCACATTGGAACAAAACATCTCCCAAAATCCGTTGCACAAAAATGTTATTCTCACCTTACATTATGACCCATCATCAACATCTTTTCATGGAGCACCACAAACATCTCTTCTCACAAATTCACAAGAAGAGGGAGATATGTTCGGACCAGGGGGCATATTCGACACCACGCAACAACTAACACCCCTTACATTTCCACCTATCCCACCACTACCATTATCATCCATACTACTACCTAGTTTAGGGCTTCCCCCTCTACCGAGCATCAATCAAAACAATATCCCAACCATCAATCAAAGCATTACACCAAACGCCCAAAATTTGTCGTTAATATCGCAACAACAAATGACAAATACGCAAGCACTGACAACATCATCAAACACCCCCACATCATCACAAAGCATGGTCTCCCAAAGGCCAATTAGATCAATGACGCCACTTACTACACCAAAATCACCATCCACTAATCAAATAACCAACACAACATCACCATTCACGACCACCATGAACGCTATTCCAAATCCACCACCACCCCCACCACCACCAACATTCACCACATCAAACCAATATGATGCAACATTGCAAGTTGCCTTCCAAAGAGGATACCAACAAGTCCAAAAACAAAAAGCCGTACACATAGCTGCTCAGCAAGCCACTAAAGCTACACAAATCACCCAAGTTGCACAAGCTACTTTACAAGCACAACAAACACAAGCATTGTTACAACAAAACAGCCGCTCAAGCATTGCAAGCACAAAAATTCCTCATGCACAACTCTTGTTACAACAACAAGTAGCACAAGCTAGCACAAGCTCAAGCTCAAGCACAAGCTCAAGCAATAAGCACACAACAAGCTAAGTACAAGCACAACTTACACAAGCAGCACACCGTAAGTGTACCAAAAGCATTAAAGCAATATCAAGAACAACAAGAAGCAAGAGAACCGTAGCCCAACAACAAGCATTGTGGGAACAACAACAAGCATTGTTGGAACAATAGAAAGTGCAAAAACAAGCACAAATCCTAGCACAACAACAACAAGATGACCAACAAGCGTTGTTCATACAAAATCAAGTAGAAGCCTACTTCACCCGCCAGAACATATTGATACCATCAAACAACTCCATCAAATCCAACCCATCTCATCCAACCACCCACTAAACACCCCAAAACACTTTGATTCTACCCCCTGATCCGCAAAATGATGTGACGACACAATTCAGGTTGCTCTCACAACAAGTGCTCAACCTTCAATCAGGGCGAACAACCAAAACACCAAGTAACTTGTGTCCCTATCCATTTTATAGGAGCTTAGAGATGAAACCATTCCTGCTGATTGAAATCCTAAATTTGACAAGAACACCGAAGGGATGAGAAACCCTCAAGATCACATTAGGGAATTCCAGTGTTCATTGGTAGAAGGGAGGTCGTGATATGACGGCTGCACATATCCGATGCTATTCCTAGAGTCATGTGCCATGCTTTAGAATGGTTCTCTCGCTTACCCTCTGACATCAAAAAATTCCAGGAAATCAAGGATGCATTCATTACAAACTACGCATGTAGCATCACAATGGATGTCAGTCTTGAAGAACTATACGCTCTAAAACAAGGAAAGAATGAATCTTTTGCTTCATTCCTTCAATGATGGCGATCCAAAGCTAATTGGAGGAAGTGGATCATGCTAGAAGAACAACAAATCTACACAATCATAGCTAACCTTGAAAACCATTTGTCATTTCATCTCAAGGTTCAGGGAATCACCACATATGATCAATTGATCCCCAAAGCGCTTAGCATCGAAAGAATCCTTGTGACTCAACCTGCGGAATCAACATCATATCACGAGTAGAAAAACAACCACCCATCATCCAATTATAACAATAAACCTCACACATGGGAAAGGAACAAGAACGTTACTAATGATGGTGTCATAGATGCCAAGGTGGTCATTAGTGGTCCATGCCAAAACACACCGCAAATCAAAAATCAATGCCAAAACACCCATCACACAACATATCAACCCAATAACAATCCTACTATCAATAACCTCAATGATCAAAGAGGACCACCCCAACACAAGAGTTATCCAAAATGAAAATACACTACTTTAGGGGAACCACTTGAAGACATCATGAAAAATCTCATCAATGAAAAACTTATCAAAGCACCTACATTTGAAAATTACAAGAACCTGACGTCAAACCCCCTTGGTACTAAAAAAATCAACTCTGCGAATTTCATAAGATCAAAGGTCACACCACAAAAAATTGTATGAGACTTAAAAATATCATTCAAGATCTCATTGACAAAAGAATCATCGATGTGGAACAACCGACAGGCAATCAGGATCTTAAAATCTACACGAATCCGATGCCAAATCATGGCAACAAGGGGAATAACAACAACAAAGATAAAGGAAAAGGTAGTGTAAATCATGTATACGAAACAGTTGTCTCTTCCTTAAATGAAAACTGCATGGTCATCGCCATCAAGGATGCCCATGCCGAATATTGTGGAGTCACCACAAGAGGCGGCAAAGTCACCATTGCAGGATCATCCCAACCAAACAAAGCCCCTTCCTCTAGATCCGCTCCTAATGGTTACAGTGTAGTAGATTAGCTCAAGAGAACACTAACACACATCTCCATTATGGAGTTGTTAAAAATCTCATCAGCACATAAGAAGATCCTTGAGCAAGCATTAGCCTCATCCACCATCCCCGCAGATCTTAATGCAGAACAATTCCAAGCTATGGTCAGAAACATTATAACACCTAATCTCCTTACATTTTTTGACCAAGATTTTCCCACCCAACCATCTCACAATTGCGCACTTCACTTGGAGGTCATTGTGAACAAGAGCAAAATCAAAAGGGTTTTGGTGGATGGAGGTGCAGGTTTGAACATCTATTCTCTTAGCCTTATCAAGCAACTAAAAATAGCAGAAGATTCCATTGACAAAGGTAAAGGCATCACAATAAGAGCATACGATGACCAAGAAAGAGTGTCTTAGGGCACAATAAAACACCCTATTCAAGTAGGTTCGACGCTCATGGAAACTACCTGTCAAGTCTTGGACCTTGATTTTCCATATAACATCCTCTTGGGATGCCCATGGATCCATGCGATGAAAGTCGTAGCATCGCATCCTTCCACCAATGTGTGAAATTCACATAATGGACAAGAGGTTACCATCCATGGAGATCCCAACCATTTTCTATATTGCAAAATCTTGAGGCCATTAAGCAAAATCCCTACAGTACCAAAGAATGATGAGGGCTCATCCACATCATACATCGACCTCGACACCCTCACGTCCACTTCTACGATAGAGACACCTACCACTCATGCCATTCCCACCATCTCCGACATCAAGCTCATCATCCAAGAGGATGGTTGTGGAAGCTATAGGCTCCCTAATAATGCTTTTGTGATAGGAGAGTTACCACAATCTCCTAGATCACGAGGATGCCCACAACAAAATCAAGCTTCCACATCTCAAATGTCTCCTGAAGAATATCCTGAATTCACAAGCTGGGGAGATCTTGGCCAAGAGGACATTGAGGCAGACCCATCTCACATGCTATACCAAGATGAAAGACCAACAACTAATTTACCAATGGATGAAAGAAGCAAAGGTTTCCAAATGATGCTTGCAATGGGTTACGACAAAAACCAACGATTGGGACAAAAAGACAATGGGCTTATAATACCTATCATACCAGAAACGCGACCCATAATAAATCTTGGTCTTGGATGTACCCCTCCGAGAATAACCATACGTGGTCGAAGTCCTCCGATTAGAGCTGCCAATGCCTCTCCTCAGCCAGTGCTAGTACAAGTACACTCACCAATAGTCATAGGTAGCAACACACATAACTTCATAACTAAGCCCTATATTAGTAGCAATGACGAAGATATCATATCCAATCTCCCTAGGTTATTTGAAGATACCACTTTGTGTATGATTAGTACCCTTTCCTTCGAATCTGATCATCAAAATCACGAGATCCATTTAGTGTACCCTCAACTCGATCGACTATGACCACCCAGGACTACCAGCTTCGATATACATTCAAAATGATGAGGCACTCTTAGAATTCATGGATTCAGGATAACATTCGATGGGGACTGTTGCATGTAGGGTTTATAATGAATTAGACACATAAGCTTCCATTATGTAGGAAAACGATTGAATCCTTTAACGCAAAAGTGAAACTAAGAATCATATCCAGTCCTTGAGTGAAAACCACACCGCGGGCACTCTAAGACAAGAAAATAGTAAAAAGAAAGGACGATCCAACGGTGAAAACTTCCGAGGCACCCGAGGATGAAGGATTCAATCTTCCTTTAAGGGCTATCCATTAGGAAAAATTAGTAGATTTGGCTGAAAATGCAATCCGGTCAACATAGGAATAGAGGAGGCCTCGCATATCACATTCTATGCAGAATCATTATTGTCAGAAGAACAAGAACTCCTACCAGCATTCCTAAGGGAGAGGCAAATAAACTTCACATGGAGTTATGCTGACATGCTAGGGCTTGATCCAGAGACTGTGGTCCATCACTTAGCGGTGTATCTAGATGCAAAACCTGTCAGAAAAAAGCTTCAAAAAATGCATCCTCAAATAGACTTATTGGTCAAAATGGAGCTCAAAAAGTTGTTGGGATAGATTCATCTAGCCCATAGGATACCTTAGAATGGGTATCAAACTGCACTGGCTTCAAAAACCCGCATTTAAGCCATCAAAATCTGTACAGATTTCAGAGATTTGAACAAAGCATGTCCAAAAGATGACTTCCCTCTTCCTAACATTGACATGATAGTGGACATGACAGCAGTGCATGAGATGCTATCACTAATGGACAGATTCTCAAGATACAACCAGAT
>VDFB02047230.1:387136521-387218730 GCA_007258455.2 Sequoia sempervirens
CAAATCTTCTAGATTTTGCAACTTGCATATGAAAATAGATTTAATTGATTTATAAATCATCTATTTTCATTCAAAAAGGCATCCAAGATGGAATATTCCTCAAATTTGAAATCTCCCCCCCAAAAGGACTTGTCCCTTTCAACAAAGCAATAATTTTATATTACATGTCCTTTGCCTTGAGCCAAGTGACATTTATTATATTCCCTTCCCTCTCACATGTCATCTCATCAAATTCAAATTTCAAATTGATCAAAATGTACTCAAGCTTCCTCCATTCACATGTTGACAAGTGGCATCATGCCATTGGATGAAAATTAATCCCACATTGCTCTATTTCGAACATTCATCCATCTTAGCATTCTATAAATGAAGAGCTCATCCTTCATTTTAATCATCCACAATTTGAGTAAACTTACTCTACTCAAATCCATAGCAATTTATCATCAACTTCATCCAAGCATAGTTAGGTTTTATGCAGGTTTTCATCTTGGAGCATACTTCAAGCATCAACAAAGTGGATCACTCTCCATCACATATCAACTTTGTATCATTGGAGTTGGGAAAGGGCCAATTTTCACATCAAATTGCCACCAATTCCCTCAAGAGATTAGGAGTTTGTTGGCTTTAGAATAGATTTTGATATGCTTTCAAGTTTCATTGTGTTCTTCCTTTCATTTTCTATCTCTTTTGCTATTCAAATTGATTTCTTGAGGAATCCTTATTCTTTCTTGCATTTGATCTCCTAATGTATTCATTTGTTGTGTTTTGCAGGTATTTGGATTAGGATTCACATTTTGGCACTAGAAGGAGGGCTTGAACCTCAAATCTAACACATTTTTTTTATAAAATTTCACTATTTTTTGACAGTACTATTCATTAATCCCCATTTTTTAGCGCATATGATCACTGTTTTAGTGTTTTTATAGTCAATTTTAAAATGACCATATCTTGGTCATACAAAGGTCTTTTTGATACCTTTTTTTTTGAAATGGGGTAGAATTTCGTAAGCTATGCAATGGTATAGGTGTTTCTTAACTATTAATGAGTTAAAATTTTCAAATTTGCATCTAAAGTCAAAACACATGATAACTTTGCCTAAGTTTTAGGGTGTTTTGGTTAATGATTCATCTAACCCCTATATTATTTTGTTTCTTGATCTCATCTAACATTTTTATCACTTTTGTAGGTTAGAAAATCAAAAAGGGGAGGAGAAAAAGAAAAAAAAAAGGCAAAGCTTCTTATTACATCATTTCTCTATTGTATCAAGTGTCTTTAGACACTCTTAGAAGCAATTATAATTCCAAGTTTAAAGGATTGTATCACTTCAAGCTTTTAGGATTCAATAGATTTCAATTTGGGCTCTAAAAAGAACAATGCAAAAGGCTTAAAATGAACATTAGAACTACAACTTACTAGATTCTATTTCTTGGATTAACAAATTGAACAAATGTCTTTCACTTGTGATTTGGTGCTCTAAAAAGAACTCACATACTACTTTGAGGATTTAAAAAGAACAAGTGCAACTTTGTTTGTTGTGAGAGCTTACTTAAACTAAGGGCATTGAAAAAGGATGTATGCATTTCTCTGACGCTTTATAGCAATCTTGAGAATCAAAAGGTCTTTTTCATGACTTTAGGGTGAGATAAAGCAATCACCTCCACACTTATATTTGAGTCTAAAATTGAACAAAATCTTGTGCGAGTGTGAGTTAGGTATATTGCGTGTGTTCTCCCTTTGTTTCTAAACAAAGGTCGATCAAACCACAAATGTGCTTTCTTGCTATTGTTTACCTTTAGAGGGGCCTACCTAAGAGACACATCCGAAAGGAGAACTCGAAGGTGACTCCAACCGGTTTTTCATTCGGGCTAGTATATAAATGGATAAGACTAAACTGTCAAGTCCTCATGGTATGTAGGCCTTAGCTGTACAGTGTCTTTCAGAACAGGGTACTATCGTAAAATATATAAGAGCCCCTAGTAGGATTGATTAAAGCCTTTAGTGGCTTGCTGAATGCTCACAAGGTGCCATGTCCCGGATGTTGTGTCATTGAGAACCTTGTTTTTAGAAGCCCACCAGTCCATCCAACGAGTTTATCAAAGTGGTGCATTGGAACTTAGATTCCAAGAAGTTACTTGCCATGTTTGATCTTGGTTAAAATATAGAGGTTAAGACTTCATTCTTAACATACCTTTATATTTTTTCCTTGGTTGCATGTAAAGTCATCTCTTCTACTACGAAGGGCATGAGGCAAACCCACCAAGAAAAACGTACCAATTGAGCTAGGGTGTTATATTGATTGTGAGTCATAAACACATTGCTTGTTTAAAAAAACCTTGAAAACAAACACTTAACACTATCCAAATTTCAAACTCTTTTGGAGAAAAATACAATTGACCCAATCCATATGTTATTGCTTTCCCTTGGGATTCACGTCCTTAGAGGTTTCTAAACATTGGATTATATCTTGATTTGTCTCTTTAAGTCAACAATAGGAAAACCTTTGCCTTAAGTTCATTAAATTCCCACATAACATATCTTGTGGGGTTTGAAGAAATTAAGACATTGGACATCTTAGTTTGAAAACCTAATTGAAGAAAGTGTTTTTGGTAAAATAAAGACATTAAGCAAAGCTAAGAAAAATTAACTTTCATATGTGTTGAGGACTCATACACCCAAAATCATTGATTGGAAATCCAAAAATGAATGTTCAAATGAAATCTTGTCTTGGTTACAAAATTCATTAGGAAGCATTTGCACGCTCTTCAATACCTAGGTCTAAGCAAAACAAAGTGTACCTTTTTGGGTTCTTCTTAGGATAAAAACATATCAAAATCTCTTTTTCATCCATCCTCCAAAACATTAAAACAATTTCCATCTCATCATCACCTTTTGGAAAATTCTTGAAATCGTCCTTGATACTAGGCTTTATAGCAAAATCAAAATCATCAATATCCTTGAGACAAAATCCTTGAAAACATTAGCAAAAACATCTTTGGCTAGGTATGTGTAGATGCATTCTTTTGCATATACTTAGTCAAAGTTATCAAAATCATCTTATCTAGCTTAGTATATGTAGATGAATCCTTCTTCATATGCTTAGTGAAACAATCATCTTGTTTGAATAGGTGTGGGTAGATGCATCCTTCTCCTCACACATATTCAAATTATCATCCTTTATCCCTTAGATCATCATCCAACATCTTAGGGTCGTTTTGCCCAAAATCCAAATCAAAAAACCAAATCAAAAATCAAGGACAAAATCTCAAAATCTCAAAAATCAAGAATCCAAAGTCCTAAAAGCCTAGTGTCTCATTCAAAATTTATCAAAAGCTGAAACATCATTATCATCACCTTTGATCCTCAAAATCATCCTAAGACTTTATACTTTGGGACATAAAATAACAATCGATCCAAGGAATCAAGAGATTCATCTCCCATATTCTCGAAGGTTGATCCTTGTTTTATGGTTCAAAATAGATCCCAATACAGGAAGAGTATGGAAGCCAGCAAAGAAACACCAGCTTCAAGTGATCTTAGCCAAACAAACGCAAAAATGAATCCAACTAAATCAAGCAATCCATTGATCCTCTCATTATCCCAAAATCCGCAAGAAGAAGACCAAGGAGAGGACCTCACTTTTGGAATGTCTCATGAAGAAATGACGAAAATGCTCCAAAATCCAGACAACCATAGAATCATCAACATCATGATGAGACTTAACCCTTCGTTGTACATGCTTAAACTAGCAAAACAAGGGGCCAAGTTGCCTTCCGATTTTGACGTGAGCACTATAGTAGAGACATCTTTTCATCCACCAATCTCATCCACCATCCCCATTTCATCTACACCCCCATTTCAAAACATCACGCAGAACATCCCACAACTCACAACATCATTTGCTCCAACTCAACCCAATGTTAACAAGGGAAACACATTCCTCAATGCTCTCCAATCACATCCCCTTGTTAGTAACCAAAACTTGGATGCAAACACCACATTGGAACAAAACATCTCCCAAAATCCATTGCACAAAAATGATCCTCTCACCTTACATTACGACCCATCATCAACATCTCTTCATGGAGCACCACAAACACCTCTTCTCACAAATTCACAAGAAGAGGGAGATATGTTCGGACCAGGGGGCATATTCGACACCATGCAACAACTAACACCCTTTGCATTTCCACCTATCCCATCACTACCATTATCATCCATACCACTCCTTGGTTTAGGGCTTCCCCCTCTACCGAGCATCAATCAAAACAATATCCCAACCATCAATCAAAGCATTACACCAAATGCCCAAAATTTGTCATTAATATCGCAACAACAAATGACAAATACGCAAGCACTGGAAACATCATCAAACACCCCCACATCATCATAAAGCATGGTCTCCCAAAGGCCAATCACATCAACAACACCACTTACTACACCAAAATCACCATCCACTTATCAAATAACCAACACAACATCACCATTCACCACCACCATGAACGCTATTCCAAATCCACCACCACCCCCACCACCACCAACATTCACCACATCAAACCAATATGACACAACATTGCAAGCTGCCTTCCAAATAGGATACCATCAAGTCCAAAAACAAAAAGCTGTACACATAGCTACTTAGCAAGCCGATAAAGCTGCACAAATTGCCCAAGTTGCACAAGCTACTTTACAAGTGCAACAAACACAAGCATTGTTACAACAAAAACAAGCTGCTCAAGCATTGCAAGCACAAAAAATTCCTCATGCACAACTCTTGTTACAACAACAAGTAGCACAAGCGCAAGCACAAGCTCAAGCTCAAGCACAAGCTCAAGCACAAGCACAACAAGCGCAAGTACAAGCACAACTTCTTACACAAGCAGCACAATTGCAAGTGTACCAAAAAGCATTAAAGCAATATCAAGAACAACAAGAAGCAGCAGAACTGGTAGCCCAACAACAAGCATTGTGGGAACAACAACAAGCATTGTTGGAACAATAGAAAGTGCAAAAACAAGCACAAATCCTAGCACAACAACAACAAGATGACCAACAAGCGTTGTTCATACAAAAGCAAGTAGAAGCCTACTTCACCCGCCAGAACATATTGATACCATCAAACAACGTACCAACCAACCCATCCATCCAACCAACGACTCAAACACCCCAAAACACTTTTATCCCACCCCCTGATACACAGAATGATGTAACGACACAACTCAGGTTGCTCTCGCAACAAGTGCTCAACCTTCAATTAGGAAAAATGACCAAAAAACCAAGCAACTTGTGTCCCTATCCATTTGATAGGAGCTTAAAAATGAAACCATTCCCTAAGGGATTTGAAATCCCTAAATTTGACAAATACTGAGGGATGAGAAACCCTGAAGATCACATTAGGGAATTCCAGGTTCATTGTATGGAGGTCGCATATGACGACACATATCTGATGCGGCTATTCCCTAGGAGCTTGGCAGGCCACGCTATAGAATGGTTCTCTTGCTTACCCTCTAGAATCAAAACATTCCAGGAAATCAAGGATGCATTCATTACAAAATACGCATGTAACATCACAATGGATGTCCGTCTTGAAGAACTATATGCTCTAAAACAAGGAAAGAATGAATCTTTTGCTTCATTCCTTCAACAATGGCGATCCAAAGCCAATCGAAGCAAGTGGACCATGCAAGAAGAACAAGTCTGCACCATCATAGCCAACTTGAAGGTCACTTGTCATTACATCTCAAGGTTCAGGGAATCACCACATATGATCAATTGATCCCCAAAGTGCTTAGCATTGAAAGAGCCCTTGTGACTCAACCTGTGGAATCAACATCATATCATGAATAGAAAAACAACCGCCCATCATCCAATTATAACGATAAACCTTGCACATGGGCAAGGAACAAGAACGTTACTAATGATGGTGTCATAGATGCCAAGGTGGTCATTAGTGGTCCATGCCAAAACACCCATCACACAACATATCAACCCAATAACAATCCTACTATCAATAACCTCAATGATCAAAGAGGACCACCCCAACACAAGAGTTATCCAAAATGAAAATGCACTACTTTAGGGGAACCACTTGAAGACATCATGAAAAAGCTCATCAATGAAAAACTCATCAAAACACCTACATTTGAAAATTACCAAGAACTTAATGTCAAACCCCCTTCATACAACAAAAATCAACTCTGCAAATTTCATAAGATCAAAGGTCACACCACAAACAATTGTATGAGACTTAAAAATATCATTCAAGATCTCATTGAAAAAAGAATCATCGATGTGGAACAACCGACAGGCAATCAGGATCTTAAAATCTACACGAATCCAATGTCAAATCATGGCAACAAGGGGAATAACAACAAAGATAAAGGAAAAGGCAATGTAAATCATGTATACGAAACAGTTGTCGCTTCCTTAAATGAAGACTACATGGTCATCACCATCAAGGGCACCCATGCCGAAGATTGTGGAGTCACCACAAGAGGTAGCAAACTCACCATTGCAGGATCATCCCAACCAAACAAAGCCCCTTCCTCTAGATCAGCTCCTAATGGTTACAGTGTAGTAGATCAACTCAAGAGAACACCAACACACATCTCCATTATGGAGTTGTTAAAAATATCATCAGCACATAAGAAGATACTTGAGCAAGCATTAGCCTCGTCCACTGTCCTTGCAGATCTTGATGCAGAACAATTCCAAGCTATGGTCAGAAACATCACAACACCTAATCTCCTTACATTTTATGACCAAGATTTTCCCACCCAACCATCTCACAATTGCGCACTTCACCTGGAGGTCATTGTGAACAAGAGCAAAATCAAAAGGGTTTTGGTGGATGGAGGTGCAGGTTTGAACATCTGTTCTCTCAGCCTTATCAAGCAACTAAAAATAGCAGAAGATTCCATTGATAAAGGTAAAGGCATCACAATAAGAGCATACGATGACCAAGAAAGAGTGTCTTAGGGAACAATCAAACTCCCTATTCAAGTAAGGCCGACGCTCATGGAAACTACCTGTAAAGTCTTGGACCTCAATTTTCCATAAAACATCCTCTTGGGATGCCCATGGATCCATGCAATGAAAGCCATAGCATCAACCTTCCACCAATGTGTGAAATTCACACATAATGGACAAGAGGTTACCATCCATGGAGATCCTGAACCATTTTCATATTGCAAAAATCTTGAGGCCAAGTATTACAAAATCCCCTAGGTACCAAAGAATGATGAGGGCTCATCCACATCATACATCGACCCCGCCACTCTCACATCCACTTCTACGATAGAGACACCCGCCATTCCCACCATTCCTACCATCTCTGATATCAAGCTCATCATTCAGGAATATGATTATGGAAGCTATAGGCTCCCTAATAATGCTTTTGTGATAGGAGAGTTACCACAATCTTCTAGATCACGAGGATGCCCACAACAAAATCAAGCTTCCACATCTCAAATGTCTCCTAAAGACTATCCTGAATTCACAAGGTGGGGAGATCTTGGCCAAGAGGACATTGAGGCAGACCCATCTCATAGGCTATACTAAGATGAAAGACCAATAACTAATTTACCAATGGATGAAAGAAGCAAAGGTTTCCAAATGATGCTTGCAATGGGTTACGACAGAAACCAATGATTGGGACAAAACGACAATGGGCTTATAATACCTATCATACCAGAAACGCGACCCATAACAAATCTTGGTCTTGGATGTACCCCTCCGAGAATAACCATATGTGGCTGAAGTCCTCCAGTTAGAGCTGCCAATGCCTCTCCTCAGCCAATGCTAGTACAAGTACACTCACCAATAGTCACAGGTAGCAACACACATAACTTCATAACTAAGCCCTATATTAGTAGCGATGACGAAGATATCATATCCAATCTCCCTAGGTTATTCAAAGATACCCCTTTGTGTATGATTAGTACCCTTTTATTTGAATTTGATCATCAAAATCATGAGATCTATTTAGTGTACCCTCAACTGATCGACTATGACCAACGAGGACCACCAGTTCTTGATACATTCAAAAATGATGAGGCACTCTTAGAATTCATGGGATTCAGGGATAACATTCTGGATGGGGATCATAAGGTAGGGTTTATAATGGAATTAGACACATAGGCTTATTATGGGGAAACGATTGAATCCTTTAGTCGCAAAAGTGAAACTAAGAATCATATCCAAGTCCTTGAGTGAAAACCACACTGTGGCACTCTATGACAAGAAAATAGTAAAAAGAAAGGACGTATCCAACGGTGAAAACCTCTCTGAGGCACCCGAGGATGAAGGATTCAATCTTCCTTTAAGGGCTATCCATCAGGAAAAATTAGCAGATTTGGCTGAAAAATACAATCCGGTCAACATAGGAACAGAGGAGGCCCCGCATATCACATTCTATGCAGAATCATTATTGTCAAAAGAGCAAGAACTCCTAGCAGCATTCCTAAGGGAGAGGCAAATAAACTTCGCATGGAGTTATGCTGACAAGCTAGGGCTTGATCCAGAGACTGTGGTCCATCACTTAGCGGTGTATCCAGATGCAAAACATGTCAGACAAAAGCTTTGAAAAATGCATCCTCAAATAGCCTTATTGGTCAAAATGGAGCTCAAAAAGTTGTTAGATGTAGGATTCATCTAGCCCATAGATTATCTAGAATGGGTATCAAACCTGGTACCTGTTTCAAAACCTGACGAAGCCATCAGAATCTGTACAGATTTCAGAGATTTGAACAAAGCATGTCCAAAAGATGACTTCTTGCTTCCTAACATTGACATGATAGTGGACATGATAGCAGGGCATGAGATGCTATCACTAATGGACAGATTCTCAAGATACAACCAGATTATGATAGCTAAAGAAGACCAACATAAGACATCTTTTACTTGTCCATGGGGGACCTACTATTGGAACATGATGCCATTCGGCCTAAAGAACACAGGAGCAACATATCAAAGGGCCATGGCATTGATCTTCCATGACATGATTCACAAAACAGTCGAAGACTATGTCGACAACATCCTAGCTAAGTCAAGAAATAGAAAAGATCATATAGCAACCCTAAGTGCTATCTTTGATAGATTAGAGGAATACAAAGTCAGGCTAAATCCCAAGAAGTGTGTATTCGGCATACAATCAATCAAACTACTAGGATACATAGTCTCTATGAGGGGTATCGAGGTGGATCCTACAAAAGTAAAAGCAATCCTTGAGATGGAAGCACCAAAGACATTGAAACAACTAAGAGGTCTCCAAGGTAGGCTCCAATCCATTAGAAGGTTCATAGCACAACTGGCAGATAAGTAGAACCCATATTCTCACCTACTCCACAAGGGGGTAGCATAGAAATGGGATACAAAATGCAAAGAGGCATTCAACAAAATAAAAGAATATCTACTGACACCACCAGTTTTAATGCCACCCATCTCGAGAAAACCATTGATTCTATATGTCTTAACAATAGCAGCAGCCCTTGGAGCTCTCTTGGCTCAGTATGATGAAAATGGAACAGAGAGGGCTATCTACTATATCAACAGGACAATGGTTGGTCATGAGCTAAACTACTCTTTCATCGAGAAAGCATGTCTCACAGTAGTGTTCACATCTCAAAAATTCAGACACTACATGCTGGCTCACAAGATAAAACTCATCGCGAAAATTGATCCCCTAAAGTATCTCTTATCCAAGGCAATGCTCACGAGTAGAATGGCAAAATGGGTAATGATACTGTCAGAGTATGACATTGAGTATGTGGAGAGGAAAGCAATCAAGGGGCAGGTCATCGCAGATCAACTAGCAGAAGCACCTATTTACACTGAGAGCCCTTTTGTCTTAGAATTTCCAGATGAGTCCATCTTTAACCTCAACATAGCTAATCATTGGAAACTGTACTTCGATGGTTCATACACACAACATGGATCAGGAGCTGGTGTCTTCTTCATCACCCCATAAGGGGATTGCATACCAAAGTCATACAAATTGGCATTCCCTTGCACCAACAACATAGTAGAATACGAGGCTTTGACTATTGGTCTCTAAATAGCAGTGCAATGGAACATCATAACTCTCAAGGTGTATGGAGACTCTCAGTTGATCATAAATTAGGTCAATAATGAATATCAGACTAAGGATGATAAGCTCACTCCATACAAGAAACTGGTAGAGACTTTAAAGGAATCCTTCATTGACATAACATTTGAGCAGATTCCAAGAACCAACAATAGAGCAGTAGATGCCATGGCTACAATTGGATCCCTATTAGACATCCCTCATAATGTACCAAAATATGAATTTCTGATCGAGCAACTTCTCATTCCCACATTCGAGGTACCAGAATTATAATATGTGTGTGAAATCATTGGTCCTGGCGATCCTTGGTATCATGACATTTATACATATCTTCAAATAGGAGTCATACCTGCTGACCTACCATCAAGCCTAAAATGAACCTTTATTAAATGCGCATCTAGATTTGTCATCCTAGGAGATACCTTATACTGTAGAAGCATAGAAGGTACCTTACTACGCTATTTAAATGCTAAGGAGGCATTAACCGCTCTAACCAAAGTTCATAATGTTATTTGTGGTTCACACTCAAGTGGAATGACCATTGCCAAGAAACTGCTGAGAAAGGGGTATTATTGGCCCACAATGGAACAAGAAGCACATGATCATGCCAAAAGGTGTCTAAAATGTCAGCAACATGGGGACCTCATCCATGCTCCAGCTCAAGAGCTTCATCCTATTCTCACACCATGGCCTTTCTCGTAGTGGGGACTTGATCTCATTGGGAAGATCACACCCACCTCATCCAATGGCCATAAATTCATCATAACTGCAACTAAGTACTTCACAAAGTGGGTGGAAGCCATACCCATGACGTACATCACTGGAAAGCAGATCTCAAAGTTCATCCTGAACTATCTCATATGTCATTATGGTGTTCCACAAGCCATTATCTCAGATAATGGGACACCATTCAAGAACCAGGAGGTTCGTGACTTGTGCAAGAAATTCAAAATCCAGCATCGCTTCTCCACCCTGTACTATCCCCAAGGCAATGGCCAAGCAGAAGCCACAAATAAAACCATTTTGAAAATCCTTAAGAAAATAGTTAATGACGCAGGTCATGATTGACATCTACAGCTTAATCCTGCCCTCTGGGCCTATCGAACTAGCATCCGCACACCCACTAGTGCCACACCCTTCTCCTTGGTCTACGGATTAGAAGCGGTACTCCCAATCGAGATTGAACTCCCATCCCTTAGGATATCACTACAAAACCTCATCACGGATGAAGAATATCGAGTGTCAAGATTGAATGAGCTAGAGTTACTAGATGAGAGATGGATAGATGCTTTAAATCATTTGCAAGTCTATCAGAATAGACTCAAATGGAGCTACAACAAGAAAATCAGAAGCAAAACTTTCCAAGTCAAAGAATTGGTCTTAAAAGAGAATCAAAAGAATGTCCCAAACCCAAGTAGCAAAGGCAAGTTCAAACCTAATTGGTTAGGACCTTTCATCATCACGACAAGTTACAAATCAGGGGCATATCAATTATCAACACCCAAAGGGGAACCTCTGCAGGAACCCATGAATAGCTCCCATCTCAAAAAGTTTTATGCCTAAATCTTTCAAGGTATAGAACCAAAAAACCCAAAAAAAAATTAAAAATGTCCTAAAAAATGGTTACTTCAGCGAAAACTTGGCAAATAGGTGTCTTGGTAACAACAAAAAGTCAAAAAAGCAAAAAGTCAAAAAAATCAGAAAAAGGATAAAAAAAATAGTAAAGAGAAATCGTCCTCTAATTGAAAACCGCTTGGTGGCACTTTAGGCAAGTACCTCGATGAAACACGGAAAATAGAAGCCTTGTGTAAATAAGCACTTTCCATCCACCAAGATCTTTACGACTTGTTCGACATCATCCATCCATTTCACTTCCATCATTCATCACATTCAAGTCTCCATCCATCACACATCCACTCGCATCCGCACCATAGCTTGGTCATGTTTTCGTATCATGATCCCTCTTAGTACTACTGGCCCATCCTCAAGGTTAGTTTGTCCTGCCTTTATTGGGGTAGTCTATTACATCACGCTGGGGGCACGTTCTCATCGGATCAGATTCGTGTATGATCATAAAAGTCCTCAAATCAGAAAATCCAAAAACATCATAAAATCAAAAAATCCAAAAACATCAGAAAATCCAAAATCCGAAAACATCGAGAAAATTAGAAGATTCAAAAACATCAGAAAAGCACAAAATCCAAAAACATCAAAACATATCAAAATCCAAAAGCAAGTCAAAAGTCATTCAAAAGTAAAAAATAGAGTCGTCGATCGAACTACGTCATCTCTGAGCTTGAATGTAGGCAAGGTTGATCTTTGATCATCCCGAGACATTTAGGTAGTCCTATAGGAGTTTGTCATAATAAGGTGACATCTCATCATGTATATCATCATCTATAAATCGGTCAACTCGTCAGTCGAACTACGTGGTCTCTACGTGTATAACGTAGGCAAGGCTAATATGTCAATCAACCCCTGAGGCCCCTAGGATAGGTCTTTAGGTTGGTATCTTGGTCAAAACCTCATAAAATCCCAAAAACACTGAAAACATTAAAAATCAAAAATATTTGTAAAACCTCAAAAAATACAAAAAACAGCCTCAAAACATTTCAAAAACATCAAAAACATCCAAATATTTGAAAAAATCCATCTGCCTCATCTCACTTGCACCTGTGATAAGCACCACTCATAATAAACTGATCGTCATCCTCAACCTTTGGTAAAATAATCAGAAACAAGTCTAGTAGGTTAAAAGTGAAAACTCAAAAACGTTAAGCCTCAAGTCTAAGTCAAGTGCGTAAGCAAGTTGGTCATCTCTTCGTATCGATAACATATCATCTGAAATGGTTCCTATCAATCATCCCTTATAAACAAAATGGCGTGCCACCATCCACTAACATGTCCTAGGATGAATCCTTCCTACAAAGGGCATTATCTTTTGGCAATAAGTTTCGGTTATCATCTTAGAAAACACATCCTTTTCCCGTTAGTGGTATTGAAGAGCATTAGTTTGTTTGTTTACTTGGTCTTTTGGACTTTTCTTATTTTGCGCTCATTCCAAGGACGTCTCGATGATATCCCAAAACAATGGATTTAGAGAAATAGGAATGGGGCAATGATCATTATCTTTTGTTTGCTATGTTTGTTGGACGTTCTTGCAATATAACTTGGCAAATACTTGCTTTGTCAGGTATGTATGGAAGAGGTCTAGGGAAACTTGTTGACTATTGCAGGATAGGTTTCCCTTTCTGTGTTTTGGTCTGAGGAGTCTGAAACTTTTGAAGTACATCCTAGAAAGGTTTTCGTATGTCAGGTGTGAACAAGAATACTCCTATCTGATTGTTGTGTCAAAGTCCATCACACTAAGTACCACACCATCCTGGTTTTCTATACCTTGATGCATCGTACCACGTGTGTTATCAAACATAAGGTAATTGGCCCTTTGAAAATCCCAACTCCTTCGCAAGTAATCATCATCATCATCATCTCATGTCTTGTTGGAATCTCTTATTTTCTTCTATCTCCTAGTTTTTTGCACTAACATGGTACCATGATAGTTAATCATAATCATCACATTTATCTTGCATCCAAAAAAAACAAACCGTAAGCATACTACATAATGAATATCATATCATATAGAAATCATTAATCATACCACATGCATTCATCCCCATCATTGCATCATATAAATTGGTTATTCTAAACATATCATAAACCATACATTTATCATCTATTTTCATAATCACCCAAGCATCATCATATCATATCATGTGCATCCATATCATCCATGCATCATCATATCATCCATCACATATAAACATCATAATCATCTCATCATCAATAATGTCACTATCATGGTACAAATTAGGATCAAGTGGGTGTAATATATCAAAGTAGAGATGAGGCTACCCATGGCTGATGACTGTCTACATCATCAAATTTGTCTACATCAAATATTTGAGTTGAACTAACCTTGAACCTCTTTATCGAGAGATCGACCCTCAAATCAAATCTTTTCGCTCGATCTCTCAAGGGGGCAATATACCAGCGTAATTCTTCATTCGCTGGGGCAGCAATGGGGCATCTAAGAAAATCATATAATTTTTGAATTTTAATCAATACAAGATTATTCTTTGAACCAACACAACAAGTACACTGCTTCAAAGAGGGGCAAAATGTAGACATGCAAAATATACTGATTGACGTTGTGCACTTGATCTGATTAACTAACATTGTTTCGTCCTAAATCACCTCTTCAGCTTATCATCACTATTCATCCCTTAATTAAATAAATACTCATTTATCTAATTAAGTCATCATCTCTTGTTAATTAAATAAATTAATTTTATTTAATTAATTTTGTAATCCCCCCTTTAATTAAATAATACATTTTATTTAATTAAATCTCTAAGTCATTCTATTTAATTAAATCAATCTTTATCCAACATCATCCCTCTTTAGTTAAATAAATCAAAATATTTATTTAATTAAATCTAAATCATTATTCCTCTCTTTTTTATTTAAATTAATCCAAAAATCTAAGTCAAAAGTCAAAATCAGCTAATCTCCTTTAAATTAATCAAATCTTGATTAATTTAATCCTAATCACTCAAATCCTCTATATTTTGCAACTGGCACATAAAAATCAATTTAATTGATTTATAAATCATCTATTTTCATTCAAAAAAGCATCCAAGATGGAATATTCCTCAAATTTGAAATCTCCCCCCAAAAGGACTTGTCCCTTTCAACAAAGCAATAATTTTATATTACATGTGCTTTGCCTTGAGCCAAGTGACATTTATTATATTCCCTTCCCTCTCACATGTCATCTCATCAAATTCAAATTTCAAACTGATCAAGATGTGCTCAAGCTTCCTCCATTCACATGTTGACAAGTGGCATCATGCCATTGGATGAAAATTAATCCCACATTGCTCTATTTTGAACATTCATCCATCTTAGCATTCTATAAATGAAGAGCTCATCCTTCATTTTATTCATCCACAATTTGAGTAAACTTACTCTACTCAAATCCATAGCAATTTATCATCAATTTCATCCAAGCATAGTTAGGTTTTATGCAGGTTTTCATCTTGGAGCATACATCAAGCATCAACAAAGTGGATCACTCTTCATCACATATCAACTTTGCATCATTGGAGTTGGGAAAGGGCCAATTTTCACATCAAATTGGCACCAATTCCCTCAAAATATTAGGAGTTTGTTGGCTTTAGAATAGATTTTGATATGCTTTCAAGTTTCATTGTGTTCTTCCTTTCATTTTCTATCTCTTTTGCTATTCAAATTAATTTCTTGAGGAATCCTTATTCTTGCTTGCATTTGATCTCTTAATGTATTCATTTGTTGTGTTTTGCAGGTATTTGGATTAGGATTCACACCAATATGTACCTAACTACCCCTAGATCTTTTATCTCAAGTTCTCTTGAAAGTTGAGATTTAAGCACACCAATCCTTTCATGAAGTATCAAATACATTTGACTATCCTCTAAATCATCTTCATTCTTAGGACACATATCTAATGGAAGCTCAAATTTTGTCTCTCTAAATCCTTTAAATGTGAAATAAAAAAACCTTGGGGAACTGAAGCATGATCAACCATATGAGTATAATTTGGAGGAAAGTCCTCTATGTCACTCATCTAAATCTACTATGGAGGAAGAAAGAGTGTGAGGAGATAAGCTAGGAGATGTTTCCCAAAAATAACATTCCTCTAAATGAAGAGTTTACAAATGTCTAGATTTAAGATTCAATATCATTTGATACCATTGGGGTACCCAATAAATATGTGGGGATAAATTTGAGGTTACAAATATCTACATTTCTTTAAAGGAATGTGATTTCATACTAGATAACCAAAAGCTCTAAAGTTCCAAATGATAGGTGTATGATTGCACCAAGATTCAAAGGGAATAGTGCCCTTCAATTCCTTGTGGGGAACCCTATTCTAGATGAGAGAAACATATATTGTAATGCCTCGAGCCCAAATGCCCAAGGCATTAGCCAATCACATAAAATTTTCTTTTTTGAAAGAATAATATACTAACAATTAAGATAAGCCAATGACATGGAACTCTGCATAATAATGTGCAAAAAATATATAGTTTCAATTATAATAAAACACGGACCAAAGAAACATCACCATTACATTGAGCAACATGGAACATGTAGAATTTTTTCCAATTGTGAGACAAACCACCATGTTAATTCTATGAGGGGGTGGAACCCCACTACAAGCATGATCAAGTTCTAACCCATCATGTTCTCTCATGAACACAACTTAAGGATGAGATGAGGGAATCGTCTACTTCAAATCCACATCCTAGTAAGCCCTCTTCAAACACCATGGCAATCCCTCTTCAAACACCATTTTCACATTGATTTTATCCTTAACTTGATTCATATTATAGAGGCCACTAATTTACTTTGAACCCCAATATCCTAACAAGTTAATGAGATTCATCCCTTTCTAACAATTTGAGAGGGTATTAGAGTCCTTGCAATTCCAATTAAAGGAGAGTGTCAAGGCCTAACTTTGATAATAAGAGCTCGGGTATTGGAGTTGGCCTAACTCTTATACTCGTAGAGGGTATGAGATTTGGCCTAAATTTGATATCACTAAGCGATGATATTAGAGTCAACCCACATTTGATGTATTGAAAGGGTATCAAAGTTGGTCTAGATGTGATGCTTTGATATGACATTAGAGTTGGCTTAACTATGATACCTTGGGACAAGCTCTATTGAAATTGTCCCAACTTTAGTACTTGAAAGTTGTCATATTAGAGTTATCTCAACTCTAATACCGTGAGGCCCAATTTGAAACAAGAAAACACAAAGACACAAAATAAATATAGAGAACACAATTTCTAATCAAAATAGCCTAATTATAAAAATTACACTTCAAGATATTTTCTATTGTATAAATATAGAAATGATAACAAAAAGAATCCAAGGTGTGAGATTCTAAGCAACTCTAATACTCCAATGAGGAAATAATATATAATTAAATTGTATCTTAATTAACCCAACTCTAAAAATATGCACCAAGTTCATTATTTTATAGGCATATAAATAATAACAACAAACACAACATTTATTTTCTAGGGATTACATTAATATTTATGAAGATACATATTGTTGTCTTTGAATTTTCAAAGAGGATTCCTATGGCCTATTCATGCTTCAACCTTTTGGAAAAACCAAGAGGCCGACTCAAGAGATCCCACTCTAAACCATGCTTCTCTCTACCACCCTAAGACACACTTCTCATTGTGCAATGCGGCATCCCTACTTATAATGGGAATGTCCTAGGCTAGATGGAAGAGCATTTGACAATAACCCAAAGAAGTAGCAATTGCTCTTAAAAATAAAACCCTAGCAATAAAAACCCTTATCAACACATAAAGAGATTTTGAAACATAGGTCCTCATGGCTTAGTTGTACAACCTCCTAATAAATGTATATTAATACTACTAGCCTCTATAGACATCAAGGAATACAAAATAAATCAAGGTACCTTGAGTGAAATGAAGCAATGCTCTTTGCAAATTTTATAGGTCAAATTTTGTTGGTATGAGACAAGATCATGTTCATGGATTTGTTTGCACATTCATGCATAATTATAATCCTTGAGCGGATTATTAATCTATTAATTGCTATTTTAGATTCTAAGATACATTAGACTTATATCCATATCAATTTTAGATTCATCTTCAATTATTGAGCTATCAATTTTGGAACTATATTTAGTTATCAACCTAATATATTTATTTTCTATTTATATTTATCATACTCAATTATTCCCAATTCATCTTGAACTATTTAGTTATTAAATTTAGAACCATCTTCACTAATCAACCTAACACAATTATTTTCTATTTACATTTATAATATTTAGTTAGTACCAATTATTGATAATTATTTATACACATTTGATTGGATTAGCCTATGTATACATATATATAAATACCAATTATTAGAAACTAATTTAAGACTGAATTTCTTGGCACCAGCTAATAACTTTGTCCATAACGATATATACTCGTACCAGTTGATGAAAAATAATTATATATATGAAAACTATTTTGTAAATTTTTTAAGAACCTACCTACCCACTTTGAAGAATCACAAGTATTTTTCATATTAACACGGCTGCTTTTGAGCAACGCCACCGATCTTCTAGAGGAAAAACATTGAAATTCAAACCAGGACCCCATATTCTGCATAAATTTTGGGTAAGGAGATCGATGGTCATTGGCTTTTACTATGCACTTAAATCCATGAGGGCCTGGCCTTCTTCTAGGAGGTCTGTAATGGGGGTAGTTGAGAGGGTTATACTAATTAAGCTGGTCATGTGTGGGACCCTTTCTTTCAAGTTCTATCCCACTTCTTGTTCTATTTATTAGAGCCCATCCTTGTTCCTACCATCACATTGAATTCCTCTCACCATCTTTTTCTCTGTGACAACAATCTTTATTTCATATCTGTGTCCAGTGGAGCCCTAAAATGGCCAGAGGAAGAGGCAGTGCATTGAATCATTTTCTGGTTGCCCTGCTGGTGGTATTTCTAATACAGTGCAGCTTGGTTGAAGTGCAGGGGGCTACTTATATAGTAGGAGGCCCCCAAGGATGGGGCTTCCAAATTCAGAAATCTCGCTGGACTGCTGGGAAACGCTTCAAGGCTGGTGATGTATTGGGTAAGACTTACTCAAAGCTTATGTTTTAAGGTTCATTTAGCTTGGGCCAGTAATGGGGTCTTCTGACAGTAGAGTCTGGTAGCATATTTTCATTATTTTGCTTATACTGAATTGTAAACCCAGTAAGCTATTAGGCTACTTAGCTAAGTAGGCTTTAGGTAGTGGCTTTACATAGTTGCAATTAGTTAGCCTTAATTAAAATCTTGTGTCCTGGGTCTGTTAATGTGGATGATGCATTTGGGTGGCATCAGTAATGCCCTGTTTTGTAAATGTTGTGTTAGGCTGAGACAATCAGAAGTATAGTCTTGCTTAAAATGTTATGTGCTTTTACTAACCAGGCAATCAGAAGGTTATTCTTTGGGTAAGCATTACTTAAAACCTTGTCCCTCCACCTGATTTAGCAGGTAATTGAGTCTGAAGGATATTCGTTGGGTAACTCTTACTCAAAACCTTATGTTATCTAGCCTGATTTAGCAGGTTTTTTAACACAGTAGGAGTATTCTGAAAGTGTACTGTCTAGCATCAGCTGAAATGCAGAATTGGGCTATTTGTAAGAAATAAAAAGGTTTTATAATGTATGATTGCAGGTTTTGTAATGTATGATTGTTTTTGGTTTGAGATGTGTGTATTTTTCAATAAATATTTTGGATCCATTGTCATCTATTGTCCGAAAGATAAAGAGGAAATTGGGTTGCAGAATTAGCCCTAAAAAGAAGTAGAAAAGAAGTAGGGAAAGGAAGTGAAGTGAGGACTAGAACATGAGGCCAGAAGAAAGATTCATATTGTTATGATATTATGACACTATGATCTACTGTGTTTTTGGGTGGAAGGTTTGTTCTGGGGTTGTTTCTTTTTGGCACTGCTTGAACTTTTGTTCCTGGCAGGATCTGCAGATTGTATTTATTTTGAGTACTGTACACATCCATTTCATAAAAATATACAAATAAAAGTCTGAAGAGCCAGGGAGTACTTTCTGTTAGGTTGGCTGGCAAGGATAGTCTTTTGCCACTGGGTTGATTGATTCAAGTAAGATCCACTCCCATTTGGTTTGTTATGATAGAATCCTCTGACTGAGGTGGGTTGGTTGGCTGTAGTCTCCTCGTTTAAAAGTGGAGGATTACACTCTCCTGTAAGGTTAATGTAGCAGGGAACTCTTTTCCCTCTCTTACTGGAAAGAGCCTAATCAGTGGGTACAATCAATCTTAACTTGAATCAAAGTAAAACTGATAAAAAAGTTATATCATTTACATGGGCAACCTAGAGCAATTGGTGAAGCAGTAGAAGTCCCCTCAGTAGAAGTCCCATCTCCTGTCTCCATACGAGTTACTAACAGGTTAATAGCCCATCTGCATAATCCAGTGATTTAACCTAGAAAGTAGTCCCAAACATTGATTTTCTGAATCCGCTCAGTAGAAGTCCCATCTCCTGTCTCCATATGAGTTACTAACAGGTTAATAGCCCATCTGCATAATCCAATGATTTAACCTAGAAAGTAGTCCCAAACATTGATTTTCTGAATCTCTGCAATTTTTTCAAAGATCTGTTGTTTTAATCTATTGTTTCTCTTGGATGGGTATGTTGCAGTGTTCAAGTATACACAGGGAGCGCATGATGTAGTGAGTGTGAACTCGGGAGGTTTCAAGAGCTGTAATAAAGGAGCGTCCCCATCTCTGACATCTGGAAATGACAAAGTAACTCTGAAGAAAGGGCCCAATTACTTTATCTGTAGTTTCGCTGGCCACTGCACTGGTGGTATGAAACTCGCTGTTACAGCAGCATAGTCTGCCAGAACTGTAAAATATTTATGTATTCATCCGTTCTCCTATGTTATTACCCTCTATAAGTACGTTTCCAGAGGTGACCCACCTCTTCCTTGTGTTCACCTATACTTAATAGGCTTGTGTTGGTCCTTTTACTGATACAAATATAATAAAGCAAAACTTATATTTTGCGGCTATATATAGCTAAATCTTTGTCGGCATTTTCTTTAGAGATTAACGAGTAATGAATGCTTCAGTAATTGCAGTTCTTCCATTTCAATGGTTTTCGTTAACAGCTACTTTGAAATGTCGTGCCTACTGATATATGTCAGTCACATGTACTGCTTGCCATAAGGAAGTTTGGTGGCTGACTGGTTATTAAATTGCCTTTAAGTTTAGTCATAAATCATATATACATTGTCTCCCTGCCATGATGTTAGTAACTTCAACCATTTTTAGGTGGAATGTCTTTGGATTTTTTTCTTCTTAAATTGGAGGATAAAAACATTTTATAATGTGGCCTTTTTAATGGTGGTATTCGGTGAATGAATATTTGCTTCTTTTGGGTTTAGAGTAGGTCTGAGGAATATTTATAATGTAAAATTTGTTTTTGATCTGTGGCATTGTGCAATAGTGTCAGACATTAACAGTTGAGTAAATTTAATTATTTGATTTTTTTTTTAAGTTACTCAACGTCATCGTTCCTCCAAAAATCATTTAATAGTTTTAAGTTAAAAGATCTTTTGGATAAAACTAATATTTTATTGTCAATTTTTCTTCTACTTCATGTTCTAATGATGAATCATTCAATGCAATTCAACATATTGATGATTTATTCAACTTCAACTACTCTCTTTACTCATTATAATACACTGTAGAAAAATCATTGTCATTTTTATATTTTATATTTTTATTTTAATAATTTATATAATACTTTTAATTTTTTTTAAAATTTTGGAATGTTATTGATAGAATTCTAGTTCTTTTCTTCAATATATCTTTTAAATGTTTTCTTTGCTTTTTGAATAATTTAAAAAATATAATTATTCTTTTATTATTAGTGTTAAGTGTTTTAATGTTTCTTTTCAATATATTTTTTTGTTATTTTCATTAATATATTTTTTGAATATTTTGTTAGGGGAAGGGGTCTAGTAATTGTGATAGCTAACTTCACACACCTTAAGCTTCTAACCAGTGCATCAAATTGACTTGATTTTTTTGGGTTTTCTTTGAATGCAACTTAATAGCCTATAGCTATTAGTTTGGCTTTTAGGTGTTTTCGACAAATGTAGGAGGGTTCACTAAGCATGGAAAGGTCTAAAAGTGACCTTTTAGAGTTGATGTCCAATATGTGCTCTTTAATGACCCAGTTACTATTCATGTTCACCACCAATTAAATTTTATAAAAAACCCAATTATGATCATGTTAATGTGCAATTACATTTATATATAAAAAAATAATAATACCTCACTTTTGAAAGTATGAAATTTACCGAAGTTTTAGTAGTGTCCAATGTTTGCAATGCCACATGCATGACCTGCCTTTTCTTGAATTGCAACCTCCTTATGACTTGATTAATTTTCATGTCGGTCCATCAATGTGTCTTTTTCCCATGCTAATTTCATTTATTGCCCTCCATGTTTAGGTATTTGTTGCACTGTCCATGTTTTGGTATTCATCATGCTCTCTATGTTTACCATGCTCTTGATGGTTTTTTAGTTGTAGATAAACCCTCATGTGAGTTGATTTTTGGATGCCCTTGGTGAAATACTTTGCGAGGGTGTACAATCAACAAACATTCAACTTTTTTTTTTATATTTGAAAACCCTCATTTGTATTCATGAGTTTGCCTAATTAGGGGATTATTTCACATGATATTTTGATTGATATATTTGATTATTCATGTATTTCCTTGATTAAGGGATTAGTATCATGAAACCCTAAACTTGTATGGGCTTGTTTCTAGAAACCCTTGCTTTTTTGGGCATATATCAAGAAACCAATGTCTATATTCATGAAGCGTCTATTTACAATTTTTAAATTGAGGGTTTTTTTCCTTGGTGGGTTAAATGGAGTTAGTCATCCCTTGACCTCAAACTTTGGCCTTCCTTTCTATTCCCCTCCCTCTCTCTTTTTAGCTCTTCTTGGTCCACAACAAATTATTTCTCCTCTTTAGCTCTCTCTTATCCTAATGATGAATCATAGAGGGTGATTCAAAATGTTGATGAAAAACAAAAACACAATCAAATCCAGAAATTATATTGTAACAAGATGGATTGTGGAAACTTGATATCTTTAACTATGTTATTATTTGTCTACTTTCTATTGCACATACAACACAATAGCATACATATATATGGTGAACTTTATAGTTCTTTTATTCTTTATTTATTAGCTTACGTTTTCATTGTGCTTGTATATATTCACGAAAAGATATACATAATGCACACACACACACACACACATGCATATATCATATATATGGTGAACTTTATAACTTTTATTCTCTATTTATTAGCTTACGTTTTCATTGTGCTTATATATATTTGCAAAAAGATATACATATGTATATATACAATGTATATCTATCTATACAACACAATAGCATACATATATATGATGAACTTTAAAACTTTTATTCTTTATTTGTTAGCTTATGTTTTCATTGTGCTTATATAAATTCACAAATATATATATATATATAGATAGATAGATAGGCACATACAATATTATAGCATACATATAAATGATGAAATTTATAAATTTTATTCTTTATTTATTAGCTTATGTTTTCATTGTGGTTATATATATATACTGTATAGTCATGAAACTATGTATGTATCTCTCAAGTTTGGATTGCAAACAAAACACATCATACATCTTCATTTTTTATATTTTTCTTGCCTTTGTTTAATATACTCTCCTTTTGTTGTCCATAAAAACACAATACCATACATTTTTTGTAAACTATGTTATTCTTTGTCTACTTTCCATTGTATATACAATAGATCAACATACATATATATTAAAAAATTTGTAAATTTTCTTGTTTACTTATCAACTTAAATTTTCATTGTACTTATATATATTCATGCAAAGACACATATTTGTACATAGTCATGAAACTATGTATGCATATGTGTGTTAACATTTATCTACTTTCAATTACACATACAATACAACTACACATAAATGATGAACTTTCCAACTTATATTGGTTACTTATCAGGTTACATTTTCATTGTGGTTATATATATTCAAACAAAGATATATATCTTAATTTTTTATAATCATCAGAGGGGAATGATACCATTGGCTAGCACATTCACCTTACAGTCTGCTCCAGTATAAGGAGATCACCATAATTGTTGAGATAGAAGTGAAAAGTGCCCATAGACAACCTTGCAATGCCTTCATAAAAAAGCTAAAGATCCTCTATAGTGATAGACTTTTGTTTTGTAGCTACAACGTCAAATATTCCTTGTATGCATTTCCCCCCTTGGGATCACCTCCATCCTACAAATACGATTCAATGCCAATGGACAAATTTATAGTTTCAGTAAAATTGGGACCAACTCTGTAGCCAAATCTTTCTCTCCCATACCTTCCACCAAAGTGCTAAAGAAGTGTTTGTATACCATTTTCATGAATGTGACCATTTTGATTGATGACTACTACTAATAACCTCCATTATTGTAGTGTGCCCTTATTATCTATGATTGGAAAAAACATCCTCACTTGATCTCATTGTTGAACACTCAGAATACTGAGATGGGGGGTGAATCAGTATTCTATTAAACCATCCAATTATTAACCATCCAACTGCCAAAGCATAATTAATAGTTATAAGGAATGAAAGCATTAAGAACCCATAACACACACAAAACATGGACACCAAAATTTTTATGTGGAAAACCCAAAAGGGTAAAAACCATGATGAGAGTTAGCTCACAATATGTTATAACCAGTTACAAGATATTACATAAAGGCTCACTACCAAGTGGACTCACTGTCCAAGTGAACTCACTTTTCATAGAGAAAAGAAAGAAAGAAGTGGCTTCACAACCAAGATTTGAATTGAAGAAAAGTGCATCCAACATATGTTGGATTCAATTCCTTAGAAGTTCAATACATTGATAATACTCTTGGTTCAACTCAGATTACAAATCTCTACTCTACTATATATTCACACACCTTTTCTCAACAGTCACAACTTATTCACTCAATTTTGCAAAATTTTGCATTATTGCTTGCATTCAGATCTTGACACACTAGATTCAATCTCCAAAAACTCAAATCAACCTTGTATATATACTAAACTCCACAAAAATCAATTATGTTAGCCTAATTAGATGTAGCCACAAATCATACAAAACATGCCTTGTAAGAACCCAATTCAAATAAAAATTCCTTCATGCCCAAACACATGAAATATAGGTCAACACAGACCTATAAAAGCTACCTCTTATATTCACATCACATATTTAATCTTCACAACCCTTTACATACATTAGGTCAACCAGGCATATAACCTAAAAGAAATATCCTCCAACTGATCATCACCATAGGATACGTGGACCACAAAATGTCATGGCAACTTGAAAATACAAATTTTTGACCCTTGTTAACATTCTCCCAAAACAACAAAGACTAAATCAAATCCACAGAAGAGTGTGGACCAGTTAGGTCATGGCCAATACACAGAAAATTATGTAAACCTTATATGTTGATCTTCGGTCACTTGCAAATTTGAACCACTTATCCAAATCAACTGAAATTCTAAATTAAGATGCTTAAGATGTCCATTAATATCATATTAGAATTAGATGAGTAAATCTATATGGATGAACAAATATGAACCAAAATATCAGAGGGCACTGTGTGTTAAATACTATGAAGGATGAATATAGGCGTAAGATTTAACTTTGAGATTTTGTCAGTACTAGCAAGGGAACTTTAGATAGGTATGTGCTTTCTTTTTACCAAGTCCCTTAGCTTCTTGAAAATCTCTTCTTTCTAGCTCTACAAAGTGAAGAATCTGTCGTACAAGTCCACTATAGTAGTCCAGGTCTTATCATCTCTGTCTAGTGCCAGATCATAAGCACTTGATGCATTAGCCATCTAGGACTCAATCAAATCCATTTAATCTTTTATTCCTTGTGTGGCATCTAGCCACTTCATGCAATAGAAAAACCATGTTTTTTCTCCTTCCTCACAAGCTTGTACTTCAAACATTCTTCAACTTTGGTATGTGCAGATGCACATTTCTCTATGATATCCATTAACTTCTTCTTTGTAAACCTCGTATCAACCTCTATCTCCACTTGTCCTTTCAATCCGAAGGCATATTCCTTAAAGGAATCAATCAGTAATTTGAAGTTTTACACAATAGATAAAGATGTATCAACATTAGTTCCTAGTGTGATCTCCTATAATGTCTTTACAACTTCATCCATTAATTCACTGCTCTTTTGATATGTTTTAATGATTTATTTTCTTGTTGATGCATTAAACACATCACCTAGTTGCAACTTATGCATAAGAGATATCTTATCTAAATCAACACTACCCTACTGCATGGGCAACTACAACAATTGAGAAGAAACAATCGGTTGAAACTTTATCTATTTAGAAAATAGACCTTTTAAAGGATTATCAGAGGGGGATTCATTGGAGGTCTTAGGTAAATCCTCAAACTTCTTTGCTTCTTCATTCTTTCTAGTATCATAATCTTCTTCTTCCTCTACCTTTTCTTCTTCTTCACTGAGGATTTTATCTTTATCTTTTTCTTCATATCCTCCGTCCTTATCCTTCTCACTACCATTCTTTGTTTCCCGATTCTCTTCATTCTCACACTTTTTCTTACCAATTGTATCATGCTTTTTACCTTCACCTATGTTCTATTTTGTATCTACTAGAGGAACAAATGTATTTGGGTTGCCTTGATCTGTAGTTACCTATGTTACTAGAGGAATAAGAGTGTCATCCTTTGTGGTTTCCTCTCCAATCACAACAAGATACTTAGTATTTACTTGCATTGGTTCATCTGTATCCAAAGGAGTATTATCTTGATCCTCTTCTATATCAGTAACTCCTTTGTTTTCTATTACCGAATCTTGTTCCTTGTTGGCAGAGGTAATGGGAATTATGTAAAACTTTTGTGAAATATCAATAATATTCTCTTTTGTTTCCTTCTACATTTTCTCAAATTGATCCTATTCTCTTCCCATCAAAAGTGTGACCCTTCATCTTGTTTTTAATTCTTCGCTAATAACTTGGGCCAGGGTGGCCTTTTCAGCATCAAATAGGGAGAATCCAATTTTCTCCACAACATCTAATCTAAGCTTCTCCTCCTTTTCATTAACTTATTTTCTTCTCTCCATTAAGAGTTTCCACACATCATTAGGAACCTTCCTCCTAATGAACTCCATGTTTGCTTCAATAAACACAATGTATTTGATGATTTCCTCTAATATGGTGGCTCTATCCACCTCATTTACCTTTTTGTATAAGGTAGCTATTTCTTCCAACATCTCATGATGAAACATACCTTTGAACAATGAGTCCAACTTCATTAGATTGAGTAGTATTTTTGGAGTTGCCTTCTTTTTCTTCTTTGGTTTAATTGTGTTTGATTTCCTTTTCTTCCTTTCCTTCATCTGCTTATGCATGTATCTAGAAGGCTTGCTTTTCCTTCTCAACCTCTTCTTCATATGAGGTATTAAAAATATCTATTCTTTGTTTCTTTGTACCAGTTCTTTTTAGAACCAATGGATTACCTTCATCCTCTTCTTCTTCTTCAAACAATACACTCAAATTATTTTCTCTAGCTTTCTCTTTTCCTCTTTGTGGCATAGTGGTAGTAGGGTTCGTCATAGTAGTTTACTTTCTCTCTTAAGACCTTATGGCCTCCTCCAACTAAGGTTAATCTATTACGAGAGCACTAGTTTCCATTCTCTTGATTGTGCAGCTGGTGGTAGAAACTAACTCAGATGATTGTTGAATACCAGGGGGAATGGTGGAAGTAGTTCTTCCATATCTTCTAGGTCTAGCGGTCCCACTTGCTATGCTCTCTTCTCCCTCTACTTTTTCTCTTAACAACCATGTATTTTTTATTTTGTGAATCCCTTGTCCTTGAGATGGTTATTTAAAATTTTTGTCACCTTCCTCTTTATTTCAATCTTTTTCAGTTCTATGTGTACCTCCAAGGATTTCTCCTCATATGTTCCATGTGGTTTTTGAGTAGTGTCCTTAGGATTCTTCAATAATATATCAACATAACCATCTACTTGATTTTCATTGATCTCATATCCAAGTGGTAGACTATAGACTGTTCTAGGTTCCACAACTTCAATAATGCATTCATCAGTTTTAATCAAAAATGTGATTTCATCTTGGTATTTGTCCACCATAGTCTTAGGGATCCTCTCCCTTTCATGCATTCTCTTCTAAAATACTACAAAGAAAGTAGTAAGTGCCTCATCTTGAGATTTCATATCACCACTATTGTGTAGATGTTCAAAGATTTTATGGGATACAGGTATAATTTTATCCCATATAACATTGCTTCTTCTTCGAAGTTCCCTTAGAAAGTAAAACAATAAACAAGCTACCAAATAACCAAACTTGAAGGGGTATTTCTTCTCTTTAGTTTTCTTCAAGTTGTCAAAGATTTGTTTTCGAAGCAACTCACACAAATCATAGTCCTTCCACTTTTCCACAATTTCATAGGCTACATGAATTGCTATAGATGACACAAAATTCTCTCTTTTGGTGTAGTATATCTTATATCTGTTGATGTTGTAGTTGCAGGCTACATACTTCCACCGTGCTTGTGAAAAATAAATTTCATATAGCCTAATGACTATTCATTTATTGAATTTATTAAAGTGAAGAGGTGCCTTTGAACTTAGAAACTTCTATTATTTCATTTGGGCTGATTCTCCTTGTAATTCACACCATTTATTTAAAATATATTCCATGTGTGGTCGACCCTTATTCATGAAGAGGTGCGACCTCTCTCCCATGTTGTATATATACAATATCATTTCACTCTATCAATAATCAAGTCAAGTTCGTCCTCATCCATCTAAAAGTGCAAATTTCTCCTACAACTATGCAAATTCATCAAGGAGTGCAAATTATTTCTGAGAGTGCATTAAAGTGTGGTGCTGGTTATTGGCCTTGTGATTGGCCTCATTGTTAAGAGATTTGTTGCCATTATTTCAATATATAAGAGAGAATTTTGTTGTTGGTTTTTTCCCCTCAAGTTGGAGGGTTTTCCTAGGGTATATGCTGTCATTCTACGTGAAATTGTTTTTATTTCTGCTTATTTAATTCTGATCCTAAAAATAACATGGTATCAGAGCAGGTTTGTTTGAAGATCTGATCAAATTTGTGAATTTCATGGAAGAATTTAAGTGATAAAATTTGCTATATTGATTGGTGGTTGTGTTCATTATCTTTGGTCAATGTTATTTCCATTGATGGAGGCAAAGCTACAGTTGCAAAAATAGGAGCTGAGAGTCTCCTTATGCTGATGATATGTGTAATCCCATCCATCAATGATACTCAAAATTATTCCGCTCTTTATGTTGATCAGGCTCTGTAATGAATACCGGCGAAGTTGATGCTTTATAAAATTTTCATATTAATCATTTTCTTTGCCACTGTGGATGACTTGAGTGAGGTCGGGATTTCTATCTCATCAAGCAATGTTGTATTGTCAGGCAGTTCTTCTTCATTCGCGAATTCCAGTATTCCTTGAATTAACAACAAATATATGTGATATTGTTCTCCTAGTGGCCTCATTATTGACTGGGCACTCAGTTTGACTTTGATTTGTTGGAATGAGATTTGAAGGCTCAACATTGGAATCAGTCACATGAGCAAGTTCTTGAATGTCGGTATTGGGAGCAATCATGATGACATATCATCTATGATCTAAGAATCTTAAGAGTTGCTACTTATTAGTAGTTGGCTATCGTGCATAGCCTAGGTGTAAGTTACAAGAGTCAACATAATCCATTAGATAGAGTATAACACTCTTGGGCTAAGACATCACCATTTCTGCATCTCCTTACTCCATCGCTTTCCTGAGAAGTCTCTTTTCAGTAGTGAATCCATCCTGGCATATCACCAGAAAGATCTTGCATTCCTTCCGTTAGGAGCTACAAGCCACCTACCATTTGATCCTCTTGAACGCAAAAGTGCATTCTCTCATTGTCGATTCAAGCAAGGCGCAACTCCATTCTAGGAGAAATCACAATTTTCATTTCTCTTCAAGGTTATCATATGCTTGGGAATTAGATTGAGATTGTGTGACTATTCTGAGGATCAAAATACAACTCGGACAAGCCACAACTATGCTAAGATGGGTTCAGTCTGTATCACTTTTTCAATGATTCATGTTGAGTGTCATTGTTAGGATCATGCCAAATGACCGCCAGCTACATCGGCCATTTTTATGTACGAACATGATATTTATATCAATGTGAATATGATGGAAAGCCTATCCCTTGAGAAAAATCAAGAATGGGAGACATGTTGTTTTGATGTGCTTCAACAATATTAAATTTGTTAAGTTGATAATCTGTATTGAAAATACGTGTGTGTGGTGTTGTTTATGGTACTGTGTAGAGTTGCAGATATATGTGTTGTGTAAAGGAATTCATTTGCATGACTATTATAAAGAGATGGGACCATATATAATATGTCTTGCGAGCTAAATAAAATATAGTTTGGAAGTTACTCTGATTCTAAGTTAAGATAAGCCTTTGAGAGGATAAACAATTTTTTGTGCAATGTGAAGTTTGTGGTGTACCAATAGAAAGAGATAAGTATTTTTTGGTTGTACCTTTGAAATCATTTTCTTCTGGGCTAAAATTCAGTCTGTTGAGTTGTGCAGATCTAACATTGTTTATTTGGATCATGTGTGATTAGTAAAGATCATGGTTTCCTTTGAGTAGGTGATCTCTGACATAAGATCCCTTGGAGATACCATTCGTTCATTACAAGTTTTTTCATGCCAATTGTGAAGATTTCTGAGTGTGACTCTGAAATGAAAGGAGAACTGCAACTTCGTTGTGATTGGTTGGTCACATCGATACCATTCTCTATATGCATGGATTGTGATGGTGCCTTGAGAGGCCTGGTTCTATATCGAACATGTTGGCTACATAATGTGTTTGAGAAATATGTGTTGAGTATATTGTCCTTTGTTGTGCTATGGTTAGCATTTCCATGAGCAGTAAACATTAAATAAATATGTATTAGAATCAACTAAAATAAGTTGTCTTACTTATTTAATTAATCTATCTAATGATATTTTCTACATGCTTCATTTGTAGTTGGATTTTATGAACTATTATTATTAATCTCTTTAAAATGTAGGTTGGATCAAGAAACAAATGAATGATGAATTAATTATCTGATATTTTCAAGGGAGGAGGAGATTGAGGCATCCTATGAGGAAGCAACACAACTTGCTATCATAAAGCTGAGTTGGTGACACATAACTATAGACATCTCTCGAGGGTACAAGGCTAGGTCTACCTTGGATGGAGAGTTTGCATCAACAAGAAGATTGAGAAAGATGAAGACATTAAAACAACCACTCTAGATTGTCATTCTGATCAGTTACTTCAAAAGGAGGAAATGACATTCAAAGGAAGTCAAATTCTGAGGATTCAAGGCTCTAGTTGTGAGCATGTCCAGGAATAAGATTAAGGTTTTGAGATCAGTCAATGGAGGGGAGTTCAATTCCATAAGACTTCTTTGCAATCTCCGAGGTAGGGGTCAAGAGGGATTTCTGTGACTCACTGAGAAGAAGTGAAGGTTGCAGTGTTGTAAGGCTAGGTGCTAAATCCTTGAAAGATCTCTTCAGCAGTTGAGAAAAAAATTGCACAAGATAGTAATCTAAATTTGACATTGGTAGCTTTGCAAACCTTCAGAATAGAGTGATCTGGGATGAGGTCAAGGAGGAAAGTCCTGAACTCTCTACAGTACTAGAGGTGTGTGCTGGAAACCATTTCTCTAAAGCAAGCGCTACAGGAAATCTTGGACGAGGAGGTCAGAAGGTTGATGCAAGTACTTGGAGTTTAGAGGGAGTCACATCATCATGAAGATCTATTGTTAGTGCATTTTCCTCTGAGATGGAGGAATTTGAGTTGTAAGCCCTTGTTAACGCATCTTTCTTTGTGAGAGAAATTTGAGGTGTAAGCCTTTTAATGCATCTTTCTTTGCAAGAGAAATTTGAGGTGTAAGCCCTTGTTAACACATCTTTCTCTGGGAGAGAAATTTGAGGTGTAAGCCCTTGTTAATACATCTTTCTCTATGAGAGAAATTTGAGGTGTAAGCCCTTGTTAATGCATCTTTCTCTGCGAGAGAAATTTGAGGTGTAAGCCCTTGTTAATGCATTTTTCTTTGTGAGACAAATTTGAGGTGAAAGCCCTTGTTTCCACCCTCTAGGAACAACCATGGTGGATGTCATGTTGAGTGAATCCATGACAACATCACGCGTGTTTATCCACCCTTTGGGAGTAGCCATGGTGAACATCATGATGATATGATGACATCACATTGAGTGATTCTGTGATGGGCACTTGTGCATATATGATTTTCCATACATGAGAGTAGCCATGGTGGTTGATATCACGTTGAGTGATTTTGTGATATGTTACTTTCCACATATGGGTGTAGCCATTGTGAGTGTCATGTTGAGAGGGTCCTCCATGACTTTGTGTATTAGAAGTATTCCTCCCTAGCTAAGAGGGAGTGTTATTGTAGCTACGGGATACATACTTCCGCTGTGCTTGTGAGCAATAAATTTCATATAGCCAAATGAATATTCATTTATTGCATTTATTAAAGTGAAGAGGCGCTTCACTTGGCAACTTCTATTATTTCATTTGGGCTAACTCTCCTTGTAATTCACACCATTTATTTGAAATATATTCCATGTGTGCCTAACCCTTATTCATGAAGAGGTGCGACCTCTCTACCATGTTGTATATATACAATATCATTTCACTCCATCAATAATCAAGTCAAGTTCATCCTCATCCATTTGCAAGTGTGCATTTCTTCTACAATTGTACGAATTCATCAAGGAGTGCAAATTATTTTTGAGTGTGCATCAAAGTGTGGTGTTGGTTATTGGCCTTGTGATTGGCCTCATTGTAAAGAGATTTGTTTCCATTATTTCAATATATAAGAGAGAATTTTGTTGTTGGGATTTTCCCCTCAAGTTGGAGGGTTTCCCAAGGGTATATGTTGTGTCATTCTATGTGAATTTTTTTTATTTTTGCTTATTTAATTATGATCTTAAAACTAACAATATCCTATGACCATAGCTACATCTTACTGTAGGATTCTATATAGTATTCATACTAAGAGCCCTTTGATGAAATGTGGCTCTAGTTAATTCCATCTCATCCTTGTTCTTCACAAATTTTAATACAAGTATAGGCCCAGTGTCACAAAGTCTAGTATCTTCCCTTATAACTTATTTGGATATCAAACTAGGCATGCCAGTCCATATGAATTTCTCATGCACTCTGCTTAATTCCATTCTCACATATTTAGTTTCACTAGCATAGTTGAAGCATGGAAACCATTGTCAAACATCCAGTTTCTTCTTCACTAGGTTTTCATACTTAGGTTTGATATTGAAATCATCTCCAATCAATTGATCTGTCTAGGTCTATAAATTTTGTATGGTTATACTCTTATATTTTCCCATGGATCATGTATGCCCTAGTGTCCTCTCTGGGAAAAACCCTATATGGAATACTCTAAAAAGCTTTAAGTGAGTCATTCTCAAACACTTTCATGGGATATTTCTTGAATTTTGGTTGGGGTTTCTCACTAAAATTTACTACTGTAGGTGTAGCCATCTCTATTGAATTCAAGTGATTAAAAAAAACTCTATTACAACTTTAGAAAATGGTAAATACCATTTTCTTGCTCAACATGAACAGGTGTTTGGATGCTCTACTTCACAAATAAACTTTAACCTCTTGAATTCACTCAATTTGCTCTACTCACTCCAAATGCATAAAAGTGAATAAAATTGACAAAGGATAGGTATGCAACCCTTCAAGTCTACCCTAATTCGTATTCCATATTCCAAAAAATAAAGCTAGTAAAAACATTCTCTGTACAACAGTAAACCCTAAATCACTCCACAAATCTCTGTAGTTTCATATTTTCTTCCAAATTCTTCTCCAAAAGATCCATACTATCCATCTCCATCACATATCTTCATGCCAAGCCACGACACCTCATATTAGTAGGGGTTATTTGATTTTCTATTATTGCTCCCCCTAAGCCAATGCCTAGGTTCAATTCTCAGAGGAATTATCTACATTGGAGGGTGGTATAGATTAATTTGTAGTCTCTGATTCTTCCTTCTTCTTAGGCTCCTATTTATTTTTCTATATCTTTTCTATTTCCTTAACTCAATTGGATCAATCTTTTTAACTGGTTCATTTCTCTGTAATAGATTATCCTTGTATTTTTTCTCCTACAAAATCTAGTAATATGTCCAGGTCTATTGTAGTTGTTGCATATGACATTTCTCTGAACGTTATTCCTTTCATTCATTATGAATATGCATTGATTAGCTTTGTGTCTAAATCCATAACATGTATAGCTGTAACCATTGAAATATTGAATCATTCTACCAAGTTATTATATGCATTCATCATTTGGATTCTACATTCATTTGATCTATGTCCAAACTTCTTGCATGTAATGCATTGACCGGTAAAGGATGGAGCATTCTGATTCATTTGCATCTACATTCCATTTCTTTATGTCCAAATTTATTGCACAAATAACAATACCATTGAAAGATGGGTACCTTTGAGCATTTGGTTATTTGATAGGGGGTCTTCTAGCATTGTTTCTTTGATTTCAAAACTTGCCATTGTTCTTCTTGTATTCAGTCTTCTTTGGTTCATTGGTCTTCTTTGCATTAGGTTTTTGATTTTTTTTTAAGCTTTCTCATTTTTCAAGTCCCAAAGCACCTATGTCTTTAGAAGCTTTCTGACTTGCAATTAACTTATAGCATTTTAGAACTTGTCTTGAATTTGTCCTCATGAATTCTTGCTTTCTCTAGATCTAATCTCAAATTTATCACTTCTTATTCAAGCCTTGTGCATTCATTAGTTTTTATTTTTACCATTACATTCAAAATTTCCTTAATTCTTTTCTTTTCTTCCACTTGCACTCTCAATCGGGTGATGTTCTCATTTGCTTGTTTCAATTATTCATTAACCTCCTTATGTATTTCTCTAAACTTCTTGATTTGGTCTCTCAATTTTTTGATGAAATCATTTACTTCTTTAAAATTTTCTTTCATATCTCTATTTTCAACTTCAATTTTGTCAAGGTCTTTAAGAGAAACTTTGAGTTCTTCATATTTATCAATTATGCAATCTTCTATGTATCTAATCGTAGGAATCAGTTTTAGAGAAATAGGAAACTTTCTATTAGCCATGTGTTCAATCTCCAAGATCTTCCCAAAGTGTTCATGCTTCTTCCAAGGAACCAAGCTTTGATGCCAATTATTGAACACTCAAAATATTGAGAGGGGGGGGTGGGTGAATCAGTATTCTATTAAACCATCCAATTATTAACCATCCGATTTCCAAAGCATATTTAACAATTATAAGGAATGAAAGCATGAACAACACATAACACCCACAACACATTAACACCAAAAATTTTATGTGGAAAACCAAAAAGGGTAAAAACCATGATGAGGGTTAGCTCACAATATGTTATAACTAGTTATAAGATATTGCATAAAGGCTCACTACTATGTGGACCCACTGCCCAAGGGAACTCACTATTCATAGAGAGAAAAATATAGAAGGAAGTGGCTTCACAACCAAGATTTGAACTAAATAAAAGTGCATCCAACATATGTTGGATTCAGTTCCTTTGAACCTTAACACACTAATAATACTCTTTATTCAACTCAAATTACAAATCTCTGTTCTACTCTATATTCACACACCTTTTCTCAACACTCACAACTTATTAGCTCACTTTTACAAAATTTCACATTATTGCTTGCATTTGGATCACTTACACACTAGATTCAATCTCCAAAAACTCAAATCAACCTTGTATATATACTAAAATCCATCACAAACATCAATTAGGTCACCCTAATTAGATGTAGCCCCAAATCATACAAAATGTACCTTGTCGGCACTCAATTCAAATCAAAATTCCTTCACACCAAAGCACATGCAATATAGGTTGGAATAGACCTATAAATCCCCCCTCTTATATTCACATCACATATTTAATCTTCACAACTCTTTACATACATTAGGTCGGCCGAACATAGGACCATAAAGAAAAATCCTCCAACTGATCATCACCATAGGATACGTGGAACAAAAAATGTCATTCCAACTAGAAAATACAATTCTTTGAAACTTTTTAAAATTCAATCCCAAAACCGCAAAGACTAACTCAAATCTATGGAGGAGTGCAAACTATTTAGGTTATATCCAATACATAGAAAATTGTGTAAACCTTACATGTCGATCTTTTTTTACTTGCAACTTTTGAACTACTTATCCAAATCAATTGAAACCATGAATTAAAATTATTTAGATGTCTATGAACAACATATTAGAATCCTATAAGTAAATCTGTATGGGCAAAAAAATGTGAACCAAATTACTAAAGGGCACTGTGTGTTGAATTTTTTGGTGTAGACATTTAGTAAAAGTACTTAACTATTTTTTTGTGTGAATCAAACCCTTTTGCACAATAAATCTTCTACAATCATCCTTCATACTATTCTTACACACATTATGTAGTTTTGATATCAATGACAACTCATTAATGAAAACATTCTTCATTCTTTGAACAGTCTGTGTTCTCCTGAAGACATGGGCAAACAATATTCGATATATATTTTTCACCATTTTGCTTCTACCACTTTGCATTCCAAGAAACCAATATGCATATTGTTTTATAATGAGTTTCACCTTAGTTCCAAGATAAAAATTTTAGGATCTTAGTTTATGAGGGACTCTGAAATAACACCATTTTCATGTGATGAACTTTAGTTCCTAGTGGCAGTTTAGTCTCTTCAAATTACCCATACAACTAGGTGCATCTTTCCTCTTGGAAATTTCCATATCAAATTTCAATAATTTCTAAAGCCCATCCCATCGAGTGGCATGTTTTTTCGAGATAGTTTCCGGTCTAAACTGTACCCCAATTAGCAAGATAGTTTGCTACATGGTTAGAAATTATTTGATCCACATGTATTTTATTTTTGTTATCTTTGGATGTAAAGCCCAGATTTTGATCTTACTTTTTATTATATATATATGTATATATCTATTATTTATGAATTCCTAAAGTTTTGATTGACAACTGAATACAACTTACATCTTCATTTTTTATTCTTCACATTATGTATATATACGTATATACATATATGTGTGTGTGCGTGTATAGTAACGGAAAAAGTATCCCTTATTCCTTAATTTTGGAATAATTAATATCAAAATGAGCTTAATTATGCCTTGATTTAGTGTTGTAATGTGTTTTACACATTCACATTAATTTTAGGATCCTTTTTCATAAAATGAACTTAATTGTGCCTTATTTAGGGTGTTGTAAAGTGTATCTTTACACTTTCACACTAATCTAAGGCTTTATTAATTAATTGAGGTTAATTAAATTCCTTAATTTTACCCTTTAATTCAAATCCAAGCCTAATTAATTATAAATTATGAGGGATAAAACCTAACATTAATAAATTCCATTACACAACCCTTCATTTTAGAAGGTGTGTGTCCTAGGTTAGAGACCTAGGACCCATTCTCCACATGGTGAATGGGTCCTCACTAGGTCCTAGGACCCTATTTTCACATAACATTACACATTGTCTAAATTGTGTCCTAGGTGGGTGACCTAGGACCCATTCACCACATGGAGAATGGGTCCTCACTTAGACCTAGGACCCCCCCTTGGGATATGTTTTTGGTGGTATTTTAATGATTTTAAATCCAAGATTTGATGTTGGATTATGATATTTTAATTTCAATAATCAAAGGTAAGATATGTATAAATACAAGGCTGTTTCATTTAGTTTCACCTAAAAATATTTTTTCAAGCATCCTAAGTGTACCGTCAAAAAATGGACCCTTCCCATTCTCATAGTCTTTTAGGTCTTGTTCCATAGTGTTGGAACTATGTTGCTTTAATTTTATGATGTATCTTGGCTTTAACATGCTTATTTTGGTGCTAAAATTCAAATAATGACGTCTTGTGAAGGTGTTGTGAAGTGTTGTAAGACATTTCTATATTCTTCTAGACTTTATTTAATGCAATTCACCTAAAAAGAACCTTTTCACTCATCAAAAAGTCCTATTTTTAAGTGTTGTAAAGTCTTGTAACAAGATTTCATGCTTTTCTAGGCACATTTTCTCTATTTACACCCTTCTCATGCTTTATTTTGTCTCTTTATGCCCTCATATGCTTATATTAAGTGTATTTTTGGGTCCTATCCTGACAAACAACATTAAACACAAAATTTTCCCTAACACTTGGTTTTGGGTCCCAGGTGGGACTCATTCACCAAGGGTGGCGAATGAGTCCCCCTTGGCCCCAAATTTAAAATATTTCAAAATTTCTTTTGATATTTTACTCAAATTCACTTCATGTCGGCCTATGATGAGGTATGAATGAATATTAAGGCACAAGATTTGTATAAATATGCATTTTTAACCTCATTTTACATCTACAATCTATCTTCTCATTCAAGCATTCAATCTCCTAAAATATTCAAGCAATCAAGCATTTTGCATCATCAATTCAAGCACTTTCAAGCACTTTGGAGCATCCATTGACATCACTTCAGATATGCATATTCAAGGATGTGGTAAGTTTTTAATACTCTCATGTTATTCATTTATCATTTCCTTTACATTTCATTCATTTCAATTGGGTTTGACCAAGGAAACCCCCTATTCACTAACCCCCCAACATTTTCCCCCTTTGTGGATTTGTGTTTGCAACCTTGTTTTGTAGATTTAATAGGTTTAAAGGTGTTGAAAAGTGGAATTTAAGTCAACTAGGCTCTTCAAGTCAATTCATCATCCTTTAAAGCATTTTAAGCATTTTCAACCTGTTTTCTATAGAGTTGACCCCAACAATCTAACAATTAGATTTTGTAGGATCTGGAGTAGCAGTATTGTATTATGATTTTCCAGAAATATTGGGGAGGAATAATTCACCACCCTTGGCAAATGAGTCCCTCTTGGAATCTAAAAAATCTACATTTTGTCAGAAATCAACTCCCGACTATTAGAAATCAGTTCCCAACACTTTTTCAATAGTAGGAGTACTGATTTGCCACCCTTGGCGAATGAGTCCCACTGTGAAAAATCAAAAAATTTCATCAGCATTCCTGAAATTCCAGAAAGCTCACTCAACATCTAGGTGCACTCAGATTTGACTTTATATTTTTTGTTTTGCATATTTCTTTCAATTTCTTCATATTTCATAGTTGTTTGCATATCATAGTGTGCTTTCAAACATAGCCTAAATTACACTTTTGCATTCATTTTAGATCATCATAATCAGTCAATTGCATTTATTTTAGTTCATTTACATCATATCACATTACATATGTCCTAATTTGAATGTCACATAAGCATTTTAGGATCTAATCTCTCTCCTTTTGGGTGAAAAACTCTATAAGAGTTAGAGAGCCCATTGGGTCCTAAAATCTATGTTTCATTTTGGTGAACTTGAATTTTGAACATTTTAAAACTTTTGATTGCATCCATACATTGCATCCTAGTTTTCATTTGCATTGCAATTCAATTAGGACATTGATTTGTTATTGCATTCTAGGATCTTTTATTTTACATTAGTGAAAAACTCATTTAGTTTTCATTCTTGCATTCAATTTCATTGAAAAAACTGAAACTATGCATTCTATGCCTGGTTTTGCATTCTAAAAAGCATTTAAATCATTCTCAAAATTTTGAAAAATACAAAAAAATTGCATCTTAGGACTCATTCGCCACCTAGGGCGAATCAATCCCTCTGCATTTTTAAAACAACATTTCTATGATCTCTTTGGCATTTCTTTGCATTACACTTTTCTATTTCAGCATTTTGTTTTCAATCCTAGACTCTTTGTTCTTCCTCATTTATTGCATCTTAGTTTATTGGCATCATGTGGCATTTTCTTTCAATAAGTTTGGCATTCCTTGAAATCATTGGTAGACACGTCCACTTGTACCTTTTGTTATGACCTTAATGACATTATACAATCTCATGCTCCTTTAACTCCTCATGATTTTCCTCCTCGTGAAGTAGACATCATTTGAGAAGATTCAATGTTAGCATGAACAAATTTTACAATTGTTTCCTTAAAAACCTCAGAGCCAATACAAACTTTTATCCCTCTATGAGATCACAAGACCTTCCTCCTGATGGAACTCATGATCACTTTTCATATTTACATCCTGAAGTCAACACATGACCTATGGTTCATCCTGTAAATGAACCTAGTCCCTCTCAACCACCACAATCCCAACCATTTTATGAGAAAAAAGTCACAAACAATCATATCAACCTTGAAGAAACATATGGTAGAGGATTCACTATATTAAGTAAACAAGGTTGTGACATAAAAAATGAACATAACATCCATCAACTCTTTGAAATACAACCAACTGATGAACATACAATCGGATTAGGATATCAAAATCCTTCTCATCCTGACAGATATTCTCTTCAACCTAGGAAACTTTTGGATGTTGGAATGGTCATCTTGAATTCTTCTCCTAACTTGAACATTCCCCTTCCACGTGAACAACCATTCTATCCTTCTAATGAAAAGGATGTTAGGATCTCTATGGATTCTAGTCTTGCTTTTACTCATGGAAAAGGATAACCTAGTAAATGTAAATGACCATACAAAATGAAGAAGATAAAGTTTCCTACACATCCTCCACCTAAATGTGAATAGAGACTTCAACTGCTTTTAAGCAAAGGTATTATCCTTCTGCCACCTTCAAATAGGTTGGTTATTCACACTCACGACTCCAACATACCATATTTTAAATACCATCATGTTCTTGGACATTGAACTGAAGAATGTCGAACTTTACATGAAATATTGAACAAGTATCACTTCACCAACACTGATTGTTTTCCCCTCATCCCTTAAAACACCATTGTACTTTCATGCTTTTTTTGTAGAATTTCCCATTACATTGTCCTTTCCCGTCATTCATCTTGGCTCATTCTTGCTTTTACATTTTATGGGAGGCAAGAAATTGCTAGCCTTGTCCTTGTAATACATTTGTTTGTCTCTTAACCTTGTTATTCCTTTTTCTGCTTGTTCATCCAAGACTGAGAAAACAATAACTTAGTTAATGGTTGAATTACATTCATTTTCCTTTTTCTTTTCATGAGTGTATTGTGTTCCCCCATATCATGTGTTTGATGTCTCCTTCTCTTTGTACACTTCTTCTATGCATATCTCTATTCTTCCTTGTCCTTTTCATTTTTGTTTTGTGTTTTCATTTGGGGATGATGCATAGCATAGAGACACCCTATGTCTCTTCCATGTTGACCCAAATGGTCCTTTTTCCTTTGTTTCCTTTGTCTTTTCTTGTGTTTTTCCTTTTTGGGATGATGCAAGGCATTGAGACCGAAATGTCTCCTTCATGTTGACCCAAAAGCTTTTCATTTTTCACTTTTTTTTGTCTTTTTTCTTATGTTTTCCTTTTGGGAATGATGAAAAGTGTCAAGACCACAATGTCTCTTCCATGTTGAATCAAAGAAGAATTTTTTTGTCCTTTTTTTTCACTCTCTTTGTGTCATTCTTCTAGTTCTATGTGTATTTGGGGAACGATGACAGTTCCGAGCTCTTTCATAAAAAAATTGCAGCAACAAGCATACTGACCACAAATCCATAGCTCCCTTATGTGTTTGGTGTGCTTTCTTTTCTAGGGGAGAAACTCCCTTCTTCCTTTCTTTTCTCCTCCATCTTGACATGATGCAGCCTACCCTCGAAACATATGACTTGGCATAGAGCTTTCTGAGTTGGATCTCATGTTTTGTTTTTATTTTTGCATTTTCTTTTCTTCTCTACTTTCAACTAATTACTCACATAACAATGTGTAGCAATTCCTTTAAAGTGGGGGAATACATTATCATTATTTCATTTGCATTCTTAGTGAAGCCTTGTCATTTACATGATGCATTTGTCACTTTGTGGATGACATTGGGTGCGATGTCCTTCATAAGTGTGATCTATCTCAACATATTGCATTCCTCTTGGTGGTTTGATGCAACACACTGCATCCCCTAAGTGGTGAATATACTATTATTTGATTGGTCCTCTTTTGGAGACATTAGACACAATGTTCCCTAAGTGACTGACCTTGCATAAAATAAACAAGACTCCTTTGAATGTATTACACATGATATTTTTACATATTGTATTTGGCCACCTTGCATAACACAACTTGTATGCCTGTGGAGCTGTCTTATTTGTTTGGTCACCTTACATAACACAACTTGCATGCCTATGGTGTCATCCTATTTTGCTTGTTTTATAAAATTTAAACCAATATTTTCATTTTATTTGGCTTTGTGGCACCTTGTTAAAGTGATCAAATGAGTATAAATTTGGTATGGTTGAACGGGAAGCCCAACTAGCGGTATGAATTTTCCCCATAGCCACTTTTGTGTTTTTTTGTGAGTGCATACCAACTAGTGTATATATCTTCTTGGGATTTCTCACCTTGTAGACAACTAGTTACGTGGCCCCAGAGTGAGTACACATTCTCTTTTTCAAACAATCAGCCTAGGTCTCTTTTCACAACTAGTTCGATTGATGATCGAAGCTTCACTTAATTCCTCTCAACATTTTTGTGTTCCTTTTTCCTTATGTTCAATCTATCATGGGATCTTCATCCTAGGGGCTTGATCATCCTCCTTGTTTTTTGTATTTCATATTGCTAATGTAAGTGCACTCGAACCCTGTTCTCTTTGATGTTCATGGCTACTTTAGTGTGAAGAAGCAAGTTTCTCTCACTAAAGTGGGGGCTAAATGTACCCTAAAAAAATGGACCCTTCCCATTTTCATAGTCTTTTAGGTCTTGTTCCATAGTGTTGGAACTATGTTGCTTTAATTTTATGATGTATCTTGGCTTGAACATGCTTATTTTGGTGCTAAAATTCAAAGAATGACATCTTGTAAAGGTGTTGTGAAGTGTTGTAAGAGATTTCTACATTCTTCTAGACTTTATTTAATGCAATGAACACCTAAAAACCATCTTTTCACTCATCAAAAAGTCCTATTTTGAAGTGTTGTAAAGTCTTGTAACAAGATTTCACGCTTTTCTAGGCATATTTTCTCTATTTACACCCTTCTCATTCTTTATTTTGTCTCTTTATGCCCTCATATGCTTATATTAAGTGTATTTTTGGGTCCTATCTTGACAAACAACATTAAACACAACTTTTTTCTTGACACTTGGTTTTGGGTACCAAGTGGGACTCATTCACCAAGGGTGGCGAATGAGTTCCCCTTGGCCCCAAATTCAAAATATTTCAAAATTTCTTTCACAAATTTACTCAAATTAACTTCATGATGTCAGCCTATGATGAGGTATGAATGGATACTAAGGCACAAGATTTGTATAAATAGGCATTTTTAACCTTTTTTTACATCTCCTACAATCTATCTTCTCATTCAAGCATTCAATCTCCTAACACATTCAAGCAATCAAGCATTTTGCATCACCAATTCAAGCACTTTCAAGCACTTTGGAGGAGCCATTGACATCACTTCAGATTTGCATATTCAAGGATGTGGTAAGTTTGTAATACTCTCATGTTATTCATTTATCATTTCCTTTGCATGTCATTCATTTCAATTGGGTTTAATTACTAAAGTGGGGTATGACCAAGGAAAACCCCTATTCACTAACCCCCCAACATTTTCCCCCTTTGTGCATGTGTGTTTACAACCTTGTTTTGAAGATTTAACATGTTTAAAGGTGTTGAAAAGTGGAATTCAAGTCAACTAGGCTCTTCAAGTCAATTCACCATCCTTTCAAGCATTTTAAGCATTTTCAACCCAGTTTCTATAGAGTTGACCTTGACAATCTAACACTTAGACTTTGTAGGATCTGAAGTAGCAGTATTGTCTTCTAATTTTCTAGAAATCTTGGGGACAACTGATTCACCACCCTTGGTGGATGAGTCCCACTTGAAATCTAAAAATCTACATTTTGTCAGAAATCAACTCTCGGCTATCAGAAATCAGTTCCCAACACTTTTTCAACAATAGAAGGACTAATTCACCACCCTTGGTGAATGAGTCCCACTGTGAAAAATTAGAAAATTTCATTAGCATTCCAAACATTCCAAAAATCTCACTCAACATCAAGGTGCACTCATATTTGACTTTGTACTTTCTATTCTGCACATTTCTTTCAATTTCTTCATATTTCATAGTTGTTTGCATATCATAGCTTATTTTCAAACATAGCCTAAATTACACTTTTACATTCATTTCAGATCATCTTAATTAGTCAATTGCATTTAGTTTAGTTCATTTACATCATATCACATCATATATGTCCTAATTTGAATGTCACATATGCATTTTAGGATCTAATCTCCCTCCTTTTGGGTGAAAAACCCTATACGAGTTAGAGAGCCCATTGGGTCCAAAAAATGATGTTTCACTAAGATTTCACAAGAAAATTCAAGATCATTTCTAAGCCATTCAAGGGTAGATTATTGAAGATTATTTCAGCAATCAAGAGTCATATCATCATGCCAAAGATGGATTGCATCACACATGTTGTTAAGCTAATGTGTTGATGTAGCATTCAATATCTATCAAGCATATTCAAGGCATTATCTCTAATCAAGTTTCAAATTCAAGATCTACATTCATTGAGGCCACTCCATGCTAGATTGCAGATTTTTTATCCGAGGTTCAATTAAGGTGTGGTGATTTGTGACATTGCAGTTGTTCATTCATCATTCCTTTATGCATTGTTTCATTTCAAGATTTAATTACCAAAATAGGGTTTGACCAAGGCAAACCATTATTCCATAACAAACAACATTTTTCTCTCCTTTAATGTGTGATTGTAGGTTTTAGGTTGAAGATCTCGGTATGTGCAAGATCATGATGGGCCAAAAAATGGCGATATGATGGGTATGTGTAGGGTATGTGGTTGATGAATTTTTTTTTTACCCAAAATTGATAAAACAAAAAGGGTTTTTAAAGGAGATTCTCAGCTTTTCATGAATATAAATTATTCTTTACTTTGAATTTAATAAATATTTATTATTCATTTTTTATTTGAATTATGACTAAAGTCAAATTGATAGGTTGATTGAAAAACATCTATAGCTTTCAAATGGTATCACATTTTTGAATCTGAACCATGTGTCACATTATATGCTTTGCATACTATAGGATTTTTTGAATTTTATGAAGTTTTGACCAAGTTAAGGTGGTCAAACATATGAGTTTTATGTTTTTTAAAATTTGTAATAAAAAATTTATAATTAATTATTTACTTGAAAAAAATAAAAAAAAATATGCATCACATTCAGACATGAGTCCTCTACTTATATCTAAAATATTATAAAAAAATATTATCATTTTATTATGGTTAGGGTAATCAGACATACACCAACTTCTTATTTTTTCCCTGAAATTTAAGTACTATTGCATTGAAATTTCAAATTTTCACTAAATAGATTATTTTTAAAAAATAAACCTTGTACTTTAGAAATTACATTCAATTTTCTAGAGATTCTATTGTTACATATTTTTGAAATAATATTGATAACTTATTCAATTTTTTACATCAAGTTGCCTAACTTTTATTTTTTTGAATTTTTTGCCACTTAAGGGCCTATTTTTTCCATGATGATCCTACACATACCCATCTATTGGAAAGAAAAAATGAAAAAGTTTTCAAAGTTGTCAAATCATAGAAACTGAGCTATAGGATTTATTTTTGACTTTCCTATAGTGCTCGACTAGGATCTAGGAGTGCAGACTAAGAAGAATAGAACCTAGAAACAAATTTTTTAGAGCCCTAGCTAGGACCCATTCACCATAGGGCGAATGAGTCCTTAGTGAGGTCCAAAAAAGCACTTTTTGCAATAGGTACACAACATTTGAACATCTTAAAACTTTCCTTTTGACTGCTATATTAGTTAGGTTTAATTTTTGTTACTCATTAACACATCAGAACCCTCATATTGAATAAAATATAGGACAATAAGAGGGTTCAACATTTTGATCTCATTTTGGTGAAACCCCCATTTTCATATGTTTCATTATGGTGAACACAACCTTTTAAGCATTGTAGTTTTATGATTTTTGGAGTCCTTTTCATCCTAGATTTAGATCTTGCATTCATTTGCATTGAATTAGATCTCATTTAGGGTGTCTAGTTTGCATTCAACTTTGTATTTAGGGTTTTAGGATTGCATTGTTTGCATTCTTTAAATCTAAAAAATACAAGAAATTAGTCATCTTGCATATCATTTACATCATATAAAATTGCATTTGAAGATTGAAACAAAAATTGCATATCAAACTAGGTATTTTAGGTTATCATCTTTTCATAATTTTCATTTGCATTTCACATTGAATTTATAGAAAACTGAAACTAAAACTTGTTGTTACAAACCTAAATATGAAAACCACTAGAAAGGGCTTAAAAATCTATAAAAATAAGTTTCAAAACCCTAACCTAGGACCCATTTTCCCTAGGGAAAATGAGTCCCTAATCAGGCATTACCTAAATTTCTGAACATTAAAATCTTCATTTTTGTGCTTCTTTTCGTTGTTTTCATATTTCTATTGTTGTTTACAGATTTGTTGTTTCATTAATTTCATCATATCTAGCTTAATTTCAAGGTACAATTAGTGCATTGTGTAATTTGAAAATTACATTTACAAGATTTCATTTTGAAGTTGTTGCATAGTATAATAAGAAAATTTCCTTGTTTAGTATCTACAAATTTCATAATTTACACATTACATTTTGGGTCATTGCATTGAATTTTAAGCCTCTTTCCACTATGGGTTGTACACTAAGTTTGTGAAGTATTCTATGAGCTTTACAAATTGGTATCCTATTAGCAATATTGTTGTTGTGAGATGTAGTTCAAGAATCATGTCATTTTGTGATACACCATTTGTTGTGGATCTTGGGTTTGCTAACTCTCTTTCTAATAGTATTGATAATCAACCCCCTATGGAGCATAATATGCATACCTCATTTCCCATGACTTCCCTTCCTATAATCAATGTGCATGATGTTAACAACACCATCCCTACCATGACTAGTTGTACTCAAGCTTTGGGGTATACCCAAAGCCAAGGTGGAACTTCAATTCCTCCTACAATACCCATTTCCATTCCTACATATACTAGTACTCAAGTTACCACAACCATTCAACCTACTAGCAATGTCAACACTTCCTTAGGTATTTCCATAGGGAATCCTTCTAGCTTTGTGCATTAAAACACTATATATCCTCAACCATCCTCCCTCAAAAATTTACAATTCACTTGCCCTCCGCATACATACACCACTCCATCCTACTCTAGGCTTATAATAACAACAATGATGCCATTATTAACACACTTTTACAAAACATGTCATCCCTTCAACAACAAATCATAACCATACAACAAAACAACAACGATCAACCTTAATAATACATCAAAACCAACCTGTTATCCTTGGAGATATTAATAACACAAATGCCACAATTTATAGAAGTTCCTAGATTTGAGAAATAGGGAGGGAAAGGAGATCCTATTATCCATGTTTCTTCTTAAACAACCCTATGTAGTAACTTTATCTTTGAAGATAAGCCTTTGGATAAACTATTCCATAGGTCATTGAAAGATACTGCTTTAGAGTGGTTTTTCTCCTTACCAAATAACTCAATTGGTTCATTCAATGAGCTTAATGATTCCTTTTGCAACCACTTCCACATTCACATAGGTCCCGGGATGACCCTAGCTAATCTAATGACATGCAAGCAAAAGGATGATGAAAAGGTTACTAATTTCATATCAAGCTATCAAATGCTTTATTCACAAATAAACATTAATATTCCTGATGTCAACGTTCAACAAATGTTTATTGAAAATTTACAAAAGAAAATCCAAACCAAGCTCGAGATATTGAAATTCCCATCCTTCACACAATTATGTTCAACCCTTCATGATTATCAGAATACGGCTTACAGTCATGATGTGAAAAATCCCCCTAGTTTTCCTGAAAAATTCTAAATATGCAACTTAAAATAGCTACCAAAATTTCAAGAAACAAAATAGGGGCTTTTAAAACTTAATTCCCCTCAACCAAATCAACAAGTTGATAACCAAGTCGCCTCTATAAAGACTACAACTCTTTTTATCTTTCCAGATAGTAATAGAAAATTTACCCCTTTACCCAACACCATTCATAATATCATCTTGTAGCTTGTGGAAAAGAATATTCTTTCCTTACCTTCTTTTCGAGCTCCTAATCCTAATAAACCATTACACACAAATTATAGACCAAATTCTTATTGCCATTATCACCAAAAAAATGGACATGATATGAAATATTGTAAGCATCTTAAACATTTTGTGTAAAACCTCATCGATTCTAATCATTTTCTAATTGGAGGTGTAAATGATCAAGGTAATAAGTCTATAGCTCCTCCTAACCAAAACTTACAAATATTTACAAATCCCATGCCAAAACATACTATTTCATTTTTCAAAGCTAGTGAAACAAAGAATGGTGTGATGAATGTTGACACAGATGATGAAAACATAAAAGATGAAAATGTGGATGAACCAGTTAAAGTGGTGTCGTTGATCAAAGCTAAACATCATAAGGGATCAACCAAAATACCTCTTGATATTGCTTTCTCACAAAATGACATAATAAAACATGCACCCAATGGTCCTCTTTACATAGCTGGAAGAATCAATGGCAAGCCTACGTACTAATGGGATATTAATTGATCTTGTTTGTGTAGAGAACATGATCATGGAGAATTCCTATTTGTGCATGAACTTTATCAAGATACATATAAAATACTGAAATCATGGATCAAAATGCATAGTGGTTTTGCTTGTCCTATGATGGGATCAATAAATCTCCCTCTAAAAGTTGGACCAAAAATACTAAATTTCTCTTCACCATCATCCCATCATCAGACCAATTTCATGTGAAGTTAGGCTATCCATGGCTTCACTCCATGAATGTTGTCGTGTCAGTTGTGCATAAATCTTTAAAGTTTCCATTTGGCAATGAAATTTATAGTGCATCATAGTGGCTTTAATCTTGTGTCTTCCCGAGGGAACTTTTAATTGGATTTATTTTGGCCCAACCCTATTGAACCTATTACACCTTGTGAGGAATACTATTTCAAATCATATCAAAAATTTTAGGCAAAAAACATAGTAGAATTATCCATTAGAAACATGTTGCAACCTGTGATTGTGCCACCTATCCTTGAAAAATTGATGATTGAACAAAAATCCCATCCAAATATCCAAGAACAACCTATGAAAAATCCACCTACCATTTCCTCTTGATAATAATATTTTCTCTTGTGAAAATTTCCTTAATTATGCTAGATGTTTTGAACTAATAAAATAACTATATTTATAGGTGTTTATCTAATTTCCCAAAAATTAGATTCCACAAGCCAACATTTGAAACTTGAATTTGAATCATTAAAATACCACCAAAAACATATTAAAAATTGGGTCTTGGCTCTTAAGGAGGATCCATTCGTCCTTGGGTGAATGGGTCCTAGGACCTAAATCCAAGACACACAATTTCTAAGTTGTTTAAATTAATGTTGTAAATTGTTTAATATAAGTTACCCTTTCTAAAAATGGGAACAACCAGGTTTTGGTATGCATAATTTAGTCAATTCAAAGCTTAATCAAGTCCAATTAATTAAGGGGATGAAAAAATAATATGAAAATATAATGGTATACATTTTTCTACACTACAACATATAACAAACTTACAAAACACATGACATAATGCCTAAATGATGAAATTCCATAAAAAATGTTGCTAAATCTACCCTTAAATTGCCTTGAATAATTTTTCAAAAGTATTTTCCTTAGTTTTTTTCATATCATAAATTTCCTCCTTCATGCTCAAAATGAGAGGAAAACATGCTTAAATATGCATTTTAATTAATCCTTTTAGGTAGGAGCTGACCTAGGGTCATTTTAAAATCATAAAATCCTACAAATCAAAATTTCAAACTTTTGAAAAAAATATTTTTGGTCTAGGGTGCCTTGTGTAAAGTCTCTGAAACTTTTTGGCATGAATTTATAGGAATGATGGGTAATTAAATGTATTTTATTAATCTTTCCCAAAAAATGGTAAATTATTATTATAATTAAAGTTATTGAAAAATAAGGATGTCAAGGTAGTTTGAAATTTTCAAGGATGACAATTCTTGATGCTACATTTAAGCTCCAGTTTAGTGAGAGTATGAACTGACACCTAGACTCACATTAAAGGTAATAATATGTCAAGATGGGTTCAATTTTCTAGATATTGGAGAGATAGGATGACATTGAATCTAGGGGAAATGCGCAAGCCCCAAGATTCAACATCCCATGGTAAAACAACATGAGGGCAAAGGAACCCATATGTGAAGTAAAATACAATATGACAAACATGAAGCATACACAATGAAGACATATAACATGATAATAATACAAACATGACATGAAAATCAAACACAATGACAACATGATGCAAACACATAACATATAATAATCACAAAATAAAAATGTAAGGTTATTACTAAAAGGATTCGAGTCAGTAAGGCAAAGAGACAATAATCTTAAATTTTCCTCAAATACCAAACATCATATCTTGAATGTGCTATCTAGAGAAAATGGTCCTCTCATAAGGATGTTAAATCACTCTTGAGCTACATAGATCTATTGTCTAGCAAGTTGCTTCATCCTAGGTGTCACATAATATGATGGGTTTTACAAGGCTAGAAAACTATGTTATGCTAGGTATCTCATGAAACACATGGACCCATTGGTAAGGAAGTTAAGTTATGCTAGGTGGCCATGTTAAAAAATCCCTAAACTCTTATACTAGAAAATTCAATTATTCTAGGACTATGCAAACCACACTTTAGGCAGCACACAAATATCACCTCAAGGGACACACAAAGTTTAAGATAATGGGGGACACACAAATTCTCAACATCACATGGGACAAACTAATAACCACACCTTAGGGGGAATTATAACAACACCACCACTAAAGGTTTATTTCAATAAGTCAAATATCATAAGATGTCTATGAAATGGATACTTGATACACCCCCCCTTAAAATTTCAACATACTTTCTCTGTTGATATTTTAGGGAGAAATATGGATGTAGAGAGGATTCTAGGAAAGAATAATAACATCCCAACACTAGTATCCTTCCAACCCCAAGTGTAGAGATAAGGAAAAACACACTAGATACTATCATGTTGCTACTATGGATGAAATATGGTTGCATTTAAGATTGTACCACCATGAATGGCAATGAGCAAACACATGAAGCTGTAAATGTCACATAGTGAGGAGAAATAACATAGAATAAATATCATTATTTCTTAGATTGATTAGGTGCATCAACACATGGAAGAGAACCACAATTATCACATTATTGTATTTTATTACTCAAGGCCTGATATTCATAAATGTGGTATGACCATGCATGTGATTATATGCACAAAATGAGTTATTTCTATAAAAACTATTTCATGTTTTTTGAGGAAGAGTAATCAAGTGGGATTTGATGAGCCTCAATAAAATATGCTCTTGCAAAAGATTGCTCGCTTACCACAAGAAGTTGTAAATATAGTAGATGATGAAGCATTATATGAAGATGGGAATGGAGGTTGGAAACCTAAACCTTTTTAAAAAAATTACAGTATAGAATTCACTTGATCCTTATTGTTTTGTTTCATGTTTTCATTATATCCATTTAAAAAAAACCATATCAAAGGCCATAACACTTTTCCAACTTAGATGATGAACTATTATCTAAATGCTCATGAGAAGAATTGGTTCTTTTTTAAGAATGTAAATACTTTTAAATTATTTTAAAGCTACACATCTTCAACACATGAGGGATGAAAGTTAAAAATCCCCCATCACCATCATGAGACATGATGATTTTGGATTATTTTATGTAGAACAAGATTGATTAAGTGAAACACAAGACTCTTTAGGTTTAGATTGTGAGATTTTGTACTCTCCTACAAAGGAGGGTGTAAGATCTGATGAACCCCAATCATCATCTAAGATTTTTTTTATAGGGGAGATACAATCTTCAACATGTATAGGCTCTACCTTTGAAGTTGGGATGAAAGTATTAAGAGAGTTGGAAGTACTATGTTCAGGTTCGACTTATGAATTATAACTTTATTTATCTACTTTACCCATAAATATGTTGTTATTATATTCATACTTTATCTCATGGTGAAGAGTAGACGAGACTCCCTTCATAACATGAATCCATAGTCTACCTAGGAGAAGATTATAAGAAGGAGGTCCTGACATGATATGAACAAGGGTAGGCAAAACCATGGGCCATACCTTAGTGGGTATTGTGATCATCCCCAATGGTTTCCCACTAAAATTATCAAAGCCATGAAAACTAACATCATTAGGTTCTATAAGATTCTTGTCCACACCAATTTTAAGATCAATGCTATAGACATTAAGACCCGCTCCATTATCTATGAGGGTATTCCTAACCCCAATTTTATTAATTACCACCATTATCATTAAAGAATATTTATTTTGGATCTCAAGTGAGGGTAATTCATGTTGAGGGAATGTAATACCCAACTTTGTCACTTGCATATAGTCAAAAAAGGTGGATATATCATTTGGTTTGACAAAAGTTGAGACATCAATCCTCTATAAAGCCTTTTGGAGCATCCCAAGGTATGTAGTTGATGTTTGAATCAAGTCCCAAAGGGAGATTTTGGCTGCAGTATTGTGAAGTTGCTAAAAAAGATCATATTATTTACCATTAAGCTAATGCAGGCTAGGTGGGGATGGAAGATATGGTTGAGGTAAAGGGATGGATATTGGTGTTTTTTTTTGTTTATTATTTCTTGTGTCATATGTGTGAGCAACTGGATGGTGACTTGGTTGATTCAACACATGATTAATAGTGAGTTTTTTTTGAAAAGTTTAGGATATGTCCATGAGGTTTACGAGGTCCTATAATGAGAGATAATTGAGGAGGTTGAATAATTAGAGGATTTTAATGAGGTTTAATAATTAAGAGAGATCTAATAGTCATAACCTTACCTAAGTTAACTACTTATTTTTCTATCGATGGGGAATCTAATGTCACTCTAGCATCTTCATCTATGCAACCCATCTTATTGTATTTTGAAAGAAATGTATCAATGATTTCATACTCTTGTGCCAAAATATATTCCCAAGTAGAAGAGATATTGGGAGAGAAACAAACAAGATTCTCATGATGCTCAATGATTGGATCCTTGAAACCAAGATACCTTCTTCACAATTAGGTGAGGTATCAAGAGAAGAAAAAACATGATTGTCATGATTGTTAATTCTCCCAAGTGGGTTAGATGTTGGAAGATGAATGATGATTAGGAAAAGTGATATTAATAAAAGTGTTAATGATTTCATTCTTTTGCCAAGATACTCCCACAAGTAGGAGTTATTTTATTTTGTTTCCTCAGATTATTCTCATAGGTAGAAAAGTTATAGTTATACAAGCCATGTGTTATCATATAAAAACCACATATTTGAAAAGGAAAAATGTTGTTATTTTCCCTATGGATCAAATGAGTGATGTACAACAAAATTAAATGGGTTTGAAAAATAAAATTCTAAAATAGGGACCATATCTAGATATAAAACACACATAGGGATTTTCATAGATATTTTTAGCCTAAACTGATTGGATAGAGGTGCAAGACACCCAAGACAAAGTAGATGTTTTATTACATTTAAAATTTGGGAATCATCTATTGTGTCTGAGGGTCCTATGTCTTAAAGGTTTAGGTTTGAAAGTCAATAGTTTTTTGGAAATGGACAAAAACCTAAATTATCTATATGAACCACATGCATTCAATTTTGGATAGTTTTAGAGAAATTGAATATTCTCAACTGATAACTTCCATAAATTAAATATTGTAGTTGACTAATTTTTTCAAAAAATACAAAAAAGCAATTTTTTTTAATCTTTAGGAATGAAAACACTATACAATTTGATCACTTTTTCAATGTTTTTTACTAATATATGCATGCATAAATGGTATAATAATTTTGAATTAATTTTCTCAATGAAAATAACTTAGATCTAAGCCCTAGACAAAGAAAATTATATCTGAAAATTTTTACAATTTTTTCTAAATTATTTTTCAATTTTAATGAAGTAAAACTAATGAAAGTGGATAGCTTTTTTAAAAATAAATGCAAATTATCACCAATATTTTCAAATAACCTAGATCTTAAATTCAATTTTTAGATTTTATGCAATGAAAATAAAAAAGTTGCAAGTGTACAATATGTTAGGTTCATGAAAATGTTTTATATGAAAACTAATGCTAGATTTAACTAGGATTAGCTACATTTTACTTACAAAACATTAGAATTCAGATTGCATAGGGTATGAGGTCAAATTAAATCAATAAACCTTAGATCTAAATTTTTTGGGGGTTTGAAGTGGATTTGTGATGAAAATGTAATGATGGAACTAGCTAACTATGAGAATGCACTATTCAGATCTGAATGTAGATAAAGTAGAAATTGATAACTAAAATTGAAGACCAAAAATGAATAGAGAAAATATTGATGCACATATTATTTAAGTTTTATCCTAATATAAGAAAATAAGGGCACCAAGGGTGCCCTAAACTAGGGATCTAAAACCAAAAACTAACATCGCAATCGTTATGTCCTTGGTTTGTGGCTTCATCCTTCCAAATCCTTTTGTCAGTTCTTCGTCTGTTACTAAGATAATGAATTTTCTATATCTTGTCAAGTTGTTGGGTTTGAATGCATAAATGAGCTTGTTTTCTTTAGTCTTCTCCCAATCCTCTTTATATCTACAACTTGTACACACAAAATGAGGGGAAAGGTTATGCCATATAGGGGCTTACCTCTGTCAAACCCCATGTTGGTATCTCTACCTCCATAATAGAAAAAATGATGATAAAGAGAGCTTATCCTTTTGAGGGATATAGGATAAATGATGATAGAAAGAAATTAATTGAAATCCTGCTACAACTCACCACTTAGATTTGGTCTCCTTGATGGACTAAAGTCATGCTCATGACCCTCAAGGATTCCTTGTTTATTGAATTAATTTAATTTGAAGACCTACAAATGTTAGTACACATAACAAAAATGCATGTAAACATACAAAAATCTTACATAACACATGACATGATGCTTGGATGATGAAATTTTATAATAAATGCTACTAAATCTGCCCTTGAATTACCTTGAATGATTTTTTAAAGTATTTTCCTTAATAGTTTTCTCCCATTCATAAATTGCTTTCTTCATGCTCAAAATGAGAGGAAAACATGCTTAAATATGCTTTTTAATTAATACTTTAGGTAGGGGCTGACCCAGTGTCTTTTTCAAATGATAAAATCCCACCAATCAAAATTTTAAACTTTCAAAAAAAATCTTTTTGGTATAGGGCACCCTGTGTAAAGTGTCTGACACTTTTTGGCCCAAATTTATAGGGATGATAGGGAATTAAATGCATTTTATTAATCTGGGGCCCCAAAATTGGTAAATTATTATTATAATTAAAGTTATGGGAAAAATAGGGTGTCAAGTTAGTGTGAAATTATCAAGGGTGATAATTTTTGATGCTACAAATGAGAAGATATAATAATAATTTCATAGAAAAGACACTGTAAATGACTTTCCCTATAAAAGGGCCTAATTGCAAGATAATTACATAATCACAATTAAAATGACATTGAGGGATGATAAGGACTTAGTCTTGTTTCAAATCATGATTAAAAAATAATGGAAACCATGTACTTCCAAAATACTTCTCAAGTCCTTACCATGTGTCAACTATAAATTCCTTAATTCAAATAATGTAAAACCTCATAAAGTGCAACCTGTAGACATCCAAATTTGGACACTTAATTTATCCAAATTTATCACTTTTCGTCTAAACATCCTCCTATCCGAGTTAATTAAGTAATATTACTATTATTTAATTAATATCTTTAATTATGCCAAATCCCTAAGGTATTTAATTAATAATTAAATACCTTACCCTCTTTAATCCCCTTTTCATCAAATGAATTAAATAAATATTACATTTATTTAATTCCTCACATCCTAATCCATTTCCTAATTTCTTCATTAGGGATATGCACATGCCTAATCCTTGATTAGGATGTGTCACATCCTCCAACTTTTGCAAGTTGGCCTCTAATCCTCATTTATCTTCTAATTACTGATTAATTAATCTTAATCAGTACCTTGGTCAACTCTCCCCATCCCCCAAGGAATTTTTAATTCCTTTTTATTCCTCCAAGAATCCCCTTTTTCCATGCATCTTCTAGAATCTTTGACTTGTCACATCAAGTCACATGTGACAAACTCCCACCTTTTGGGAACATTGTTTTATCCACTAGATTCTTCCAATCATTGTGAATTTAAAATTCACTTTTATTCACCCAAAATTCTTCCCACTCCCCAAGGTGCTTGTCCTTCACCTCATGTACCTTTTGGCCACCTCATTTACACCTCACCTTCTCTTGGCCACTTCACCATCCACATGTCAAGATGTGAGGGCTTGTGGGTTCTCAACCCACCATAGCCCTTCATCTTGATGTTGTTGGATGAATTTTGACTGTTGAATTCTCTAGAGAATTCAAATTCTCCTATAAATACCCCCTCCTCAAGGGCATTTTCAACACTTTTGGATTTGAGCAACCTTATGCTGCCAATTTGCATTCTCAAACACTTTTTCGTTTGAGCAACCTTATGCTGCCAATTTGCATCCTCAATCATCTAGCTATCCATCTTAATCATTTTGCATAAGTCAATCTTGCATCTAGCTACATCAAGAGCCATCTAAGGAGCACACAAAATCTTCTCAATCAAGGGCCAACCAAGGAGTCATCAACAACAAGGAAGGTGAAATCGTTTACATCTTATTTTATCTATTTTCCTTCTTGTCTTATCACTCTTTTGGCTAATCTTGAGGTGTCCTTAGTATTTTATCATTCGCATTTATAAGTTATTTTGCACATTAGAGTAGGATAAAATTTTTAGGATCTCACAACCAATAATTTCTTTACAACAAGATATATATGTGTTGTTTTCACGTGTAACACTACGTGATAGAAAAGACATAAAACAATATGTTGGTAGCATGCATTTAGAATATAGGAATGATAATCAATGTATGAAGATTGACAAAGTGACACAAATTCCTATGTAGCACACCCTATGTGATGATGGAGGCCAATATTGATAGTATAATGTTAATGCTCTTAACATTATAAGAGAGAGCCATCCTAAATATGACCTCTCCTCCAAGGTCCTAAGTGCGATGAGGAAGGACCATGCCTATCCCCAATACTAACCATTATTTGAATAATAAAATGCTAAGAAATTTGATTAAAGATACTCTTTCCTAATATCTTTTAAGTGTTTTGAGCTTTCACACATGCATGGTATACTAACCAATTCTTCTCATTCATTTAAATAATAACACAATTCACATTCCTCTTACATCATTTCAATTAGAATTTGATCCCTTTGGCTTAAATGGGACAGAGAACAACTATGCAAGAACAAAACATTCCTAAGATCTATTCATGAACTAAAAGAGAATTTTTAATGTGACATTTCAATTTGATGCAAAGAAGGAAGTGGTATTGGATGGAAATTTGTGGATGTGGAGTCAACATTCCCTCTCACTTAATATTTGGGTCCCTTCTTTCAACAGTCTTTTTGAACCCCTCAATATCATGCCTATTTGGGTTAGATTGCATAACCCCCCTCTCTATTTTTTGGGTGTTTCTTACCTTGAAGATCTTGACATGATTGGCTTCTTTCTTAGGATTAATTCTACTTCAAATTTTTTCCACACAATCTTCACTCATATCTTGGTCAACATTGATATTTCCAAGGCTCTCCTTAGGGATATCATCCTTATGGTGGAGGATAGGCCTTAGAATTTGTTGCTCAATTATGAGAGCCTTCCCTTCCATTGCAGAAGATGGTTTTCTACTAGTCACCTTGCCTATGATTTCCCACACTCTCACAGTAGGTTGGTTGATGCAACTACTTGGTGGTGAAATGCTTGTCCCAAAAATTTGACTATTGATTTTTTTTAGGATTGAAGATATCTTATGGATTCCCCAAGTTGTGATGATCCTACTTGGGTTATGGATCCCTCCATGGTTGTTACAACATCATAACCTCCTTCATATCTTTATGGAATGCCTTCTCTTGACCCTATTCTAGCTACTAGTCCTTCTGAGTCTAATACTTTTAGGGAGTGTGTTGGTGGTTCCACTATTCCTTTCTCACATTTGGTTTTAGTGCAACCTACATCTTTAGTCTTAGATAGTCTTCTTCTCCATGTGTGGTGAAGAAAATTGAGGTGAGAATAAAGGATTCTCCCCTCCCATCTCCCAGATCTGAGGATTTGGATACTAATGTGTCTTGAAATATTGTCTAAAGAAGGAATAGATGCATTCTTAAACATGTACCTATTTTGGGTGTGTAGACTAAAAGGTGAATCCTTGGTGTGATATATCTAATTGATCCTTAGGTCACTTTTGTGTTGTATTTTTATTGAGAAGATGTTACAATGGGGTAGGTTGGCTATATTTGTAATGTTATTTGGATTTTGTATCAAGTTGATGTTTGTTGTAAAGAGTTTTAGGGCCCCTTCAATTGTTTTTACCCATATAATAAAAAATATTATAATTTTCAATAGGAAGGAATGATTGATTGACTAAAACTCATACATATTTTGGTGATTCTCTTCTTTTTGAAGACATAATCACTCACCAAGGTAGAGAAAGGTTCTTGTTTGATATCTTGAATAGAAAGAAAATATAATACACTGTTACAAATCTAATCATAATAAATGAAGTTGATAACATTCAAAATAGGAAGAAAACCTTTTATTTCATCAAATAGGCTATGCACATTTTAATTGGTACATGAACCTCAAGAAATCCCATCTATAACAATCTTCAACTCACCTTTGAAATTTCATGAATAAAATCCTCCTATTTCACCTCATTAATTGACTACAATTTGAGTAATGAGCCACCCTGAATGAAATAACCCTTGAAATACCAAATAAGAACACCTCACCTTATGATTTTAAGATTACCTTGAGCCATGTCATTGAAATGCATCTTCAAAGAGCCCTAGATGGAAGAGAAGCTTGATAAGAACATTGAATTTCTCTATAACTCTTACAAATCATTCGCATATTGAAAAGTATGACCATTATTATATATCACCTTTTGAAGTTAATGAATGAAATCCCTAATATTACTTTCTCTATTATTTTTTAAATATATGCAAATAAATAAAAAATATAGAATATATATATGTTGGACACTAGGAACACTAAGGGGGGGGTGAATCAGTGTTCAACAATATTTGAATTTCAAATCAGATCTTAAACTTTCAACAATAATATTAAACTTTAATACCATCCACAACATATAAATAGAAGAAAACATGCAAACTCATTAAAGTGACAATGTGAATACCATAACACCAGAATTTTTACGTGGAAACCCTGCTCAGGTAAAAACCATGGTGGAGATTAATCCACAAAGTATACTCTATTAAAAGTATGATCAAAAGGGAATGCACTTGCATTCAAACACACTAATTAGAGCTCACTGCAATGTAAAAATATTGAATTGGGAAATTAGCATCTCTAAATGACTAGATTCAGTTCCAATGAAGCACATGAAACAAATTCTAGAAATTCTATCCAATTCACACTCCTGCTCTGCTCTGCTCTGCTCTTTTACAAAAACCCTTCTATAGCACAAAACAAAATTCACTCAAAAAATATTCTAATATTAGCCCATATAGCTATTCTACACTGTTTCACACACACACACCTTCTCACCACTTCATACTATATTTCAAAATGAATTACTAATCTCCTTTTTATATCCGCTAACAAGGATTTCATTTCTATATGTTAGCTTTAAACAAAATATAATATTCTTCCTCTTGTCAGCTCAAATCACCAATTAGAATTAATGCGTACCCACACAAGTTGGCTAGACTATAGTAGGGACCCAAATAAAAATTCTCAGCACAAGAAATATTTAAACTATTCCTCATACATCTGTGACATGCTATATACACCAAGTCGGCCATAATGAGAAAATAGACAATAAGTCATTCTATCGAATCTCCAAACTCGTACATTGATCAATGTAACATTACAAAACTTATCAATCAAGTAACATACATGCTTGGAATACTTCCCTGGGGATCCACACAACAAAATAATGATGCGGTGAAGCATACAGATGACTAACTGATCAGATACTCTGTTCTTCATGCTTTCTGCCGATAGAATAATATCTTCTACTTTTCCTGTCAGTAAGAGCTACCTCTGAATTGCGGACCACACTACTGACTCTAGTTTCCATCAATGACAACACTAGCAACCAAAACCAATCTCCCAAAGTCATATTCTAACAATCTCCCCCTTTGGTAATGATGGCAAGACTTAGTGAAAAATGACTAAGTGTTAGAACCAGAACTCAAAACTTCAGAACACAACAAAAGCACTGCCACTCCTTTGGATTTCAAGGCATTTTTCACTGCATTCTCTCCCCCTTTGACATCAATGACAAAAAAATACTTTTCTCTCCCCCTTAGAATTTTACTGCACTTTCTCTTACTACATTGTCTCCCCCAATTGACATAAAAAGGTTGCAACTACAACTAAATTTAGAAAATTATTTTATACTTGTCTTTCATCTCTGGAAGAAATTTCTTCCAAGAGTCCACTGCAATCCCAATAGCTATTATCAAACTATTGTTTTCTGATGTTTTTTTGATGACCTGGACAAGGGATTCAGGAATAGTAATGGATTCTTCTAGATTTTCTCTTTTCTTTAGAACTTCAACCATTTGCTCTAATCTGCATTCAGTTTGATCCTTCACTTTCCAAACAGTATCCATAAGATTGTTTCTTGCAGAGTGAACCTTTGCATGCTCAACTTGTAACTCATGAACCTTCTTTTTAACTTCTCCATCCTTGTCCTGAACCATACTATAATCCTCACCAATTCTGACCAACTCATTCTTAATTTTCTCAAACTTGTCCTTGTATTTACCTACCACATGAGGCCACCTAAGACAATAATTGTAGATCTTATTCACCGAGTCAATGCATTGTCTTAGTATATTCATTTTCTTTTTCAATTTGGCAAGAGATAGCGTAAACTACATCTTCAAATGAGAAATTATTTCCTCCTCTTTTCTTTCCTAGGGCACAAAATTCATAGCCTCCTTGACACAGTCAATCAACTCTTTTGGAAGTTCATTCTACAAACTTTCCAATTCAATGTTATTATCCACAAAGTATCTTCCTAGAGTGTCCTCAATGACATCCTGCTCATATGATGGACCATTTATCCATATGTCAGCTATCTTTTGCATTCCATATTCTTCCATATTCATCATCACTCTCTTCCGCAATTACCACATCCGGTTTGAGTGGTTTTTGTTCACCTCTTAGTGTGAATTCATCAGAATCTTCATTTATTACATCCACAACTATCTGTTCTTTACCTTTTCCCTCAACTTTCATTGACTTAGGCATCAAAAAGATGTCACCAGCCAACTCTCTTTCTCTCTTCTACTTTTTCTCCTCCTTACCAGAGGATGATACAACTTCAATTTCTTTTACTGTGAGAGGAATATTAGTTACATCAAACTTTCCTAACAATTCTCTAAAGAAGTTTTCATAAACTTGATCACCATTTTCAAAAGTGTTGAAATGATCAAAAATTTGCTTGCAAACTAGCATATTTTCCTTCCATACCATATCATTTTGAGGTAATCAATTCAAGAAATACATCATAATGCATGAAAGTAGGGTACCAAACTTGAAAGAGTAATCTGTATCCTTTGATAATTGCACATTTTCCATCAATTGATCCTTCAGCAATCCACACAGATCAAAGTCTTTGTCTTCCATTATCATTTTGTGCACAATGTAGAAAGTTCTTGTAGATGATGCACCTTCCCTATTTCTAAATAAAATCTTATACGAAATTCCATATGCAATGTACCTTGTTAAGGGATCTTTGATCGTTGAAGTCATCAAAGCCCTCTGATCTCCTATTACTTTGGTTAGGGCTTTGACCTCAACATTCTGAATTGATTTATTTTTTAGAACATCTCCAACATTGCACAATCTTGTTACATTTCTGATTGCATCCTTAGAAATTTGATAGGGTTTGTCCAGAGTAAGGATACCACCATTCAATCTATTCAAGATAAACTAAATTATCTCCGCATTGGCGAAATGAGGGAATTCATTCCAGATATCCAAATTCTTATGTTTCTCACCTCCAAGCTTCTTTAATTTGTTGACAGACAATAAATTTCTTACATCCCTGACCTTTTTACTACTATATTCATCCAAAATTATTGTTCCTTGAATTTGCTTCATTTTTCATACTGAATAGGGTTAAACTAATTACCGAATAAGTATAAAATTGACAAGCAACAAAAGTACCTAGATAATTCACCTCTAAATTGAATTTCACTCCAAATTTTTTGTTGAAAAAGCTCTCCAATTGTTCTCCTTCAATGCATGATGACAAATTAGGCTTCCAAATTCCCTTTTATAACTTTGTACACCTAACCTCTCAGTCGCATTAAATGCTTTGTCCTAGGAGTTTTAGTTACTTTGCATCCTCAGACAACAAGAGTATAATCCATTTGCGGACCTTCAGGATTTCATCTTTCTAAGCAAGTGATCATGAATACATTTGAGGATGAATAACATGCCTACTAATAGCTTCCTATGATCTAGAACCAACTATACATAGGGGACAAAATATTTTCATAAGAACCCCCCTAGACCAGTGGCCTAAAATCAATTGTTGGATGAATTACCAGAGGGAACTTCCCATACAACCTTATCACATTCATCAGATTCACTCTTCTTTACCCACATTTTCTTCATTCGATCTTTTATCTCTTCCATGGATGCTTTTCCCTTTCCTTTCTATGAATTTCTGCCTTGGTATACCAAACCTCTCTTGTCCATGTTTCTATTCCTATAGAATCTTGCAATGTAACCAAATTTGTTACAATTTTAGCATATTGGATTTTTCTATCTATACCATCCATTCCACTGATTTCCTCTTGATTTTCATTGATTAGAAACATGCCCAAGTCTTCCACATGTGTAACATTTGACATTCTTTTTACTGACAGACATACATTTGCATTCTAATGACTTATGACCAAACTTTTTGCAATTAAAACACTGACCAGAAAATGATGGAGTGCCTAAGTTTATCTTACTTCTACACTGAGAAGCCATATGTCCAAATTTATTACAAAAAAAACAATATCCATTAAACTTCTAAGCGTTGGGTTGCCTTACCAAATATCTTTTGCCTTTTTTCTTATGATTTTTCCATTCAGGGTTCTTTTCTTCAAATTTAGAGCTCTCATCTTTCACATAGCCAAGACCTCGCTTATCATTTGCATCCTTTTGTCCTTTAGTTATCTCATCAAGCTTAGCAAAACTGATCCTAAATTTCTCCTTAAACTCATTCGTAGTAGCAAGCTCATCTCTGAGAATAACTATCTATCTCTCAAGCTCTTGTTCATTATTTCTAGATTGTTGTAGTTCAATCTCTAGCTAAATGAATCTACTATTAACTTTGTTTCATTCCTCAGACTTCTCTTTTAAGGACTGGGCTAGATTCTCCTCATTCTTCTTTCTTTCTTCAATCTCTTTAGTTAGCTTCATTGCCACAAACTCCATTTGAATCTTTAGAATAGTATTTTCCTTAGCAAGATTTTCACATTTTTCTATAATTTATTTTAGGGTTTGATTCAGATGAACATTTTCCAGGCCTCTTCGTTATTTTTGCTTCAATTGTCCACATAGTTCCTTCCTCTTTTCCCTTGACTCATTTATTTTATCCTTCAATGATTGAATGAATTTTTCTATAGCCACAAAATTTTATTTTAACCCTATGACCTTTGCTTTAGACTAATCAAGATCATCAAGTGCCACCATAAGCTATTGTTGAAGACCACCAACATCCATTGTAATTCAAGATCCACCTCAAGTTGTTAAACTTTAGAAGAGGAACCTCACTCTGATACCAATTGTTGGACACTAGGAAAATTGATAGGGGGGTGAATCAGTGTTCAACAATATTTGAATTTCAAATCAGATCTTAAACTTTCAATAGTAATATTAAAATATAATAACATCCACAACATATAAATAGAAGGAAACATGCAAACTCATTAAAGAGAAAATGTGAACACCATAACACCAAAATTTTTACGTGGAACCCTGTTAGGGGAAAAACCACAATGGAGATTAATCCAAAAAGTATACTCTATTAAAAGTATGATCAAAAGGGAATGCACTTGCATTTAGGCACACTTCCTAGAGCTCACTACTCAAGGAAAAAGGCTCACTACCTTACAAAATATTTGAGATTACAACAAAAAGATTGAATTGGGAAATTAGCATCTCTAAATGCCTGGATTTAGTTCCAATGAAGCACATGAAACAAATTTTGGACCTTCTATCCAATTCACACTCCTGCTCTACTCTACTCTACTCTTCTACAAAATCCCTTCTATAGCACTGTAAAACAAAATTTGCTCGACAAATCTTCTGATATTAGCCCATATAGCTGTTCTGCATTATTTCACACACACACACCTTCTCACCACTTCATACTATATTTTAAAATGAATTACCAATCTCCTTTTTATATCCGCTAACAAGGATTTCATTTCTATATGTCAGCTTTAAACAAAATATAATATTCTTCCACATGTCGGCTCAAATCACCAATTAGAATTAATGTGTACCCACACAAGTCAGCTAGACTATAGTAGGGACCCAAATCAAAATTCCAAACACAAGAAATAGTTAAACAACTATTCCTCATACATCTGCGACACACTATATACACCAGGTTGGTCATAATGAGAAAATAAACAATAAGTCATTCTATCGAATCTACAAACTCGTACACCAATCAATGTAACATTGCAAAACTTATCAATCAGGTAACATACATGCTTGACAGGCTTTCTTGGGGATCCACACAACAAAATAATGATCTAGTGAAGCATACAGATGATTAACTGACTGGATACTCTATTCTTCATGCTTTCTATTGGTAGAATGTACTATCTTCTACTTTTCTTATCAGTAAGAGCTACCTCTGAACTGCAGACCACACTACTGACTCTAGTTTCCATCAATGACAACACTAGCAACCAAAAACAATCTCCCAAAGCCATATGCCAATAATATATATATACATATAATCAACATGGATCAACATTTTTTCCCTTTTAAAATAAGAAATCTTTATTTTTATCCCCATTATGAATTGAATACTCAAAATAAATCTTTGGGTGAATTGATATTTCATTTCACAAGAAATTTAAGCACATTTAGAAATCTACATCATTGTTAAATATTGAAAGATATTTTGAAAAACTAATATTTTAGAAACTAAATGTATATTCCATTCTAACTATTTGCTTGGTTATTTTTAAAAGTTCTTAAAAATGGACCTCTTTCTTGGTCATATCATCATGCCTCTCGTGATGATATTACATGTTTTACCTCCATGCCCCTACTAGTGCTAGTTTAGTTTATAGGGCTAATAACGAAGCTGCTAACCTATGTGTTTCTCTTCTAATGACTAGGGATTCTCTTGGTAGTCATGCTATTAGAGGTGCAAAGTTTTCTTCTTTGGATTTAGATTGTTAGTGTTCCTACACAAACATTATAGGCTTTGGGAATGTTTTACAACCTTTGTGAGATATATTACAACCTCTCTCTTGTGCACAATATTCTTATGTGGTGGCTTGTGGGTAGAACATGCTAATAAATGAAGATTTTAATCTACAAAGAGGATTGGTATGTAGATTCAACGATTTTTGGCCTTATCAAGTAATTTGTAGAGTTGGATAGTAGATTCATCAAAGCCTCTTGTCGAGGACAAGAGTGACTTTTTTCCTTATGCTAGGGGCTTCTTCATAGTGTCATTTTTCATTTGAAGGATAGGAATTTGGTGCTTCATAAAAAGTTATGAATGTAAGGAGAACACTCTATCTCAATCAAGGCTTGGTCTATCTCCTTCAAGCACCTCTTTGAACCTCTCAATGTCAAACTTGTATGGGTCCAACTTCTGAATCTTTCATTCCAATTCTAGGAAGATTGTTTCTATGAGGCCATTGATAACGTTATTGGATATTTCTTGAAGGTGGAATTTATTGCTTCCTATTTGAGTCTACATTTTCTTATATTCTAATGGACATGCATATCTCCAAGGATCTTCCCAAGAATGTTGTTTTGACGATAGGGGATAAGCCTGAGAGTCAACTACTTGGCTATGAGGGTCTCCCCTTTAGATATTGATGATATTTTTCCATCAACCACCTAGATTTTGACTATCCATTCTAGAGAATTCACCTCTAAATTGACTTTCACTCCAAATTTTTTGTTGAAAAAGCTCTCCAATTGTTCTCCTTCAATGCATGATGACAAATTAGGCTTCCAAATGCCCTTTTATAACTTTGCACACCTAACCTCTTTGTTGCATTAAATGTTTTTCCCTAGGAGTTTTGGTTACTTTGCATCCTCAAACAACAAGAGTAGAATCCATTTGTGGACCTTCAGGACTTCATCTTTCTAAGCAAGCGATCACAAATACATTGGAGGATGAATAACATGCCTACTGATAGCTTCCTATGATCTAGAACCAACTATACATAGGGGACAAAAGATTTTCATAAGAACCCCCTAGACCAGTGGCCTAAAATCAATTGTCAGATGAATTACCAGAGGGAGCTTCCCATACAACCTTATCACATTCATCAGATTCACTCTTCTTTACCCACATTTTCTTCATCAGTTGCAAGGGTGTATCAATGTGATTAATTAATGCTTGAAAAGATCACTTGACTATTAATTATTTTTACTATCTAATAGATGGTTCCTCTTAGGATGAAATTTCTTCTGATGATGTTGAATCCCCTTCAACTCCTTTGGCTCCCATTAGTGAGTCCCACCCACCTCTTGCTTTGGTTACCTAGTCCATTATCCATCAAATTTAGCTCTACTCCCACTTGTCCTTGAGATAATTGTTTGACATTTGACTACTTCAACTTGATGTTCATCTAATTTTGTTGTGTCCATGGATGGGATTTTTGAGGGGGAACCCCTTGATTCTCCTAGATTTGAGGAATTGGGAGATAATATTTCATGGAAAATATATAAAGATGAAAGAAACATCTTCCCATATGTGTCTCCCAATCTTGCACTAGAGCGAGGGGTGTAATATTAAGTGGGGTTGGGTCCAACATTATTTAGGTTAGATCTTTGGGTACTTTTTTATTGCATACATCTTGATTGTAATTGTATTGGTTTGTGTTTGACAGTGTGGTTGTAACTGTATTTTACTCCTATTTGAGAGGTTGTTGTAGCTTTAAGTTGTTCTTTCTATTATATAAGATTTCTAATAACTTCAAAACCACTTTACTTAATAAAAAAAAAATCTTAACAAATAAAACTTTTAAATGTATCTATACCAATTATATATCAACATATTATCTTTTAATTAAATTCATTTATTTTTAAAAATAATTATTTTGAGATTTTATATATAGAATAAAGAACTTAAATTTTATTATTATAATTGTAATAATTTATTAAAATAATAAAAATATTAAAAAATCTTCTATCTTATTAAAAAATATTTTAAATCCATATATATACATATGCATATCTCTTAAAAGCACAATTTAAATTCTATATTCTCTTAAATGTATTTACTAAAAGACAAATCTATTATTATTATTATTTAATGAATTAGTCTTAATTTACTTAAATTTATTAAATTAACATCATAACGCTACACAATTCAAAAGAAAAAGATAGATGGTATAAAAGCACATTCTCAATGTCAAAATGTGAGAGAATTCCAAATAAAGACAAAAATAAGGAATTCCAAATAAAAACAAAAATAAGGATAAGTCCAAAAAATCTGAAACAGTTAAAAGCAATGCTAATAAAAAGATATTTAGTTTTTCGAGACATCTGTAAGAACATAATCATCAATACACTCCCAAACAGTGAGAACTCCTTCCTCTTCATGGCATACAATTATGAAAAAACACATGACAATCATTATATAAGACGAAGAAAGGTTTAAAAGTTGTAAAATATAGCCCACAAAATTGAAAAACAAGCCCTAGAATGCCCCCAGATCGTCAAATTACAGATATATGTTAGTCATTTGACAAAACAAAAGCAGGCAGAATCATTTGAAGTTATCCCCATGATAAAAGCATGTTAGGTTTACTGTAGTAGTATTCAAAAAGACAAGCAGAATCAAATCACCCACTTTACTGAAAATCCAATTATAATCAAAGAACCAATTCACATTGTCTTTACATGCTTTTATGCTGTTGTCTGTTAGTGATTGATTATACAGATGCACTGGAATTACATTACTTTCCCTGGCTTTTACACCTTCACTTTTATTCATATGATGACACCCACCCAGAAAAAAGTTGATTACTTTGTTAAAGTGATATTGTCTGTCTTCTTCACTGTTTTATCTTTCACTGTTCATTTCAGTTCAGTTAAGTATTTTCTGATTTCTCTGTAGATAAATCTATCAATGATGATGGAAGATAATTAGCCCAACAGTGGTCATTGGAAGTGTATATTTTGTCTTTCTTTGATTCAGACATTACAGATAAGAAGTCCTTCACTTTCAAATGAAACACTTGCTCTATTAGTTGTGACAGCGTATTCATCTTACTAAAAGATAACTGGGTTTCAGATTTCATTTGATCTTGAGTTGATGCTTTCATCATTCTTTGCTTATGCATTGACAGCAAGAAGTAAACATGTCATTTGGAAAAGGAAATGGTGGTTACGTGGAGATAATATTAAGCAAACTTGTCATCTTAACGTAAGAATTATTGAAAATATGTTAATAAAATATTAGTATTTCCACCTGATAAGAATGTGGATAGGATTTTGGGAAATCCCCATAAAATATATAAAGCCATGCAGCTGTTGAGTTCCAGATATTTTGAGTGTAGAATTACATCATCCGGCAGGTATGAAATGCAGCCGACCAAGGAATAAAGAAATTCGAAGAGAGAAATAGACAGTACAACTACCAAAATTATTTTATATTTAGAGTAAATCTGAAGGAAAAGGATCTTTTCGAAGTCATATATGTTTTTTTTTTATTGAACAAAGTTGGAGAAATACAATAAGTAAAAGAATGCAGTCCTAAAGATGGATAGCACTAGAAATAGCAACCGTACAACTCACAAAAGTACAGATAACTATGCCAATCAGTAGTAACAGAAGTGGCTGGCGCAGCCAGAAATACATATAACCCAAAATACAATGCATGAAGGACATGATTACATATTTATTTATATGTTAAATAAATATGAATATACATTCCTTGGATTGATGAAATTATAAATATTTATTAGTGGTATTATTTTTTTATCAGTTTGTTGTGGACACGAGGTCCACTTTTATAAATTATTAAAAAAAAACAAAAATTCATAGTAGTATTTAAATAGGGATGTCTAAAGACATTTCAAGATTGTCTTCTTTCATAGCTAATCTCAAGATTATATGATGCATGGATTTTGAAGAGGGAGACTTTGTTTCTCAACTTCTATTTATTCTTGATCTCTTTGAGGATGGCACTCCGTGTTTTATTCAATTTTTCCTTTTGATTTGTCATCTTTGTCCCTGTGACCCCGCTCAATGGGGAAACCACAAACACAAAAGGAGCCATAGATTTTTTTTGTATTCTTGGTGTCACTTTATCCCGCGACATTGTTGAGCCCTTTGAAGCATCTCTATTAGTAGAAGCTACATGTGGATCCCAAACAATTGTCTTGCAATTTAAATGAAATGGAACTATTTGGACTAGCCAATGAGAGATCATGGGAGCAGTCAAATTTTTTGTGTGTATTTGATGGAATAACATAATGGTGAGATTCAACCCCAATTTACTAGGTGTGTGTGCCACTTGAAGCATGATTCCCAAATCACAATCTTTCATTTTTGGCCATCTAGTAGTAGATTGATTAGTAGAGAAGCATTTTCTACATTCAAAAGAAATTCTTTCATAATCAATTGGTAGCCTCCAACATTTGCTTCCCACATTCAAGGAAATCTTAGCAGGGAGGCCTTTGGCAAGATCCATTTCAACACATAAATGTGCATAGGTGGAACTTTCATAATTAGTTGTTTCTTTTGAAGTACATTAATACTTACCTAGACCATTTCTAATGGCCCACAAGCTCTCAAACACCCAAAATTGCAAAGGGAGATAAGGTAAATGCACCCAAAGATATGAAAAAGAGAGTTTATTTTCAAGGATCAAAAGATGGAAACCAAGGTCTCATGCATAAGAAATCCCCTTGAAAAATCCATGGTCCATTTTTTAACACCTCTTTATCTTGAATGGAATCAAAGTCAAAGATTAAAAACCCTCTAGTGTAGAGGTAGACACAAATTTCTCCCTCACAAACCTATAGATGAGGGCATGGTCCTCTAAAAATTCCTTCATATCATGGATAGATTCTTCAATGCTTATCATTAGAATATGGTCTATGCATTGAATGGGGATAGGGCAACTCTCCTTGTTGTTTGTTTCAAAAATTAAACTATTAAAAGGAGAAGTGACTTGAATATCCCAGGTCATGATTGACAACCCCCATCATGATTGTCATAGGCACCATTGAGTTGTTGTGAGCTAGAGTGTTCAAGCAATCCTCCATCACAATGTGGATTAGGGTTTGAAGCAAGCACATTAGGCATTTCGATGTAGAGTAGAAGTTGCTAATATTATATTTAGTAGCACTTGGTATTATTAATATATGCATTTTTCAATAAAAAATATTCATTGTGACAATATTAAATAATGTGTATAGATGTAAAAGACATATATACATTTATACACACACACACACATATAATATATTTAAAGGTTATTTGAATTTATAATATTATATTTTAAATAATTTTTTGTGGAAAATGTTGAAAGATATCATTCTAGAGGTCTATTATATTTATATCATAAATATAATAAAAATCTATTAAAAGAATATTTATTTACTTCATATTTTATTTGAAACTTATTTTATTTAAAATAACATTAGAAAAATAAATTATCAATTTTAAATAAAATAAATTGTTTATGTAAATATTTATTAAATATATACATATATTTATATAATAATCTAAAAATGATAATAATATATTGTGGGAATAGGAGTATGCAAGACTTGAAAGAGGTGTACATCACCTAGATCAAGGTGGTCGTGGACGAGAGTGGTATGGTAGCAAAATTTCGAAGGGGCGTGCAACAAAGAAGAAAACCCTAACAAGCAAAATCTAACCACATGTGCAAATGTCATTCCCCTAAATAGTAGACCTCTACATAAGTGTGTTTCTTTCATTTTAGAGAACTCTGTTACTTGGAAAACTAGGATAGCTAGGCTAAAAGATAATGCTTTCTTTTTAAAATGGGTGATAGACTAGTGTGTAAAGGGAAAAATTCTACATTGGTGTCAAAATCAATGGGAAAAAGAATTAGCTTTGAAATAATTTTTGAAAGGTTTTTGAATGGTGGAATGTTAAAAGGAGGAGCATAAAAAGGTAATTTCATAGAATGGCCCATATATGGAGAGTTCTAGCTTTCTATAAAGGATTGAGAGCCAAATTTCAACCTCTCAGAAAAATAAGTGGAAAAAATCTCATAATGGTTAAGGTTGTATAACCCCACATAGGAAAACTAGGAGCTAGAAACCCTTGAAGAAATAGGAAATAGACTAGGAACTTTTTGAAGGGTGGATGAAAAAATGGTAGAAGGTGACTTCAAAATCTACACAAGGATTTCTATAGAAGTGGCATATGATGAATGAATCCCAAAAGAAACTACAATCATATCAAAATCAGGGATATCAAGACAAAAGGTGGAAAAGGACATCCAAACCTAGTGGTTTCCATCATGTCTCACCCATGGACACTTGATGAAAGAATTCCCTAAGAAAAAAGAAACAAGGATGGAGGGTAAAAATATATGAATCGAGACCAAAGAGGGGTTGACAGACCTCAAAGAGCCATAAATAATGAAAGTTAGAATGGGGGTTCGATAAATATTGCATCACTGGAAGAAGTGATGGTAAAACCATAATGGTTGGAGCAAGAGGTCTGCCTTGGGGATGTGAAGCAAAGTGAGGATGCATAATACAAAGGGAATAAAGAGAAAAAAAATGAAGAAGTTGAGAAGAATAAAACCCCCACACCTGAAGAATTAGGGAGCTAAGAAACTAAGTTAGTAAGATTAAATAAAGAAAAAGGAATTTCATAGGAGGAACCTTTATTGAAAGAAGAAGAAGGATAAACAAATAGTGACAAGAATAAAATAAAATATCTCAAGGAAATACTCTTGGAACAAATAGACTCAAAGATGAAAAAGCTAAAAATGGGGGAAAAAGGAGGAAGAGGAAGAAAGTCGATTAAAGTAAATATGGAAATCATAGAAAACACAAAAGGCCAATGCAAACTCAGAATGGGAAAGGGAGGCCCCCTTCTCGAGGAGACATGATTCTCATATTGTGGAATGTCAAGGGCCTAAATGACCCCACCGTTCAATCACCAAATCGATTTGAGAAAATTTGACATAAGATTACTTCAAGAAACAAAACTATCAAATGAAGAGGCATGAAAGCTATTAGTCAAATGGAGAAAGTGATAGGGTGTCTTCTCCCCTGCAATTGGAGCCTCCGGTGGTTTAGGCATACTACGAGATCCTTTTAAAGTGTTTGCAAAGTCAATCCAAGGAAGAAAAGAGTGACAACTATGGAAGATATGCTTCCTTGCACATAATGTTGGATTTTTACTCAATCAACATCTACGAACCTATGGGAGTAGTCTAAAGAAAGGAGGTATGGTCCTAGCTCTCAATAGTATTCTAACAATTTCACAATGAGATTTTCATAATAGGTGTGGATTTCAATGCAATACTTAGCCATGAGGAGAAAAGAGGTGGTGTCCCCAGAATCAACAAAGATCTAAATGAATTCCAAGAGTTTTTACAGGACAATTACCTTATGGAAATAAAGATAGAAAATGACACATTAATTTGGTCAAACAAGTGAAGAGATACCCACTTCATACCTAAAAGGTTAGACAAATCCATGGTAGGTGGAGATTGGACTAAAACAAATCTAATTGGGAAAGATTCATCTTTGGCAATGAGTGAATTGGACCATTCACTAATCCAATTCCCTTTCACCTCAGAGAAAAAAACTCTACACAACCCCTTCAATTTTGAGAGAATATGGCTTAGGGAAAAAGATTTGGAGGAAAAACTATTAGAATGGTGGAAGAAGGCCCCCCATGTTAGAGAATCTAAATATTGCAAAGTATTTAAAAAATTTCTTCAATTAAAAAAAAGGTGAAGGAGTGGAATAAAACATATTTTAAGAATATTTTTCAGGAGAATGACATAATTGAAGTAGAATTAACTACATTGAATGAGGAAGTGATAAAAAATGGGATGTGTCAAGAGACATACATAAAGGAGAAAGAACTAAAAATGAACTATGTTGAAGTTCTTCAAAGAGAATAAATTTATTGGTTCCAAAAATCAAGGGAAAATTGGTTAAGGGGAGGGGATAGGAACATGAAATACTTATATGTACAATAAAAAAGTAAAATATGCATCAAATAGAATAGAAAACATCTCAAAGGAGAATGAAACTAGATGCAAAGGTTTGGAAGAAATAAGAGAAAAAAAAGTCACATATTTTAAATATCTCCTAAATAGATACATGGTTGTGGTCCCACAATTTTAGGAGGAGGATTTAAGACTAATCCTAAATGTAACAACTGAGTATGACTATTAAATTACATTGGTGGTTGTTGTTGCACCAAAAGGTCAACCTATTAATGTGCAATACAACTGCCATATTTATACAAGATCCACAAGAGGCAGTTAAGCCACGTCACAAACCCAAACGTTGTGCTAAACAAGACCAAGCACACAATCTTGCAACAACCCCCCAGTGCAAGCAAGGGGTTCACAACCTATGACCTCGGCTCTAATACCAATTGTTACATTGGTGGTTGTCGTTGCACCAAAAGATTGACCTATTAATGCTCGAAAGAACTGTTAGATTTATACAAGATCCACAAGAGGTGGTTAAGCCATGTCACAAACCCAACTGCCAAGCTGAATAAGGAAGACCAAGGGACACACCATGTTGCAACAATAACACAATTTTAGGAAGTTCATTGATAGAGGAGGAAGTAAGGAAAGTGATTTTCCAACTTGATGGGGATAAATCCTCAGGGCTGAATGACTTCCCAACATATTTGTTCTAGAACTTCTAACATATTGTAGTTAAATGAATTCATTTAGAAATAGGGAATGCTTGTAGAAAGTCAATAATTCTAAAATATTGGAATAATACCCTCCTAGCCCCCATTCTAAATAATTAACAAGTGAGTAGTATGGGGGATTTTAGGCTAATCTTGTTTTGCAATGTTAAAAGCAAAAACCATAGCAAATAGATTGAAGATTTTGTTGCCTATGTTTAAATTAGAGGAACAAAGTGGCTTCACATGAGGTAGGTCAATCTTAAAATTCATAATTATAGCACATGGAGCTATACACCCCATCAAAAAGAGTAAATTGGAAAGAATGATGGTAAAGATAGATATTCAAAAGACATATGACTAGGTCAACAAAGAATTCCTCGTCAAAATTATGGCAAAGTTGGGTTTCAAGGAAGAATGGTGTAGATGGATCCGTGCTTCTATGTCTTGGTGAATGGAAATCCACACAAATTCTTCACCTCATCTAATGGTCTCAAACAAGGTAAGCCAATTTCACCCTTCCTTTTCATAATAATGATAGAGGCATTGGGTCGACTAATACAAAGGGCAAGGAAAAACAAAGATTGGAAGGATTCAAGGGTGGCCTTGAGTTTTGAAGCTATAACCTATCAATAGTTCACTGATGGTACACTACTATTTGGGTTTGGCATTGCAAAATGAGTGTGAGACTAATGAAGAAAAAACTAGATAAATATTGCATGGCCTTGAGCCAAAAGGTAAATTGGAACAAGTTTGAAGTCTTCTTTTTTATGTTGAAATTAGGAAGAAGAAAGAGGTATCAATAATTTTGGGTCTAAAATCAACAAAATCCTTGAAAATACCTTGGGGTGCTACTCTTCACTAGGGTTTACAAGAAAAAACTTTGGAAATCATGGACTTAGGGATGCCTAAGTATATTCAAAATCATGGAAGGGGAAGTGGTTGTCCTCCACTGAAAGGATAATGATGCTAAAATCTATAATCACTTCACTTTCAATTTACATGATATCCAACAAAAAGATGCCAGTGAAAACAAACCAAAGATAGTAGGTGGTGTTGGCATAAGAAGATGGAAAATGCTCAGTCAGGCCTTGGGGGAAAAACTAGTATGAATTGTGTTGTCTAATCATCAAGCCAAATGGGTAAGTGTTCTGCAAAGCAAGTACTTGGAATCTTAGGAGTTAGAGAGGATTGCAATAACTTTGAAACCCCCTCATGGGTCTGCAATTTGGAATTTCATACCGGATTATAGGGATGCCATAAGGAATCATCACACATGACATACAAAGGATGGCAAGATAGAAAAATTCTGGGAAGACTCATAGGATGGAGCTCCTACACTATCACACATCTAGGAAATGGGGAAAATTAAAAGGATCCTTAAAACCAATTGGGCCACAAAGGTGTGGGACTATTTGGAACCATGCATAGAAAATGGGAAGACAAAATGAAAATTTCTTGAAGGAATAAACTATGATCAATGTCAGAAAAGATGCTTAGCAAAGGAATAAAAAAGAAGGAACATCTTCATTAGGGAATCACATGAAAATGAAATGAAATGCCACAAAATTGGGACAATTCAGTGTCAGGATGGGATTCACTATAAAGGAAAACATATAATAGAAGGATGGATGGCCCCATCCTTGCTTTGGCACAAAAATTGCCTTCCAAAGGCTAAATCTTTCATGTGGACAACCATCCAAAAAAAATCCCGACGATGGATTGGTTGGGAAAGCTAGGTATTGTAGGACCAGACAAATGCATCCTTTGCATGAAAAACGAAGAAGCAACAAACCATATATTATGAAATTATCCTTTTTCTAGGGACTGTTGGACTCACATCATTAAAAAAATTGGGTGGAAAAGGCCGCTCCAGGATGACGTAACTACCTTATTCAATGCATGAACATTCCTACACCAGTCTGTGGGTAACCACCCCCTCCATTATAATTTAGGAGGTTTGGGAAGAACAAAACCATCACATCTTTTGAGACAAGGAAATGGGAAGAGTAGAATTGCTAAGACAACTAGAATTGTCTGTTAGTGATTGATTATACAGATGCACTGGAATTACATTACTTTCCTTGGCTTTTACACCTTCACTTTTATTCATATTCATGACACCCACCCAGAAAAAAGTTGATTACTTTGTTAAAGTGATATTGTGAATCTTCTTCACTATTTTGTCTTTCACTGTTCTTTTCAGTTCAGTTAAGTCTTTTCTGATTTTTCTGTAGATAAATCTATCATGGGTGATGGAAGAAAAGACATACGGAAATTTCATCACCAGCAATTCACTGTCATGGAAAATTCACCGCCATAGAAAATTCACTGCCAAATATTTTTGAATTTTCCATTAATGAATTATCTGTGGCGATTCAATAAATTGTTGGCAATGAATTTTCCTAGAACCGGAAGAAAATCAGTCTAACAGTGGTCATTGGAAGTGTACATTTTGTCTTTGTTTGATGCAGACATTAGAGACTAGAAATCCTTCACTTTCAAATGAAACACTTACTTTATTAGTTGTGACTGCGTATTCATCTTTCTTAAAAAAAGAATGGGTTTCAGATTTCATTTGATCTTGAGTTGACGCTTTCATCATTCTTTGCTTATGCATTGACAACAAGAAGTAAACATGTCAATTGGAAAAGAAAATGGTGTTTAGTTGGAGATAACGTTAAGCAAACTTGTCATCTTAATGTAGGAATTATTGAAAATGTGTTAATAAAATATTACAAATTTCCACCTGATCAGAATCTGGATAGGATTTTGGGAAATATCCATAAATAAAATATATAAAGCCATGCAGCTATTAAGTTCGAGATATTTCGAGTCTGCAATTACATCTTCCGACAAGTATGAAATGTAGCCGACCAAGGAATAAAGAAATTCGAAGGGAGAAATAGACAGTACAACTACCCTGCAAATTTTATATTTAGAGTAAATCTAGAGGAAGATCTTTTCAAAGTCATATATGTCAAATAAAATAAAATATAAATATGTAGTGTTTGGTTTGATAAATTATAGATATTTATTAGTGGTACTGTGGTGGTATTAGTTTGACAAATTTTATGTCTTTATAATTTTAGATTATATAATATTAAAATATAAATATGTAGTGTTTGGTTTATAAATTATAGATATTTATTAGTGGTGGTATTAGTTTTACAAAATTTTCATGTCTACCGTAATTAATTATATATATATATATATAATCATGTAATCTATATAAATAAAGTTTATATATATCTATTTTTTATATCATTTAATAAAAACATAATATTTTTAATTATATTATAATAATAATATAATATTATAATTTAATATCATATAATAATAAAATATCTATACATAATTTATTCATAATATTTACTATATATAATATTACTTTTGGTATTATTATTATATTATTATCTTTTTTATTTTATTATATAAGATTATATTATTATCATATTATTATTACAATACTATTAATGATTGAGGTTTATTAGTGTTACTATTTAAACTAAATGAGATTTACTCTTCAATTATAGAGTTATAGTTAGAGTTCAATTTGGCTAAAACTGGGGATCAAATAGGATTAGAGTAAGGAATATGATTATAGTTAGGGGTGAAGGTTAAGATTAGAATTACTAGTTCACCGTTTTTAGTCTTGGTGTTTGAATAATGTCAGTGTTATGTTAAGGGTTAGGGGCAAAGTTAAGTTTAGGGTTGATTTTTGAGATAGAGTAAGGTTTATGATTGTATGGTAAGTTTGGGTTAGGATTATAATTGTGGATCACTTTGAATTAGGTTAAGGTTTTAGATTATGGTTCAATTAGGAGTGGTATTTAGTAAGGTTTAATGTTCACTTATGTTTAGGCTTAGGGATTCATTATAATAAGTATTATTGTGATAGGTTGAATATATGCGTTAGAAAACGAGCAACAAACTAAAGAGTGCAAATAAACACCAAAACAACCTACACCTCAATATTAGCCTAAGTTGGAATCAACACAAGATAAAAATAACAAATGGAACTTTATACCTTGTCCTAGAAGAGATGGATGGCCAAGATTGAGCCACCAAATATCAAGATGTAGGGCTAAGGTGAGTTGAGAACTCACAAGCCCTCACATCTTGACATGTGGCATGGGGAGAGGCTTAAGAAAGATGAGGTAGAGATGAAGTGGAAGGATAGTACATGACATAGAGGGGGGTACAAAGTACCTTGGGATTGAACAAGATCTCCTCATAAAGGAGGTCCTTGTCCCCATGTGGGTGAGGGGACATGTGAGGAATTAAAAATTTCTCAAATATTCTCATGGGGAGATGGGAAAGAATAAAGAATAAAGAGAGGACATGTGGGAATAAGTGAAGGAATTAAAAATTTATTTTGAGTGCATTGGGGGATTAAAAGTGAATTAAAAACTCACATGGAGAAGTGGAGTGCCTTGCCCAAAAGGAGAAAGTCTTTAATAAGGTTGACTTAAGGACACATGCCATAAATGGGAAGGGGATTAGGTTGGACTAACCATGTGATTAAGGTTGTGCAAGTACTTAATTAGATGGACTAATGACTTATTAGAAGCAAGTGGGAGATTATGGAGGATGTGACCCTAATGATGATTAGGGGTGTGCATATGTTAACCATAGTTAATTAGAGGAAGATGAAGGAGTTAAGATGGATTAGAGACCAACTTGCAAAAGTTGGAGGATGTGACAATGAGAGAAAAAAGAGGAATTAAAAAATGAATTTTAATTCCAAAAGGGGAATATGACTAAATTCAATAAAATGGTGTATTTATTTAATTTAGAGGAGGAAGAGGGGTAAAGTATTTACTAAATTAAATACTTTATGAACCCTATGTAAGATGCAAGGTATTAATTAAACAAATAATTTAATTAATATTAATAGAGGGGATAAGCAACTGGATGAATAAGGAGACGTCTTTGATCATATGGAAGTGGTCAAATTAAATATCTACATTTTGCCCCTCTTCAAAATACTATTAGGATAATAGGGTTTCGAAGAAAAACAGAATGCAGATGACTCTATAGAAGAAGATATCAGAAAAGAGATGCCCTAGCATGGGGGAATGCGTGTGAGCTACCCCAAATGGAGGGAATGTGGAGAGGATGCCCTAGTCTAGCGAAGGTAGGCTTAGAGTGACGGGTTAGGAGAGGATGGTAGGGTATGCCCCCTCAAGAAGGCAGACGGGGGAGGAAAAAGGGGTCCCAGTCAACTTCTCGAAAGTAAGGAGTGGTATATGTTGTTGGAAAGAGCACGAAAAAATGAGAAGAATGGTGTTTGAACGGAGTCAATCGGGTAAACGGTGTGCGAATGGCAGCCCCAAGAAGAAAGAGGCTGAATGAATTAGTTGGAGGAATTTGTGGTAAAAAAGAAAAGAAAAAAAGACTTTTATTTGAAAAGGGCAAATAAGAGGGAAAAAGGGAATAAAAGGTAATTGGAGAATTACCTTTTATCATTGTGACAGTTGGCAAGTGTGGAGGAGGAGAAGAAGAAGAGGAGGCGAGAGAGATCGGGCATGATGTCAGAGTACGATAGTGACATCATCCATCAGGTGGATGAGAGGCGGATATTCTTCACCTATCGTGCCGTACTATGCCAGGTTAGCCCAAAACTTAACTTTGTGGATTTTGCATCAATTATGCAAATGTTTTGGAAAAATAAAAACATGGGTTTCGTCTGGGAGGGCAGGAAGAAAAATGGGTAGAAGGCATATTTTTAAGATTTTTTATTTTTTTTGGGATTCGCATCAGGGGGCAAATGTGGGCAGGTCTGCCACCTGTGGTGGACGGGTCCACCACAACGGAGGCGGGTCTGCCACCGCGAGCGGACAGGTCCACCACCACGAAGGCGGGTCCGTCGCTGCGGGCGGACAGGTCCGCCGCTGTGGCAGGTCCGCCACTACGGGGGCAGGTCCACCGCCAAGGGTGGGTCTGCCACGTGGGGGCAAGTCTGCCGTTGCGGGGGTAGGTCCGCCACTATAAGGGCGGGTCCGCCAATGAGGTAGGACCACCGAGGTCAAAGGGAGGGGGAGGAACAACGGGATGGGGGAAAACAAAGGCATAGATGGGAGACCCGAGAATGACGAGGGGAAAAATAATGAAAATGATAAAATTTTATTGCATGTATGTAGAAAACAAGGATTTTGCGGGTGCGAGAGAGATGATCAGAGGTGCTGAGGAGATGCATAACGAGCATGACAGGGGAGGATCACCAGAGACTAGCAGAGGCAGGACTACTTCATATGATGACATATTTGACGATCAAGACCCATGAAGCCGTGTTGATAGCATTGATAGAGCAGTGGGATTCAGTGATGTCAACCTTTCACCTACTGATATGGGAGATGACGGTGACACTGGAGGATGTATGGTGGATCCTAAGGCTCCCGATATCAGGGCTTCCGATTAATGAGTGTTGGTCAGAGGACGAGGTGCTGGATGAGTCGGTGCATTTTTTTTTTGGTAGTGACGAGCTACCAGTGCAGGAGGGTCAGTTGGATGTGGATAGGATGGTGTTGTGTAGGGTACCGGTACTATCACTGTACCTGGCAGGGTTGATTAGTGGTATATTTCTGCTAGACCAGAGTGGTCAATTTTTTCACATGACGATGGTCAAGGTGATTCGTCACATCATCGAGGGCCGGGAGGGACACTTCGCATGGGGTACTTGCATGTTAGCATAGTTGTACCAAGACATGCATGTGATTTGTTACAGGAAACAGTTGAGTGTGACAAACGTCACACTACTACAGGTGTGGGCCTGAGAGCATATCCGCATGACTAGGCTAATTATAGTGAGAGTTGGTGAGCATGATGATAGGGAGCCTGTAGCATGGTGGTGGGGAGCAGAGGCAGGGGCTATACTGTGGTACCGAGAGATGCAGGAGGTAGATGTGTGGAGGAGATAGTTTGATGAGGTGCGAGTAGTGGATATAGTGTAGATGCCATACACGATGCAGTGATTCAGGGGGTGGTCGAGAGAGGAGGGGTTGCATAGTGGTTACTTCTTTACGCGATGTTACATGATTGGGAGTAGGCCATGAGTAGTGGACTTGCATTGACCAGATTGGGTGATGAGGCAGTTCAGAATGAGACAGGATATTCTGGCAGGCTGAGTGACATTTGCACGACAGACGTGGGAGCGGCCATGGGGAGCCATGCTAAATCTGCACAACGCATAGAGTGATATTGAGGGACTAGTGTTTAGGCCCTATCCTGATAGGTGAGAGGGGGTGTGAGACGCAGGGATGACAGGGCGGTATGATGAGTGGTTCTGGTGACATCCGCTCGAGCGGATTACACCAGTGGTGCCAATCGAGGAGGCATGAGGATTTGGATCAGAGAATGAGAGGCGATTGCAGGCATTTAGTCCGCAAAAATTGCCGAGAGGACACAGAGGAGGACGAGGGGCATAGGAGCAGGTGATAGGAAGTTGGAGGAGACGACATCAGAGGGGTCAGAGAGGAGATAGAGAGGGTGGCGGAGGATGAGGTTGAGGAGGTGGCGGAGGATGAGGTTGAGGAGGTGGCGGAGGATGAGGCTGAGGAGGTGGTGGAGAGGAGGCTGAGAGCCTGAGGGTGGGGTCAACAAGAGAGGAGGCTGAGAGCCCGAGGAGGGGAGCCACAGGGTACACAGGGTGAGGCCAATGGGGCTAGAGGGGAGGAGGTTGGACATGAGACAACCAAGACTACTGGAGGACAAGAGACAGCTAGAGTCGGAGAGGAGATGGACAAAGACTTAGGGGGGTAGGGGGACAGGAGACAGCCAGGGCCACCAGAGGACAGGAGGCAGACGAAGTTAGAGAGGAGATGGA
>VDFB02047230.1:387218830-387278974 GCA_007258455.2 Sequoia sempervirens
GCTTTATGATTTATGATTTATGGATGCACATATTCATGTGGATGAGTGATTATGTAAATTCTTCTATGATTTATGGTTTATGGATGCACATGTTCATGTGGATGAGTGATTATGTAAATTCTTCTATGATTTATGATTTATGGATGCACATGTGGATGGACGATTTATGCATGTTTTTATGATTTATGTTTTATGGATGCACATGTGGATGGACGATTTATGCATGTTTTTATGATTTATAATTTATGGATGCACATATTTATGTGGAATATGAATGAAAGATAAATGTTTATAATGCACTTAAGTGTCAATAAAGACCATTATGAGAATGCGGATAGGTGATAGGCGCATGGAAGAGTGCATTTGCAAAAAAAAAACTATTAATATCCTCAAAGGAAGAGGACTCAAGAGAAAAAAGAACGAGAGTACTTGCACAACTGAAATCATAAGTCATGGTAATGGTCATGATGGAAATGAAGGATGCATGCAAAGTGATGAAAATGCAATGAAAATGAGATTTTTCCATCCTAGGAGCATTGATTTTTAATATAGCGTTGGATACCAAGTACCTTGATATGGAAAATCAAGGCGAATGAGTATTCTACGCATAAAACAAACACAGCAAATAAGAAGGTTATCCCAACATCCCAAAGTCATGATGACCTTGGTCAGGCCTGGTGTTGAGATAACCACAAACACACAAAGTTGTCCCGACATAACAAAAGACCTTAGAGATCTTGGTGGGTCTTACGAGGGACAACTGAGAAGACAACAGTCAAAACAAATGATCAAGGTATGCCCCCATGTCAGCAAGTCAAGGTACGCCATGGTATGGTGGACTAAGGCGACCCTAACAAGTGATGGTAAGGAACCCCAAATGATAAAAAAATTCAAATGCATCAAGAGATCATAATCAAGACAACAGGTCCTTTGCCATAGGATCAAGGTGATGGATGGGATTGACGAGGTCTGCTAGGAAGGATTCATCCTGTTGAAACCAAAGATGGATGCTAAAATAGAATGACCCAGTTGACTTGGGATGTTCCCTAGGGACAAGATCTTGTAACACAAGGGAATTTTGTTTATTAAGAACCGGTTAGATGTGGGCATAATTTGATGACGAAGCACAAAAGACTGACACAACCTACAAACCTAGGGGCTCAGGGGCTGATCATAGATTAGCCTTGCCTACGTGAAAGTGCAGAGTTCTAGAAAAGACCATGGATAAAGTGAAAATAAGACAATGATGACCGATGATGGTGGAAAAATGCCCCGGGGGTGAATCAAATGATCAACCTTGCCTACATGATAGTGCAGGAGCAACGTAGTTCGACTCATGGACGCGACAGGATGTGATCTAGGTGAAGACCAACATGATGGATGATCCTACATGATGACACAGACTGATCGACAAAAGGAATGAACAATGTAAGCTCAAAGTGGGATATTGAAAAGCTCAGGATGGAGAATAGTCTAGATGGTTCATCCAATGCTCAATCAATATATACCAAGCAGCCCAGGATGAGATGGGGAGGACAATAGCACATATGAAAGTATAAAATAACTAGGATGTCTGGTAGATAATGATTAAGCCCTCTATGGATGACACTTGCTACCAGGTTTTCACCGTCCATACCTATCCAAGGTGCCACCAAGAGGTGGTTTTCACCATAGGACGAACTTATTTTTCTTTACTATTTTTAATTGATTTTCTGATTTTTTTAATTTTTTTTGACTTTTTTAACTTTTTTTTTCACTTTTTTTGACTTTTTTGATTTTTTGACTTTTGATTTTTTTTTTATTTTTTTGACTTTTTTGACTTTTTTGGGGTTATCGAGTGGATTTAGGTGTAGAACTTCTTCAGATGCATGATATTGATGGGTTCATCAAGGGGTTCTCCTTCAAGAGTAGTCAACCTGTATGCCTCAGATCCATATTTAGCGGCTATGATATAGGGTCCCAACCAATTTGCCTCAAATTTTTCTTTCTTGTCTTGATCTTGCTGAGTGCGTTGGTTCTCCTTAAGAACAAGCTCGCCCACCTGGAATTGCCGAGGACGAACCTTCTTATTGTAATTACGTTTGAGGTGATTTTGGTATGCTTGCAGATGATCATAAGCTTTTATTCTTTGTTCATCTAGTAGTTCCAACTGTGCAAGCCATACAACTCAAACATCTTCTTCGTTGATAAGATTCTTCAGAGAAATTCTTAGTGATGGAAGTTCAACTTCAATCGGCAAGACTGCTTCGACACCATATACTAAAGAATAGGGGGTGGCGCCTGTCGGGGTGCAGATGGATGTGCGATATGCCTAGAGGGCAGGATGAATATGGAGGTGCCAATCTCGTCCAGTGTTATTGACAACCTTTTTGAGGATACGGATAAGGGTTTTGTTGGTTGCTTCCACCTGACCATTACCTTGGGAGTAATAAGGCGTTGACCAACAGTGCTGGATATGGAAGGTGTCGCAGAGGTGTTTCATGGCTTAGTTTTTGAAGGGTTTTCTGTTATCAGAGAGGATGGTGGATGGGATACCATATCTGTAGAGAATATGGTAGAGGATGAATTTGGAAATCTGAGTACCAATGATTTGTGAAAGGGGCATTGCCTCCACCCACTTGGTGAAGTACTCAGTGGCGGTAATTATGAATGTATGGCCATCGGATGATGGTGGGTAAATCTTGCCAATCAAGTCGAAACCCCATTGAGAAAATGGCCATGGTGCCAAGAGGGGCTGAAGATCTTGTGTTGGGGAATGAATCAAATTTGCATGTTGTTGGCATGGAAAGCACTTCTTCACAAACTCACAAGCATCATGTTCCAATGTAGGCCAATAATATCCAGCTCGTAGGATCCTTTTGGCCAGAGCCATACCATTTGAATGAGCTCCAAAAACACCGCCATGTACTTCTATTAGTGTAGCATGGGCTTCAGTCTCATTCAGACATCTAAGGAGGATTCCATCATACCTATGACCATAAAGTGTATCACCGACGATGACGTATCGGGAAGAGCAATGAATGAAGGATTTGTGTTGATTACGTGTGAGATTTGGGGGTATAATATTATCATGGAGGTAGGTGTAGATGACCTGGTACCATGGGGAAGTGGGACCCACAATGTTGCACACCATGTCAGTCTTAGGAATATCATATTCTAGGATTAAAAGTTGTTCTACAAGGAACTCACATTCTATGCAGTCTTTAGGCATGTCAAGCAGGGAACCAATAGTGGCCATTGCATCAACTGCTTTGTTTCGTACCCTAGGAATTTGTTCAAACTGTATAGAGGTGAAATATTTCTTGAAATCATCCACCATGCACTTGTAGGGTAATAGCTTATCATCTTTGGTTAGGAACTCATCATTAACTTGTCGAATGACTAGCAGAGAATCACCAAAGACTTTCAAATGAGTTATGTGCCACTGCTTTGCAATTATGAGGCCGGTGAGGAGAGCTTCGTATTCTGCCATATTGTTGGTACAGAAGAATGCTATCCTGAATGATTTTGGAATGTAGTCACCTTGAGGGGTAACTAAAAAAATTCTTGCCCCCGATCCATTGTGTGTATATGATCCATCAAAATATAGTGTCCACATGAGAGTCTCATCAACGGAGAAGACTTCTTCATCAGGGAATTCTATGATCAATGGATGAATATCAACTAAAGGAGCTTCTGCTAATTGATCTACAATTATTTGTCCTTTAATAGCCTTGCGGTCCACATATTCTATGTCGAATTCACTTAGGATCATGATCCACTTGGCCATGTGACCCGTCAGAGTGGTTCTAGATAACAAATACTTTAATGGATCAATTTTGGCAATTAATTTAACTGGATAGTTGAGCATGTAATGTCAATATTTTTGTGTGCTGAAGATGAGTGTAAGGCAGGTTTTTTCCATGGGGGAGTAGTTTAATTTGTAGCCAACCAATGTCCGACTGATGTAGTAGATCGCCCTCTCTTTCGATGATTCATCATGTTTTGCCAACAATGCCTCCAATGCAACTGAAGTGGCGGAGATGTAAAGCAAGAGGGGTTTTCCCAGAATAGGTGGCATCAAGATTGGCAGATGAGCTAAATATTCCTTAATTTTATCGAAACCCATCTGACACTGCTGGTTCCATCAGAAGGTGGAATCTTTCTTCAGAAGATGAGTGAATGGCTGACACTTATCTGCTAGCTGGGCTATGAATCGACGGATGGTCTGCATCTTCCCTTAGAGGCTTCTTAACTGTTTTAGATTGCATGGAGGTGGCATGTCCAGGATAGCCTTTACCTTGGTAGGATCAACCTCAATGCCCCTGCGAGAGACTATGAAACTCGACAACTTTCTTGACGTGACCCCAAAGACACTTTTTTGGATTTAGCTACAACTTGTAATGCTCTAACCGGTCAAATATATTTTTTAGGATGGCAGGATGTTCTGCTCGTGTTCTAGATTTTCCTAATAGGTCGTCGACATAATCCTCCATGATGATATGTATGAGGTCATGGAAGATGGCTGTCATTGCCCTCTGATATGTTGCTCCTGCATTTTTGAGACCAAAGGGCATAACATTGTAACAAAAAGTGCCCCAAGGCGTTGTGAAGGCGGTCTTGTGTTGGTCTTCAGGTGCGATTCAAATCTGATTATAACTAGAGAAGATGTCCATAAGGGAGAACATCTCATGTCCTGCTGTCAGGTCGACCAACATGTCAATGTTAGGCAAAGAAAAATCATCTTTTGGGAAAGCTTTGTTAAGATCCCTGAAGTCTGTGCAAACTCGAATGTCTCCATTTGGTTTGGTGACTGGTACTATATTGGAGATCCACTCAGAGTAGTCAATCGGTCTGATAAAACCCACCTCTAGTAACTTCTCCAATTCCTTCTTGACTAATAATGTGACCTGCGGATGCATCTTGCGGTGCTTTTGTTTGACAGGCTTGGTGTTTGGGCGAATGTCTAAGTGATGAACCACTAAGGCGGGGTCTAAGCCTGGCATGTCTGAGTATGACCAAGCAAAGTTAATGATTCCCTCTTGGAGTAGCTGCATGATGACTGGATACTCTTGCTCTGAGAGTGACTTAGCTACATAGGTGATTTTAGGACTTTCAACAGTTCCTAGATTAACTTCTTGAGTCTCTTCAATTAGAATAGATGATCGGGCAGATAACTGAGTTCCCATAAGGGGAAGATGAACATCTCCATCTTCCAGTGCCTCTTCGAGGTTTTCGCTATTAGATGCATCCTTTATTTTTACTTTTTCAAGGTCAGGAAGTGCCTCAGGGAGGTTTTCACTAGATGACCACTTTTTACTTTTCTTATTCTTATTTTTGCGACTGGAATGTTCATCCTCCCCCAATTCCATAAGGTTAACATATGTATCCGCAGACATACTGACAGGTGTGCTATTATGGAGGTCCCAATCAATAAGCTCAGGGTGACAAAGGGATAGGCTAATAGTGCAAATAGATAAGCATTCGAACATGGATGATAGGTCGGCGTGATCAACATCATCGTATGCACGTATGATGGATTCCTCTTCAGGTATGTCTTCCAATGAGCCATTGTCCATGACGACACTATTGGAAGTATTAGATGATGTTTCAGGGCCTTTCTGCTTTCTGTCATACCCAATGCCTATGTTTTTTGGTAGCTATGATGTATCAATGGGTTGCAACCACCCTTGCTCTTCTTTACCTAGGCCCCTTCCTTGATAGTTATGTTTTTCCATGAACTTTGTTGGCCAGGGGTACTTTTCTTGAAAACACTCCTTTAGAGGAGTTTTTGGCTGGGGTTCTTCTCAGTAGACCCATTGGCTTATGTCCTCTTCTGGTGCATCTATCTTAACACTTGGGGACCTGAAAAGTGGTGGTAGGGATGTTCTTACCACTAAAGGTGACAGTCTTGTCTTCCTTTGGAGTAGCATGTGAGGGTTGACCATACTCGTGTGGTGATGGTGGCATGGTTGCTACATTAAGAGCAATATGCATTTCGTATTCACCACACCCTTTGTCAATGATCTAGAATTTGGTGACCGTAGGATCAGTGGTGGAAGATGGAGGGGTTATCACAATGGAGGGTGGATTAGCAGATGATGACTGGGATGCCCCCATTTCAACCCCAGGACAATAATGTAAATGGGGAAATGATGCTTCCAAAGTGTGGCAATATTCAAATGGTTGGGGGTCAGCATAAATGGTGACTTCCTATCCGTTGACTGGGAATTTTAGGCACTGATGGTATGTGGAGGGGACGACTTGCATAGCATGGAGCCATGGATGGTCAAGGAGGAGATTATATGGCAAGTCCAGATCAAGGACATGATAGGTAATGTACTGAACCATAGGTCCCACTTGGATAGGAAGATTGATAATCCCTTCTGAATTCCTTTCTGCATTATCATAGGCCTTGATTGTGATGATCTGATTACTTAAATCCACTTGAGTATACCTCACCTGTTTTATGAATTTCAAAGTACACAAATTGAGGGTAGAGCCATTATCTACCAAGACCCTTTTTATTTTATGGCAAGCAACCACGACTTCAATATGTAAGGGGCAATTATGATTGACATCGATGTTTGGCATATCATTTTGGTTGAAGTGCAGTTGATGAGATAGAGCCAAGTGTCCCACCAAAGCTTGGAATTGGGTGGGGTCGATGTCATTTGGCACACGGGTTTCCTGCAAGGCTCTGTTGAGGATTTCTTGATGTACAAGGGAAGACTTAAGTAAATCCAAAATAGAGATATGTGCAGGGGTCTTTCCTAAGTGATCAAGGATGTTGTACTGAGAGCTTATAAGAATTGATTGGGTGAGTGCGGGGGCCACAGGAACAATGATGCGGGCTCGTCATGTAGTAACAACACATTGAGGGTCCTTGGCCTTGACATGTATCATGGATATACGAGGTTCCACCTACTCAATGTAATGAATAATACCCTTGTAATTGAGGGGTACATTCTTATAGCTCACATTATTTGTGCTGTTGTTTTGGGGATTACTGTTGGAGGTGTTGGGGCCTTGATTATGGTTTGGAAAGGCATTTTGATATATCTGTAATTGAGCATTGGATGACAAAGCTTGACTGGGGTCAACCTTGATATCACCTCAATCTATGAGATCTTGGATGTAGTTTCTCAAACCCTGACACTTATTCAAGGAGTGTCCTTTGATTTTATGGAACTCACAATATTCATTTTCCCTAAACCATGCGGGCTTAGGTTTGGATTCGTCGAGTGGCTTGGTGATAGGGTATGTGATCGGATAGTTGATCTGCAACAGCCTATTGAAGATGATGCTCAGAGGTTCTCCTAATTGAGCATACTGGCGTTTAGTGTTCCCTTGGTTATTTTGATTGGACTGTTGAGGAGGACGGGGTGTCCCCTGCGGTACAGATATGGCGTTAGGTATGGATTGTTGCTGTCTCTAGGATGTGTTAGCCATGTGGACATGTTTAGTATTAGTAACACCATCATTTACTGTGTTCTTGTTCTTGTTCCAAAAACGTGGCTTGTCATTGAATGACCTTTCCTTATCTTGATTATATATTTTGATGTGCCCCTTGGAAACGAGGGCACGCTCAAGGATGGGTCCCTTCTCTACTACCTCTGTGAAAGTGGTGACACAATGTAATCTAAATTTATGAGCCATGTTAGGATGAGAGTTATCCATGAAGAGGGTGACCATGTTCTTTTCTTTCAAAGGAGTTCTCATTTGGCTTGCTAGCGCATGCCACCTTTGGAGGTAGTTAGTAAAGGTTTCCCCTTCACGTTTGTTTTCTTTGAGAAGGTCCAAGGTATCGGTGTCTTTCTCCAAATTGAAGGAGTAGGAGACAAACTTTTCTAATAGATCTGAAAAAGACTTTATGGATCCCTTTTCGAGGGTCATGAACCACCATAGGGTGTTGCTTGCCAGACTCTAAGAGAATAGGCACAAGAGATAGTTGTCATTGTGGATAACTTCTTGACACTGGGAGTAAAACTCCTGTAAGTGGGCCTTAACATCTTTGTTCCCCTTATATCTGTCAAACTTTGGCATCTCAAAATGTTTGGGGAAGGGAATCAATGAGATGGAGGGATCAAATGGATATGGGCATATATCCTCAAACTTGAATGATTGTTTGCTAGTCCCTGCCTGAAGATTTTTCAGAGCGGCTTTGATTTCTAGTATGTCTACACTGGCCGGTGTGTTGGATGGGTATTGATGGGAGGACGATTATGGATTCTGGGATGACACTTGAAGATGGATGTATGGATAATGGGGAGACAGTATCCCCTGCTGATACGTTAAGGGACCTTGTTGATAAAGAGGTTGTTGTTGCGAGGTGAGATATGGATTGGTTGGGTAGTTATGGGTGGCGTACTATTGGGAGGTATGGAGAAGGTGTTGTTGATTGGTTTGTTGATATTGGGGGTGTTGGTGTGACTGTTGCAAGGCCACATAAGATGGTTGTTGTTGATATTGTTCCTAGTTATGATAATTGTAATGATGGGGTGGTTGTTGGTGCATTGTTGGCGACTGTGTTGGGCAAGATGGGATGTTATATGGTGGTTGCACTTGCGGGCGTAAGATGGATGCAAGGAATGGAGATATAGTTGGGGCTGAAGGCCGAGGTTGATTTCCTTGTGGTTGATGTAGTGGTGGTTGTGTTGAAAATAAAGGATTGACCAATGGTTGTTGTTGAGGTCAGGGTGCGGCTGAGATGTTTTGCAAGGGGGGTTGTTGAGTACTAGTGGGAGCATAGGATTGGGATGTATTTTGTGGAGGGATGTTGGATTGGGGAGGTTGTTGGGGTATGAATGATGATGGTGGAGGATTCATAGCCCTAGGAAGTGGAGGCAAGGTAGTGAAAGGGCTGCCCCCAGCATTGACAGGAGGCAGATTCGAGGGGGGTGGTGTCGGTAGCATTAGTGGTTGCGATTGTGAGATGTTTTAGGCATGTCGTAAGCGAAAGGGTCGTTGGGGTCAATAGTTTTGGGTGCCCCTGTGACTGAGATGATGGGATGTGTGGGATTGCCAATGGGATATAGGACAGCGTTGCCAAATTCAGGTTGATGCTAAGCTTCTACAGAAGGAACATTGGGGACATATGAGCTACTTGGGACGTTATGTGAACCTTGGGGTACATTAGGTGTGGAGGTGCCATACTTGGATAAGTCGACACCTGATGGCAGTTTGACAGCTTTGTCAATCAAGTGAGCCAAGATTTCCTGGCCATGTTTTTCAAGAAGGCGTTCTGTCATTTGTGCATTAACAGGGTTACTGAAGTGTTCCTCGAATGTGAGCTTAGGTTGATTAGCCATATTTTCCTCCCCAGGTGGTGAAGTGTTTTGACCATCCACGTTGCATTGCGATGAGGTACCATTGTGGGGATCGTGAGGGATGTTAGCACCATAGTTAGGATCTGATAAAATGTTCATTGTTTGTTGGGATCTTGAGGGTTATTTGATGGGGCATTCTGGGCTTGTTGGTCGGCCATTTTCTTCACCTGTGATCAAGTCTAAATGGGCATGCAAGATGATGAGATGGATTAGGATATTAGGAAGATATGGATGATGAAAGATTGATTCGATTTGATGGGAGATTAGTTGATGATGATCGATCAGACCGACGTGGATTGATTTGATGAAATTGGATTGGATTGATTGGTAGACACTGGATTAATCTAGATTTTGGATTTTGATCCGGATGGATTTAATGATGTGGGGTTGGATTGATCTGATGATTAGGATTGATTTAATGATAAATATGATGAAGACCAAAATCTACAACTAAGTTTAAGAAGGATCCTTGGTAACATTAGGTATTGATTGATGGGTAGATGTATGATAATGACACCAAATCCAACTTGAGAAGTGGATTGATTGGGTCGAGAAGGATGACCGACTTAAGATAGATAACAATCCTAAGTCAGTTACGATGATTATGATTAGGGATGAACACCTAGGTCAACTCGGATGACTACTCCAATGGGGATTATATGGAATAGCAGAGATCGGAGATGAAAGCAAATTTAGGACAGATGGGGAGTGTCTCAGGATAGATGAATGATTCTTGGAACAAGCATAAGAGTGCTTAGAATGAATGACCCTTAGAACGAGGGGATGAAGACTCAGAACGGATGCTTAGATGTTCGTTTAGGATGCTTAGATGTTCGTTTAGGATGCTGAATGGTCGTATTGATGTTCAAAATAGAGAGACAAGGGATGCCAAGTGATAATATAGGTTGGCCAAAGGTCAGGTCCACCACAGCATAAGTTTAGGTCCGCCACAGCATAAGGCTAGGTCCACCATAGCATGTGGTCAGGTCTGCCACAGCATAAGGTCAAGTTTGCCACAGCATGTGGTCAGGTCCGCTATAGCATAAGGTCAGGTCCACCATAGCATAAGTTTTAATCTTGATTTTTTTGATGGACAAGTAAGGCAAAGGACCCAAAATATAGCAAACATGAAAAGATTTGGCCAAACTGATAATGACTGGTTTTGCACAAGAAAGAAAATTCAGACAACACAACCCTAAGATTAGTAGAAACGGGTATGGCCAACAAAGTCTTCTACTCTAGGATGAACATGGTTGCTAAGGAGTCCTCGATATACACCCGGTACATGAGGCCCAAACCGTGAACACCAACCCGTTACAAGCATGAGTCAGGAACCTTAGCGAGATACTAAAGGCTCAGACAACCTCTTCACATCATCTTAACGCTTCACCAATTACAACGTGGTTGGATTGAGGTACAAATTTTGCTCTCCCCCCTTTATATACCCCACCAGTACACGTGGTTAGAATCATCCCTTGGGGTGATGAAATCCCCAAGCAGGTCCCACTAAGAAAATAAAAATGGGGTGACTCAAAGGACTTGGAAAGCTACGATTTCTCATCACCTAGGATCACCAAATGACGCAAGGGGATTGGATACGTCAAATAGCCTTCCACAAGCATGCCAAACAATGTTTTTTGACCCCTCTAATTAAACTATGTGCCTAATTTACCAAAGGAAAATCGATAAAAAACTTGAAATTTCACCTTCGGGAGGTTAGGTCCACCAAGGCAGGTTAGGTCCACCACCAGAAGGTCAGGTCCGCCACCGGAGGGTCAAGTCTGCCACCGAAGGGTCAGGTCCACCACTAGAAGGTTAGGTCTACCACCAGAGGGTTAGGCCCGCCATCAGAAGGTCAGGTCCACCACCAGAGGGTCAGGTCCACCACTAGAAGGTTAGTTTTATCAACAGAGAGGGCAGGTCCACCACCGGAGGGTCAGGTCCACCATCAGAGGGTCAGGTCCACCACTGGAAGGTCAGGTCCACCACTCTATAACCTGAACCTACAAAAAATTCAAAAAATAGCAAACGTGAAAGAAAAAGACCCATTTGTGGGTCCCACAGGGCGTGCCAGAAATGTGATAGGTCGAATATATGCATTAGAAAATGATCAGCAAACTAAAGAGTGCAAACAAACACCAAAACAACCTACACCTCAAGATTAACCTAAGTTGGAATCAACACAAGATAAAAACAACAAATGGAACTTTATAACTTGTCTCGAATCGATCCTTTGGTTGACCCTTTGATTTTTGGTGTGTATGCTCCTTGGATGGCAAAATATGCAAACTAGATGATGATGTGAGGATGGATGGAAATGGATGAAAGCATGAAAATGGCTAAGTGTAGATTGAAAAATAAAATTGCAAGAGTTTGGCTAGCAAAATGATCTCCCCCAAAATGAGAAAAAAGAGGGGGTATTTATAGGAATTTTGAGAATTCCTAGAAGAGATGGATGGCCAAGATTGAGCCACCAAATATCAAGATGTAGGGCTAAGGTGAGTTGAGAACTCACAAGCCCTCACATCTTGACATGTGGCATGGGGAGAGGCTTAAGAAAGATGAGGTGGAGATGAGGTGGAAGGATAGTACATGACATGGAGGGGGGTACAAAGTACCTTGGGATTGGACAAGATCTCCTCATAAAGGAGGTCCTTGTCCCCATGTGGGTGAGGGGACATGTAAGGAATTAAATTTTTTTCAAATATTCTCATGGGGAGATGAGAAAGAATAAAGAATAAAGAGAGAACATGTGGGAAGAAGTGAAAGAATTAAAAATTCCTTTTGAGTGCATTGGGGGATTAAAAGTGAATTAAAAACTCACATGGGGAAGTGGAGTGCCTTGCCCAAAAGGAGAAAGCCTTTAATAAGGTTGGCTTAATGACACATTCCATAAATGGGAAGGGGAGTAGGTTGGACTAACCATGTGATTAAGGTTGTGCAAGTACTTAATTAGATGGACTAATGACTTATTAGAAGCAAGTGGGAGATTATGGAGGATGTGACCCTAATGATGATTAGGGGTATGCATATGTCAACCATAGTTAATTGGAGGAAGATGAAGGAGTTAAGATGGATTAGAGACCAACTTGCAAAAGTTGGAGGATGTGACAATGAGAGAGAAAAGAGGAATTAAAAAAATAAATTTTAATTCCAAAAGGGGAATATGACTAAATTAAATAAAATGGTGTATTTATTTAATTTAGAGGAGGAAAAGGGGTAAAGTATTTACTAAATTAAATACTTTATGAACCCTATGTAAGATGTAAGGTATTAATTGAACAAATGATTTAATTAATATTAATAGAGGGGATAAGCAACTGGATAAATAAGGAGACATCTTTGATCATATGGAGGTGGTCAAATTAGATGTCTACAATTATATTATTACTATATTTTTATATTATTACTATTATGATTATTTTTATATATTTATAATTATATTATTATATATTTATAATTATATTACTATATTTTTATCAATATAATATTATTAGTATGATATTTTAAATATTAGAATTATTATATTAATAATATTAAATTATTTAATTATATTATTGTTTTATTATTTTCAAATCCAAGTTAATATCAAAGTTAAATGATATCTCAAATAAGTTATATTATCAATATTATATATCAATTATATTATATTATTGTTTTTTCTTTTTAAGTAGTTACTAATAAGTTATTTTTCAACCAATCAAAAAAACAAAAAAAATTATTTAACTTTATAAATTTTAAGAAATAATTTTTATGAACATGATTAGCTAATTTTTTTTTGTGTGTTATGGATGGATTTTTAGGAAAATGAAGATGAATTATTATTTTGTCTTGCTTCCATATACATTATCTTATATAAATTAAGCTACAAATAAATAAATTATAGGTATTATAAATATAAGATGCTATTATACTTTATCCAACATTAAAAAATATTTGTAAGTACCATTTCATTCCAATTTAAATGAATATGTAAATTTTGTATTAATATGTTAATATTTATAAAATATATGTAAATTTCATTTAATATGTAGCAATCTAGGTGTTGGAACTGTAAATTTCTGAATATTTTCACAAGTTTCCCATAACCCTAAGTTTCCATAGGGGTCCCCATCATAAGCACAAGGGTTTGTTTTCATATCATTCTACTCACATTTTGTCCATATTTGTCCCATAAAATCATTTATGTCTAAGTATTGCACATTCTTGTTTATATCAACATGAGATCATTAGGGTCTCCCCGATCCTTTTTTCTGATAAATGTATGTGATGCCTATTGACAAGATGTTTTTGATGTCTTGGCGATTGGAGTTTGCTTCCTGGCAATTATCGATAAGACTTTCACATTGTTTTGGCGACAGAGGATATTTCAAATTGGCAGGAGTTATACCATCGGGATGATGTTTCATCGAATTCAATATGTCTCACCGACCGACAATTGAGGGGCTTATCGGTAAGAGTTTTTGATATGCAGAATGATGTCTCAACGACTTCATTGGGTCTCACCAACGTGGTTTTCATCAAAGGGTTATTGGGAGGAGTCCTATCGAAAAACGCATTAAAGATTCACTTCGGCCAAACATGTTGCATTCGATATAAGGTCTTGGCAAGTTTGAATTGTTGCATCGACTGACAAAAAAAAGATACATTTTAGTAAGACTTATGTAGCATCGGAGTATTGTCTCAATGAACACCTTGTGTCTCGCTGATGATGTAGAGGGGTGACTCTATCGGTATGAAAGTAATGTTGTCTCGGTGAACATGAATGATCATGTGGGATTTCGGTAAGACATAAGATGCTCTACGGGAGGTCTCCCTGACTTTGCATTATCTTAGTGAAGGCGAATGATAGATACATCTTGGCGAGAGTGTGCTTTTGTTTCAGTGACTTAGAATGGATGAGGACTTTTAGAACGACATAATATGCACTATGTAAGGTCTCTCTGATATCGTAATGTTATAGCAAAGCGGATGAAGCGAAGGGGTACATTTTGGTGAGAAAGCTAATTTGTCTCAATGACCAGAAGAGTATTACAAGGTAACTCTCGGCATGACATAATGTAATCGATATGATGTCTTCCCGATGCTTAAAGGTTACAACAACACAGTAGAGATAAAGGGGTTTTCAGTGAAACATAATGTGGTCTACGTGAGGTCTCTCCGATATCAGAATGTTATGGTGACTGTGAAGGAAACAAAAAGAATACATCGGTGAGAGATATCCTTGTGTCTTAGCGAATGGAAAGAACATAAAGAAATACATATCGATAACACATTTTGTAATCTGTGAGATGTCTCACCGACATCATAGAGTTAGGGCGAAACACAAAGAGCATAGGATGACAGTGATATAATTGCCTTCGGCATGACTACTTGAATGTCTTGGTGACTACCTCAACAAATGATTAACAAAGACTTAAGCACTGTGGCCAACATGAGAATTTCTAAATGCAGTTATAGGCCGACATGAACTGAGCCTGAATACTATGGCTGGCCGACATGCATGTGGAAACAATGTGTCTATTCAGATGCATATGTATAAATAATCATTCCCGATTGTGAATGGAGGGATCAAAATTTAGAATAGGTACAATAGGTAGATGATGGATACATTAGAATAAAGTTCTCATGTTAGAGACTATGATGCATGTTTTCAAATGGTGTTTTCAATGAAAGTTAGTTGGTGTGGCAGTTTATTTCTCGTGTCAATTGTTTGTTGAGTTTATCGAAAAGCATTGCTAAGCTGTCTCTAGGTTGATTCTTTCTGGTTGTTTAAATTGATATAACAAGTTTATTTTTAGTTTATCAGTGCACATTTGTTGTATATGTGTGTTTAATTAACTGGTTCTCTCAAGGAGAGATTAAATCCTTTGGTTGATCATAGTAATCAGGGAGATTTATCTGGATTATTAAAGTAGAGCTTAGTAGTCATAATCATGCATGTTTATACAAGTTATAAACAAAATACATGCTAGCAATCTGAGTTTCTACCAGAATAAGTTTCCCACTTCTGTTTCATTCGACTCTGCATACCCAATAAGGCACTGGTCTATGCAATTTCATCATTTGGATTCATTCAGTTTCTTTACATCTATTAATTGAACACTCTAGGATTTAGATTAGAAGATCGTTATTGCTATTTGTACCAAGTTTGATTTTATTTATTTACTTCCACTTACCATTGTGGACAAATCATTGCAAGAGGGATCATCATAAGTCAAGTCTACTTCATTCAGATAGGTACACCTGCCTAGGTCTAGCAACACCTAAAGAGTAGAAGGTTGAAAACTTTTGACCTTATCTGTTACCGTAAAGTGTATCAAGAGATTGGCAGCCTCTTGAGGCATCCCGCTTGCATTTTTGAGAGCTAACACTAGGCATATAGTATCCTAAAATATAGGCATTGGCTATTATAAGTATTTTATTTTCTATTATTTTTATTTACTAAAAAATAAATAATGTCTACAATAATTGGTTGCTTTATTTAATTTAATCAAATTTATTGTCTAAAATTAATATTCCATGAAGGACAAGCTGGGGATGAAGAAGACCGATGACTACCAAGAGTGGGTTGGTGATGATATGGTTCAGCTGTTGTCTAAGAATTGGAAGAAGACCAACTAGTATGTTGTTGGTTTGTTGTTGGTCCATGTGTACTGTTAGTTTCCATTTGGTTTTAGTTAGGTGTTTTTTGGTGTGGTGTTTTGTTTAATGCTCTTTTGATCTAGACTTTCTGGCTCTTGTGGCTCTCTGTGTAGGGTACAACACCCTATAAATGTTGCTTACATGATTAAAAACAAATATTTTTATTTAAATATTTAAGAATATATTTATATAATATTATTTCATAAATCTAAAATGTATAATTATAAAATTAATATAATATTCACTCTCTAGAATAGATTAAGTTTGCAAAGTTTATTGATCCCAAACTCTTACTAACCCACCTCTAAATTTCTATGTCATGTCAAATCATCTATCCACAAAATGACACATTGTTTACTTGCCTCACAACAAATAATTTTACTACAATACTATGAAGGCAAGTATTATTAATATTACTATCATATTATTATATTATTGTGATAATATTTTTTTATTATAAATAATATATATAAATAAAATTGATATATTTATATAACATCTAGATATATCAATATTATTAAATTAGATGATTGTATTATTATAATATAGTTAAATATATAAATATATAATTTTATTATTAAATCATATAATTAAATAGATATATTTGATGTTATTTATATAAATAACTTTAACATAATAATATCCAATTTCAAAGAGAAGACAACTTGTAATGAAAAAATTGTAACAGGTCATGTATCATTCTAACTTTCTATTATCCAAAGAAATCTCTCCACAAAGTGCAAATAACTCATGAACAAAAAAGTAGTTAAATCAAAATTGAGTTAGAATCCTGAGGTATAGGTCTCAATGTTGATGGCTTGAACAAAACACCATTGAATATGTTTTATTTCAAACAAAAGTATCATGTACACATAATTCTTAAGTTAAAGGTGAAATTGCAAAAGACCCATTAGCAATTGAGGGATAAAACAACAAAATAAATAAGGCAATTTCTATAGATATAGTATAATATTCCACTTTCCATTATGTTGGAATATATAAGGAAATCCATTTCCTCCATATTTTTGTGTAAATGTAAACAATATTGATGAGAAATTGTAAAAAATATGTGCAAATCGATGGCCCATATTTTTCAAACTTCAAAATTTTAAAACAAACATGACAAAATGCTTCCACATAAACATAAAAGTCCCTAAGGGAAAAAATTTCAGTCCTCCTCCCTAGCACCAACTAGGCTACATATATAGGGGATCCTATCTTATAGGGAAATATTCATTTTATTCTTGTAATTGCATGTTTTCAATCCCATTGTACTATCATCAAAGTAAAAATAGGAGCACAAGCCCCTTTCATGGGGTTGTTATCAGAGTAAAAATAGGATAAAATTCCCCTTCCATGGTACAACATCCTTAAGAGATGTTTGAGAGAAGAGAATTTCCACATTTATCAATCCAACAAGTTAATCATACATTTTCACAACCTTTATAGAATTTTGTTTCCAAAAAATTTATGGTATCTACCAATTTCTCCTTGTCATGTATGCACATATAATTACATTGAAAAAATAATAATTTTTGTGGATACGACCCCCTATATTTATCTAATCAAATGCTTCTTTCTTGGTAGTAATGATTGATTCTACAAAAAACCTTGAATAAAGTTAAATATTATATAGATGATTCTAGAAGACAAGACCCATAAAGCAACACATTGCAAAAATTCACTCATAAAAAAATTTCCATTTAAATAAAATCTTAAATATGAGTATTTTCAGAAGAATTTAATGACATAAAAATCAAGAGATTTGCCACACTTTTCAAATAAAATAGGTTTCTTAAGTATTTTCACAAATTCTATAAGGTTTTTCTTTCCATGAAGTTTAAATTTGGAAAAATTGTGGAATCATATGGAAAATGGCTTCATCAAATTAGTTTTAAATAACCTTTTCATAAACACTTTTATCAATTAATGAAAAAAATTAAAATGCAAAGAACTCTACCAATACAAGAGTATCCATAAGAAAAGCTCAATTTCTATTCAACTTCAAAATCTATGAGATATGTCACTCATGCGCTTTTATACCCCCTCCATTTTGCAATCTAGCCAAAGATGACAAAAATCTCAAAAAAAAAAATCATCACAACTTTTTTCAATAAACACCGAAAAAAACAATTGTGGCATAGTTTGCACCCTATATTTTCCCCTTGAAATCAAATTGGCATTGGAGGAGTCTAAGTGGAAAAATAAGGAGGTTTACATGCTTGTTGTGCAAGTCTTCAGGCAACAAATGTTACTACTATATCCTTCTCAAAATTAAAACAATAAATTTCAATAATTCTGCAATCTAGCATTAATTTTGTTGGTGTTTTTTCCTGTTGAACCTTGAAAACCCTCTAAATGAAAACCAACTCTTATGCTCAAGGAATTCAAGGTTAGGAGCCAATGAATGAGAGATAAATTTAACACTTCTCTCCCCTACACTTTAGGCTTTGTAGGACCTAGGTGGGTATTCCTCTAAGAAACTATATGCATACAAGAAGTTGTGGTTTTATCATAGTGTCTATTAGATAAGCTTCATACATATGAAAAGGGTCTATAGGGATAGTTACACCCCTTTTTCTCATGTAATTTTAGGTATGAAGCAAGAAACTAGAAAGAAATTCAACTAAGAAAGAAAGGAAAAGGTTTTTTTTAACTATAAGGTTTGTTACTGAGGATGGGGGAGGAAAACCATGCAAGAACAATGCCTACCTTGGGCTATAGAGTCAAATGTTAATCATTTTATGATGAAAACACAAAACATATCTTGGGGGTCTTTTGAATAAACCATCACCTTGTGATAACCCAACCTACACAAGCCTACTATGCCACTCTACTAAAAAATACATCTAAAAGCATAATGTCTTCACTACTTTTTGCAAGCATTTACATCACTCCTTGAATGAAAAGCAAATAGTTAAAAATTTTAAACAACAAATATGTTTAAAGGACCTGAAATAACCTTATTATTTAGATTCAAAAGACTTTACATTATATAGTAGGAAACAAAAGCATAACAATGTATATTCATATATGCCATAGTTACAAGATACAAAGGTAGTGTCAAGTAATGGTTGATAAACATATATCTTCACCTTAAGCACTCAAAAATATTCTATACATAGCCCCCCTAGCCACCAAAAATAAAAACCATGGAAGGGAGAACAAAACTCCAAACCCTCCAGAGGAATGACATCAAAACCCTTACAAAAACAACAAAAAATGACTATATAGTTGAGGCATAACTCAAAAAATTGACTAGGCACAAACCATAACACAACTAGGGTTCTCCCCCAGGTTACAAAATATCTACTCAAGATAAAAATTTGGAAAAATATAAGAAGGTATCCATCACTAATGACCCTAGAATCCACATCAGGCCCCATACAAAAAAATTTAAAAACCCACAAAACCATCAATAAATCACATAAAGGAAGAAATATCTAATAGAAAGGATGCCTGGAACCCATAAAGAAGCATGGGTAGCACCTCATCCCAATGAGATTTGGTTAAAATAACACTAAATACAATCCCTATCCTCCCAAAGATCGAATTAAGTCACCTAAAATTTCACTGCAACATTAATGAAACCCATGTGAAAACACATCAATCATGAGAATTGTTAGGGCTTTAGGCCTGAAAGAAATGCTTGTTAAACATTAAATGGTATGCTAGGATGAAAATACTACTTCCTTTGGAGGTCAAGATTTAGGATTTCTCCATATATCATAATATTCATTAGCATTGGGGTTGATTCACATCACTTGTAGAAATACATTAGGTGTCGGGCCAAGGACTTTCACCTTTCAGACGTTGGAGATCGAACCAATAAAATTCACCTTACCGTAGAATTGAGATAATGCATAGGAGGGAAGGGAAACATTTGAAGTCTGATGGTAGGTAAGATATCAAAGGTCAGAGGTTAGGTGAGTAACTTACTACTTACCAAAAGAAAGTAAGAGGGAAGAAGAAGATGTGACACCCAAAGTCCGACAAAAAAAAATAGTCTTATTTTGCAAAAGCAATCTTGGTCTCAAGGTGAAAATGGAGCCTTGGAAGAAAGGGAAGGGGAGAAATATCTTTCGGAGTTGGGAGATGGTGGTACAACTTACATCATTCTGAAATAGAGGTAAGGGGTAAGAGGTATGACCCAAAGTTGATGCTCGAAAGAAAGACATTAGAGGTTGGGGATTAGTCATACAAATTAGCGATTGTGAAGATAGGAGGAAAGGGTAAAGGGGAAGCCTGATCCATGATGCCGTAAAGGCTGACATTTAGTTTCCTTTCAAAGGTTTTATCAAGAATCAAGTGTTGCTAAGAATGACTACTTCTTACCTTAAAAATGGAAGAGGTAAGAGGAAAGGCTGAAGACCAACCCTCAAAAAAATCAACACAATCAATTTTTTGAAGGGTGAGATTAGGGGTTAAGAAGAGAGAAGGAAAAGAAGGTGGTAGAGGATAAGGGTTAGGCTTGATAGGAAAAAAATGAAATGTCAAAGAAAGAGATATTGGAAAGAAAAGAAAAAAATAAGGGGAACAAGAACGATATAGGAAAGTTACAAGGAAGCAAGCAAGCGACAACCTGAAAGTCCATAACCACAACACTTAGCCAATTTTGGGTTTTAAAATAGATCTTCTAGCTATAACATAGTAAGGAGATTTTGCAACTTATAGAAGGTCTTGAGCATGATGCACCATTAAGATCTCTCAGATTATTTATAATTCATGGGCACCATAAGGGGGATGGCATAAGTTGAAAAAGAGTACCACTAGTGGCTCTAGTTGGGGATACATGCTTTAGTGGAGGATGGATAGATTTGAAATCTATCCATTGGGATTTAAAACTGCCCAATCTTCAAACCTCATTTGATGGCCCCAAGCCAACAAATAAAAAAGAGAGCCTATCAAAGGAGTTGATCTCCCTTAACCCAAATTTTCTTTTTGTCAAAACATTTAATAGCAAAGGAAGCCTCTTTCCAAGCACAAATATGGGATTACCCTTGAGAAAATGAAGACTTGCTACATGTTGGATCTTGCTGCTACATGGTAACCACACCACATAGGCCACTTCACTGCCCCACACTACATTTTATGATTTTGTAATAGGTGGAAAAAAATGATAACTTTGACAAAACCTCTTTTTTTCTCATTCAATGATGATGATTTTTAAACCAATGCATGAAAAATGGTTAAACCAATCCAAAAAAGTATTTATTCACATTTATAGATATTCACGTTCACAAAACTTCTTTTTTTCTCATTTGACGATGATATTTTTTATTAACGCGAAGATTTATTGTCATGTTTGTATGCACATGCATCCATTAATTGGCATAAAATTAGGAGCAAAGATTTCAAGGGACAAAAATAATTTCATATGAACACTTTTTTCAATGAAGGGCAATGATTTAATGAGTCAACATGATATTTTCAAGGTTATTTTTCTATGTACACGGTGGTCCTATAAATTGATCTCAATGTAAATGCTTCTCAATGTCACAATAAAATAGTATTTCTAAATATTATTTTAATCTATAATTAGTATATTTTGATTAAATTTGTGTGAAAAATTTTGATATTAGATTTATTATACTTATATCATATATCTAATAAAAGATAAATGATAAATAAAATCTACTATTTTTTATTTTATTGTTTTTTACTTAAAAGTTGTTTTTAATCGATAAAAGTGGTTATGGAGGGTCACACCCTTTCTATTATATTTAGCAAAAAATATCATTACATAGTAGGCCCTATCATGGGAATTGCAGATACCCATATTTACAAAATAAAGCCCCTATAGAAAAATGGATTCTTAGCATTCTACCACCATAGATTAAACATATGGCAGTAGACTAACCATGTAGGATACAAAAGAACAAAAATAAAGACATAGCAATTTACCCTATACCATAGTATTGTTATACATTTCCCATACCCCCAACTCATTCTGGACACCTCCATCATTATAGATGAATTGACAAATGTGAAGGACTAGTCCACTGTTTTGTCTTCGATTTCCCCAACTAGGGCTTTTAAGAAGTTAATTCTCATACGTGCATGTTGACACCTCTAGGAAATATTCATCACTAGACCCAAAATCATAAAGGGAACCCAAGCAAGGTTTTACTACTTAGATACCTATGGCCAAACACCTCCCAGTGGCACAAGACCAATACTATGAGATACTCAATGAAGTATGTCCTTCATCCCCCCATGCCACCTTAGCCATACTAGGGACTCTATTATCTTCTTGACCACCCTTATTTCCTCCCCTAAATCTAGCAACATTTCCATAAACATTGATGCAATATCTATATTTGCATGGTAATGGAACGCCTCTTTCACAGATGGATCCCCTAGAACCAACCTTATAGAATGCATTACCACTCCACTTCAACTTAAAAATTTCCATCATGTGCCTCCCTGAGAGCTCACCTAGGAATTGCATTTGTCATTAATTTTCTTTTAAGCAAATAGTCATTTCCATCCTTGCTAGCTTGACTACTAAATATGGTTATGGTGAGAATACTTCCATCTTCGTCTTAAAAGACCAACCTTAATCATTTCCAAGGAAGCTTCAGTTCATCCCACACTTCACCATAAAAAAATGATCTCATCATGCCTTAAGAATTTAAGGCTCTACAAAAACCTTCTTCCTCTTGTAGATTCCCATATGAAACTCATGCCAAGCCTCCCCTGATTCCAAGTCACCTCTTTTGTTCTCGTCAATTGCCACACTAGCCACTTCATCTTCCATCACATTTCCTTCAAGATAAATGTGAGATACTCTAAATTCTTTGAATTGTTCTCATTATATTATGATTTCTTCAAGCCATTTGCTTATGGATCAATTTGGAAAGTGTTTTTTTCCAAATTGTATTAGCAAAGTTTTGAGAAACCCCTTTGAGGTGGATACTATGCAGTTTTTTTTTTGGTCCCATTTCCATTAGTAGAGCTACTTGATATTCTGCTTCATTATTAAGGCTCTCCCTAGCTTTTTTGCTGCCACCAGTAGGACTTTACTATCTCTATTACTGTAAATAACACAAATAGATCTTGTAATATTCCCATGTGAAGTACCATCAAATTTTATCTTTACCCAACCTTCGTCTGACAAGGCCCATTTAAATTTGGCCCTTCGATGAGGATCCAAATGAGCCTGTTGGGCCCCAAAAATTGCTTGAATCACAAGCCTAGGCATTTTTTTCATCCCATAGTGAAAAACTATTAATTTTTGAATTTTGATTTCTTGCAACATTATTTTTTGTTTCAATCATTAATTTCTCAATTTTTTTGAAGATGATTTCTATCCTCTATTCTTTCCCCTAAAAGATTCTTCTATTTTATTCCTTTCATACTTCCTAGATTAGGATTGGTGGGGCTGATTTCTAAATGCATGCAAAGATTTTGCCTTTATGCAATCTTGGCCAAGCCATGAGCATGAATTTTATGCTCATTAGTAGTGGGATTTGATTTGTTTTAAGCACCAAAGGAAAGATGAAGATTGCCTTGTTCAATTTTAGCCCAAATTGAAATCTAGTAAGTTGTGATCCTAAAGTTCATTTTAGCCTTTGCAAGAAATGGAAAAGATTCTTTTTAAGCCCAAACAAAAATATAGTGTCCTAAGAAGGTGAAGAAAACAAATTCTTAGAGAAGTGTTAAATAAACACTAAAGTGTTTAAAAACACTTTAATTGAACAAAATATCCTCTCATGCTCCTCTTTCTTTTGGTTTCTATTCCCAACCTACAAAAGTGATCAAAATGTTAGATAAGACAAAAAAAAAAAAAACAAAAGGATATAGGGGTTAGATGAATCATTTACCGAAAGACCCTAAAACTTAGCCAAGTTATCATGTGTTTTTAATTTAGATGCAAATTTGAAAATTTTAACTCATTAATAGTTAAGAAACACCTACACCATTGGAGAGCTTATGAAATTCTACCCTATTTCAAAAAAAAAAAGCATCAAAAAAGACCTTCGTATGACCAAGATATGGTCATTTTGAAACTGACTCTAAAAGCGCTAAAACAATGATAATATGCGCTAAAACTTCATGGGCGCTATAATAGTGATCATGGGTGCTATAACAGTGATCGTGGGTGCTAAAAGAACTTTTAAGGGTGCTAAGAAAACATTTAAGAGCACTAAAAGAACATTCAAGGGCGCTAAGAAAACATTTAAGAGCGCTAAAACAACATTCAAGGGCGCTAAGAAAACATTTAAAAGTGCTAAGAAAACATTTAAGAGTGCTAAAAGAACATTCAAGGGTGATAAAACAGTCTATAGAAGTGCTAAAAGAACCTGCAAGAGTGCTAAAACAGTGAACATAAGCGCTAAAAGAACCTGCAAGAGCGCTAAAATGAGGATTTATGAACAAAACTGTAAAAAATGACGAAAATTTTAAAAAACGTGTTAGATTTGTAATTCAACCCTCCTTCTAGGGCCACTATGTGAACCCCAATTCGATGTGCCTATAAAAACACAACAACAAACAATGTTAGAGAGTCATTTTGTAAGCATGAACAAGGATTCCCCATGAAATCCATTCACAAAGCTAAAAATAGGAAATAAAACAAAGAAAACAATGAAGAACATAAATGGAAATATGAAATCCTAATTTAGCATGTGAACACTTGATCCCATGGGGGAGTTGGTGCAAATAGGTGTGTGGAGATTTTCCCTTTCCCAACTCCTTGAATGCAAATGTTGATTGAAGATGATTGATCCACTTGATAAGTCCCTCAATGAGCTACAAAATCTGCAATAAACTAGTTAAGATGGATGGAATTTGAGAGATATTTGTGCATAATAACTTTGCATAATTGTGGATGTTTCAAATGCATGGTGAAGCATTCTATTTATAGAATGTTGAAATGGAAACAAAGACAAAATAGAGCAATGTAGGATAAAGATTTGGCCAATGGCAAAATGCCACTTGTCCAAATGTGATTGGGTGAGGAATGTGCAAGTTTTGACAAATGTGCCAATAAATGCATTTTTTGAATTTAAAATTTGAGAAATGACATGTAAGAGGGGGAAAGAAAATTGCATTAAATGCCACTTGGGTCAAGGCAAGGATATCTAAGAAGAAGTAAATGCCTTGTTGGAAGGACTTGTAAGAGAGAGTAAAAGACATGGTGGAAGGACATGTCATTCAAATCTTGAATTTGAAATAGAAGAATATTCCTCCAAAAGATGCTTTGTTGAGGGAAAATGAAGATTTAATAAATCAATAAATTGATTTATTTGTGCAAGTGGGAAAAGCTAGAGGATTTTGAAGATTAGATTAGATTTAATCAAGATTTGATCAATTTAATGAAATTAGGAAGTTTGACTTATTTTGACTTAGATTTTTGGATTAATTTAAATCAAACAAGAGAGGAAATGATTTAATGAGTTTAATTAAATAAATATGTTTTGATTATTTATTTAAAGAGATTGAAGTAAGATTAAATTAAATAAGATTTTAATTTATTCAATTTAATAGATAGACTTTAGAGATTTAATTAAATAAAATTAATTATTTAATTAAATGAGATGGAGTTAGGTTAAATTAAATAAGGTTTTAATTTATTTAATTTAATAGATAAACTTTAGAGATTTAATTATTTAATTAAAAGAGATGGAGAATGATTTAAGAGACTTAATTAAACACATGATTTTTTTAATTAAGAGAAGAAAGCAAATGAATTTAATCAAATAAAGATATTCAATTAAATGGTTAGGTCGAGGAATGATTTAGGATGAAATGACATCGGTAGTCAAACTTAGATGCGCAATGTCAACTTGTACATTTTGTGTGTCTATATTTTGCCCCTCTTTGAAGCAATGTAATTGTTGCATTGATTCAAAGAATGATCTTGTCATGATTAATAGTCAAAATTTCTCTAATCCTTTAGATACCCCATTGTTGCCCCAGTGAGAAGAATTGCACTGGTATATTGCCCCCTCGAGATGTTGAATGGGAATGCCAATTGCCAATCAAAATCACGATAAAATGCGAGAGGAGTGGTTGATGTAGATGAATGGACATTCATTAGTTGTGGGTAGCTTCATGTACTAACTGGGATAGAAATGTTAGTAAAGATAAAAGAATGTGATAGAAGAATGAAAGAATGAGATGATAATGCAAATGATGATGACTACTTGTCATGGAGTTGGGATTTTCAAAGGGCGGATTTCCTTATGTTTGATAATACACACAGTACGATGCATCAAGGTATTGAGAACTAGGATGGAGTTCTACCTAGTGTGATGGACTTTGACTTGACAAATTAGATAGGAGTATTCTTGTTCACACCTGACATACGAAACCCTGTCCAGAAAATAGTTCAAATATTTCAAATATCTCAGACCAAAACATAGGAAGGCAAGCCTTTCTATGTGGTCAACAAGAAACTTAAAAACACCCTTGCTACAAACTAAACAATAGCAAACATGACCAAGGTTATATTACAAAGATATCCAACAAGCACAACAGACAAAAGATAATGATTGTTGCCCCATTCCTATCTCTCTAAATCCTTCATTTAGACATCATCGAGAGGTCCTTGGAATGAGAAAAATGAGATAAATCAAACAAGATAAAGTAAGTGAGAAAACAAACTAATGCTCTTCATACCATTAGCTGAGATAAATTATGTTTCGAAAGATGGGAGCTGAAACTTATTGCCAAAAGATAATGTCCATTGTCGGAACGGATCCTAAGACATGTTGATGACACGTCATTTTGTTTACCAAAAGTGGTTGGTTTGATAAAAGTGCCCATTGTTGGAATGGATCCTAGGACATGCTTTTATCAAACGATGATGAAATTGATTTATGATTTATATGCCATTGATAAGAAAAGAGTTGACCAACTTGCTTGCTGATTGACCTATACTATAGATTTTGACAGTTTAAGTTTTCACATTTGACTGCTAGACTTGTTTCCGATTGTTTTATCAAAGGTTGAGGGTGATGACGATTTGTTATGGATGGTGTTATTGTGGGTGCAAGCGAGATGAGGCAGATGGATTTTTTTTCAAATATTTGGATGTTTTTGGAGTTTTGCAATGTTTTGAGGCTATTTTTGGTATTTTTTCAAATGTTTTCAAATGTTTTGATTTTCAATTTTCTAATGTTTTGAGATTTTATGAGATTTTGACCAAGAGACTAACCTAAAGACCTATCCTAGGGGCCTCAGGGGCTGATCAACAGATTAGCCTTTCCTACATTATACACGCAGAGACCAGGTAGTTCAACTGATGACTTGACCAATTTATAGATGATGATATACATGTTGAGATGTTAGTTTATTATGATGAACTCCTATAGGACTGACCTAAATATCTTGGGGAATAATCAAAGATCAACCTTGCCTACGTTCAAGCTTAGAGATGATGTAGTTCGACAAGACGACTCTGTTTTTGAATTTTTGATTGACTTTTTGACTTGTTTTTGGATTTTGATATGTTTTGAATATTTTTGGACTTTAAGATCATACACAAATCTGATCCGATGAGAACATGCCCCCAACATGAGGTGATAGACTACTCTGATGTAGGCAGGACAAACTGACAATTTAAGTGGGCCAAGTAGCTCTAAGAGGAATCGTGACACAAACACAAGACCAAGTTGTGGTGCAGCTGCGGATGGAAGGGTGAAATGCGATGATATGTGATGGGTGAGTGAATGATGCAAAGCAAGTCATGAAGACCAAGATGGATGGAGAGTGCTTATTTACATAAGGTGCCTGTTTACTAGGTTTTCACCAAGGTACTTGCCCAAAGTGCCACTGAAGTGGTTTTCACTAGAGGACGATTTTTCCTCTTTACTGCTTTCTTGATTTTTTGATTTTTTTTGTTGTCACCAAGATGCATGTTTGCCAAGTTTTCACTGAAGTAACCATTTTTTAGGACATTTTATGATTTTTTGAATTTTTTGGTTCTATACATTGAAATATTTAGGCATAAAACTTTTTGGGATGGGAGCTATTCATTGGCTCCTATAGGGGTTCCCCTTTGGGTGTTGATAACTGATATGCCCCTGATTTGTAGCTTGTTGTGATGACAAAGGGTCCCAGCCAGTTGGGTTCAAACTTTCCCTTGCCATTTGGGTTCAAGACATTCTTGTGATTCTCTTTTAGCACCAATTCTCTGACTTGGAAAGTTCTTCTTTTGATTTTCTTGTTGTAGCTCCTTTTGAGTCTATTTTGATACACTTGCAAATGGTTTAAAGCATCCAGACATTGCTCATCCAATAGTTCTAGATCATTCAATCTTGAAACTTGATACTCCTCGTCCGTGATGAGGTTTTGCAATGATACTTTCAGGGATGGTAGCTCGATCTCAATGGGAAAGATGGCCTCTGATCCGTAGACCAAGGAAAATGGTGTGGCACCAGTGGGTGTACGAATACTGGTTCAATAAGCCCAAAGGGAAGGATTAAGTTGCAAATGCCAGTCATGACCTGCGTCATTGACTTTTTTTTAAGGATTTTGAGGATGGTTTTATTTGTAGCTTTTGCTTTGCCATTGCCTTGGGGATAGTATGGGGTGGAAAAGCAATGTTGGATTTTGAATTTATCACATAGGTCACAGACTTCCTGATTTTTGAATGGTGTCCCATTATCTGAGATAATGGCTTGTGGAACACCATAGCGGCATATGAGATAGTTCAGGATGAACTTTGAGATATGATTTCTAGTGATATACATCATGGGTATGGCTTCTACCCACTTTGTGAAGTACTCAGCTGCAGTTATAATGAATTTGTGGCCGTTGGATGAGGTGGATGTGATTTTCCCAATGAGATAGAGTCCCCACTATGAAAAGGGCCATGGTGTGATGATTGGATGAAGCTCTTGAGCTGGAGCATGGATGAGGTCCCTATGTTGCTGACATTGTAGACACTTCTTGACGTATTCATGTGCCTCTCTTTCCATGGTAGGCCAGTAATACCCACTCCTCAACAATTTCTTAGCCAAAGTCATGCCACTCGAATGAGAACCACATATGCCATTGTGCACCTCAGTTAGGGTAGCTGAAGCCTCCTCAGGGTTAAGACATCTTAGTAAGGTTCCTTCTATGCTTTTGTGATATAGGGTTTCTCCTAAAATGACAAAAAAAGATGCTTTCTTGATAAAGGTTCATCTAAGGCTTGAACACAAATCGACGGGAATGATACCTATCCTAAGGTATATGTAAATGTCTTGGTACCACTGATCATTTGGACCAATGATTTTTCCCACAAATTCTGACTCTGGTACCTTGAATGTTGGTATGAGAAGCTGCTCTACCAAGAAGTCGTATTTTAGAACATTTTGAGGGATCTCTAAGAGTGATCCAATAGTTTCCATTGCGTCTGCTGCTCTGTTGTTGGTTCTTGGCACTTGCTCAAATGTGATGCCAATAGAAGATTCCTTGACATTTTCCACCAGCCTTTTGTATGGAGTTAGCTTATCATCCTTTGTTTGGTACTCATTGTTCACTTTATTTATGATAAGCTACAAATCTCCATATACCTTAAATGTCATAATGTTCCACTGTACTACTATCCTGAGACCTATAGTTAAAGCCTCATATTCTACGATGTTGTTGGTACAAGGGAATACTAGTTTGTATGATCTTGGTATACAATCCCCTTATGGAGTGATGAAGAAGATACCAGCTCCTGACCCATGTTGTGTGTAGGAGCCATCAAAGTATAGTTTCCAGTGAGTAGCTATGTCAATGTTGAAAATGGATTCATCTAGAAATTCTGAAACAAGTGGGTTTTTCGTATAGATAGGTGCTTCTACCAGTTGGTCTGCAATGACTTGTCCCTTGATTGCCTTGTGCTTCACATACTCAATGTCATATTCTGATAGTATTATTACCCACTTAGCCATTCTTCCCGTAAGCATTGCTTTTGAAAGAAGATTTTTTAGGGGATCAATTTTAGCTATGAGTTTGATCTTGTGTGCTAACATGTAGTGCCTGAATTTTTGGGATGCAAACACCATTGCTAGGCAAGCTTTTTCAATGAATGTATAGTTTAACTCATGGCCCACCAGTGTACGACTGATGTAGTAGATGGATCTTTCTATTCAATTTTCATCATGTTGTGCTAGGAGAGCACCAAGGGCTGTTGCAGTTGCTGAGATATAAAGGATCAATGGTTTGTTCTGAATTGGAGGCCTTAGTACTAGAGGTGTTAACATATATTCCTTGATTTTGTTGAAGGATTGTTTGCATTTGTCATCCCATTTGTATGTTACCCCCTTGTGGAGTAAGTGAGAGTAAGGGATTTGTTTGTCTACTAATTGTGCTATGAACCTGTGAATTGACTGAAGCCTACCTTGGAGACCTCTCAGTTGTTTCAATGTCCTAGGAGCTTCCATTTCAAGTATTGCCTTCACCTTTGCTAGATCAATCTCAATGCCTTTCATTGACACTATGTAGCCCAACAACTTTCCTGATTGTACACCAAAGACACACTTCTTGGGATTCAAACAAACCTTGTATTCTTCTAGTCTGTCAAAGATAACACTTAAGACCAATATATGATCCTTCCTCTTTTTGAATTTTCCCAGGATGTCATCGACATAGTCCTCAACTATTTTATGGATCATGTCATGGAATATTAGTGTCATGGCCCTTTGGTATGTGGCCCCGATGTTCTTTAAGCCGAATGACATTATGTTCCAGCAGTATGTTCCCCAAGGACAAGTGAAAGTTTTTTTATGTTGGTCTTCCTCTGTAATTCTTATCTGATTATAGCCTGAAAATACATCCATCAAGGAGAGCATCTCATGCCCCGTGGTCATGTCTACAATCATATCAATGTTAGGCAATGGGAAATCATCTTTTGGGCAAGCCTTGTTCAAGTCCCTAAAGTCCATATAGATTCTTATGCCCCCAATTGGTTTTGAAACCGGTACTAGATTGGAGACCCACTCAGGGTAGGTGATCGTTCGTATGAATCCCGCATCTAGTAGTTTTTGGAGTTCCATCTTGACTAATAGAGCAATCTATGGGTGCATCTTTCTCAGCTTATGTTTTACAGGTTTAGCTTTAGGATAGACTGCTAAGTGATGAACCACTACCTCTAGATCAAATCTTGGCATATCAGCATAGGTCCACACAAAGTTTATCTTCCTCTCCTTTAAGAAGGTAGCCAACTCCTCTTGTTCTTTGCATAATAATGACTTAGCGTAGAATGTAATATGAGGAGTTTCTTGTGTTCCTAGATTGATGGGGTTGCACTTTTCTGATAGCATAGCTGACTTTTCTTGGTGTATAGCTGTAAGCGAAAGATTGAATCTCCCATCCTCAGGTGCCTCAGAGAGGTTTTCACCATTGGATACATCCTTTCTTTTTACTTTTTCATAGTTAGAGAGTGCCACAAGGTGGTTTTCACTCAAGGACTTGGGATTATTCTCAATTTTTTTATTTTTGCGACTGAGGGATTCAAACATTTCTCCATAGTATGCATGTGTATCCAGCTCTATGATAAAACCTACTTTATGATCCCCACATGGAATGTCATCCCTAAGTCCCATGAATTCTGAGAGCACCTCATCATTTTTGAACATGTCAAGAATTGGTGGTCCTCATTGGTCGTAATCAATCAATTGGGGATAGACTAATCAGATTTCATTGCTTTAGTTTTCAGACTCATAAGACAAGGTGCTAATAATAAGGATGTTAGTATCCTCAAATAGCAAAGGTAATCCTATTTCTAGTGACTCAGTTAAATCAGTGGGCATTCCTAAAGTCATGGAGGATTATGGAGTAGCTACAGATTCCTGAGGAGGCGTTCGGTTCCGTCTACCATGGGCATCTCGACCAAGTATAGTTACCTTAGGAGTAGGATGACCAATGTCAAGATTTTTTATTAGTTTCTCAGGTATAATGGGTATTACACGCCCGTTATTATCTTGGCCTAACCCTTGGTTCTGGTTATAGCCCATTGAGAGCATCATCTTCATACCTTTGTTTTGTTCATCCATAAGCAATTCAACTGCCAGTATACATCTCGATAGAGGAGATGAGATAGGTCCCCCTCTAATGTTTCTTGACCAAGATCTCCAGCACTTGTGAAGGTGGGGTTTCATTCATAGGAGCCTTGAGATGTTGAAGCTTCTTTTGATTGTGGTCGTCCTCTTGATCTAGGAGATTGTGGTAGCTCTCCTACTACAAAAGCATTCTTAGGCATTGAATAGTTTCCATAACCATCATCTTGTATTATGACTTTGATATTAGAAAAGGCGGGGATGGCGGGGGTGGAGGGTGTCTCTGTCGCAGAAGTGAGAGTGGCAGGATCCATGTAAGGTGTTGATGGGCCTTCATCATTCTTGGGTACTTGCGGGATCTTGTAGTATTTTGCCTCTAGATTTTTGTAGTAGGAAAATGGCTCAGGATCTCCATGGATGATAACCTCTTGACCTTCATGTGTGAATTTCACACATTGATGAAAGGTTGAAGCTACAGCTTGCATTGCATTTATCCATGGTCACCCTAGGAGAATGTTGTATGGTAAATTGAGGTCCAAGATTTGACAGTTGGTTTGCATGATGGCGGGTCCAACCTAGACAGGAAGTTGAATGGTTCCTTGGGATACCCTTTCCCGGTCATTGTATGCTCTTATTGTGATGTCTTTTTCTTTGTCAATTGAATCCTCTAAACTGTTCAAATTCTTTAGAAGCTTTAAGGAGCAAATATTTAAGCATGCTTCTCCATCCACCAAGACTCTCTTGACTTTCTTTTTATTTACATATGCCTCTAGATGAAGCACACGGTTGTGAGATGGTTGTGTGGGGAAGTCTTGTTTAGAAAATGTAAGAATGTTAGGTGTGGTGATACTTGCGACCATAGCTTGGAATTGTTCCACATCTAGATCTACAGGGACAGTGGATGACGCCAAAGCTTCTTCTAGAATCTTTTTGTGTGCAGATGAGATTTTGAGTAACTCCATGATGGAGATATGTGCAGGGGTTCTTTTCAATTGATCCAAGACATTATAGCCACTAAGGTTAGACCTTGGATTAGATGTGGAATTTATTCTTGGGGTTTTTATAAGCCCCTTTTCCTTTTCCTTTGTCTTGATCTTTGTTTCCTTTGTTGCCATGATTTAGCATCAGATTCATGTAAATCTTGAGATCTTTGTTTCTTGATGGTGCTTCCACATCTATGATTTTGTCATGTATGAGGTCTTGGATTAGATTTTTGAGCCTCATGTAGTTGTTTTTCATGTGTCCCTTGAGTATGTGGAAGTCGCAAAGATAATTCTCATTATACCATTGTGGCTTGACTGATGATTCTTGATAATTATTATGTGTAGGGACCATTATCAATTTTTCATCTACCAATCTTTTCATGATTGCTTTAGCAGGTTCCCCAAGGGGTGTGTATTTTCATTTGGGGGAGAACTTGTTTCATTGTGGTCCTCTCTGATTATCAGTGTTGTTTGTGTTTTGGTTATGGGATGGTTGGACCACAATATTGACTTGTCGATTGCTTTGATTGGTATTTTGGTGTTGTTGTTGTTGGGGTGGTGGATTGTTCTGTCGTGGGGTACTAATGAAAACTTTGGAGTCAATGACACCATCGTTGGTTACATTACGATTCTTTTCCCATGTTCATGGTTTGTCATGATAATTGGATGATGAGCGGCCTTCTTCATATGATGAAGTTTCTCCCTGTGTGGTAAGGGCTCGTTTGATATTGAGTGCCCTAGGGATCAACTGGTCGTAAGTGGTGATGTTTTGCACTTTGAGGTGGAAGGCCAAGGGCCCATCAAGATTCACAATGATAGTTCCCACTTGTTACTTTTCAGGCATGGACCACTTGCTTCAATTAGCTTTGGATCGCCATCGTTGTAAGAAAGCACCGAATGATTCATTTTTCCCTTGTTTGAGAGTTGATAATTCCTGTACACTAACCTCCATGGGAGTGTTGAAGGAATAATTCTGTATGAAGGCATCTATGATTTCCTAGAATTTTTTGATTCCAGAAAGTTGAGAAAACCAATCAATAGCATTTCCAACCAAGCTTCTTGGGAATAATCTCATCAAGTACGTTTCATTGTAAGCCACCTCCATGCAATGTACTTGTAATTCCTTGATGTGATCTTCAGGGTCACCTGTTCCACGATATTTGTCAAATTTAGGGATCTCAAACCCTTTTGGGAATGGTTTCATTACTACGCTCCTATCAAATGGATAAGGGCATAGGTTTTTTTGTGGTTTTGGTGTCCTTCTTGATTGAAGGTCAAGCACTTGTTGTGACAAAAATTTTATGTGCTGTGACGTCCAATTGTGGATCAGGAGGTGGAATGAAGGTGTTATGGGGGGTTGGAGTGGGTGTTTGAATGGGTGGAATTTTTGCTTGTTGTGCCATGTATGCTTTCAACAACACTTGTTGTTGATCTTGCTATTGTTGCGCTAATAGAGCTTGTTGTTGTGCTTCCTATTGTTGGTCCAACAACACTTGTTGTTGGTTAGCTAGGGCTTGTTGTGCTGCTTCTTTTTGCTCTTGGTATTGTTCTAATGCTTGCTGATATGCGAGTTGTTGGGCTGCTTGTTGTTGTACAAAGTACTGTGCTTGTGCTTGGGCATCTTGGGCATCTTTTGCAGCTTGAGCAGCTTGTGCGGCTTGTGCAGCTTATGTAGCTCATTGTTGTTGTTGCAACAAAGCTTGGGCTTGTGCTGCTTGTTGTGCTTGTTGTTGTTGCAACAATGTTTGAGCTTGATTTTGCTGTGAAGCTTGGAAGCATGCATGGCTATAGGCGCTTGCTGAATTTTTTGATATTGTTGGAGTAATTGTTGGTATGCTTTGAATGCAGCGTTGTAATGGCTTACTTGGCTTGGTCACAATGGTGGTGGTGGTGGGATCAAAATTGTGTTGGATGGAGTGGTGGGAGTTTGAGATACGCTTAGAGCGATGGTGGTGGTGGGAGGTTACGATGTAAGGGGTGTGATGGGGGTAGTGGAAGTTTGAGGTATAGTGGATGTAGTGGTTGGAGTGAATGTGGTGATAGGTGCATTTGGGATGGGTGAAGTGATAGGAATGGTGGGAGTAGGTGAAGTGGTAGGAATGGTAGAGATGAACGAAATAGTGGGTCTTTGAGAGACTATATTTTGATTAGCTATCATGCGTTAGTTTGATGTAGATGGTGTGTTTGAATGATGTGATGTACCCCTTTGGTTGGATGAATTGATTTGGATGGGGCGATTTATGTTAGGGAAAGGTGAAAGTTTAGGTAAAGGGGAGATCCCTAAAACAAAATATGGTGTTGATGTGGTGGGAGGTGTGAATGGCTTGAATGGTGGAAAATTTTCTTCTGCAAATGAGGAGGCAAATCCGTAAGGTCTCTCTATTTTGGATGAGCTTGCTTGTACCAAAGGTCTAGACACTTGTGTGTCAAGGGAAAATGATGAGGTGGTATGGTAAGAAACCTCAGATTCATCGATAAATCCAAGTGGGTTGTAAAGTGGATTTTGATGTGTATTGAAGAGGGTATCATCCTCATTGATAGTAGGTTCTATGGTGGTAATGGAAGTGGTTGATTGTGGAAGGGTGTTTTGGTCATTTGGTACAAGAAGTGCATCCTCAACAGTGTTGAGAATTGATGGATTTATTTTAGTCATTGCGTGAAGAAACTTTTGTAGTTTTGGTTGTTTGAGCATCTCAAGAACTTCTTCCTCACTTAGTTCTGTTGGTGTGATGTCTTCCACCAAGACCTCTTTTTGTGGATCGTGTGTAGTGATAGTGAGGTCTGGAAGTGGTGTGTTTTGGATTTCTGGAATGTTTTGGCTTAGATCACTTGTGGATGATGTTTCTTGATTTAACTCCATGTTCCTCTTGTGTTGTGATCTTGTTTGAACCATAAAAGAGAAAACTAGGATGTGTAAAAGATCAAAGATGTGAAGATGAAAGGTGTATGATATATGGATGAGAATGGATGTTTTGAATTTGTATTGAAAATCTTGATGTGATGCTAGGTACTTTGGGTTTGCTTTGATTGATGTTTGTTTGATGTTTAGACTTTGAATTCTGTCTTTTGAATGTTGATGTTTGAGCAAGAGATATCCCCAAGATGTTTGGATGATGATCTAAAAAAGATAACTAATGCTCATAAAGGATAATTTGATTTAGGAGTGAGAATAGGATGTGTCTACTCACAAGCTAACCAAAAGATAATCCAAATTAGTGATGGGAGAAGGATGCATCTATCCACCATTAATTTGAACAAAGTGATAATTCAACTAAGTGTGTGTAAAAGGATTCATTCACACACACTTGAGTTGAACAAGTTTGATGCTGATGTTTGAAGAATTCAAAGTCTCATGTTTGAAAAGTTTTGATGTCTACCAAAGGAGCCTAGCATAGTTGTGTTAAGATTTTCTCAAAATGTTGGTGAGATATTTATGGTTGATGATGTTTTTGATGGTTGAATGCTTGTTTTGATCTTAGAATGACTCTAGTTTAGACTTTTGTTTAACAAGACCAAGGTATTGAAGAACCTATTATTCCCTAAGCAAGGTACCCAAACTCTTGAAACAATCTTGGATTCCGTGTGTAGTAAAATGAATACAAAGTGGCATTGTCTCTTGAAGCATGTCTATAGAAATCAGCCAAAAACTTTTCTCTAAAATCATATAACCTTTCGAGTCTTTGTTGATGTTGTTTTGGGCTAAGTTTCTTTTTCTTGGGTTTTTGTATCTTGACCTTGCAAGAAATCATTGAAAAGACTTATGTGGGTCTCAATTGCTTATCTTTGCTTTTAATAACTTCTTTTTACCAAATACACTTTCTTGATTATGTTTCAAACTAAAGATGTCCTATGTCAAAATTACTTTTCTTCCCACAAAGTGTTGTGTGGGAGTTCCAAGAAATTGAGGCAAAGGTATTTCCTAGGTTAACCCTAGTTAGAGAAAATGATGATATAAATTCAAGTGCTAAGAAGCCTCTAAGGACATAATCCCAAGGGCAAGCAACAACACTTAAATTTGTCAAAAGGTATTTTATCTATTAAAAGGGGTTTGAAATTTGCATGAACATTTTTAAGTGTTTGTTTTCCAATGTTTACAAAAAAGCATGTGTTTTTGTAACCCAAAAGCATGTACACTCCTATGGATGTGATAGACAATGTTTGTTGAGTCCCCACTTGGACAAGTCCAGCTACGCCTACTTTTAGCAGATGGTTAGATGCTTGACCCCACTGGCTCCCCTCCATGACACTCACTTATATAGGGTAGCCAAGCACCAACACCCATGAAACTCCGATGGCATGCTTTCCATCTCTACTAAAAGCTGTAAAATTATGGGGCGGCTTAAGAACGACCATTCTTGCACCAACAAATAGATAGGATTTTGGCCTTTTCTAAAAAAGGGTTTTAATATGGACTTTTTATTCGTAGGAGTTGACCCAACGTGGCAAGAGTCCCCTTTCAGATCCATTTTTTCAGAGTCAACCATGTGATATTGGCATTTCTTCTAATATCCACATTTATATCCCGGCTGGAAATACTCTTGGATTTAGAGTGTTACCCGTTGAGTCATTCCTTTGGGTGAGTACTTTTCCCCAAGGCAGGCCCTCTAGGATCAACAATAGCGAAAATACACACTCATATTTTGATCGACCTTTGTTTAGAAACAAAGGGAGAACACATGTATGTTTAATCACACTTGCACAATATGTTGTTCAATTTTAAGCCCAAATTGAAGTGTGTATGGGCAATTATTTACAAAACCTAATGTCACCAAAAGCCTTTTGATTCTCAAGATTGTTGTGAGGTGCGAGAGAAGTGCATACGTCTTTTGATGATATTACTTTGTGTAAATAATTACAAAACAATAAAAACAAACATTCATTTTATCCTCCAAAGCAATGATTTGATTTGTTTTAAGTACCAAAGGAAAGATGAAGATTGCCTTGTTCAATTTTAGCCCAAATTGAAATCTAGTAAGTTGTGATCCTAAAGTTCATTTTAAGCTTTGCAAGAAATGGAAAATATTCTTTTTAAGCCCAAACAAAAACTTAGTGTCCTAAGAAGGAGAAGATAACAAATTCTTAGAGAAGTGTTAAACAAACACTAAAGTGTTTAAAAACACTTTAATTGAACAAAATATCCTCTCATGCTTCTCTTTCTTTTGATTTCGATTCCCAACCTACAAAATTGATCAAAATGTTAGATGAGACCAAAAAAAAACAAAAGGATATAGGGGTTCAATGAATCATTTACCAAAACACCCTAAAACTTATCCAAGTTATCATGTGTTTTTACTTTAAATGCAAATTTGAAAATTTTCACTCATTAATAGTTAAGAAACACCTACACCATTAGATAGCTTATGAAATTTTACCCTATTTAAAAAAAAAAAGCATCAAAAAAGACCTTCGTATGACCAAGATATGGTCATTTTAAAACTAACTCTAAAAGCGCTAAAACAATGATCATATGTGCTAAAACTTCATGGGCGCTATAACAGTGATCATGGGCACTAAAACAGTGATCATGGGCACTATAACAGTGATCATGGGCACTAGAAGAACTTTTAAGGGCACTAAGAAAACATTTAAGAGCACTAAAAGAACATTCAAGGGCGCTAAGAAAACATTTAAGAGCGCTAAAAGAACATTCAAGGGCGCTAAGAAAACATTTAAAAGCGCTAAGAAAACATTTAAGAGTGCTAAAAGAACATTCAAGGGTGCTAAAACAGTCTATAGAAGCGCTAAAAGAACATGCAAGAGTGCTAAAATAGTGAACATAAGTGCTAAAAGAACCTACAAGAGTGCTAAAACGGGGATTTATGAATAGAACTATAAAAAACAACAAAAAATTTAAAAAACGTGTTAGATTTGTAATTCATCCCTCCTTCTAGCACCAATATGTGAACCCCAATTCAATGTGCCTACAAAAACACAACAAAAAACAATGTTAGAGAGTCATTTTGTAAGCATGAACAAGGATTCCCCATGAAATCCATTCACAAAGCTAAAAATAGGAAATAAAACAAAGAAAACAATGAACATAAATGGAAATATGAAATCCTAATTTAGCATGTGAACGCTTGATCCCATGGGGGAGTTGGTGCAAATAGGTGTGTGGAGATTTGCCCTTTCCCAACCCCTTGAATGCAAATGTTTATTGAAGATGATTGATCCACTTGATAAGTCCCTCAATGAGCTCCAAAATCTGCAATAAACTAGTTAAGATGGATGGAATTTGAGAGATATTTGTGCATAATAACTTTGCATAATTGTGGATGTTTCAAATGCATGGTGAAACATTCTATTTATAGAATTTTGAAATGGAAACAAAGCCAAAATAGAGCAATGTGGGATAAAGATTTGGCTAATGGAAAAATGCCACTTGTCCAAATGTGATTGGGTGAGGAATGTGCAAGTTTTGACAAATGTGCCAATAAATGCATTTTTTGAATTTAAAATTTGAGAAATGACATGTAAGAGGGGGAAAGAAAATTGCATTAAATGCCACTTGGCTCAAGGCAAGGACATGTAAGAAGAAGTAAATGCCTTATTGGAAGGACTTGTAAGAGAGAGTAAATGACATGTTGGAAGGACATGTTCCAACATGTCATTCAAATTTTGAATTTGAAATAGAAGAATATTCCTCCAAAAGATGCTTTGTTGGGGAAAATGAAGATTTAATAAATCAATAAATTGATTTATTTGTGCAAGTGGGAAAAGTTAGAGGATTTTGAAGATTAAATTAGATTTAATCAAGATTTGATCAATTTAATGAAATTAGGAAGTTTGACCTATTTTGACTTAGATTTTTGGATTAATTTAAATGAAACAAGAGAGGAAATGATTTAATGAGTTTAATTAAATAAATATGTTTTGATTATTTATTTAAAGAGATTGAAGTAAGATTAAATTAAATAAGATTTTAATTTATTCAATTTAATAGATAGACTTTAGAGATTTAATTAAATAAAATTAATTATTTAATTAAATGGGATGGAGTTAGGTTAAATTAAATAAGGTTTTAATTTATTTAATTTAATAGATAAACTTTAGAGATTTAATTATTTAATTAAAAGAGATGGAGAATGATTTAAGAGACTTAATTAAACACATGTTTTGTTTAATTAAGAGAAGAAAACAAATGAATTTAATCAAATAAAGATATTCAATTAAATGGTTAGGTCGGGGAATGATTTAGGATGAAATGATGTCGGTAGTCAGACTTAGATGCGCAATGTCAACTTGTACATTTTGTGTGTCTACACCAATATTTCAAAATATTATTGTGACAATTGGTTTTTGTTTTCATAATCCTCTACTTCCATGCTATACTTGATCACTCATTCATTCACTTCCTATATTTCTACTTCCACTTTAAATTTTTCTTCAACTATATTTTTGAAGTGAGTTTTGGTCCATTCCTTTAGTTGCATTTTTAGATATCTAAGTTTTTATGAGAACCTATACATCTTGGAGCCACCATTCCCCAATTTACTTTCCCACTATTCTGCAAATTTATTTTCAAAGGTTTCATCTCTTAACCACATATTCTCAAATTTGAATGGAAATATTAATGGGGGATTATTTGGTTAAAAATGTAGTTGTACTTGATAATGATTTGACCTAGCCATTGCAAGAATTTTTTCCTCAAATGTTACTAGGATCATCTCCCAATCCCCTGCCAATAGGAATCCATTGATTCTTTCTCTAATTGAGGAGAAACCTTTCATTATATTTGACCATGTAAACATCCCATTTTTTTCATCAAATCTCTTAACTCACAGTCAAAGATAAAGATTTTAAAGTCCAATTGTACTTGGGGTAGCTTAGAAGAACATCCATTTTTTCTTCAAATTACTCCTAGTTGCATCAAAGTCTCATCCTATAATAATTTTATTTCCTAGGAAAGTGTGACAAGGATCTATTAGTTGTCTCCATAGACCCTTTTTTATATTTTTTTTGGGTTGGCCTATACACATTAATTAGGTATATTTATTTTGATAGCAACTATTTCCTTACTCTAACCATCTTCCACTACATGCTTAATGATAGTGGTACAATTACCTTTCTAGGGTTTTGTTGTGTCTTGCACACGCACTTCATTGAAAGAAAGGACCCACTGTTTTCCTTTTCTATGTTTTCTTGCTTTTAATTTCTTTAGTTAGCTCACTTTAGGTTAGCTTTCCTTTTTGGATTTCTTTCTTATTTAGTTCTAAGCTTTGTTTTCCTTTTGGTTTAGTTCCTTTTTGTGTGGAGAGTTAACTAGGTAGATTTTCTGCAAAAGGTGGTATGCCTCAAATTTTCATAAGGTTTTTTTGTCTTCTTTTCTCCAAAATGTCATGTAGTTTTAAGGTGCTTGAAATTTTCATAACTCACTTTTTGTTCAAATCTTATGCAACATTCAAGACATCTCAAATTTTTGTAATGCCCTTGCCATGCTCACATTCCGCAAGTATACAGGTTTGTGAAATGGCATAGGAAGTGAATGTGATATTAGATTAAATAGCTCTCTTGCATCTATTATTCCCACAAACCTAAGATCTCACCTTTAATCTTGAGTTCCAAAGTACCCATTGTAGAATTTCATTATATCTAGATCTTTCTACATATTTCACAATGGAACAACCCCTATCTATTGGAAAATTTATTGCTCCTAAAGCCTCTTGATCTCACGTCAGACCCCCAATTGTTTAACCTACCCATCAAGAGCCCCTTTCTTTAGTGGATTTTTTTTGGGATCTTCATCCCTGCTACTCCTAACAGCTCCAAAATTAAATATGGTAGGAAATTTTGAATTCACAATTTATGGTGGTAGGTAATTTCAAATTTTTGAGAGGGAATGTTGAAGAGAGAAAAGGAATGAATATTGATAGCTGAAAGTTAGCTGGAAAGACTTAGTTTTCACAACAATAATATGAGAAGAGAATTTTTTTATTCTTTGTGTGATTTAGAGAAGCATGTACACAACAAAAACTATATTTAGTTTGTTTTTGTGAGTGAGCAGTGATAGCTCCTGAAAGAGCTATGTGTAGCTCCTGATAGTGAGCTCCTAGCAGCTCCTGAAGGTTTTTTGTCTATGTGAGAAGCTTGAAATCTGTAGCTTAGAGTTTATTTTCTAAGTTTAATGTGTAATCTTTTATGTATTGTCATTTCCAGTTTAATGAATAAAGGGAAATTTGCATGTCTTCAAGTTGATTCTACATTATTTTTGTATTCCCCTATTGATTGGGGAAACAAAGCAACAACTCTATGTTATTCTATGCATTAAGAAATTCTTGACATGGTATCAAAGCCATAGGCCCCATTTCTTTGTGAGTTAGAGAATTTTTTCTAGGTACATTAAGTTTTTTTCTTGTTGGAGACATGGCTAGAGATGAAGGGAAGAGTTGGCAGTAGCCATCATCCTTTAATGGACAAAACTATGACATTTGGGAAAATAATATGAAGACCATAATGGTTGCAAATGATTTGTGGGAGTTTGTGATTAGTGGTTTCAATGATGTAACTAATCCTACAGCATATGCAGTTCTCACAAACAACCAAAAGACCTAGCTAAAGGAGTTGAGGAAGGATGCTAAGGAATTGAGTCTAATAGAAGCAACCTTGATAGAGGCCATTTTTCCTAGAATAGCAACAGAAAAATATGCAAAAGAAGCTTGGGAAATCCTCTAGACCAACTATAAAGGGACTGGAAAATTCAGATTGGTGAAGCTCCAGATGCTTCGAAGAGAGTTTGAGACTCTCAAAATGAAGGAAAATGAGTCCATCTCAGTTTTTCACACAAGACTCTTAGGTTTAATGATCCAATTGAGAGTGAATACAGAAGTCATGGATGATTAGAGGATTGTGGAGAAAATCCTTAGGAGCTTACCACAAAGTTTGGTGCTGTGGTGATTTCCATTGAAGAGGTAAAGGATCTCACAATGTTGTCCGTTGATGAGTTGATGGGTTCATTGCAAACCCATGAGCAATGCCTTAATAGGTCTGCTACTTCTTCCCAAGAGCTAGCTTTTAAAGCTCATTAAAATTCAAGAGGAAGGGGAGGGGAAATAATGGTGGAAGGAGCTCACGACGTAGAGGTCGTGGCAACTCCGGACAAGGAAATGTTGGAGGAGATAGCTTGAGATGAGCAAACAACCAAGAGGGAGCGGGTAGCTCTTAGACTAGCTCCTAAAAAAGGAAAGAAGAACAATAGTTTGAATAAGAAGAATGCCAAAATAAATGTTGAATGCTATTACTATCATAAATTTGGTCATTATGCAAGTGAGTAATGGAGAAAGCATGAAAATCGATCAAAGAAAAATGCAAATGTGGCTGATGTGAATTTGGCTAAAGGAAATCAGTGCACAACCTTCATCATGTGCAACATTGGTGAAGAAGGTAACCTCAAAGTTTGGTATTTGGACAATGGTTACAACAACCACATGAGTGGTAATGAAATATTTTTTTCTTTCATTGATAAAAATGTAAAGTCAGAGATAAGAATGGGGAACAATGGATTAGTTCTAGTTGTGGGCAGAGGATTTATCATGATCTACACCAAGCAAGGTGAGAAGGAGATTCATAATGTATTTCTTGCTCTTGGGTTAAAGCATAACCTCATGAGTGTTGGACAACTGATCCAAAATGGATGTAAAGTATTGATGGAGAAGGGTCAATACATTATTTATGATAAGAATGAGAGGATAGAAGTGTTTGCAGCAGTTCAAATGACAAAACCAAATGTTTCCTTTGAATATTGAGAAATTTTTCTCATCTTAGTCCATTGTTGCACCTCTCATGAATGGAAAATGCACAACAGTACAACAAGTAGCCCTCAACAGCACCATTCAAGACCCCTCCAAGCTATGGAATCTTAGGTATGGACATTTAGGCTATGCTGGTTTAAGTCTTTTGTCCAAGAAAAAAATGATTGATGGTTTTCTAGGAATAATAGAGCCTAATGTTAAGTGTGAGGCTTGCATTTTGGGCAAGTAACATAGGCAACCCTTTCAATCTGGAAACTCTACAAGTTAAAGGGCACCATGGGAGCTAATGCACATGGATTTGGTAGGCCCTATGCAAACCATATCTATTGGTAAAAGCTAATTTTTTATGAAGTTCATTGATTATTATATTCGTAAGACATGGGTCTATTTTTTGCAACATAAGTCTGAAACATTTGATAAGTTTTTGATGTTTAAGGCTCAAGATGGAAAGGAGAGTTGACATTTTATCAAGGTCCTAAGGCTAGATTGAGGAGGAGAGTATACCTCCAATCAGTTTGTAAATTTTTGCAAGCAAAATGGCATCAAGAAGGAGCTAAGAGCCAGTTATACTCCACAACAAAATAGAGTGGCTGAGAGAAAGAATGGGGCCATTGTGGAGATGGAAAGGAGCATGATGAAAGAGAAAGGACTCCTAATTAAATATTGGGGAGAGTTTTTATCAAAAACTATATATCTAATAAATAAAAGTCCAACAAAGATGGTCCAAAAAAAATCCCTCAAGAGGAATTAACAAAACACAAGTGGAGGGTTGAGTACTTAAGAGTGTTCAGGTGTGTGGCATATGCACACGTGCTAAAGAAAAGAGGTAGAATTTGGATGACAAGGGTGAGAACTATATTTTCATGGGCTATGATGAGGAGTCCAAAGCCTACAAGCTGTATAATCCAGTCACCAAGAAAATCATCACGAGTAGAGACGTGGAGTTCCTAAAGGATGAGGCATGGGATGGAGTGATAGTTTCTAATAGCTCAGAACCACTCCCAATAGCTCTTGAAGAAGAAGAAAGAGAACAAGAAGAGTAGAAAGAAGAGCCTGTATTCACTCTTGATAGCTCTAAACAAGCTCTTGAGAACTCCTGATGGCTCTTGATGGCTCCTGACATAGGTAGATAGTCACAAAAATCCATAGAATTGGCCACAGAGAGCTCCTAATAGCTCTTGAAAGCTCCTAAAATGAGCAAACAGAAAGGAAAGTAGTTAGAGATAGCCAAAAAATTGGCTCTTGAGAGCTCCCAATAGCTCTTGAACCAACCTATTCAGTAGAGCAGTAGCAATAGTGAAAGTTCAGACCCCACTCTCATCTCCCTAATGCCAAAGAAGACCAAGAGTCTAAGGGAGATCTACCAAAATGAAAGGTATGATGAAGAATTTGATGAGAGTGTGAATTTGACATTATTTTCTCATAGTGATCTAGTTTATTTTGAGGATGTTGTGAAAGAGGAGAAATGGTGTGAGGCCATGTATGAGGAGATAGATGAAATAGAGAGGAACAACACATGGGATTTAATTGATTTTCCTCCCAACAAGCAAGTTATTGGGGTGAAATGGGTCTACAAGACCAAGTGCAATGCCAAAGGAAGGATAGAAAGGCATAAGGAAAGATTAGTTGTCAAGGGGTACAAACAACAGTTTGAGAGAGATTATAATGAGACATTTTCCCCTGTTACAAGGATGAAGACTATGTGGGCAGTCATAGCAATTGCAGCCCAACACAAATGGAAGGTGTTCCAAATGGATGTGAAGTCTACCTTCCTAAATGGAGTGTTGAAAGAGGAAGTTTATGTGGAGCAACCATCTGGATATGAAGTTCTAGGTCAAGAAAACAAGGTGTATAGGCTGAAGCAAGTTCCACAAACATGGTACAACAAGATTGACTCATATTTGATGAGCAATGGCCTTATCAAAAGTGATGGTGAGCCCACTCTTTACATCAAGGCCACAAATGGTAAGATTTTGATTATTTTCTTCTATGTTGATAATTTAGTTTTCACTGGGGATGATGATTTCCTCATTGTTGATTTTAAAGAGGCCATGAAAAGAGAGTTTGAAATGACAGATTTAGGTCTCTTGAGATATATTCTAGGAATAGAAGTAAAACAAATGCATGATGGTATATTTATCTCTCAAGAAAAATATTCAAATGAAATCTTGAAGAGATTTAGGATGCTTGAAAGAAACCCTGCCCCAACTCAAACAACCATAGGTATAAAGTTGAGAAAGTAAGATTGCAACAACAATGTGGATCTAACCATGTTTAAAATTTTGGTTGGAAGTTTAATGTACTTGACTACAACTAGGCCTAATATAATGCATGGAGTGAGTCTTATTTCTAGATTTATGGAGACTCTAGACAAGAGATACCCATTGGGAAGTGAGTAATAGAATCCTAAGGTATGTGAATCGCACCAAAGGATATGGTATTTTGTACACAACAACAAATGAGTTTGGGCTGGTTTGATACATAGATAGTGATTAGGTAGGAAGTTTGGATGATAGGAAGAGCACATTGGGCTATGTGTTTCATTTGGGATTGAGAGCCATTTCATGGGCTTCCAAGAAACAACCCATAATTTCCCTATCAATAGTTGAGGATAAATATATAGTAGCAAATGTAGCAACATGTCAAGCTATTTGGCTGAGAGGAATCTTGGTAGATTTGAGAGAAGAATAAGAGGATGAAACAAAAATATTTTGTGACAATGTTTCATTAATAATTTTGATGAAAAATCTCGTGTTTCATGGAAGAAGCAAGCACATTGAAATTAGGTATTATTTTATTAGAGATTTAGTTGAAAATGGTGAAATTAAAAAGACATTTTGTAGTTCTGAGTAGCAACTAGCAGAAATATTCACCAAGACTTTGATTAGGGACGATTTCAAGCACCTAAGGAGTAGATTGGGAATTGTTGATTTGGATCAAGATTGGTCTTGTTTCATCAGCTCAGGACCGATGGGGAGTGTTGGAAAATTTATTTCTCCTAGAGCCTCCTGCTCTCATGTTAGACCCCTAGTTGTTTCACCTACCCGTCAGGAGCCCCTTTCTTCAATGGCATTTTTTTGGGATCTTCATCCTTGCTACTCCTGACAACTTCAAAATTAAATATGGTAGGAAATTTTGAATTCCCAATTTCTGGTGGTAGGTAATTTTGAATTTTTGGGAGAGAATGTTGAAGAGACAAAATGAATGAATGTTGATAGCTGAAAGTCAATTGGAAAGACTTAGTTTTAGCATAACAGTCTGAGAAGAGAATGTTTTTGTTCTTTATGTGATTCAGATAAGTCTGTACACAAAAACAACTATATTTAGTTTGTTTTTGTGATTGAGAAATTATTGCTCCTTAAAGAGTTCTGTGTAGCTCCTAACAGTGAGCTCTAAGTAGCTCCTAAAGGTTGTCTATCTGTGTGAGCAACTCATGAAAGCTCCCAACATCTTGAAATTTGTAGCTTAGAGTTTTTTTTTGAGTTTTATGTTTAATCTTTTAAGTATTGTCATTTCCAATTTAATGAATAGAAATAAAATTTGCATGTCTTCAAGTTGATTCCAAATTTGTTTTGTATTCCCCTTTTGATTGGGGAAACATATCAACAACTCTATGTTATTCTATGCATTAAGAAATTTTTGACACTATCATCTTCATATTTTTCATCTCTATGAATCCTTTTATTTATTTATAATTATCCATATATGTGCATTCCATTGAACCTTCACATTACTAGAATGCTATGTCTATGGAAATATTCTAGTGGTGTCCATGTCTAGTGGGTTGTCTCGCAGTGATCTTATCATTTTGAGGCTCCACTAATAGTATGGAAGAAATTGAAAGCATGATCTTAAGGGGGGAGATTTTTGCTAGAATCCCATGATTACAAAATTTCTCATAGGCTTGGGCCTTACTTTTGGCATTTTGTCTAATATATGATATCATTAGTGTTCTGAAGTCCTTCAAATGTGAATTTTGTTGAGCATGTGATCCTTTAAATGTTTAGCCATTGGTTCTAAGTTGGTGATTTATGTATTATCATTCTTGCTTTCAAATTATTCATATTTTGGTAATCTTTATTTCCTTTTCTAAACTTCCATTAATTTCCCCCATCTTCATAGAATTTGTGCCATCATTTCTTGTGTTTTTTGGCTTTGGTTAGATTCACCTTGTTGTATTTCTATCTCCATGCATACTCTACATTTCCACAGCCTCCTAGTTTCTTTGGATATCTATGAATTTCGGTTTTCTATTTCTAAGTTGTAAAATTTTGTAGGGTGCAAAAATTTTCCCACTATTGGAATATGGTCAAGGGCGCATCATATTTTTTCATCAGATAGCTATCACTAAATCCCCATATATCCTTTCTTAACAAGATTTCATACACCATTTTCTGCAAAAATTTAAGGGATGAAATATCTACAACCATTTGGAATCCCTCATATTTCTACAAATCACCTGCATCCATAAATCCAAAAGAGTCATGAAATTCTACTATTTATTAAGATGATTATGTGTTTTTGTAATTATCCCAACCATCTAGTTAACTCTACCATCTAGCACCTTGATAAATCCCAACTCTCATACCATCTTCAAAAGCTACTTGAAAATAAAATTATGGGGATTGATTAGTCATTATAGTGTGCATGTGATCTCATTAAAGACTCAAAATTTTAAATGATTTATCTCTTCACACTTAAGTGTCCTGAGATTTCAATTCATAAATTTGTCACCTTATTATGTCAATTTTAAATTGTTTCTTAAATTTTGGAATCTATTATTACCATGGGTTTGAGATCCATATTTTTCTAGGTCAATATGGTGTCGACAAGTATTTAAAACATTTAGAAATGATTAGGAATCTAAGGTCCTGTCACATCCATTTCCCTTCATAAATGTTGTCATGGTTGTTGGCAGAGTACATGGCATCTAGCTAATTAGGGAGATAGGTTAAGGGGCACCCTATAATAGTCACATCTTTATAAGAAACTAGGTATTGATATATGTATGTAATAGATGATATAATAGAAAGTAGTAGAAAGATAGATAAGATAGAAAAGACTACATTATGAAGTAGAGATTAAGATCTTCTTATGTAATAATTAGCTAAATATATGGGCATTTGCACTAAGATGGGGCACAAAAAACTGGGAAAATTATAAAAAATGAATAAAACATGTTCATGCTTATAAGAAATTAAAATAACAGGATCATGTTATGGATCAAAAAATCCAAGCCATAACATGATCGTGTTATTTAAGAAAAATAACATGCACACATTATTATTTTTTTTAAATGCGTATGCATGTTTATTAAATAAAAATGTGTACACATTATTCTCAACAAAGTTATAAAAAAAAAATACTTTCCATTTTTCTCACCCACGACTTGTGTTTTAAGTAATTGTTTTGCTTCCCTCAATTTAGCATAATGTGAACATGTTTTTCTCTCCTCCAATCTTGCTTCACAATGCCATGTTAGAGAAGAGGTAAGTAGTTTTTTATGATTTTGATTTAAATTTTATTTGCATTAGGAAAAATCAACTATTTTTATCAATTTCATTTTTTTTAACTATATAACAAATCATGGAAACCCTAAGCCACAAGAAAATTTAAATGATGAATTGCTTGAGGAAAACCCTAGGACACTTGACCCTCCTACACTTCCAATAAACCTTGGACAAAGCCAAGAGGATTTTTTAGGGAATTTAGAGTGAAACAAAGTTTCAATTCATGAATTAGTTTCAAGATTGAGGGGCTCAATATCAAATGAGCATCACAAATTGCTTGTCTCAACATTGGAAGCCATGTTGATGAATTTTGACACTATCAAAAATCAAATAAAATAATTTAAAAATTATAGAGATTCAGGTTGTTAATATTATGGGTGATCCCACAAAACTAGTTTACAATTCAGTTGAGGAAGGAAAAATGCAAAAAATTCCCCCATGGAGAAAATTTTAGGTTTTGAGGGGTTAAAACGAACTAAGGGTTCAAAAGAACCCAAAGGGGCTTCACTTGAATGCCCCTTCAAGTGAACCATGTTCAATTATGGAACACACATTTTCACATTTCCAAAATGGAAACAAAAGAAAAAAATTTAAAAAAGGAGGGTTCTCTCGAATCCCCCTTCGATCAAACTCCCCTTCGCTAAAAAGGTCAAGGGGGTTTGCTTGAAGGGGGCTTTGAGCTAACCCCCCTTTTTCCCCCTTCTCCCCCTCTTGCACCAAATTTATACAAAAAATTTCCCTTCAAAGGTCGGGCTGAGAATGAAAATGGAGGAGACTTCACATATCCAACTAGATGATGGTAGTCCTTAGAATGAACTATCCATCGAATATAATTTTAATATGTTTTGGTTTTAATTTGTATTTTTTGTTAGTTTGATTAAACATAGGTCTTTCATCAAAAATCAAGCTCTCTATTCTACACATTGGAAAAAATAGCAGATTATCAAAAACAAATTGAAAAATATCAGTGCACTAGATATTGATGTCCCTAATTGAACAAAAGAAAAATAATTTTTTATACATTAAAAAAAAGTTATGTTTTAGCCAATGAATCATGTCTAAATTATAATTGGTTTGACTTTGAAACTTAATTAATAAAAAAAAAAATCAATGAAATGCTATGACACCAACTCCATGCACTAGATATCGTAATTACAAATCTAAATTCAAAAAAATTAGAATCTTATCCTTCATGGAAAAAAGTTGTGTTAGCCAATGACAACACTCTTTAAAAAGGGTGTTTACTATTAATAACTAGTTTTCAAAGGAGATGAAAAAGAAATGCAATCTGATTCCAAAATTTTTGAAAAAAATATATTTAGAATCTACAAAAAAAATATCACAAATCACTAGTTTGCATCATTTCCAAATTCCTCATGTTTTACCTATTATAAGTTCTTGGAAGTGAAGATTTAGTAAAAAAAAATTCAGTTCAATGTTCGGTTTAGCCAAAAATTGTAAACAACTATTGTGGGATCACCCTTATACAACAGAATTGTCCTATGATGTGAAAAATAAAGAAATAAGAAAATAAAGCATATGTTTTCTTTTTACGGATCCTAAAACCTATCAACATATTCCTCAAATTAAAAGAGGTTTCCAATACATTGGTGTAATCATCAGAAGATTAGAAATAGGTTTTGGGATAGGTGGTGGATGGCCTTTTACCAACCTCGATGTTATAATTATGAGGTTGCACTATATTTTCTAAGAAAAATATACTGTGAGTTTATCCTTCATGAAATACCCAATTACTTCAATATGAAGGTGTTTCAGGGTAGAGGTGGAGGCTCATAATAAAGTAGACTAGGAGCTTGTTGGGTAGATAATCGTGTAAATTGAATAGGACTAGCATAAAGTCCTATTTATCATGTGATAGTTCCAATAGCCATCAAGGAGAGTATGGATGTGCAGACTCTCCATGCAATTTATAGACCGATAGACGTGATTATAGAGCATGACACACAAATATTCAAGCCTTTTTCCTCATAGGATGATGCACCAACTCAACCATCTAGCTCTAGTGCCCCTAGCACTCATAAATGCCCAAGCTATTGTAATCTATTATTTGGGAGAGATAGAGATAAAGAGGGTGCCTATGGTTCCACCTCCCATGTGTGTTCTCATTGTCAATATAGATGTCATGGGAGTAGTATTTCTCATCAAGGTGGTGTATCAGATGATGCGGTGATGATAGATGAGTTGCTGAATGAGGTGTATGCTAGTCAAATGTAGGTATGTTGATTTGACTATAATATTTTATCTATTAAATACTTAAAATTTTAAATGTAAATAGGCTTTTAATTATAGAATTGAGTTAAATTGATGCAAACATTATGCATTTCAGGGTGTAATGCTAGAGCTTGGTACATCATCAAGAATTCTTGCAACAACACGTGCAGTTGCATCTGTAATCCAAGGTAAAAATAATATAATATTATCAAAATAAAATAATAATTTATATTCAAATTATTTTTTAATAATTTAAAATACATTTTTTATTGAATTGGTGGGCATGGTGTTGATGGTGATGTAACTCATAGCAACAGGGCAAAAAAATTATTCATAGAAAAACTGCGAAGAGCATATCCTTCTTGAAAGACTTAACCAAAGACAACCTTAGGAGATCCATATGATAGGATAAAGGTTGGATCAATTCAATCCCAAGTCTCCGGTAGTCAGGTCTTGACAATACTAGGTTCACTTCACAATATGATATAATGTCATTGTTAATCTCAAAAGGACTATGTTTGTTTGAAATCATATGTATTATACACTGAATTTTCAGTTAGAATCTAAAATAGTATCATGAAATCAAAAGATTTGAAATAATATTTCATGAACATCAACAATCTTACTATCACTTAAGTAGATTTAGCTTTAAGCATTAAGCAATTTCATAGCAAACCAAAGATTTTTAAATAATTTCCATCCATTCATCTATTTTTTGAAACATTTTCTAGAATTTAAAAATCTATTCTAAAATAAAGTATAGGAAATACTAAAAATTAAAATTTATCTTGGTTATTCTCTATGCATGCCTCAAAGAGTTAACCAAATAAAAGAAAACTGCTTTATACTTCACTAGATTGTTTCATAGCTACATATAAAATGGTGCGAGCTTTTAAAGAGAGTGGTTTTAGTTTGGACATTGAGTAGGTTCTGTATACACCCTTAAATGATGAAGCACACAATCTTGTTCGACTGAACTAACAAAATCAGCTACAAAGATTCATGAGATAGGTAGCTATCAAATTGGATTCAATATTGATTAATATCTACGTGCATACAAGTTTTTAGACCAAAATGATTCAAAAAACAAGATAAAAGAACAAAACTTAGAGAAGTTTTGGCTCTTCCGAAATCCATAAATTCTAAACTTAACTTAAAAAGAAGTATCCTCTGGACTTTTATAGAAGTAAGGCACAAATAGGATAAGAAAAATATTTGAGAGGAAATCCAAGGGATGAATCACATCAAGGCATACAGAATGTAGTGATTGGTAAGAGAATTACAATCAAAGCCAATGAAGGTCAACTCCAATCACTCGTTGAAGCACTTTGGGCTTTAATGTTTTATTTTTGTTAGGAAAATAACTTGAATCAGGATAATGTGCAAGAAATCTCCCATATATTTAGAATGATTACTTTAACATCTTGTTCCTACACTCTACTCTACTTCAGGCTTACTACTCTTGGGAATGGGATTCCCCAAAGATTGGAATTTGTCTCAACTGCATGTGCAATACTAGGATTTCCAACATTTTGCTGGACTCAAAGCCCTTTGCCTTATAACGTCCCAGAGTATGCAACCCGATCTAGATATGATTTTATCCATGATTCAAATTTTCCTAACCATCCATACCTGAACTCTGCATCTCCTACAATCACAAATTCCACTCATTAAATCCCTTTTAAAAGAAAGAAAACATTTATAAACATGTCATGTAAATAAAACCATTATTCAATTGTTATCACATAAATTTATCATAAATAACACATTTTCTAGCATATCACGAATCCTTGCATGATTATTTATAAATACCAGATTACCAGACTATCAGAATAATTAGATAACCATAAGATTTTAAAATTTTACTTTACATCACTACCTAGTACTTGATACCCAGTAATCGGCTTTGCCCATGATTTTTCTCTAGACTTCGGTTTTACCGAAACTTCCATTTTACTAGACCTCAGCTATCAGACCAGAACATTCTACTCACATTTGCATTACCTTTTTCCTTTCTCAAATATTCCAATTTCCCAATATCTGGTGCCTTAAACACTACTTTACAAAGTACTCTTTTATTAAATATTTCTCTTTGCTCTTCACTTCTGGTGATCTTTTCAACTCGCTAGTTCCTTCCATAAGAGGTAAATTTTTTGCTTGGGTCCCCAAGTATTACATCCTTGGGGTGTGTTGTAAGACCACACAACAAATTGCAACCAATAAAACTAAATTTAAACCAAAACTTGAGATAAAATCACTAGTTGTAAATTATAATTTATGCGTATTTTAAAACAATAACTTTTACCTTTACCTAGATTCTAACATAAAATAGTAAAACTACCCCAGAAACATCCATGTGTGCTCTAATTAATTCCAATTTTAAGAATTCAGTGAAAAGAATCAATTCATTTACATTGAACTACATAATATGGCAATCCTCCAAAACCAACCAAGGATAAAGCCTTGTTTCTAGTCAAGCATCCATAGCCCTGACAAGGTTATCTCCATAATCCCTCCCAAACATAGCTCTACTTCCAACCACCTATAGCCCCAGTAGAGATATTTTGATAGCCTAAAGATTTGATTTTTTTTTAGATATTGCAATGATAGCTCAATTTCTCTTTTGATATTTCAATAATAGCTCATTTTTCAACTTGCAGGCAATGAAGCCCACCATTAGGTTGGGAATTATAGTGGTAGTGAAGGTTACCTTTTGATTTTTCACTCAATGAAAATCCCTTCATCAATTCAATACTTCCCAAAAAATCATTTAATAATTCCTTGTTGGTGCATATCTCTCACTAAATTTTACCAATTTATGCCAAATCCTAGCTAACTATAACTCACTATATGTTAGAAAATATACATAAATTAAAATTTAGTAATGAACAATTTAATCACCAAATTTAAATCTAAATCTAGAACCATTAGTCAACACCCTTCCGATTAAATTCTATGGCAACCGCTAAATACACGGCTAGGTGGCTTTAGAATAGTGGTTTACAATTTATAAGAGGAAGGAAATTTCACTTTTTTCCCTTTCACCATATTCAATGGGTTCGGTCAAACCAAATGGTTCAACCAAACCTCATAAGGGGTTCGACCAAACACATATGTTCTATCGAACCCATACAACCTAAATAAAAAAAATCATATTTAAATTGGTTCGGTCGAACATAGGTTTGACTGAACCCCTTAAATATGACAAAAACCAAAAATTCTCTCATTTTCAACTGTCACTTTTACTTTCTAATTTTACCAGTCACTTTCCCTGGTGCATGTGGCAAACCGAAAGCATGACGGTGACCAAACAGAGTTTTTTTTTTGGCGAAAGCAAATTTAAGTTCGTCTCTCCAAAGTTCATCATTCTGGTTTGCATATTGAGCACTATTGGGCACTATTGAGCACTAGGTATTTAAAATTTGATTTTTTTAGAGTTCAAAATACATCTATTTGTTTAATTTTGAAAGCCTAAATGCAATTTTTTTCAAATTTGTTGAATTCAAATTATATTTGTTTGAAAGTTTTTAAAGCATTTTCAACATACAATATTTTGCTTACCCATTTTGCATACATTTTTGTCTTATGTAAATGAAATATGCCTTCCCATTTCAATAATCAAAGCTATGGATAAATAGATTTAAATTTAGTTGCAAGAAAAATGTATAAATTATAAATTTATAACATAATTATGTACATAGGAAAATCCTCTTGGAAGAAAAATCCCACAACCAAAAACATGAACCAATTATATTATTTGATAATAATATCATTTACAATAAAATATTCATGTGCATACCCTTATAGTAGTATCATAAACATGTGAATATGGAGTAATTTCTAGTAGCATGGTGATACCTACAAAATCATTATGCTTTCTCCATCTCAACCATGCATAAATAGAAAAAAAATAAACCATAAAGAAAGTGTGGTTTAACCAAAGCCATGAGCCAAAATAATGACCTAAGAATGGCACCAAATTTGGCACAAATTTCAACATCATATTCCTTGACATGGTTTATAGGATGTATTTAAAAAATTCTTTACATCTTGTAAAAAAAAACAAATCCTCCTCCTCATAACCGACACTCCATTTTAGACATATTCAAACCCATTATTTAAGATGATTTTGATGATTTTCATAATTCTAATCAATATTCTAGTGTAACCCCCCTTTTTCATTCTCTTATGTGTCATATAACATTTCATAAGTAATTCCCATCTTACAATTTCATACAATGCTCTTACAACTTTTTAAATATATAAAAAGGACAACCCTAGTTCAATTAGGATTATTTAATTATTATCACCTACATCCATTCATTACATGTTATTAGTTTTTAGTTGCACACATTATTAGGAAATATGCATTGTCTAAGCAATTGGGGTATATTGCATGTTTGAGAGTGTTTTCCTTGATCTTTTATCTAGTTAAATTAATATCCTTTAAAATCTTGTTTTATGGAGTTTTCATCTTAACTCTAATATGACTAGCAAATAAAATGACGATTGAATCATTTTTTCATATAATAGCTAATGACAACCATATAAAGAGCCACATTAAAGAAGATGAAAAATAATGATCACTTGAGACTATGATTTAGATACATATGTTGGTAAACAAGATATTTTTCTAAATTGATAATTACATATTGATGCACCTCTCCACCCTAAATATCCTCACTTGTTGGCTAGTAATTTATATAATGTATTAGATGGCTATCCTTAGGGAATTAATACTAGATTCATAATATTACCACTCTAATGGATTTTAATAATGTTGTACCCTCTATGCATTCATCTACCCTTCATCCTCTTATAATGATTCCTCCTATCATACTATAGTTACCACTTCCATGGGATCCACCACCCATGTCCTACGGCCTTTCTCTCCACTAGTATTTTTCTTATCTCCCATCCTTTTATATATGTTCACACCATTGTTACTACTAGCACTATCCTATATAGATATGTTCTTCATACCATTCCTCCTTATCCTATGAAAATCTAACCTTATAGTGTAACTTCTCCTTCCATTACCATGTCATTACCTTTCTAGACCTTCCCCTCTTTATACATTCTCCTTTTTATCCTACACTATTCTTACCACTAATATATCCCTATACCTTGGATATACTATTGAAGAAATTTAACTGACTTTCAATATCGCAAAAATTAGACAAATATTTTTAAACGTAAAATGTGTATAATAAAGCACAATCTATGCTTCCTAATTCAACTTCACTAATATCTATCAAATGAACTTAGGTTCATTACAATAAGATAATAATATAGCCATAATTAGTTGTCAAGATAATGGTAAAGTTTTCAATAGCCATATTTATCCTTCCACATGCCACTATTAGACATACACATAAGATTCATTAGGAAAAGTGGATGTGTGGATATGTGGATATGTGTCAAAAAAATGCTTTGATAAGATGTGTGTAAGGAAAAAATGGAGTTCAAGTGTTTGATTAATGTCTATATAATAGGTCATAAACTCTAGGGGAATTATTACCACTTTTCACAATATTGCACCATATATATATATATTCAAAATGAGGCAAAAAATACAATAGGAATAATATGGATATGCAAATTTTATCATTACATTTTTTTCCACTTTAAGATGCATGTGAAGATTTTAAAATAATTGTGCATCTCAATTTATGTGGTATTCACAAACATGTATGGAAAGTAAATATTTAGACATCAAAAAACATGAAAAAGTGGTTTGTTGTCTTGTGCACAACACATCCTTTTTCTTTTGAGAAAATTATCTATCACTTTGTAAAATCCTTGCTATGTTGAGATTATTTAATTTTTTTCCTCCATATTTGTAGTCCTTTTTATTTCTAGAAATATAATTTATGACATTTTTTCTTAATAAACAACATATGAATAAATTTTACATGGTTGTAAATTTTACACATGGTTTTATGCAATCTCATATATATAGTACGTATGGTTGTGATTACAATGTTTATATTGTGTTTAGATTTGGTTTTATATTATCCTTCCAAAAAAAAATTGATGTTTATAATATTTTGATTTACCTTTGGATTTTGTAGACACTAAATCTCACATACACTTGAATATCCATACCATGGTCCCCACCCGAACACCTAACATCCACTTATTAACAAAATTCATGATACCTTAATTCCTACACTTTATCAAAATCAAATTAATTTTTTTTTCAGACCTAAAACGATCAAGGCCTAAACTAATTAAAATATTTATTTTAAAAATTTCCATAGTAAAGTACAAAATAGAGAAGGGCATGTCAACCCACAAATCATGAAGGTGTAGGGACAAAACCAAGAGACCCATCAAATAGGATTGTAGCAATCATATATAGACAAAATTTATTAAGAAAACCTACCATAAATGAAAAAAAACCTAAAAAGAAGACATATATTACATATTTTTTGAGTGCCCATATATTACATATATATAGCAAAAACTAGCAGAGGGTGAGGGACATGAGTGAGGAGAAACAACATTTCCTTATGCGCCTCCATTGTTTCTCCATACAATAGAGCACCCAATTCTATTTTATGTCCATTGATTGTATTTTCCACTAAAGATTCATCCCATTCTTGCAAGGTTCATTTCAAAGAAATTCAAACACAAAGGAAACTAGAGTTTTCCTTTAAAACTTTGTGTCTAAGCAAACACCCAACAAAATATTTTTCATTATGTAAGTCATCATCTTGAATGGCATTGTTTAGGGAATGGTCCAAAAAGAACTTATAAAACATAATCCACTACAAACTAAGCAACTAAACCATAATTTTGAAGAAGATCCATAGCATTAAACAAAAATAAAGACACTACCTAAGAGAGACATTAACTAGAGAGTTTCGTATAGAATTTAGTCACCTACGGTCACCCAAATTACTAACTCCACACGCCAGCAATCAATCTTGAAAAATTTCTTCAGCATTTTGAAAAAAAAGTCCCAAACTCTAAATGTACTCCCTTTTTGGGATGGGATGAATGCTCTCCTATTGATCAAATCGGCCTCCATTGTTACTCAAGTAGAATAAATTAACCAAATATTTAAATGAATCATTCTCTCACAAATCTTGAAATAAATTAAAATAAATCCAAGTAAATCTATTATTCCTAGATAATTCAATGAAAATTATGATAAATTAGTTTATATATCAATCAAATTATTTAACATCTTTAATCAAATTAGATAAAAATTGAAAATAATTCAATCAATTCATTGATCAAAATAATTAAGAAATTTCATTAAATAAATAAATTAGTTAATTAGGTAATAATAGTAGCCACATTTTAATTGGGTTTTAAACTCATGATACATGATCAAATCCTAGCAATTTATCCATCATATAAAAAATCTATAAATTGAGATCAAATCCATCATTTCATCGTCTCAATTTTGAGCAAGTATATTTTATCTAGTTGGGCAATAAATGTTTTATCATTTGCAAGATATATCCATTTGTCAATATGTATTTCATTATAATTTTAGTTCATTTTTTGTGTAATTCATCTTTTCACTCTATTAGAGGTGATTTTTTAATTCAATTTGAAGTCAACATTTATTTTCCTCAATGTCTCATTTATTTAAATTCAATGCTTACAAATTGACATGCTTGGTGGGATGCAAACCCACAAATGCTCGGTTACATTTTATATTTTATACTATTAAAGTATTTGATTTATGCTTTATTTGTTATTTAATCTATGTTGATCACATTTTTCTATAGAAAAATTTGATTCTTGCGTTAAGAAAAGACAATTTCATTATTTTTAATGTTTTTATTGGAATAATGTTTGAGATTCACGAGCTTATTTTCTAAGGAGTTGAGTGGTTGGTCTATTTCTCTCTGATTTAGTTCCCAATACAAGAAATATAACTATATATTTCTTATTATTATTTTCATCGTTTCATTTAAAATTTGAACCATTTAAGGATGCTATGTTATAGATTATAGTTGTCTTCCAATTCTTTTAAATTGTTAATGGTATGAAAATATTATTGATGAGTAGATGAATTATTACAAGTTCTATTTTAGATTTGTATTCCCTTTATCTAGATATATTATTTTACCAAAGTCTCATTGCTTTTTAGTGTATCAGTATATATATAACATGGAAATGCAGATCATGTTCCACCCGCAAGATTCTTTGTTTTGCAAATACTAGCAATGAGATAAAAAATTTGAGATTCATTACACAGGTAAACCCGAGGATATATAGTGAACCATGGCTATTAATATTGCATAGTCTAGAAAAACTAAAAGATGAACTTGAGAGGACTTGTGCATATTCCCCAGATAGAGTGACTGCTATTCTTTCCTGCATGCGGGAAGAATTACATGGTGATGTTCCCCCTAAACAAATACAAGATAGTGTCACCAAAGAAATGATAAAAGCCACTTGTTTTCCATTTTATCAAAATGTGCGTAAGGTTAGGGGATACTAGGTCACTAGATGTGTCAATCATGCTATGGCCTCATTGATCTACCCATGATTTCTCACAGCACATGGTCTATACCCAAACAATGACCGTGATTCCATTGTATTTTGTTCAATGGCTATATGTTGAGGTCCATTTGGGCCTCAAAGTTAACTACCTGGACATTCCACCATATGCTGGTCAGGGGCATGGTAGGATTACTGATAGTCCCACCTATCATCGAGCAGATAGACCACCCCTAGTGTTTAGGGTATTGGTTGGTGATAGGTCTCCTACT
>VDFB02047230.1:387279074-387300327 GCA_007258455.2 Sequoia sempervirens
GATCACCGAAAAAGGGAAAAATCAATGAAAAAGGAAAAATCCGATTTGGTAGAACTTAAAAATCTGGAAGCTTCTAAGCTTGGTAAAAAGTGGGTTCGGATGGGTATTTCAGTATGATGAAAAACGCGATTATTCGCAAGATTGTAATAAGGTTTTACTGGATAATAAAAGTATTGGATGGCTGCGGTTTGGTGGATGTAGCCCAGATTGGGTGAACCACGTTAAATTTCTATGTTATGATTTATTCTGTGCATGATTTAGTTTCTCTATTTTTGTTTATTAAATCTGCATTTAATTGTTAGATCTGCCATCTCTAACCCTAACAATCAGGTTGTGTGAAATCAGCTATGGTTATGGTCATAATGGAGTGGTTTGTAGGATCTGAGGTGTGAGGTGGGTCAATGATGATACTGTCCTCATGATGATCTTGTTCGTTTAGATTTGACTCGGTATCACTAGAATCATAGTTGATTTGTGGTTCAAATTCTTGTGGTTGGGAACCTGACCCTTCACCTTCAATTAGAGTTGGGGCGTACTGGTGTATTACATCAACCTCTTTATCTCTCTAGAATTCATCATTATAAATGGTGTCCCATTCTTATTCAACAGAGTCTATATCATAATTGTTCTCGAAGAAGTTTTGAACTGTTGTTAAACATGCTTCTATGCCTTCTTTCAATGCGAAGACAACACCATGTAGTTGTTTGAATGTGTTTTCTTTGGAGTGAGTGTCATAACCTAATCTCGTTTTCTCTTTTGCAACAAGTCCATGGAGGTGAATAGGTTCAACTACTCATTTCCTCTTTCCGATAGGACCTTTATCATAGCCCATCTTCTGCATGATTAAGTACCCTTTTCCATATTTGTCCGTGGGTAGTTTAACATTAAAGCCTGCTTCATCTTCATCTTTATAGAGCTAGTTTTGAATTTTTGTATCCTTAGGATTTCCCATGGGGAATTTTTCTTTGATGAATTGTCCATTAAATTTTGTGATTGGCCCTATTGGTGTTTGCTTTGATGTTGATGCTATTGATATTTGATGTTCCCTAATAGACAGTTGTCCATGCGATCGAGGTGATGTAGGTAAATTGGCAAGACAAAGAGAGTATTCTCCAACTCCATGATCCTTGAATTTCATTTTTTTGTCAAAAGTATTGGTCAATTGACTGATTTGTGTGTCAATCTTTAGAGAGGTACTAGCATGAGCTTCTCGATTATTAGGAACCAATGTATCCTAACTAGCTTTTATGTTGGAACAATTTTGAATATTAGAATTATCAGTAGGTATCATGATTTCCTGTACATCATAAGGAAACTTAAGACATTGATGATAGGTTGATGGGATAGCTTGCATTTCATGGATCCAAGGATGACCTTGTTAGTGCCATTTCTGGTTCTCTCATTGTCTAGTTGTGTACTCTTATTTTTCATGATAAAACTATAGCTATGGGGTGTGTTTCATTTTGGCACATGGGTTAAGTGGGATCTCACAAGGGTTGAGCTCAACGTACCATGTCTTCATGTCTCAGTTGGCCAAATTTTCCTTTTCTTCCTTGCCTTGTGTTTTTCCTTGTCTGGCAGAGTCAGGATCAGAGTGAAATCAAGATCAAGATTTTGCCTTTCGCTCCTATTTTGGGTTTCATTTAGCCTCTGGTTCCATGCCTTTGCTTTTCCTTTCAACTTTTATTTCCTCTGGCGGGGCGGGATCAGAATGGAAACTGGTTTCAAAACCTTGCTTGTGTTTCACTTTCTGGTTTCATTCTAGCCCTAGCTCTACTTGCGCCAGTTTTCCTTTTGTCTCCACCCCTATGGATTTTTGGTTTTGTTTTGGTTCTAGCTCTACCTCCATGGTCTTTTGTGGAGGCGGGGTTGGGATGGTTTTTAGTCCCAGTCTCTTTTGTTCATTTTTGTTCCTCGCTCTAGCTCTGAATCTGTCTTTTTCCTGGTTCCGGACCTGCCTTGGTCTAGTTCCCTTTTTGCCTATCTTTTTGTTCTTTGACCTACCTGGCCGGTACACATGCAACTTAAGTTCCCCTCGAGCCCCTTTGTCTCATCGTTAACCATCCCCTTGCTACCATTTTCACCAACCCCGCATTGTTTTTGTTGAGACCTTTGGTGCCCGGGATTACCTCTTGGCGACCCCAGCTTGTCTCCCTGAAATCTTTGTCGGCCTATGTTGGTTGAAGTCGGGGAGATGTTTCCCTAACTTCTTTGTGTCTCACCGATGGGCTTTTTCCATCGGTGTGTTGGGGTTCTTGGGATAAGGTCTTAGTGAAGATATATTGTCTCCCTAACTTGAGCACATGGAATGGTTCATCGGCATATCTTCTGGCTGTCGGGCTAGCCTCTTGTTGAGTTTCTGATGTCCCGACAATAGGTGCATTTTGTATTCTATTGGCATATGTTTTGTATTACAGTGGGAGGTCTTGGCGAAGGGGTCGAGTCTTGCCGACATGATTTAAGGTGGCACTCGGCAGGAGTTCTCTCTTCTCTTGGCGACCTAACATGCTTGGTTGTTTCAGCATAACTTTTCACTCTACATAGCGTCTCACTGAGGATTTCATGTTATGGCGATAGGTGGACTATGTCAGTGAAAGAACCATTTTGTCTTGGTGAATGTGAATGACCTCGGATGATTTTCGGTGAAGCAAGGAGTTCTCTACATAACGTCTCGCCGAAGGTTGAATGTTATAACAACATGAGAGTTTTTTCGGTGTAGGGATGGCAGTGTCTTGACGATACATTATGGCTCAAAGTTTTTGGAAAAGCAATGTGATATCTACAAGAGGTCTCCCTGATGACAATATGCTATAGCGATATTCATAAAGGAGAAGGTTGCATCAGCGAAAGAAACATAAAGTCATAGCAACATCTCATAAGGGGTTTCTTTCAAAGGCTCGTCGGTAAGAGTCATTTTCTTCAGGGAGATGTCTCCCCAACCCCGGCTTGTCTCACCAATTATATTAACCCTTTGGTGTGACTCCCTTCGGCTGTAGTATCTTTGCCATGATGTCTAGCCGACCCGATCGTCTCTCCCCAACTTTGTGGTGCTTTCGGTGCAATATGGGGACTTCAACCGGACGTCTCCCCGAGTTCCTTTTGTTTGGCTGATTTGCCCAGTGACTTCGGTGTAACTATTTTTGTCATCTGGAGGTCTTCCTGACACTACTTTGTCTTGCTGACAGTGGTGGCCTATTTCAATGGTCCATGATATTTAAATGACAGTCATCTGATCTCAGTGATCGACGGCGGAGATTCAAACATGCACGCGGCTAGGGTTTGGAGGGTGTTTGCCCGCGAAGACCAAAAGACTTAGAGCATTCATGGCAATAGATGGAGTGTTGCTGGATCCACTAAACCATCATTCATGGCGGTCTTCTGAGATAGGATGGCATGGCTCAAGTATGAGTGCGCAGATTCTATGACGGATTTAATGCTGACTGATAGATTTGTTTTGGTTGCCATGGCTACCCATTTCTGTCTTGCCTGATTTGACCTGATCGAGTCTGCATCATGATTTCTCATGGATTTACCTACATAGAGCATTTAATAAAATCTGATGAAGCTAGTGAGGCTGGTGACATGGCCTGCGAGCTGTGCTGATGGGTCATTTTGTCTGATGACATGTAATCTCATATGGCCGGTTGCTTGTTGCTTCTCTTGTTCCTATAAAGGAGAATTTCATGGCCAGTTGAAGGGGTTCTGAACTTTGGTGTTCTGTTCCACATCTTTCTAAGTCTGGAATAGTCTGGGATAGGCTAGGGTTTAGTCTTGTGTCAATATTGAGTCTGTAGGCTGTAAAGTCTAAATTTCTCTATAAATGCAATTAGTTTGAGCAATGAAAACATGAAGACGCTTGTCTCTCATGCATGTTATCAAACTGTCTCCTTATTTGTGTGCTTTTAATCATTTGAATGAATGCATAAGGTGTCTTTGTTCATCTTCTCATACTTCATGAGACTGTGTTTTTTGTTGATAGGTCTACTTCAAGGAAGCAGTTAAATCCTTTGAACAGATAGCAGTGATTACTTGTTTGCAGGTAGGATTCGGTAAGAAGAGTCTGGTTGCTACAGGAGTTGGATTGTCAGTGTAAGGCACTGATAGTTGATGTAAGGCATCAACAAAAAAATATCCACTGGTTGAGGTCTATTTGCAGGTGATTTTCCCCTTTTGTGTTTGACTCCATGGCCCAAAACTAGGCACTGATCTATCCTGCAGCTTGTTCCTCTCAGAAAACTTTTTAAAATCATTGAATATCTTTTGCTTGATGCCTTGTCCTACCTCCTCGTTGCTTCAAGGTTGAACTAAAGAGAATCTAGCCCCATTTAAGGTCCTCAATGCTTGGCATCAGGAGTCATCTGCTATAAAAAGTAATGTTTGGTCTTCTTTAAGGCATTATGTGGGTAAACCCACCCTGGTTCTGCAGAGCCTAAAGAGTAGAAGATCTCAGTCTTTGACTAAATCTTGTCAGTTGGTCCAGGTCCTTTGAGCTGCCCTTGATTGGAGTTGGCTACTCCATAGGTATAATAGGAGACCAACCTGGTTGCTTCACATTAAAAACAACCAACAGACCCAACAAGATGTTATATGCAAGATCACGGTCTAGTACTTGACAGAAAGTATTCTTTATAACATGGTCAATTGATTGGCAGCATGATTAGACCCTTGGATGCTCTTTCTTCATCATCATAAGCTTTTATGGTAATATTTCTTCTGAAATCAATGGAGTCTTTAGAAAATCCTAAAGCTTTAACCAACTTCATGGTACAAATGTTCAAATCAGCACCTCCATCTATTAGAACTCGTCTGATATGAAACTTGTGAACCATGACTTCTAAGTACAATGATGAATTATGGGGATGAGTTATGGAAGCATCATCTTTTTTAGAGAAAGAAATGCAAGTGGGTGAGGACAAGTGTCCTACCATGGCTTGAAATTGGTTCACATCCAAATCAGTGGATACATTTGTTTCAACAAGGGCTTTTTCGAGAATTTCCTTATGGGCTGGGGAAATCTTCAATATTTCCATAATAGAAATTTGAGCAAGATTTTTTTGAAGTTGATTGACCAAATCATATTGATGTTGAGGTGGAGGTTCAGTAGATTTTGAAGAGGTGCCCTTTAAGACTACTTTAGCTTGCACTTTTTTTATTGCGTTGACTTCTCTATATTCCACCTTCTTGTTGACTATAATAACATTTACCCACTCGTCGTCTATGTAGAGATGATTGATTATATGATCATCATTGATGTGATTCACATTTTTTTCAGAAGACTCACCCTTTTGATAATTAGGCAAAGGATTGCGGAATGCTTGGTAGTCTGCATTGGTTTGTTGATGTCCTATTGTGATGATGTCATTGTCGATTAAGTCTTGAATGGCATTCTTCAAGGCTTGGTAGTTATTTGTGCGATGACCTTTGCACCGATGATAATCACAATACTATGCCTCATTCCATGATGGAGGCTTTACACTGGGTTCATAAGTTCGTTGAGGTGGTAAAGTAATGAAATTTTTGGCCACCAAATCTTTGAATGCGGATTCTAAGGATTGACCCAATGGAGTGAAAGTTCTACTAGAGAAGAATGAAAATCTCTGAGGATTTGAATTCAAGGTGTTCCCTAAAGAATTGTGATTGTTATTGGTTCCTCGGTAACCTTGGTTATTGGAAGTCCCTTGATTGGGAGTAGAGTTTTGATTTATATTGTTCCTCAGAGGAGGAGGATTATTTTTGTGATTTACAATCGAGTTGACATTGTTGTTGCGAATGTTTGGAGAACTGACGACAAATGGCTTGATCGAGGCATGATTCACATCAACAACACCATCATTCACCATATTTTTGTTGTGAGTCCAAAATTTGGACTTGTCCAAATTATTGTGATGGTCAGATGAGCTAGGATTGTCTTTGTCATGTTTTATTATCCCTCTTTTAACCAAAGCATTTTGAATGGTTATGTCATCTTCAATAATTTTCTCAAAAGAAGAAGGACAATGTAAGTTCAAATGATAGATCATTTCTGAATTTAAACTATTAATGAAGGTAACCATCTTTTCCTTTTCAGGAACATGATGTGGATACTTGGCGAACATTCTTCTCCATCTCTGAAGAAATGTAATGAAAGATTCACCAGGTTTTTGTGCAACTTTGCAAAGATCTATCATGGTGATCTGGTGTTGTATGTTGTAGGTATATTGTGATATGAATAGGTTGATCAATTCTTCAAATGTCCTCATAGGAGGTATAATCTTAGATAGCCATTCCATAGAGTGTACCCAAAGGCTCCTTGGAAACAATTGCATCAAGTAAGTGTCTTCATGAGCGAATTCCAATGTCATGTTTTTGAAGTCTCTAACATGATCAATTGGATCTATTTTCCCATTATAGCGATCAAATTTTGGCATTTCACAATGCTTGGGAAAATGAATCATGTTAAGACTTCTATCAAAAGGATAAGGACAAATGTCCTCCAGGGTATATTTATTTGTGGTTGTTCCCCCTTGTAATTATTTAACTTGTCCTTGAAGTGCCTTGATTTGCTGGGTCAAAGCACTAAGATCAGAAAGGGGTGTCTCTTCAGGTTTGTTTTTCAAATTTTCAGTATTAAAGTCATGAGGAAATTTAGCCCCTTGTTCGGCTAGATAGCAAAAATATTTTTCCTTATCTCGCTGCAAGATCTTTTCAATGGCTTTGTGAAATTTTGGATCTTGCTTAGCCTCTCTAAGACATTCCTCATCTTGTTCCTCCTCACTATCTATCTGTGTTTTGTTCATGTCTTTGTATTGGTGGAACGGATTTTCTTCTCTATTATCTGTATCTTTGTCAAAAAGTGGATTTTGATTCATGATGTAAAGAGGATTGTTGCTTTCACCTTCTTCTTGAATGTTTTGAGTATGACCTTCTTGTTGGATTTCGTCCTTCAATTTATTGAATTGGGATCTTGTGAATATAGGCATATGATTTTGAAAATTCTTCTAAACTTAGATCCTAGTTTTGACAAAGTGCGATTATGATGATCTGATAAGATGCAGAATCTTATGATATGATCAAGGATGTTCCTAATTTATTGATTGTGGCTTCCAATTGAAGAAGGATTTCAAAATCCTGTTGGAGAAGTTGAACCAAAAATTACAAAGCTGTTTGAGAGATGCACTTCTTAAAGTTTTGATCTTTGTTTTTCGAAGAAAGGTTCCAAAATCACTGAAGGATTTGATTGGGATGTGAAGGATATTCTATAGAAGGTTGTGGTATGTTGTCAAATTCAAGAGGTTGGTTATGATTATGTCGTTGTGATAGAGCTAATCTCTTATAATAAGCTCAAGAATCTAAGGGATCTACAACATACTCATCAGTGAATCCTCTAACAAAGTCTTGGTATCTGTGAAGAAATCCTCGATAGTGAAGCAAGACTTGTCAACTTTTGTACAAGAATTTTCTCTTTTACAATGTTTTCTTGTATCCTAATGGTTTTTTGGGTTTTTTGATCCTTTTAGACACTGATTTCTTGGGAAATTTTGTTGATCTCCAATCTCTTAGCATGGGAAAAGTATTGGGAATGTAATTGGACAAATGGTATGAAAAAATTTTGAGTGCTTTCAGTTGTTGTTATTCATGTTCATTTTGGATGATCATTCTATTTGAATTAATGTATTGGAAGACACAACAAACATTTTTGAAAATAGTTGTTCTTAAAGCCCTATACTAACATGAAGTGTTTTATCAAGAAAATTCTTTTCAACAAATGTTTTCATAGGTTTTGCACATGAAAAAAAAATCAGATAGACTCACTCTTAATGCTCAAGTAGGTCATTCTAGTAATCAACAGCCTGTATCCTAGAACTGCGTCGACTCACACAGCTGTCACCCCTAAAGGGGTGCCCATGTTTTTGTCTTTTCTATGTGTGTAATCAGAGTTACGGAAGTGGATACCAGATCCCCTGAGCAAATGGTCCTTGGCAGTTATATGGTGAGTGTCTTGGGGGTAGATTCTTCCCTCCCCTTGCACTGTGATTATTAGAATGTTCAGAAATTGACTTTGGTTGGCCACTACACTAGGTTCATAGTAAGGGTTTCCATTTGGTGCGGTAATAATAAAATCCATCAGGAGACCTCCCAACCTTTAGAACAAAGGTTTTGGGGATGGTTATCTTGCACACTACTGGAAAAAGAGGGTTTCCCCAAATTTTCTTTAAATTTTATAGTGGGGCAGAATAGCTTGGCTTTGGCTTGAACCCACTTGAGTCATTCCCGTAGGGTGAGTACTTTTTCCCACTATGGCAGGCTCTCTAAAGGATGCAATTAAAGCAGTAAAATTGCATGAAAGTTAAAAAGGAAAGTCTAGTATTCTGATCACCTAGTTAAGGGGAGAGCATACACCTATTGCCACAGTCAAAGCAACCAAATGTTCATTTTAAAACCCAAATCACAATGATCTAATCTAAGTGAAGATGTTGCTTCAGTAAAAACAAGTTTGTTCAATTTTAACTGCAAGATTATTGTGTGGTGACTATCCTAGATTGCTTCATTTTATCCAGATGTGGCTACCCTAGGATTGCTTCATTTTAAAATTCAGAAAAAGAAAAAGAATTCTGTCTATGGAATGCGTCAGACTCATAATTTTGTATTTTTGTTACAATCCATATGCACCAGAACAGAAGGTATATGCGCCAGAAGATATATGCACTGGAACAGAAACTAAATGCGCTGAAACAGAATCCAAATGTGCCAGAACAAAAACTAAATGCGCCGGAATAAAAGCTAAATGTGCTAGAACAGAAACTAAATGCACTGCAAGAAAGATTTATATGCTCTAAAAATAGTTAATGCGTGCCAAACAAGAAAGTCACTGTATGTGCCTAAACAGTCACTAGATGTGCATAAACATTCACTAGATGTGCCTAAACAGTCACTATATGCACTCCAGAATCCTACAAAACAAGAGTTAAAACCCCATATGTGCCACAAAAAATTTTGAATGCACCTAAACGTCAAATTTTCTTTCGAAAGTTAACTCCAGAACGCAGAAAATTTCAAAACAAACTTGCAGATAATGTTAAATTTGTGGGTTCAAGCCCCACAGTGGGTGCCATTTTATGTGTGTGTGAAATATTGGATCAATTTAAATGAAAATCAAACACATATTAATAAAACATTAAATCAAGAAAGTTGAAAAATAAATAGAATGAGAAAACCGTGATAGCAGCTTCCCCGAAGTCGTTTTATCTTCCTCTAACTTCAGCATCTTGTTGGTTTGCAAATGGCTCTTAGATCAACAGATCAATCTCAACAAAATGATAGCTAAAGAACAAGATTTTAAAGTGCACACTATGCTAAATGCAAAATCTATGCTAATATGAAAGTATGGTTGTGTAAATGCATATGAATGTGTAGGTATATGCATGCATAGTGTGTAAAATAACCAAAGCTTGGATTTGTGCCAGAATTTATAGAGTTTTTTGAATGGATTTGATTGGCTGATTCGATCGACGGCTTGGATTAAGCTTGTTCAAATGGACAGTGGCATATTTTTGAAAGTGGAGAAGAGGATGGAAGGCTTCCCTTTCCATCAATTTCTGTCATTGAGTTTCGAAGGGAAATTTCCATTTCGAAGGATGAGTTGAGAATTTGGAAGGGCGAGTTAGCATGAGTTAGAAATAAACAAATTAAATTTGTTTAATTTGTAAGTGAAGACAAAAATGGAAACTTGCATAATTAAATAAATCATATTTAATTATGTTTTAGAAATGAAATTAGGGTGAGATAGAAAATATTAGATTAAATATTTAATATTTAATTTGAGGATGAAAAGAATATTCCATTATTTGAATATTCAAAAATATTCAAACTTTAGAACAATATGATAATCAAATATAAATAAATTATGAAAATTTATTTAATTTAATTAAGCGGAAGGTGGAAAAGTCAATAATTAAATAAAAATTATTTATTTAATTAAGGTAGAAGAATTAGAAAATGAACAATATAAATAAATAATTAAATTTATTTATATGTAGATGACTTTAGGGAAATTAATTAAATAATTCATATTTAGTTAATTAACAAGCTTAATCATGACCACTTTTAGACGTATACACATTCTATTATGGCTTGCTTTCATTTTTGTTGTTTTTCTTATTCCATGTTGATCAAATTGTTTGTTTGTGATGCAATACAAGAATCACTCATTAACTCAACTTACCCCTTCAAGGAAAAAAAAATCAAACACCTCTATTTCTTAGACCTACAATCAAACATCATCCCAACCATTTAAGATATCTTTGCTCAAATCAACACATCCATCATCCTATCTTCACTTAAACACCATTTGTAACAACAACAATTAGCATTAGTTTAACACTGTCACCAGACCTTTAAGATACCAATTTCATCATGTTTTGATTGTAATATTGCAATATATCAGTATAGACACACTCTGACTACTTTGCATTCAAGACACCATTGCCATATATTGGAAACATATGCCCAAATCATCAAATCTTTCACAATCTACCTTCAAAACATTACCAAGCATAGACACAACTGTGGAATAACAAATGAGACTGCTCCCAAGCACTTAACAACATTCCTTTCGTTGTTTCTAAATATTCTCAAGCCTATTTTGATCCTTTTCAACATACTCTAAAAGTTATACACTTATTTCACAAAACAGAGTATTGATTTGTGGGATTCACCCGATTTAGGGTATGGAGTCCTAAAGATTAAATATTGTATTGATGTTAAAGACTAAGGAATTTGTATGTACAGTGATAGTTGTATTTAGATTTGTGAAAAACTTGTTTGCATAGTGGTAATGGAATAGCATCACTACTTGGGTATAGGGACAGTTTATATTGTTTTGATTGAGTTATGCTTCCAAAGCTTTCAATTAGTTAATTTGACAACTTAGCACTTTTTGCACAAGTAAAATTATTCGTCATGCTAAAGAAATGAACTTTTAAAGGGAAAAAACTAACAAATGATAAGCTCCAAGCTTTAAGAGATAAAAATAACAAACAGATGAGGGAATATCATGAAAAGCAAAAATTGGGAACGATTGATGAAAACAAGCCAATTGAAGAGGAACTTCAACTGTCAAAAAGAGAAAAGAAATTGGCAGCACAAAGGGAACGAATGCGAAAGAGTCATACTAGGGTAGATGCAGATACCGTAGTTGGAGACATACCCTCTACCGCAAGTGAAGACGAAGGGACACCATTACACACAAGCAAATATGGAGGGACACCATCTACCACAAGTGAGTATGGTTGGACACCTTCCACCACATATGAAGTTGATAGTGCATCATCACTCAGAATTGAGGAACAAGGTATGCCATCATCCCCACGTGAACCTCAAGGTATGTCTTCTATTCCACCCTCGATCGAAGGTATGCAATCTAGCCCACCTCAATTAAATATTGATGAAATTGGTAATGTAGAGATGTATGTACCTAAGAGAACACCACCTAGAATTTTGCGTAGAAAGCCAAAGTTTTTGATTAATATTGATGAGGATATTTTGCAGCACATGGAAGGTAAGATTCCAGAACGCACTTGTAGAAGATATGCTGATAAGATTTGGAAAATGTTCTTTGAAAGGATAAATGAGGTTGCAAGATGTCAACTATTTGTTCAAATGATGTGGGGTTTAAAGTACAGAAACATCATGAAGACTCTTGGGTTGAGAACATCGAATGCATCAAGTGAAAACACTATTGTGAAGAATCTAATGGATGCTTATGACACTATGGTTAAGACCTCATGCTCAAAGGATACTAATGTCACACGACGTGTCATTACATCAAATTTGGTAAGCTATCAAACAAAGAGATCTTGCCTCATTAAAAAGACAAGTGAACAATTGGGAATTAGTAGAAAAACGTTATCAAAAGCCATTCAAAGGCGGCAAAGAATTGAGGGCACCAATTCAAATGAATTATGGGCATTCTCAAGGAGACTGCAACACAAAGATAAAAAAGTTGTTGAAGCATTGAGAACACTAATTGAAGATTATTGGAAAAATAATACAAGGCCATCTCTGAATCAAAAGGATGTCGTAAGAAGGAGAATTGGTAGTCGAAACTATGAGCCACATCCAAAGCATTTTTTGGATACGACTCAAACCCATTTTTTTCATAAATTTCAAAATGATTATCCTCAAATTAGTATTTCTCAAAGATTTTTTGAAATGATTAAACATTTTTATGTCAAGATAAATCACACATGCACTACTTGTTGTTGTAAATTGCATATTGAATTCTCTAACCATTATGATGTTTATCATTCTATATGTTTAGATTTGCACACTAACGATGTTTTTTAGGATTGTGGCATAGAAGCCCCACCAAAATCTTCAAGAAATTTCTTATAAAAATAAATTATGTGAAATAGAGGATGGCCAAATACTCTATAGGATAGCATGCTTGGATGGTTCATGCGAGCGTTGCGGTGGCTTGCAACGAATGCTAGTATGTCAACATATGGAAAGCACATATGAGGTGGGACAAAAACTAGTAGAGTTTGGGAAGTATAAAATAGTGGCATATGGTACAAAAGATGGGTCTGAAGAAAAAAGGTGTGAGTTGGTTATTCAGAAATTCCAGTGTATCAAGTTCATGTCCATGTTTCAGTGAGAATCTAGTGTATGAGTATGCAAGGCATACCCATAGAGCCCGATGGCTGGACACGCAATTCAAGCTATGAAAGGACACCTTTCCACTTGGCAGCATAGTATCAGTGGTTGAATTTGCAGAGAACTACACTCACATATGGCGTGAGGTGCAGTCACAATTACAACTCCACATAGGTTTCAATATTTGTGCACATAGCATTCATACATGCAACTGATAGTATAGAGGATGAAAGGAAGGTATTGAGGGAGTATCACTTTTATATTAGTGATGATCACACAAATTCTCTAGATTTTGTGCAAGGTTGCTTCCAGATGTTCTACAACCATTTGGCTTCAGACGGGTATATCATATGGTCGGCATATAATATGGTCAAACAACTGTAGCACAGTTCAAGAAAATGCACGCATGTTCTACTTTGGTTGTGCAGGATGCATCTCACTACATGTGTTCAACATATGTGGAACTTTTGTGAAGCCAGACATGGAAAGGGGGAGCATGAAGGTGCGAGGAGCATGTGTGAAAAGAGCATTAGCGAGAAGAGTTAAAGTATCAAGACAGTGCACAGTTGATAGATGCAAGATCAATCGTCGAGTGGTGTAATGCTTCGATGGGTCAGGTAATGAAGTTACGTCTTCATTTGGTAGATTTTTTTGGTTGATGGATGATACTAACATTGCACCATATGAGGATTGTTGTACTAAGCAGGGGATCCAGTGAGTTGCACTCTTTCATAGCTCCAATGCAGGTTCATGGAGTATCGATACACATAAGATGGCATGCTTTTTTCTTCATGTACAATCGCCCACTTCACATGTATCGCCCTCGATGGCATTGGAACTAACATAGATGGAATCATCGGTTGAATTTGACCATGTATCAGATCTAGTTCAACCAGGTAATATATCTACTTGCTTAGTATTTGAAATTCCATATTGTTATCTTAATTTGTACTGTATTCATAATGTTGACTAATTTCAAGAGATATGTCGCACATATAAATGCAGGGCATGTTTATGCAGTTATTGTAGATGAAGACAACGAAGAAGGTACAAAATATTACTTGTGTCGTTGTGTTGAGGCAAAAAATAAATTGGAAGCCCCAATTGTAGATGGAGAGGACATTGAATACCCTACAGGATCAATTGTTGTTACTGGAACGTGGCTCATAAGGTACCCACATAAGAGTGTTAAAAATTGGTTGTTTGAGGAATTTGACATGCATCGTAAGATTCTTCATTACTCAAACCTTTTTGTGGCATCCAATGTTCATTTGACCAAATATAAGGGTAGACCTTTGAACAATACCTTGTGGAAGGTCTGTGAGTCTGACTATGAGGTAATACTTGACACAATAAAGAGTAGAGCAGACCTGGATGGTTCGTTGGATTAATTTGTAAGTATATGCACAACTGTTCTTATTAATTTGTAAGTATATGCACAACTGTTCTTATTAATTTATACTTGATGGTAAAATTTGTTAGTAAGTCTCATTTTTTTATGTTAATAAATTCATATTTAATGTCTTCCCATTTTTGTAGTTTTGAAGGCGTCTGGCATTATGCTCTGATGGATGTCTATACCCTCCTCTGAAGCTCCCATTTTGGCCTAGGTTATGGAATTTGGCTTCACACCTGCTAATTTCATTTGCTTGAAAGTTTCTAAAACCTTTTCAGCAAATCCATTTTGTGTATATCCTGCAATCATCGTATTCCATGAGATGGCATCTCTTTCAGGAATTTTTTTCAAACAGTTCACAAGCCTTGTCTATGCTTCCACATTTTGCATACATGTCTACTAGGGCAGTTGCAACTACAACATCTAACAAAATTCCTCTATTATTTATTCTTTGATTGATGTTCATATCCTATTCCAAAGCCCCCATTTTCGTACAAGTAGGAAATATGTTGGCAAAGGTTCTGAAATTTGGATTTATACCTACCAATTGCATTTGCTTGAAACTTTCTAAAGCATTTTCAACAAATCCATTTTGTGCATATCTAGCAATAATTGCAGTCAATCAGATGACATCTCTTTGAGGCATTCTGTCAAAAACTTCGCATGCTTTCTCTATGCTTCCACATTTTGCATACATGTCTACCAAATCATTAGTCATGAATTAGGATGAGTCTTTTAGATTAGCTGATTCAATAGTGTGAAAATTTCAATCTTGCACAAATGTTGCTCTTCTAGCCTATGAAGGAAAAACAACTCAAATTTGTATATGAACATGCAATATTGATGTCTTGATGATGTAATAAGGTTTTTTTAGGGTCATTTGAATGGATTTTTGGGTCTTAGATGATAGGAGTCAAAATTGCTTCAAAAATGCAATGTTGTCATAGTGTAATTTGTGTAAACTCATCATTTAAATTGTAAATTCCTTAACCAATGGCTCCCTCTTTCAAAAAATAGTTGAGGGTCATTGGAAATGATGTGTAAAATTTTATAAGGCCTCCTTTTGGTTGGGGAAAAAGGTTGATTGGAAGTTTGAAGCATTTGAATATTAAAAAAACTCTGTTTTTCTTAATTTTCCAGCAGTTTTGACTATTCCTTCAATTGGTACAACCTGTAGCAGCATTGTAAAGCCCTATAATGAATATTTTTAGGAGTCTAAAAGAATGTTTCATTTTCTGGTTAATTCCTTTAATCGGTTTTTATTTTGACTATCCTATTGGTGAATGGATGTTTTTGGGTACAAGGTCTATTTGTTTGGTCATTTTCTATTGTGTGAAGAGTTTTTACATCATCCCCAAGTCAAGTTGAGATGTTTGATTGTGTGATTCAAGTTGAGTGATCAAGTTGCATTGTTGAGTGATCAATTCAATCAAAAACAACAATGGAAAAGTCTACCCTTTCAAGGTTTTATGAAGGGAAAGAGAGTCCAAATTGTAAGGGAAACAAGAATTTGTTAAATGAATGTCAAGTTGAGTGTGGATTGAGATTTTTCTTCCTTTGCTCTGCATCACATTAAGCTAGTTTGGAACACATCTCAAATTGGACATTAGGTCCTTTTAAAGACATCTATTTCAAATTAGGACATTATGTCCTTTCAAATTGGAACACATCTCAAATTGGACATTAAGACTAGTGATCTTGCCATTATCATCTATTTCAGTTTAAAGTCCCATGGAACACCTCCTCTAAACTCTATATCCTTGCATTCAATGGTGTGCTTCAAATTGTGTTTGTATGATGCCTTGACTTGTCATAAGGTTTCTAATAATTCTTTGAAACCCTTGCTTCTCTAACATTTTTCTATTCATTGACTGTCATACTTAAAATCTTCCTTCAAATTCTTTCAAGGTGTTTAGGAATGATGATTTAATGGTGAAAAATCAAAGAGAAGATTCTGGAAGTGTGTGGAAGTCAATTTTTCAAAAGGCCCTAATTTTTGGAGCAATTTCATGAGGGTTTTGTGTTTGAGTGTGTTAAGGGTGTCATAGGAGATTAAAACCTAGAAAATACTTGGTTTGGGAACAATTTAAGATACTGTAGAAAGTTTCATGGTTAGGTGATAATTTTTGAATAGGGTTGCTTTGGAAAAGGGGGCTATTTAGGCTAGTTTTGGTGGGACAACAGATTTTTGAAAGGTTTGGTTTGAAACAAGTGCTATCAAGATTTTGGTATGTTGTGTAGCATCACAAAACACACCTAATTCAATCATTATTTTGGTGTGTCTTTTGGAAAAGTTGTTAGAAAATTCAAAAAAACCACCATTGGAGGCCTAGTTGGCTGGAAGCCTAGTCAAGGTGGAAAAGTGGGTTTTTGTTTGAGTCAGAGGTTTGGGGCTTTGAAAAAATTCAAGACAAGTTTTTTTGTGTCCCTTAAGGGCATTCCAAGGGTTTGGGTTCATAGGAGAAAGATTGGAGTCATAAGTGCACTTTGAGGCTTCTTTCCTTAACATTGTTTAGAACATGGTTGAGATTACTTCATTGAAAAAACCTTCAAGCCTTTCAGTTTTGTTTTGAGTCCCATATCCTCTACATCATAGTGGTATCAGAGTAGTAAGTAGGTCCTTTAGGGATTGAAGAATCAGCAATGGCACCTAAAAATCAGTTAGCAAGAGAGTTGGAGGAGTTGAGGGAAACCTTGGAAAGGGAGAGAAGGGAAAGAAGAGAACAAGAAGCAGCAAGAGAGTAGGCTAAAGCAAGGGAAGAGAGGATGGAGAAGGAGAGAGAAGCTATGAGGCTAGGATCAATAGCCTTGAGAGAAATAGGTGAGGAGAATAAGGAGAACAAGAAGACAATGATGAAGAAGAAGAGTGATAGGGAGGGGGTTGGAGGAATCAATCACAGATTCTTGCTCTAGGTCTTGCTTGCAAGACCTCCTTGGTGTTTTGTTTCACCACCTTAACCTATAGGACCCTTCTCAAGTTTAGGTACCTGGTCTGTCGGCCAACCCCACTTCTATCACAATTCCATCTACCAAGTTAACCTTGGTGCAATGCTTCAACTCTTCCTTAGCCCTTAATCTACCCTAAAGGCTAATCTATCCTCAAACTCCATTAGTTCTTGCAAGGATATAGAGATGTCTTCAATGGCTTAAAACCAACCTCCTAGGGTTCTTGAAGGTTCACCAAAACTCCACCTTTTCATCGCTTTCACCAAACCCTCATCTAGGGTTAAGAAGGCTACTAGTCCATGACCCCCAATTAGGTCTCCATCACCAAAACAACTGGTTATTACTCAAACATTTCAAAAGACCACCTCAATCTTTCTTCGAGGTCCTTGTCCCATATGAACACCTCTCAAATATTTTTGAAGTCCTAAGATTTAACTATCTGTACAATGCTTAAACTTGAAAATGGTCATTTCCTAGGGTTTTAAGCCATTTTCTGGCTGTTTTCAAATTGTCAACTTGTTCTCACATCAATTGAACTGATGGAGATTTCTCCTTCATGTGGCAACTAGGTAAGACACTTGCCTACCTCCTCCAAAAAGCAATTTATCAAGAACTGGTCACCCCTGCAAGTTATGTGCTCTGCACTTCTTGTCTTCCCTAGCCAGACTCTTCCTGGCTCACCTAGGGAAAGACTTTACCAACAACTCCTATGTTCACACAAACCCTAAATCCAACCATATTTACACACATGGAGTCTAGTCACTATTCCCAAAGGGCCATACAATTTGTACGGTGGGAAAGTGATCTAAACCTCCATTTGCTCAAGATTGCCTAGTTCAGACCAGCAACAGTGTGGAATCCAACTTATTTACAAACAGTGCTTGAAAATGAATAAAACGATTATCTAATGACACAAAAAGCTTGTAGAAACACCACTCTACATCCTACATAGGTCTTGATGCTATATCAATCCATTAAAGCTTCAAGTACCCTAGGAGGTTGGTTTGAAGCCATTAAAGACATTCCCACACCCCTGCAAGAACTAATGGAGAGTTGATGATAGGTTAGCCTTTAGGATTGATTAAGGGCTAAGGAAGAGTTGGAGCATTGCACCAAGGTTAGCTTGGTAGATGGAATTGTGATAGAAGTGGGGTTGGCCAGACAAACCAGGGGTACCTAAATTTGAGAATCTAAATTTGTGATGGAATTGTGATAGGTTAAGGTGGAAAGCCAAAACACCAAGGAGGTCTTGCAAGCAAGACCTAGAGCAGGAATCTATGATTGATTCCTCCAACCCCCTCCCTATCAGAAACACAAGAATACAACTTTCTTTAACTAATCTCCTCTCTTCTTCCAAAGTGAATCTATAAGCATGAAAATCTATTTATTAGATAACTTGTTGAGTGACCTCTTCATACGTAGATGGGTCAACTCCTTTTCATTATCCAATTTTTCATTAAGTTCATTTTTCTTCACTTTGATGATGAAGTCCCTAAATTCATTTGTAGTAACAAAGGTATCATCATCCATGAACTAGCTACAAGCTAATACTTTGACATCATTGGGAACAAATTTCTCATCATAAAAATTAACTGCTGGCCTATTTTTAGGAACTTGTTCATCACCTTGATTGATTTGGGGAGAAGGGAGTGTTAGTTCACTTCCTCATCTCTAGGAACATTCTTCATAGTCTCCTCTTGCACACTCTCCCTTTCTTTTGGATTCTTTGAATAATCAACCAAGGGTGCATCAAGAGTTTGCATTGATTGGCTGTGAGCAACTTGTGCTGATGATTCTGTTGACAAGGCTTGTTGTTGAACAAGTTGTTCAACTTCCATCCCTTTTTCTCTTGCTCTTCCAACTTCATCATGCTGGAAAAATTCCCATCTGCCATGGCAACAAACATCTTCTCCATCATTTCCATGGGACTTGTGTACTTTGCAAAGGAATAATATAAGCATGATTATTTTTATCCTCTTCTATTTTGTTTGGACCATGAACATCCATTTCCTTTTCCTTTCTCTGACCTCCTTATTAGTTTTGAGGTTCCTTATCACATCATTAGATGCATGGAAATGATGGTAGATATGAGATCTATCCCTCTCTACCCTCATTTTACTGATATACCCTTTAGGATCACAACTCATGGCAATGTCTACTTTCATTCCATAAATAGCCTTGATCAATAGCTATGCAGGCTAGGATCAATAGCCTTGAGAGAAATAGGTGAGGAGAACAAGGAGAACAAGAAGACAATGATGAAGAAGAAGAGCATGTGTGGGTAACTCAAAGACAACTAGCAGATGAGATAGAAGACCCTGAGGAAAGGAAGTTCATAAGATTGTTGAAAGTAGCACAAGGTCATGGAGGAAAGAGTCACATAGAGTTGCCTATCTATCAGGGGAAGATGGATAGTGAAGAGGTGTTAGGATGGCTTGATGCCTTAGAAAACTATTTTGAGTTTGAAGAGATGGAAGAAGAGAGGAAGGTTAAGTTTGCTAAGAAAAAGTTGAGAGGTACAGCTCTGACATGGTGGACTAGTTTTCAAAATGATAGGATGGCTAGAGGGTTGGCAAAAGTTTCTAAATGGGAAAGGATGAAGAGTTTGGTCAAGGAACAATTTTTACCATTGGATATTTCATCCATTTCATGAAAGAATTTTGTTGTGACTTGTGAAATGTATCAATCCTTACATGTATAATACAGATCTAACAAAATAATGTGCAAGAAGGAGGAATGATAGGGTGTACACTGAGATTTCACATTGAAAACTGCATGAAAATGATGCCTAAACTGTAGCAGCAGGAGATCTACCTTAATGAGGGGCATGTTTTTGAGTTGAAGGTGTTTAGGAATGATGATTTAATGGTGAAAAGTCAAAGAGAAGATTCTAGAAGTGTGTGGAAGTCAATTTTTCAAGAGGCCCTAATTTTTGGAGCAATTTCGTGAGGGTTTTGTGTTTGAGCATGTTGAGGGTGTCATAGGAGATTAAAACCTATAAAATACTTGGTTTGGGAAAAATTTAAGATACTGTAGAAATTTCCATAGTCAGGTGATAAGTTTGGAATAAGGGGGCTATTCAGGCCTAGTTTTGGTGGGACAATAGATTTTTGAAAGGTAGGATAGTCTAAATAAAATCCACCCACAAGCCTATACCAGGCTCAAACTATTGAATTTAGGAAACTATGATATGTCTCTACAAGACCCCAAAGTCTCACCTTTTGATAGTGGATGGAAGAACAACCATGGACCAATGTATCACTATCCCCAAGAGGCTTAATTTGCTGATCACACTAGGATTTTGATTACCTAGGCTCATCCCTTCACCCCAAATCCCTGATTCAAATTTGTACAGACTAATTACAACCATTTCCATCACTCCTAAGTGCCTCTTTAAGAAAAATCCACACAAAACAAGCAAAACTCACTGCATGTTTGGGGTTCTTTAGAAGCAAAGAAGTTGGGACAGAAGGCATGTGTTCTACAACAAGTGTATCTAAAATAAATATATGTTTTTAATTCCAAAAATGGGTACCATAAAATGTATTTATCCTGTAAAGATTCATTTTAGTTTGCATGTTACAACTCGTGTGACCAAATGGACTATTCCAACACATTCAAATAGGCATTTTTACGTTAGGAATGGTCCTCTTTCACACCCAAACATGCAGAATCACTCCAAACTACATTCAACCAGATCGATCCCTTAAGGGTCCAAAGGGCAAAATGGTTGCAAACTTCAACAAGAGGTTACTCGGACACTGTGATGCTTAGAAACTTCTCGTTTGATCCTATGGTATCATGTTGGGCCCCTCTACAATAACCTCTCTCGATTTTAGTTATCTCAGAGTGGTTTTTCCATGGTGTCCAGTTTTCAGTTGATGGAAAAAGTGTCAAATGGAAGCAATGGAAAGTTGCAAGGTCGTGCAATTTTTGTTCTGCAACTCGTGCGACCAAATGGACTATTCCAATGCATTCAAATAGGAATTTTTACGCTAGGGCTGGTCCTCTTTCACACCCAAACACGCGGAATCGCTCTAAGCTACGTTCAACCAAATCGATCCTTAAGGGTCCAAAGGGTAAAATCGGAAGAAACTTCAACACATGAGGCATTTCCTGACACCACATTTACCCTAGAACTGCCTAATCCTATGGGATTGTGTTAAATTTGCCAATAACCTCTCTGTTTTGTTATCTCAGTGGTTTTCCGTGGTGTTCGGCCATTGATGGAAAGTGTTAGATGGAAGTAAAGGAAAGCCGGTAAGGTGGTGCAATTTT